>CM030366.1:215001669-215601669 GCA_017893485.1 Hemerocallis citrina | reverse complement strand
AGAGGTGTCTGCTTCGGCGGACGCCTGTCTTTTGCTAATATTTTCGACCCCAGCAGCGTCGGAGAGGTGGTTACTCTGCCGCCCGGATCTTCTCTTGGATCTGATGGGCCTTGATACGGCAGCCAGATCCAGGGGAGATCAGGGCGGGAGGGGTAACGGCCGAGATCCGTGCTGGTGGAAGAGGAGCCTCGGATTGGTGGTGGTTTTGCCGTCTGGATCCCTTTTCGGGTCAGACTACCCTGTCATGGATGTTTGGCCCGGGAGAGATCCGGACGAAAGATGCACCAACCGTATTCCGGTCTTGGGGCTGAAGGGCCTCGGATGGGGGGACCACCTCCCATCGGGGGTCGGCCAGTCCGTCTTGATAGGGCTGCAGGCGATGGCGGTTTCTGTCCCACCCTCGAACAGTTCGGGGTTTCGGCTGCCGAAGCTGTAAGTCCCGGGCTGCTCGAGGGTGAGAGGGGAACTGGTCGAGCGCTGGAGCCCGGGGCGTCTGTCATATGACGGCGCCTTAAACCTTAAGTAAAAATGTTTTCTCCGTCGTGTATTCCATCCGAACCGACCCCAGAGTTGGGCTGTCAGTCTGGCGTCTGATGACGTCCTCCGCACAGGTTTCGAGGACGCGGCGCGATTTTCCAGGCGGCAGTTGTGCGTCAATCAGTGAATAGTAATCGCGGAAGTCGAGGAGCCGTTCTTCCCTTATATAAGTATTCCCCCCTTTTCCCCTTTCGCCCACTTCAATCTCGCTGCTTTCTTCTTCAAAAAATCTCCCAACCCTTCAGCGATTGTTCTTGCAGTTTGCCGTACTCGGCTCGCCCTCCCGAAGCGGTCCCAGGTTAGTTTGGTAAGTTTGTTTTAGCTTTAGGCACAGATGGATAGGGCTCAGTCCGGTTCGTCGGCGTCGTCGTCCAGGGGGGAAGTAAAGCCTGACTCTCCGTCGACGTCGTGGGAAGAGCCCGTGTTCGAGGAGGAGTCGGTGCCCGTTGTGGGCCCTACTGGCTTGGTTTCTTGGGAGGACTCAGTAGGTGAGGGGGAAGCGGTACACAAGACGAGGCTGTCGCGCTCCCGACGTCCCTTTGTGGTGGAGAGTAGCGGGTCGGAGGGAGCCGGCGACAGTTCGGACGGCATTCGCGTGCTGGAGTTGTCTTCCGATGAGGAGATAGGCGAGGGTGATATAGCGAGGAGATCCACCGTTCAGGGTCGAGGACCATCGGAGCGAGTCAAGAAGGAGAAGAGGGCCCCAAGAAAACCGGGGTCGAGGACCGGCGGTTCGAGCCAGGCGCCTGTTTTCCGTAATTTGATGACGGGTTCGCCCGTTCAGCCGAAGCATTTCCGTCAGTATCCCGACGACCTTCCTGACCGGGAGCTCTTCGGAGTGCAACCCTCTTCGCCGAGCCGGAGGAGGGTGATGATGGACGCGATCTCGACCGTTTTGGAGGACGGGGATTTAGAGGTTCTGCAGCTGGCGTATCATATAGGGCCTGGTTACGAACTGCTGATGCCGAGCTCTACTCTGCGCCCCACCGATCCCTTATCAGCTTGGTACTGTGTCTTCCCAGTGGACGCTTTCATCTCTGGCCTGAGGTTGCCAATCCACCCGTTCGTTAGGGACGTGTTGAACTGGGCCTCCTTGGCGCCCATGCAGTACGGGCCGAACTCTTGGAAGCAGATTATCTGCTTTGTGCTGATGTGCGAGGAACAGCAAGTACCCCTGCGGCTGAATGTGTTCCGCGCGATGTTGATGGTCAACTCGTCGGCCGATGGTGTATACTATATCTCTCCCCGGAGTGGGGGGAAGGTCGTTCGCAACCACCCGGATTCCATCAAGGGATGGAAGGAGAAATATTTGGTGATCCAGAGTGAAGAGCCATGGGACATTCCCACTCGATGGAACCACTCCAAGCCGAACTACCAACCGCCGAGGCAGGGGGATCTGTCGGCCGATGAATGGGGGTTTGTCGAGCGCCTCCGCCAGTCGCCTAGTATTGATTGGACGGAGGTGATGGAGACCAATTTGGCGAGCGCTGGACTGAGCCCAGCCGTTATGTGTATGTAGTTGTTTCTTTTCTCTTGGTCCTTTCTTGCTTTCTTGCTCATTGCTCTTAATGGTTTTTCCCGCAGGTATGGACGAGGCGTCGATCAAGGCAAAGAGGCTCGCCATGAGGAAGGAGAAGGCTGAGAAGGAGGCGGCGAAGAGGCCGAGGGGGTCTTCCCTAATCATCTTGGAGGTCCAATCCGAGCCGAGGACCAAGAGGGGTCGCTCGGAGACGAGTAAGGGTGCGGCTGCTTCGAAGGGTCAGGGCCTAGTGGGGGCCCCTGTTCTTGACAAGGGGAAAGGTCCCTGGGTCGAGGCCGAGGAAGAGGATCCGGTGGTGGAGTTGTTGCGGCAGCGGTGGGCTCCGGACTGGTCGGTTCGGATGGGGGACCGCCTGACAGAGGAGGCCCAAGCCGTTGAAGTGGTGGAAAAGTTGGCGACCCCTCGCGATCGCAAGGCGATGGAGGGTGAGCCCGTGGAGGTGGCGTTCGCACGCCTGGCGCAGGCCACTGTGCAGGTAAGTCTGTCGACCCTGTCCCTCTTTGTTGATTTTCGTGCGGAGGCTTGATCTTTATCTGCCGTTGGTTGTAGGTTTGCATACAGGGGGCCAACATAAAGAACCTGTACGAGGCGTCCCTGGCCCAAGAGCGAGCTCGGGCGGAAAAGAGCGAGTTGGAGATGAAGGAGATGCGGATCGAACTCGAGGGTTCGCATAAGAGGGAGCAGCAGCTGGAGCTCCAGCTCAAGGCCAAGGATGTGGAGTGGGAGAAGAAGATGGCCTCCCTGAGGACGAAGTTCACCAAGGAGGCGAAGGAGGTGCTGACTACGGGCCAGCTGATGGTGATCGCGGCCCAGGACAAAAGCTATGCGAAGGCCCTCAGCCACGTGAGGCACTTCTTCCCGGCCCTCGATTTGTCCAAGTTTGAGTATGATATGGAGATCGAGGGGACGTCGAAGACTCCTGGCGAAGAAGGGCCTGCCGTCGACCCACCGGCCGACGCACCCGTGGATCCGTCCGTCGACGTGGAGGTGGGTCAATGAGTTGTGTAATTTTTGTCTTTCTTTTTCTCTCCCTCGATTGTGTTTGCCTCCCGCGGACTGGCCACTGCATTTTTTGTAAGAAGCACCTGGATTTATAGTGGCAAGAAAAGTTTTTTGACCGGCCGGTTGTTTTGACCTCGGACATTTCTGAATCTTCTTGAGAATGTGTGTTGAGTTGGCTGGTTATCTTGTAGGTCGCGGCTCTCCTCCCTGAGGTGGACTCCCGTAGTTTCTATGTGGCGTGGCTCCGGAGTAAGGTTAAGGTCCTGGAGGCCGCGCTGGCTCGTCATCGAAGGGGGGCTCGGGACACCGATACGGCTTGTAACTTTTATCGGAATAAGTCCGCAGTCTTAAGTGCGGAGGCGCGCCGGTTGAGAAGGGCGATGTGGGATCGGGAGCTCGGCGGTGCGGACCTTAGACAGGCTGGGCTTAGTACCTTGGTGCCGAGGCCCTCTCCTGGGGGGTTACCTCGCGACGTCTTTGTGGAGAAGGAGATGGAGATGCCTCGTTACAAGGCGGTGTTGGGTGCCTCGTTCTCTTCCTCCGCGGGTCGACAGGCGGAGGGGGTTCCCTCTGCGCTGCTGCTGTTGCAGCGGACGCGACCGGATGATGCCCAGAGTTCTGTGGCTGGAGTGTCGATTGTGGTCGAGGCTAAGGAATACCACAACGAGGAGAGGGGCCCCTAGTTGCTTGGTCGGAGTACTCTTCGTCCCTCGTTGGGCCCGAGGGGCCCTGATCTTCCTGATTTGAGATGAGTGGAGCGGTCTTGTAACGGTCTTTGTTTTTCTTTCGTTTTATTTTCTCTTTGGAACGAAAATAAAGGGGTATGAACAAAGAATCCTTTTCCTTCCTCGCTCCGGCCAGTAGTGTAGCGCGCAATGTCGGAGGCAAGGTCTGGCTCCACCGCTCCGCGAGGGATCGAAGTGGGGCCTTAGGAAGGACCCTCGGTCCGGACTCGTACTGAGACTATCGAGACATTTGGGTTCGGACAAAAAGGGATATTTTTAGTATAAGGTAGGGAGGGCCGCTAAGGCAGCCCTTTACACATGAGGGTTTACACAAAAACGGATTTACATTTAGCCGGGCCATAATCTATGCTCGTTCGGCGTCGAGGGGGAACACACCTCCCCCGACGGTGGTCATGTAGCATGATCGCGCTGCTTCTTGGCTGCCTCGGACGATGCCGACTCCTTGCGGGGTGGGGAACTTGAGCTTCAGATGGTAAGCCGTAGGCACCGCTTGTAGGGAGCACAGTCCAGGCCGGCCGAGTATGGCGTTGTAAGCCGCCTTGACGTTGACCACCATGAAGTCCATGGATTCGGTCCTCTTGACAGGAGTCGACCCGGCGGTAACGTCGAGGGTAACAATCCCTTCTATCACGACAGGGACGCCGGAGAACCCGTGCAAGGTGTACCCGGCCGGCTTGAGTTTGCCTCTGGGTAACCTGAGATTTTCGAAGGCTTCGAGGAAAAGAATAACCACCGAGCTACCGTTGTCGACGAGGATCCTGCGGACTTCACAATTAGCCATGTGGAGGTTAATGACGAGGGCATCGCAGTGGGGCAAGCGAACACCTTCAAGGTCTTCCCCTGAGAAGGAGACCGGCCTTGACTGCAGTTTGGGCGAGGGGTTGTCTTTGACAGCGTTCACCTCTCGGATGAAGGCTTTTCGGGAAGTATTTGATTCACCTCCCATCGGCCCTCCGTGGACACAGTGCAAGATGAAAGGGATATCTGCGGCTCCCTCGGAATCGGGGTCCCGACCCTGGGTCTGGTTGGGAGGAGGGTTCGGAGGCGATTGCCTCCGGTTCCTAGCGTCTCGCCGATCCCGTGGACCTTCTCGGGTAAACTCTCGGAGGTACCCTCTGGAAATGAGTTCTTCAATTTCGTCTTTCAGGGCTCGGCATTGGTCGGTTTCGTGCCCGTGATCTCTGTGGAAGCGGCAGTAAAAGCGCTGATCTCGATTCTTGTTGTTATTAGATCGGGGTGGTAGTCGGACAATGCCCTTGTCTTCGATTTCCAGGAGGATGGCGGATATGTTATGCGTCAGGGGAGTGTACCTCTCGAAGCGGGGGACTGGCGGGACCTTCTTCATGGCCCCCGGGTCCCTTGGAGCTTTCTTTGGTGGTTCGACTTCCTTGGTCTTCCGCTTTCCCTTCCCGGTGGCATCCCTGGCATCTTCGGGATTAAGGGCCTCTTCTGTCCTAATGTATTTCTCGACCCTATTAAGGAGGTCGGGAAAGTCGACGGGGGGTCTCTTTGCCAGAGAAGCCTTCAGCTGTCCGTGAAGGACGTTGTGTCGGAATGCCGCTGAAGCGACGCCTGGGTCGAGGGAGGAGACCGACCTTGCCTCAGTGGTGAATCTCCGGACGAACACTCTGAGTGATTCCCCCTCTATCTGCTTGAGCCCAAGTAATGAGGCGCTGGTCCTTTCGGCCTTCCGGCTAGTGACAAAATGGGCAAGAAAATTGCCCTCGAGTTGGTCGAAGGAGTAAATGGAGCCGGGGGCAAGCTTCGAGAACCACTCGCGAGCTGGACCCCGAAGGGTGGCAGGGAAGGCTCGACAGAGCAGGGAATCCGAGGCGCTGTGAATCATCATGAGGGTTTTGAAACCCTCCATGTGATCAGCAGGATCTCCCTCGCCATCGTAGGTCTCGAATTGAGGGGGTCGGAAATTCCGGGGTATTTCCGCTTGGAGGATGGGGGCGGAGAAGGGAGGACGGACAGGTCTGTACCCCTGAGCCGCTCTTTGGCCGCCGTCCCCTATGTGATCGAGGCGATCCTCCATTTCTTGCAGGCGTCTTAGGAGTACGTCATCGTCCTCCAGCTGGATCGTTGAAGGGCGGGACGCGCTGGCTTCGGCGTCCGACCCTGTTTGGGAATGGAGGGTTTCTTCCCTGGGGGCCCGTCGGAGGGCTCCCAGAATTTCTCTTCGGAAGTCTTGGAATTCCTTATGAGTGACGGGGGCTCCCTCGACCCGGTTTAGTCGGTCCGAGGGTTGTCTTCCGACTCGGCTGAGCGCGGGTCTTCGCACCTCGGGCGGCGGTCTCGGATGGTTTGGGACCGGGTTGGAAGCGGCCCTTCCCCTGCTGCGGGTAATCTTGCGGTTGAGGATTATTCCCCGGAGGTCGGGCTGGGCTGGCCGGCTGACACTCCTTTGGGACTCCCGAGGGAGAGCCTTGTGTTTCGACGTGCGTGGCCTGGCTTTATCAGTGGGTGGGGGCGAGTCCCGTCGGTTGACGGAGGAAGCAGCCTCCTTGCCTTTGGAGGCCATGAGGGTTCGGCTGTCGAGGTCTTTTGAGGGTCTGGATCGGATCGGCTTCTGGAGCAGCTGCTTCCCACAGACGGCGCCAACCTGATGCTGTTTATTTCTGGGAGACGTGTGGATGCACCAGGTGTGAGTTCGGACTCAATTTGTATTGAAGGAGAATGCCGCTCGTCTGCCGACCTTCGGTTGACCTTCTGGGACCTACGATGAGCTCGGAAAGATGTTGAAGGCTGGGCTCGGATCGGAAGGGTCGGATCCGAGGTCTTGTGTACCTGCAGACGGTCCTGAAACACCGGGGTTTATCCTGGTGGCGGACCCTCCGACGCTCTAGTCAGTCTCTGTGAGAGAGTAGCAATAACTAGGTATATTTAAGTGGCAAAAGATTGATTACCTCAAAAGGTGGGTGTGGGTCTAGTATTTATAGAGAATCCCAACCGGGTTTGGTTCCACTTGGGGGCCGGGTCTGGATCCGAAAGCCCGTGGGCCTGACGTGGCAGAAGGCCCAGGGGGTTTAGGGCGGACGTGGCAATACCAGGAGTGGTATAGGGCTGACGTGGCGAAACCCTTGGCGGTATTTGGAGTTGACGTGGCTGATCGTGGGTCTCCTGCGCTTCGGGGGGGAATCGGAGGGCCTAGGCTGCGCCCGGTCATCCTTCTGCTTCGCCGGAGAGGGGGGACGGCCTGTGGTACTGTCACGGGTCGGACTCCGAGGACTACCAAGGCTCGTCGGCACGAGGAGGCCAGTACTGTGAGGGCAAACAGGAGGTTCGGCGCCGACCCTGAAGTGGTTCGGGGCCGAGCTAGATAGCTATTTTTACCTTTTCGAGTGAGAATTGTATTGGGCCCTGGTTGGGCCTCAGGCCATTTTTACCCTATCACAAACCCTAAGTTAGATTTTCCGAGGTTTGAAGGTGAAAATCCTACGGAGTGGCTTTTTAAAGCAAACCACTTTTTCCAATATCATAAAACACCCATAGAGCAGAAGTTTAATATCGAGCTTTTCATATGGATGGAAGAGCGCTAGCATGGTTTCAACATAAATTTGATAATGGAGATTTTAAGAGTTGGGAAGATTTTGTTCATCAATTGGATGTTCGATTTGGACATTCAGCTTATGTAGATCATGTGGGGTTGTTGTTTAAACTGACTCAAACCACTTTGTTGTCAGACTATCAAGACGAATTTGATGTTCTTGTTAATAAGACTAAAGGCTTGTCGGAGGATGCAATTCTCAGTTGCTATGTTTCAGGTTTGAAACCTGAGATTATAAGGGAAGTTCTAGCTCACAAACTAAGTTCTTTGGCTGACGCAATAGGGTTGGCAAGGTTGCAAGATGAGAAATTTCGTGATTGGCGTTTGTTGAGTAGCAAAAGAGGGGGTTACAGACCTCCATGGAAACCTCCACCTAGTTCACTTCCTCCATTGTTGCCGACCCCATCAAGACTGTGCAGCAAGCTCAAGCAACTAACACTACTAATGTTCCATCAAATAGGCTGCCTATAAGAAGAATTCTGCATGGGAATGGGTTGCTGGGAAGGAGAAGGGTCTTTGTTTTAATTGTGATGAGAAATTTGTCTCAGGCCATAGGTGTAAGACACAATTCTTTTTTGCTTTTATTAGGGCTGTAAACAAATCGAGCTATTCGCGAGCTATTCGGCTCGAGCTCGGTCAAAGCTCGGCTGGAACCGAGCTCGAGCCGAGCTCGAGCTCAAAACTGAGCTCGTTTCCTTAACGAGCTGAGCTCGAGCTTGGGTTTTTTTTAGGCTAAGCTCGCGAGCTATTCGGCTCGAATACGGTCAAAATTCGGTCAAAGCTCGGCTCGAGCCGAGCTCGAGCCCAAAACTGAGCTCGTTTCCTTAACGAGCCGAGCGCGAGCTTGAAGGTATTCGGCTCGGCTCGATTGCAACCCTAGCTTTTATGTGATAATGTGGATGAAGACGACAATGCTTCAAATGGTGTAGTTGAGGAACAAGCTGGACACTATCCTCAAGAGAGTGAGTGTACTCCTGAGATATCTTTGTAAGCTCTATCAGGGCAGTCTTCATTGCGCACTTTAAGAGTGCAGGGAACTATAGGCAACACAAAAGTTCAAGTATTAATTGATGGAGGAAGTACTAATAACATCGTACAAGAGAGATTAGTTAAGTTTCTCAATTTGCAGGTATATCCCTCTTAGCATTTTAATGTTTTGGTGGAAATTAGCGAATCCTTGAAGTGTGAAGAGGTGTGCTCAACTGTATCCAATAAGCTACAAGGATACTCTTTGGATATTGATTTTTATGTCCTTCCATTGTATGGAGTTGATATTGTATTGGGTGTTCAGTGGCTTAAGCTTTTAGGACCTATACAGACTGACTATAGTGATATGACTATGAGTTTTGATTTCAATAATCAAAGAGTGGTACTAAAAGGTGGAGATGAAAAGGTATGTGAACAGATTGAGTTACATTGTCTCTGAATAGAGCTATCAACCAAAGCAATATGTCATTTCTATCATTTGATCCTTGAGGAAAGCCAGTCTGAAGAACAAGTGAATGAAGAGCTGTAGTGTGTCTTGAAGCAATATCCATGTGTCTTTGAAGAGCCAGTGGGCTTACCTCCAAGTAGAGAATTTGATCATCCACTTCAACTTATGTCGGGGCAGCCACCAACTAATGTTAAACCATATAGATATCCACACTTTCAAAAAGCAGAAATTGAACAGCAGGTTTTAAAAATGTTGAAGGAAGGAATTATATAGCCAAGAAAGAGTCCATTTTCGTCACCAGTATTGTTAAGCAAGAAGAAAGATGGAACATGGAGATTTTGTGTGGATTATAAAGCTCTAAATGCTATAACAATTAAAGACAAATTTCCAATACCAACAGCTGATGAATTATTTGATGAATTGAGTGGAGCACAGTACTTTTCCAAGCTGGGTTTACGGGCGGGATATCATCAAATTAGAGGCAAGCTAATGATGTCTACAAGACTGCTTTTAGAACTCATGATGGGCATTTTGAGTTCTTGGTGATGCCATTTGGGCTTACTAACGCACCATCGATTTTTCAGGCAGCAATGAATTCCATCTTTAAGCTGTATTTGAGGAATTTCGTATCGGTATTCTTCGATGATATTTTGGTGTATAGTGGAGATTGGAGCTCTCATTTGAAACATTTGGTTGTGGTCTTGAGGGTCTTGGAACAAAGTTTATTCTATGTGAAATTGTCCAAGCGTGCTTCTGGCAGAACATCAATCGATTACTTGGGCGATGTTATCTCTGAAAAAGGGCTGCAGGTTGATGAGGATAAAATCCGAGTGATCAAGAATTGGCCTAAACCAAAATGTGTAAAGCATGCGAGAGCTTTCTTAGGTCTCACTGGTTATTATAGGAGATTTGTGAGGCATTACGTTTCTATGGCTGGGCCTTTAACAGATTTGTTGAAGAAGGAAACTTTTGTATGGAGTGAAGGTGCTGACAGAGCTTTTGAAAAGCTGAAGGAGGTACTGCAACAAACACCAATTTTGGCACTACCTAATTTTGCTAAAACATTTGTGGTAGAGATAGACGCATCAAGTATACGCATTAGAGCAGTTCTACAGCAAGAGGAGCATCCAGTAGCTTACTTTAGCAGAAAAATGAACAAGAGAATGCAGGCTTCATCCATGTATGTGAGAGAGATGTTTGTAATAACCGAAGCTGTAAAGAAGTGGAGGCAGTATCTTTTGGGTAGTGAATTTGTTGTTCAAATAGATCACCAGAGCCTTCATCATTTGGTGAACCAAACAATACAGACCCCAGAGCTGCACAAGTGGCTTTATAAGCTTGTTGCAGAATCTACCACAACTCGTAATGCTAATAGCGGAACTCAGACACCACAAGAAATAGAAACTTTCCAAGAACTAGATGAACCAAGAATAAGACAACACAATAATCGTAAGATCTCACAAGAACACAATAATATGCAGAGATAACCAATACTTCTTATTCCCCAAGAAATACAAAGAGATTACAACTCTCAATTCCGCTCTTTCACTTTTGAAACACTCGGCACAATCCCTCTTGAATTTGAACAATGATAATGGCTCACCCTTGATATGAGTTGCTTCGCCCTAGAGTTCATATTTACTGCTATATTTATAGCCCTCAAGTAAATCCTAAAAGATAAACACAAATATAACTTATTGGGCTTTAAACTCGTCAGCCCAAATAACACACAATGCCGATGTCGGTCGATCGCACTTTGGATCGGTTGACTGCAATGTATCAAGTCCACACCTGAAGCATGACCGATCGACTGCACGGTCGACCGTCCCTTTCTCTGTTGAACCCTGTACACTCGAAGATACCTAGCAACCTAGTTGCGGTCGGGTGGTCGGTTAACCGCATCCCAGGATAGTCGACTGCAACCCTCCAGCTGCACTTCTTCTAGCTGTTGTTGGCTTGTCTTGCTGTCTTCGTCTTCTCCTCTTCTTCTCCAACTTCAAGTAATCTGTGCCTACATGTATTTGATTCCACAATCCTAACAAAGCTTGCAGAGTATCGGTTTAAAATAATCTATAAACCTGGAAATAAGAATGTGGTTGTTGATGGGTTGTCAAGAGTGCCTTATAAGGATAACTCATTGCACGCACTAATATATGTTCCTCAAATGGTGTGGATGGATAAGTTGAAAGAGGAGTTATAAAGGTATGATATGAAGCTGATGGCAGATATATTAGAATTCCCTGATACCAAGCCTAATTTTCAAGTAAGAGATGGTGTTTTGTTTTATAAAGGGAAGATTGTTATACCGCAAGCGTTGCAACAAGAGATTTTGTATGAAATGCATTCAACTCCACTTAGGGGACATGCTGGAGTAGCTAAGACTTTAGCAAGACTACGAGCTTCATTTTATTAGGGGAACATGCTCAAATCAGTAAAAGATTATATTCGAAAATGTGTAGCGTGCCAACAAACGAAATATGAGACTTCAAAGCCAGGGCGGTTATTGCAACCACTACCAATCCCATAGCAAATTTGAGAGGATGTTGCTATGGATTTTATAAATGGATTACCTAAATCTCAGGGTAATCAGTTATTATGGTAATTATTGATAGATTGATGAATTATGCGCACTTTATTCCATTAGCGAGTGGCTTTACAACTCTGAAAGTTGCTGAGACATTCGTTGCAAACATTTTGAAGCTTCATGGGTTGCCCAAGTCAATTGTATCTGATCAGGATCCCATTTTTTTTAGTCAATTTTGGCAGCAGTTGTTCTCTAATCAAGGGACTTCGTTGAAGATGAGTATTGCTTACCATCCGCAATCCACAATCCGCAATCCGCAATTTGATGGTCAGACAGAGGTGACGAATAGAACTCTTGAGCAGTACTTATGCACTTTTGTTAGTGATGAGCCTGAACAGTGGTGCAAGTACCTGGCTTTGGCAGAATATTGGTAACACTTCATGGCATTCATCTACATAAATAACTCCATTCGAAGCAGTCTACGGTAGACATCCTCCTGAGATACCTGATTACATAGAAGGGAATGCTAGTAATAATGAAGTGAATATGAATCTGTCAAAGCGCAAAGATTTACTGATGAAGTTGAGGAGTAACTTGGTTAAAGCTCAACGCAGAGTGAAAAATAAAGCAGATGCAAATAGAAGGGAGAAGGAATTTCAGGTTGGGGATTGTGTGTTTTTGAAGGTAAGACCTTATCGCCAATCAATGTTATGGGTGGTGATTGGTGGCTTATAAGCTTATAAGCACTCATTGATCAGAAGACACAATCAAAAGCTACCGAAGAGGTTTTATGGACCTTATCAGATACTGAAGACGGTGGGATTGGTGGCTTATAAGCTGCAACTGCCTCAAAATGCAAAAATCCACCCAGTGTTTCATGTGTCTTTACTTAGAAAGTGTATGGAAGCACCACTGGAAGAGGGGTTGGAGAGTTTACCTAATGTGAATGAAGCAAATCAGTGGATATTTCAACGAGCTGCAGTGATGGGCAAACGAAGAATAAAAGCAGGAGAGCAATTTGTTACTGAGTTGTTGATCAAATGGGATGGTCTACCTGTGGAGGAATCGACATGGGAAAAAGAAACTACTATTGTTCAGGCATTTCCAGACTTGAACCTTGAGGACAAGGTTCTTGTTAAGGAGGGGAGTATTGATACACCTACTGTGCATACTGATGATGTTATGGGTGTAGATGATCGCATTGAGCTGGATGCGAGGGAATTGAAAATGGCGCGCAGTTGGGTAACGAGTCTATGAGTGAGAATGTTGTTAGGATCAAGAATAGGCCAGCATACCTGAAGGATTTCTTCTGAAGAATGCAGTAGCAGTAATATGAATGTATCAGTGTATCGGTCTTTTACAGGTGGTGCACGTGCAAAATTTAAGTGAAATAAAAGGCGGGAAATGTAGAAGGGTGTAACTAACTTTGTCTTGTAGCTACTATAAGTAGCAAGTGGATTGTAACAAATGGGGTATGCAATAGGGGTGGCATTTGGACCTAGCAGGCCGGGCCGGGTCGGAACCTGCGGGTTTTTACCCGGGCCGGGCTGGCAGAATTGGCGGGTCGGGCCGGGCCGGGCCTCGCCGGTGAAATGCCGGCTCGGACCTGGCCCTTGGCCCCTGGCTCGGGGGCCGGTGCAGGCCAAGTCCCGGTACGGGCCGGGACGATTTTTTTAAATTTTTTTTTATTTTTACAAAGACAAAGAAGAATGAAAGTTGTTAAGAATTATCAAAAACATATAGATAAAAGAGGTATTCATAAATTAAATTGTTTTTATGAATTACAAAGTTTAATGTACAATCAAATAAATTAGTAACATTTTATACAAATTTTATCAACTTACAATATGAGGGGAACATTTGTATTTAGAAATCGAGATAACCTCTATTGAGATTAGCATTGGTATAAATACCCGAAACCCGGACCCGGCATTGGACCGGAACTGACTCGGCCTATCCGGATCCAGGTCCGGGTCCTAAAATGGGCTCCGTTGTACTTTCGGGTCCGGGTCCGGATCCGCTCAAAAGAGACCTGACTCCACCCGGACCCTGACTCGTTGAAAAAACCCAAAAAATCAACATAAAAATCAATATTCTATCATCATCCCTCCCTTCCTTCCTCCTCAATTCTAAATCTTCCTCTTCAAACTCAAAATTCATGCTTTTTTCTTCTCTCCTCTATTATAAATTCTCAACTCGCCGCCTCCGCTCGCCTCTCACACTCCCGCTCCTACCCGAACGGGTAGGAATATTTTAATTGGATCTGGATCCGGTCCTCACGGGTCCGGGTCCGGGTCCATTTTTTGGACCCGTAGGGGACCGAGTCCGGGTCCGGGTAGTGAAGGAACCGACCCGATACCAATACTAATTGAGATTGAAGAGAAGGCAGTGGACTATTGTCGTGCACTTCTACTTAACCTAAATATAAAATCTCATACCCCTAAATTTCCCAAATATTTAGGGTTCATTATCCAAACTTCATTGTACTAGATGTTCATTCGTGTTATTTATTGAGCCATTGTGTGCTTCATGTAAATATTGGGTCCTCTCTTCCGCTTTCATCCAATCTTCAGCGTATACTAACATCTCCAAATTCTTTGATGTCAAGTGATCCTATTCGGGCTCATAATTCTGCCACCAAGAGAAAAAGAACTTTCCGATGCAACGGTTGACACCGATATAATTTGCAAATCTTTAGCCATACGAGAAAGGATAGTAAAAATATTTTCATTGGTTTCATTTACATCATCAATGGGAGGTTGTGCATTATACCAATTCAACTCATTTGGTGAATTGGTTCTTGGTTTTTTTGATTTTATGAGATTTAAAACACTACTAGTTGCAGGACCTTTTCCCTTTGATAATATACAAGAAGAAGAAGAACTAACATTTTGTGATTGTGAAGTGTTAGTTGAATAAAGTCTATCGAACTATCATATAAACTAGTCAAAACTTGCTCAGAATTTGTAGTGAAAACAACATAATCAAATCTTGTATTTCATCCTGTGGAGTATAAGTTTAAAAAATCTCAATTAAATTTTTTGCGCCCTCTAACCTAATCATGGAATTCATTACACTAGCAACACAATATAACATAGGAAGTAGATAAAAATATTTTAAAATTTTAATATAAGCGGCATAAACCATTTCTCCAATAAAATGACCATTTATCAAATATTTAATCGTTGTCATCATAGTGACAATTGCAAGTAAAATACCATTAGATGGAGATGTATATGTTTTTGAAAATTGTAAAGTAGCATCATTAAAATGTTCTAAAAATTTATACAAACTATCGGCAAAAAATCAAAAATCATCATCTAAAATACAATCTTGCATACCCATTGCAACACAAAATTCTCTAAGATCAAAACGATAGTGAAGAACAACACCTAGTAAATCATAAGTAGAATTCCAACGATGTCTAACATCTTTAGAAAAATTATTAAATTAATTCCCCTAAGTTGACATCAATCATGAAAAGCTTGATATATTTGACCACTCAACATAATAAATGAACACAATTTCTCATTGCCTCAATTTTTTTATCGTGTCCATATTTTAGTGCATCTTGTACACAGAGATTTAAAATATGACAAGCACACATAACTTAAAAAATTTCCGGTTCTATAGGATTTAATGTAATTTTCAAACTAGCGATTGCCTTAGTATTATTAGAGATGTTATCAAAACCAATAGCAAAAACTTTATCAAAATTACCGAAATTATTATATGTTTCCATGATGTGTGTGGTAATTATTTCACTCTTTTGTGGATACCTAACAAATCCGAATAAAATTATCCTCTTTTGAAGTAGCCAATCAGGATCTATCCAACGACATGTTACACACATCATTGGTACGCCGTTCACTCCTACCCACTCATCCGATGTCAAAGAAACTCTAGTGTTTAGTGATGTTAGTGTTGCTACTAAAAAATCATTAGTCTCATTGTAAACTAATTTACAATCACTCTTAACTACATTCCTAGCAATTTTTTTATAATGGAGGATTAATGCTGTTTTTGCAAAAATCTCTACATACCTACTTTCACCAAACGAATAAGGTAATTCATCTCTAATTACTAACTTAGTCATTTTCCTCCAAACGATATCGTGATCGTAGCTATGACTATCTACTTGACCGATCTTATGGTGTATTTTTTGTTGTGTGAGATTGTCTTTACAAATTTAGGGTTGACATTTATTTAAGTGACGTTGATGTGTACCCATTCTCAATCATATTTTAAACTTATAAGGTGTAACACTTCTTACAAATTTTTAGTCATACACTCTTATCATTTTGTGAAGAGACATAGTCAAAATATAGTCAAAATATTTGTGTACTTCGGAAGTATTCCCTCTTGTTGATCCTTGCAAGAGAGTAGTTGAATGTTGTTGATTTGTTGAGAGAGATAAGATATAGTAGAGAGAGTTGAGTGAACTTGTGAAGAGAATTGAATGAAATGAGATTGTATATATAGAATAAGAATTTTTTGAATTTCCCAAAATACCCCTCAAAACTAGCCAGTATAGATCCGTTAGGGGGTATTTTAGTAATTACAAAAACACAATATTTAAAAAAAATCTGGAAAAAAAATCCAGCGGTCAGCCCGCGGGCTGAGCCGGGCCGGTTCAAACTGGTTCCAGGTCTGAGCGGACCGGACCGGACTGCCTGGGTTGGGTGGGTTGGCCCCGGTTCAGCTCGGGTTTAGGCGGGTCGGGCCGGTCCCGGGCTAGCCCGGCCCTAATGCCACCCCGAGTATGCAATATAATATTGCAATGAATTGAGACTTGACTCTTTACCCTGATGTGATCTTGATCTCTCTCCATCCTGTTCTTCCCCAATTTCTGATTTATTTTTACCCAAACTCCACAAATTCACCGAAACAGCCGTATTACTAAGAGCACTGAGAATAAATTTGACCTTCCGATTTCCAAAATTGATGAACAATAATTGTTCATGAGAATGAATTCAGTTGAAGAACTTTGGACTGGTTTGGGGTTTAACTTGGAATCTTATCAAGAAAGAAATTTCCATCACAAATTTTTTATTTGGAAAGTGATCAAGAGTTTTTTTGTTTAATATGAAGTTCGCTTATGTGTACGAGGAAATGAGGAAATGGCGATTTTCATGAAAATTTTGTATGCTTCCCTTGAGCACTGCGATTTTATTTTTCATTTATACATGAACTGGATACACGAGGCACATTGGAACTGGATACACGAGGCACATTGTTCTGCACGATGTGTGGATATCAAGCTTCTGAATGAGGACACTAATGCACAATTTGCATTAACTGCTAAACACCCGTGTGTATCTTCATTGGCATTATGGAGAACCAGTAGTTTACACGTGCGATGCATGTCTTAATAAATATAGTTTTTTTAAAAGTAAAAATTCAGACGTAATCTGGATTTGATCTAAAACTCTGTTTACAATAGTTGTACACGTACGTTGCACGGGTTTGTAGATGAACAAATTACAGTAAGGCCTTCTTCCATTATAGTAGCAGAGGTCCCTGCTGTTTCTAATTAGTGAGCTTCCAGGGAATAATGATAAAGAGTATACGATCGTATTCTGCAAATTAGTGTCGGGAACACGGTCTTCGAAAGAGAAGGGGAGATAAACGAATGGTAGATACATTGTTCATGGATTTATGGTAATCCTCAGGAGTGAGGGCGAGGCGCCCTCCAAATTCGTAACCCCACATTTTTTCGACAAATCTTTTGCAGTCACCTTTCTGTTCATATTGAAGATAAAATAATCAGTGAAAGGTGTTTTAATCTTTCAGTCACTTCTCAGTTTTGTGTCGATGCGATAAGTGAGCAATGGATTTACTGTTTGTATTCAAGTAAGTACTCATTATCAGTAATTCTGCAGTGGGTTCATATTGACAATGCAGAAATAGGTTCGGGCCTACGAACTAGTATGCATATTTTATATTAACTTTCTACTTAAAACAATACTATATCTATATCAAGAATAATATGCCATAAAAAAAACAATAATAGAAATACTACTTTAAATTTTTTAATAATTCATATCTAATTTTATCAAAAATAATTCATATCTGACTAGTAATATACACGTGTGGTGCACGTATTATTTTTAAAAAAAAAAATTAAAGTCAGGACTCTGGTTTACACGTGCAATGCATGTCTTAATAAATATGATTATATATTTTTAAAAGTTAATGTAAAGACTATAATCAGAGAGTTGGAGTTGCACGTGTGTTGCAGGTAAGTAGGTAGATTTACAACTCCGCCTCTTCCATTATAATAGCTATTATATGTTATATTATAGATAGATAGATAGATAGATAAATAGATAGTAATTTACACGTGTCATGCACATTTAATATATATTAAAAAAATAAAGTAAAAAATCTGATGTAGTGAGGACTCGAACCTGAGACCTCCTTCATATTAGTTGTGCTTGTACAATACACGCGTTGGTAGATTTACAATTTTACAAATGACACTAAGACCTTCTCCCATTATAATATTAGAGATTTTTTTATTTTTATTTTAACTCTATATGTAAGTTATAATTTATCAGTCTATAAACTTTAACGCTCATTTTCAACTTACTTATATGAATATTCTCTTTTTAAAAAAATCATATATAAATATATATAATATATACATAAAATATACACATGCACATGCTGAAATTTGATTTGGGCCCATCAGACTTAAATACTTGAGCTCGAACCCAGCTTGAACTCATCGAACCTAAATACTTGAACTCGAGATAGGCCTGAATTCCCCTCGGGCTTAAAAACTTGAGCCCAAGCCTTGTCTAAAATGAAAATTATTAGTCCAAGCCTGCTAATAACCAGTTCAGACCTAGGCGGACTTGGGTCGATTTCGGGCCAATTGTCATCCTTAGTATAAATTAATAACTGAGGAGCTTTTTAGCGTGTGTTTGGGGATTGCAATTTTTTGGGAAACAGACTTTTTACAAATCTCTAATATTATAATGGGAGAAGGACTTAGTTTCATTTGTCAATCTATCAACGCATGTGACGCACGTACATAACTAATATGGAGGAGCTTTCAAGTTCGAGTATCACTACATCAAAGTTTTTATTTTTAAATTTTATTTTTATTAAGACCGTTCATAACTAATATAAAAGATGTTTCATGTTCAAGGCTAGACTATGTCGAAATTTTTTACTTTTAAAAATATATACATATTTATTACGACGTGTATCGTAAGTGTAAACTATTAGTTTGATCTGAATGGCATAAGGGGGTGTTTGGTAATTGCATTTTTGCTAAGGGCCATAAAAAAATATGATGTGTTTGTACAAGAGTAATGCTTCATCCACTATCAATTTCACTACCATTTTGTTCACTATCTTAGATGGCATGCTCAAATAGGTAGGAGAAGATAGAGTAGGTGGGAGAACTCTCCAATAGAAGTGTCGCTCAAATAGGTAGGGAAAGAGAGAGTAGGTGGGAGAACTCTCCAATAGGAGTGTCGCTCAAATAGGTAGGGAAAGATAGAGTAGGTGGGAGAACTCTCCAATAGAAGTGTGCCAATAGAAGTGTGTCACCTAAGATAGTGAAAAAAAATGTAGTGAAATTGATAGTGGATATAGCATTACCCGTATGTACAATTGGGTATGTAAATACTAAATGAAATTTCTACAAATGGGCTCACGAAATTTGCAAAAAGTCCAATTTCCCTAAAAATGCAATTACCAAGCACCCCCTTAACTGAAAACCCTACAAGGATATCGTTCTCATTTTTGGTTGGGCCGGCCCGTTTTCTTGTGGGCGCAGACTTTGGTTGGGTTGTCTCTCGGGCCTATACACATAAAAAAAATTACTTGGCCCAAACCAACTCCACTCAAATCATTCTCTTCTTCTCCTTCATCTTCTTTTTCTCTTCCAAAGCCTCGACCACTTCGCTTCTCCTCCCCTCTCTCTCACCATGGAACCAATGGAACTCGACCCCCCTTCCCAAACTACCCCTCCTCCCCCTCCTGCTTCCCAATCTATCCCTCCTCCCCCTGAAAACCCTTCCCAAAATACCCTTCCCTCTTCTCAATCTATCCCTGAAAACCCTTCCCAATCTAACCCCGAAAACCCTTCCCAAAATGCCCCTCCTCCCCTCTCCCCCACCTCCAAAGCCCGCCGCCGCCGCAAAAAGCAGTTCCCCGAAATGGTCCCCACCTCCCTCCGCTCCCTCCGCCGCCCCTCCTCCTCCACCTCCTACAGTGACAAACACCTCGACCGCCTCCTCCGCCGCCACCTCTCCTCCTCCTCCTCCTCCCGCCGCCGCCACCCCCACCCCCGCCGTCGCTCCCCCATCACCGACCTCCACACCGAGTCCCTCATCGCCCTCGCCGTCGGCTTCCCCATCGACTCCCTCACCGAGGAGGAGCTCCACTCCAACCCCTCCATCCTCGCCTCCATCTCCCAACAATCCCCTTACATTACCATCCGCAACCACATCCTCTCCCTCTTCCGCTCCAACCCCTCCCTCTTCCTCTCCGAGCACGAGTCCGCCGCCTCCATCCGCTCCGAGCACCGCCACCTCGTCACCAAGGCCTACTCCTTCCTCCACTCCCACTCCTTCATCAACTTCGGCATTCTCTCCAACCCCCCACCCCCCATTCCCCTCTCCACCCATCCCACTTCTTCTGCTGATGTAATTGTCATTGGCGCTGGGTTGGCTGGTCTCGCCGCTGCGCAACACCTCCGGACATTCAATTTTAAGGTTCTGATCCTCGAGGGCCGCGGTCGCCCTGGTGGTCGTGTGCTAACCAAACATATGAGGGGCCCTAATGGCGTTGAGGCCGCCGCCGATTTGGGTGGCTCTGTGCTGACTGGTATTAACGGAAACCCGTTTGGGGTTCTGGCCAGGCAGCTGGGGTTTCCGTTACATAAGGTTAGGGATGTGTGTCCGTTGTATTTGCCCGATGGGAGGCTGGTGGATCAGGAGGTGGATACCAAGGTCGAGGCGGCTTTTAATAAGCTGCTTGATAAGGTGTGTAAGTTGAGGGAGGCGGTGTTGGAGGAGATGGATGGGGTGGATGTTTCGCTTGGGACGGCATTGGAGGCATTTAGGAAGGTGTATGGGGTGGCGGAGGTGGAGGAGGAGAAGATGTTGTTGAATTGGCATTTGGCGAATTTGGAGTATGCAAACGCGTCGAGCTTGGGGGATTTGTCCATGGCGTTTTGGGATCAGGATGATCCTTATGAGATGGGGGGCGATCACTGTTTTATTCCGGGAGGGAATGGGAGGTTTGTGAAGGCGTTGGCGGAGAATGTGCCAATTTTGTATGATCGGGAGGTGAGTAGGGTGCATTATGGGTGTGATGGGGTGATGGTTGCCGCGAATGGGCAGGTATTTGAGATTCGCTAGCATATTTTATTCTTGTTCTTATATTTGAATTTTGCACTTGAGATAATTTCAAAAGCATGTCTTAATGAAAGTCGCGTCAATGAGAATGTCAACTAAGTTAACTTATGAATTGCGTGTAACACATAAAGAAGCACATGTAAAATTAAATGTATAAGAGTGACAACACACTTGGATAACATAAAGTCATGCAAGTGAGGAAACAACTCCTATTCTAACACCATTTTAGTCCTCCATATTATGAGCGAATACTTGTGATATGGGTGGAGTTTTAAACCTAATAACAACCAAACTTTCAGGGCACGCCTGAGGCGCACTTGAGGCGCAAGGCTTTGCAAAGTTTGAGGAATGCACCTTGCACTAGGTCTGCGGCAATGTAGTTTCCTAAGGCTCCATTAATGTGTGTGTCTTAGTGTGCCTTGATCAAGGCGTGAGGCTCATGCATCAGATAAAGGCAGGCTCATCAGGTTGATATTTTTTTTTAAAGCCTAAATCCAATTTATTTACTAAGTTGTCGGTCGGGTATTTGGGTAAAATGACCCAAATACCCGACTTTGTGAGAATTAGGACTAGTTATTCAGATGTTCTTCTTCTCCTTTGGGAAGAGAGAGATGTATCTCCTTTCCAGCATTCTTTTTTTTAATATTGATCTATTTATTGTTTTTATTAATTTTGTTTTTTCTTCTTCTTATTGTTGCTGTGTTTTCTTCCTTCCTCTTCTTACTGCTAATGGCTACAGCTGTTGCCCCTGCTTTCTAATTCTCATTCTCTGATGTTGCTGGCTGTTTTTGTTACTGTTTTTGCTTATGCACCTTAATCTATTTTATGATTGTGACTTATTTTTGTTGTTGTTTAGGGTTTATAATCTTATTTAGAAATTTTAAAAGAAAAAAAATAGTGCGCCTTAGTTAAGTTGAGAGTTGTGCCTTGAATTGTGCCTTGTGCCTCAAGCTCTTTTTGGATTTTGAAATTGTCTTGCGCCTTCGACTACATTGTCTTGAACCCAGAGATTGTTTTCTCAAACAAATATACAGCATTCTTGGCTAAGATTGTCAAGCTGACATGCGGGCAAAAAACAAATATACAGCATTCTTGGCTGAGATTGTCAAGCTGACATGCGGGCAAAATGTCAGTATCATGTTGGTTTGGGCCCTACCAATTCAACTCCAGAATGACATGTCACTGATGTAACTGCTATGTTAGCCTACATCTAGAACAGTACATCCTGTGTACCGCGTCATCTTTAACTACATTAAGGATTTAAGATCCGTCTAAATTTTGTTTCTTTTATAAACTTAACCGACTTATATCCTTCTGTCATTATGAGAATTTATCTCTAATCTATGATAATCTTATGTTAATTTGTAATTGTCTTATTTACCTTTCTGCATATCGGAATAACAGTAGCTTCAATGGTCATAGTTTTTAGCATAAAATCAAATTAATCTTCACTCATGATTGTCTATTTTCTTAATTTTTGCTCCATTACTGTCCCAAATTTTACTTATGTGGTTGATAACTTAGGTTTGTCTGATCATACATGTTGAGTATCGATTTTATTTTTGATAAACGAATTAGCAATTATCCATTTTAGTTTACCGTACCATAACAAACCCATATCTTCAAAATGTATCCAATCTACTTCATGAAATATCACTTAGGTCCTACTCTGCACCATTTTTTTATTCTTTTTGCTTCCTTAGGTCTGCTGAACTTTATATTTGACAATATTTGTAGTTCATATCTGGATCCTTTAGTCCTGTAATATCTTCTAAGGAATGTCACATTTTCGTAATTTTGCCTTCCTTCATTGGAGATTCGTTTTACTTAAACTTAATGTACTGGACAATGTCTGGGCATGTACTGTCACTGTCTTGTTCCGCTTATCTTTTTTTATTCTGTTTGCACGAAGTAGACATTTTCTCCACTGAGGTTCGAAATATTGTGCTTTGTTTCTTATTAAGATTAGTTCCCCTATTTCACTTACTAAGGAAAGTGTCTAATATGATTAATCTATATTGGTTGGTTGAGCTCTTCTTGATGTAATTTTAAAATCTATGTACATTGACTAATCTATGATTTTTGTAGCAAGGTTAAACAACAACAACAACAAGAACTACAACAGTATTTTGACTACACGGTAGCGTGTTCAGTGCATGTGAGAGGTTGTCTCTTTTGAGTCTTTTAAATTTAAGTGGATAGTAATATAGTTTGGAGTTATTGACATATTGTGTGGTTGAGACTTTAAGCTTATGTTTGGGAACAAAATTAAGTTAGGATAACCGGAGTTATCTCTCATAACTTAAAAAAACTCTAGTTATCCTAACTTTGGCATGTTTGGCATGTTTGGGACTTCTTTTGGAGTTAAGATAACTTTAGTTATCTTACCCCAAAAGATGAGAAAACCGTAGTTATCTAAACTCCACTCTTATCATAACGTCAAAATGGAGGTAAGGATATGACTACCAAAGTTAGCATACTTGTAGCTCCAAAGTTAACTTTGGTTATCTAAGTAGGTTGAGTTTAAGTTAATGTGGATGGTTCATATAGTTTGGAACTTAAATGTGTGGTCAAGATTCGTAAGTTGCTGACTGTCCACAGAACACAAAGCCCACCTCTCTAGTTACAATAGCAGGGATTGTTTGACCTTTCCTTTAAAGATATCAGATGTTTATTTCTTTTTTGTGAATATGATTATAATTATGACCAGGCTATGTCCATAATCTACTCGTACTTATTTAATCCATAATATTGTTTTGCATCCTCTCAATGCTCTCATATAGTCATATACAATTTAACAACTATTTTGCCACTATAATAGTTCAGCTATCCTTTTGGAACTTCTTTTATTATTCTCATTTGTGCTCCCTTTTGGTTCATCTTCACTAATACTATTCATTACCATTTTCTTTATGTACAAGTATCAATAGCATTGATGTACAATCAATGGAGAAGTTGAGAGAATGGAGATAAGAAAGGGGTTTTGGAGGATTAGAGAAAGAAGGAAGATTGCAGAGGGGAAAAGTAATGGTGGCCATCTACCACAAAGCACATACAATACTCAAATTCTTATCAAATCAACTGCCTACTACAATAGGACGCATGAGCTTTTAATAACTAAATTAACTTGAGGCTTAAGAAACCTAAATTGTCTACTATATCTAACCTAGTATAAAGATACTGATAGACAGTAGACAACTGAATGTTTACATTATTTCTATTTTAATATACTACTGATTTGGATTATTCATTAAATTATCATCTCGCTCTAGAATTTGCTCTATTAGATCCACATCAATTATCCATTTACAAATCTATAAATAGACATCATTCTGTTTGAATATTCCCTCTGCTATTCTATTATATTTTCATTTAAACCAACTCAGAATGTAAAAAAGGAAAAATGGAAGTTGTAAAAGATTTATGCATAATCATAGTGTTGGATGCTTTTTCTTTTAATTCAACTTGCTTGAGAAAAGTCTTCCTAACCTAGACTAGCAACCCTTTATTATTGAACAATCTTCTACACTTTCTAATTCTTGGCGATATCCTGCACAAACTGTTTTTCTGCTGTTTTCTTATGTTGTATTGTAACTATGTGCAGGTTTTCCGTGCTGACATGGCACTAGTGACCGTCCCGCTCGGTGTCCTCAAGAAGGGTTCAATAAAATTCGTTCCCGAGCTCCCTCCACGAAAGCAGGATGCAATCGACAGGCTTGGGTTTGGTTTACTTAACAAAGTTGCCATGCTATTTCCCCACGATTTTTGGGGTGGTGAAATCGACACCTTTGGACATTTAACTAAAGATACAAGCAAAAGAGGTGAGTTCTTTCTCTTCTATAGTTACTCTTCTGTCTCCGGTGGGCCGCTTCTTGTTGCGCTTATCGCTGGTGAGTCTGCTATCCAGTTTGAGAAAACCTCTCCTGTGGAGCCAGTTGAGAGGGTGATGAAAGTACTGAGAGGGATATTTACGCCTAAAGGAATCGATGTGCCTGACCCTCTTCAAGTCATCTGTACTCGATGGGGTACTGATAAGTTCACTTATGGTTCATATTCTTATGTAGCGATTGGTTCTTCAGGCGATGATTATGATGTTCTTTCCGAAAGTGTTGGCGATGGTAGGGTTTTCTTTGCTGGGGAGGCAACTAATCGTAGGTACCCGGCAACAATGCACGGGGCTCTACTAAGTGGGTATAGAGAGGCAGCGAATATTTCCAGGGCAGTGACGCTCAAAGGCAAGAAAATTGAGGTTGGAGCCAGAGACATGGAATTGGATAATCTATTTGAAGTTCCTGATATGCAATTTGGTAGGTTTTCGGTCCTTTATGATCCAGGTTCAAATGATCCGGGGTCCAGTTCATTGGTTCGTGTGGGGATTGGCGAGGAGAATTTAGGTTCAGTTTCTTTATTTCTTTATGGATTATTTTCGAGAAATGATGTAAAGGATCTCAGTGAGATAGATGGAGATGACAGGAGGTTGAGTGTGTTGTATGAGAGACCTGGTGCGAAGTTGGTCGGAAGGAATGGATTGGGGAGTCCCGCGGAGGCTCTTATAACCCGAATAAAGGCAGCAAAAAGAAGAGTTGAGAACAACACACTGGGTATGAATAGAACCCATGCATAAGATATGTATATTTTTCTTACAATAAGAGGAAGAAACCATAGACATGCTACAGATTTTCCTGAAGAGAAGAGAATTTGAAGGCTTTGCAAGGTGCTAGCGTCCATTAGGTAAGTTTAAGCAAGTCCTTTTCTAATTGAATAGATGGGATTTTTCTGATAGGGATGAAATTCCATTCTTGATTTGTTAAAGCTAATTAAATGTTGAAGATGAACATTTTAGTACATACAGAGTTGTAATTTAACATGCAATATAAACTGATCATGCATTTGTTCTAGATATAGTTGTTCCATATGTATCAAATCAAATTACAAATCTGTGGAAATTATATTTGATTAATAAACCTTTCGTCCGTAAAATTTACTTATAGCTTGTTATCGTTTCTTCTGGCCTTTCTTCTTCCTTCTACCTCTGTGGATGTGTCTTGTATTCTCTTCATAACATTATATGTTGACTGCAATCTGACTTAATGCTTCAAAATTTTGTTTTAAAAATAGAAAAATCGCCTTCAACTTGCAAATACGTTTTTTGCATTCTAATTTTAAGTTAAAAGCCAAAACCCTAATAGCCAGATTGGTTTGAGTACTGTAGTTTGTCATGGGATATCGTTGCTGCGGGTTTTCTTGCAATGAATAGGAATGCATACCAAATGCCCTTGTTTAGGTGTTATCAATAATATGTAATCTATTTTCATTGATAGAATGAAGTGGCCATTGCACATATTAGGCAGGTCTGTTAGTTAACATTAATGATATTATAGCTGTCAGATTAATAACTACTATAGGGATGGCTTTTAATTTAGTTGACTGGAGAATTAAAGGATTAGTGTAGTCGACTACAAAGAGACGGTATTGATGCTTAGAGCTAGCTGCTTAGATATGGATACTGTAAGGAACGACAATTTGGGTGCGAAAAAAGGATATTGGGACACGACTATATATAATGTCTGATTTATTCATATCAGTTATTAGTCATATACACATTATTATTATTCTGATATGCATGTATCAGTGGAACATCAGGTTGCAAATAACTAGATCATGCAAGTTGTTATTCATTAAACAATGCTTCAGCAAAGTAAATCGGAAGATTTGGAGATGTTGACATGGGTTGGACATGCCACTTCAAGTCAGGTTTCTTCTCTTTATGAATTTGGCAAACTATATTTGTATCGAGCAAGTAAGTGTGTCGACTCAAAAACAATATTCATTTAGAACTTCTGATGCATCCAAGGATTGAATATTGGCTTTTTGCTGCTGTTGTGGTTTTAGAGTTATCGGCCAAATTTGATGTTTACGTGGGAATGATTCAGGCCTAATCCATTTAGAACGCTCCATAGTTCCCAAAAGAAAAAGAAAAAGAATCTTTAGTTAATGGGTAAAACCCAAATAGGCTTTGGTGGTTCTAAGTAAGGTTTTTGCGCATGTGCAATGCTCGTGGATGAATAGGGGGATTTCGTTGTTGTTTCTTGTAACTACAATTAGCATGAAGTTTGTACATGACTGACAACCAAAAACATTCTGCTCTACTGCTATTTTTTTTATAAAAAAATGTTACATTGTAACATTGACATTACAACTGATGATTTTCAACAAAGGTAATATTAGGTACCATCCTCATTCCTCACCCATGACCAACCTTGATGTCCGCTTGGCCCATTTTGACCCGTTTGAACCTGTCGTCTAAACTAAACGGGCTTTTCATTATTTTCTGGAACACTGACAACAAGGTATATTAGGTCATACTTGAGTTGACAAACAGATAACCAGGTATGTTGGGAGTTAAACCCCAGAAAATTCACTTTGAGCCATGGCATGGCATATGTCCTGACATAAAGTTTAGCATGTGAATTGAGAGGAGGTTATGTGTGGTGGGCACCATCTTCTGACTGTTTTAGTTATGTCTACTAGCAGTGGATAAAAAGACAAGGTGACACCATAGATTTTTGCAGACATTGTTCATATCTATATACTTTTTGTGTAAGGGTTTCTATGTTCAGTTGATACGAGTTCTGAGATCTGAACTTCTGACTCAAAAATGAGATTTGATAGGAAGGTCCACAAGTTGGTACCCCAATACTCTTGACATTATGCAAGCATTGAAGTATTTCTTTATAGGTCCTCAAAAGAATCTGTACTAGAAACAGGACAAATTTCCCCTTTTTACTGAAAGTATTTCAGTAAATTAAATGTTGAAAATGAATGAACCTCGTAGCTGACACAAGATTGTTGAGACCAAGTAGAGAGCATGATAAGAAATGAGGCCGTGCTTGTAGGCATGGTTTCCGACAGATACAACCGTAGGCTAGTGATGGCAACTAATGGGTAGAACTAGACGAATTTGAGTTGAGACAGTTAGTTGTGCATAGAGATAGTTTATATGTGCATGCATATATAGCTTGCTTCAGCTTTCTCTATCAAAGGGTGAGCTCTGAAATCAGTTTATTATAGTTGTGACTTGTGGGGAAGTGAGAAGAAACATACCCATTTCTCTCCATGTGCTAACAAGTCTCATGCAACCAAAAACACTGTCAGTTATAAAGTCTTGAGCGTTTCATGTTGGCTCACATGTATATATATATGCCCATGCCCATACCCATACCCATACCCATGCCCATGCCCATGCCCCCCCTCATCCTGTAGCCGTAATCATTGATTATACCTACATTAATTGCAACTGCTCAAAAAACTCTACAAGTCTCCATTCGCTGCATTCCTATGGCCTCAACCATCCACCGAATGTTCCGACAAATACAAAATTATTTGAGACCAGCTGGTAATACTTGCAAGGATAGGCATACGAGCTACTCAGGCCTATGACATGCAATGTAAAAAAAAAAAAGGGGATTTACATTTGATTGACAGAATAGTCTCATTGGGTCAAATTAAGTCAAATTTCTTACCGACAAAATCGTTGACCTTCGATTTGCTTCTTTAGATTGGAGAAGTGTGAAAGAAGAGAAACAAATACAAATTTCCAAGGGATGCCCCCAAACCACCGGGTTTGCCCCGGATGGGGGGCGGGTTCGGGCCAGGTTGGGTCAAAACCCAAGCCGGTCTGAAAAACTCGACCCGATCCAATCCGCCAAACCCTTCGGGTTGAACCCGACCCGGGCCGGATTAACCCGGTTTTTTTCTTCCTTTTTTCTTCAAATTTTTTTGAATTTTTTTTATCTCCAAAAAAATTAAAAGATTAAATGTACAACAAGTATAACAATGTAAAAAAATTATATATATTCTTCATTTCAACTTGGAATAATTTTTTACAACAATCAAATTACATACAAATACATGTAATATAAAAAAATCATACAAATGTATTGCATTACATGTTTAAGGGGATAATCTAGAGTTCGAAATAGCCTAGAATTAGATTGATGATATGACATTAGACTACTGTCGTGCACTTCTTCTTAACCTAAACTTAGGATATCATCGCCACAAATTCTCTACTCAGCTTGTTGATCTTTAGCAGAGTTACTTCCACTTGTTAAGGTGTCCACTACTTGTTCTTGAGTCCTATTTTCAGTTTTCATTCAATCTTGGGTGCATACGAGCATCTCCAATGAATCTGGCTTCATGTGATTCCTGTAATCGATGTAAACTCTGCCACTTGAAGAAAAAAATACTTTCTGATGCAACTGTAGACACAGGAGTCAGGGTCGGCCCTGGGTGGGCAGGTGGTGCAAGTGTACAAGGCCCCCAATTTCCAAGGGCCCTCGAAATTCAGTACATATGAATTCTAAGTAATAAAAAAATATATTTTATTAACAGTTAGTATTGTAACTCAGTTTGTTAAGACCCATCAAGAAGGTTAAATGGTCGTGGGTTCAAATCAAGCTTGTTTTTTTCCCTAGCAGTTGCACTGATTCAACACGGTAAAATTGGGAGTTTGACTAAACTTTCCCGTGTAGTCAACTGGAGGTCCACAATACAGGTGGGTTGGGTTATAGGTTCGAATCCTAACTCTACTAGAATAAATAAGCACCTAACTTAATCCCCAAGTTAGACTAAACTCTAACCCTAATCCCTATTTGCTATAAATACCCATGCATAACTCACCCCTAGCTCCAATCATCAACTCAACTCTGGGTTTTTTTTATCCCCAACTCCATTTTTCACTTTTTCGTTGAGGCTCAGAATTCCAACAAAAGAAGAAAAAAAACCCTTATTTTTCATAACTTTTTTACTTTCTTACAAATAAATCAAATGTTCATTCTTTATCATAAATATTCTTATATAATGACACAATCTTAAGTTTCGCACAATGTCTCTAATTTCTCAGGACCGGCCCTGACAGGAGGGGTTAGTAGATCTCTAGCTATATGTGAAAGAATTGAAAATAAAGTTTCATGTTCTTTCCATTATTGTAATACTTCAATCCTAGCACAAGAACTCTCACTATCCTATGAATTATACAAGTTTAATTCATTAGGAGCATTAGTCCTAGGTTTTTTTAGATTGAATACGAGCAAGTAATTTTGCAGTGACATCTTCTAATGTACTCTTACCCTTACCTCTAGAAAAGGAAAAAGAAGTTAATATGCTAGTTTGTCGTGTTGTACCATTATATGCATAAGTTCTACCATAAAAATCATACAAAGTAATCCATGTCAACTCAAATGTATTTAAATAATCATTACATTCATTTTGAGAGTCTTCTCTAAGTAAAATAAAAAATATTTCAGTCAAACTCTTCATACCCACTAATTCGATACGAGGATCCATTACAGTAGCAAAACAATACAACATAAGATGATGATTAAAATATTTCAAAATTTTAGCATAAGCAGAAATAATAATATGGCAAATGTAAGGATACGAAATTATATCGTGAAAAGTTTGCATCATAGTAATTATTGAAATAAAAATACTACTAGAAGTGGAATCATAAGATTTTGAAATTTTAAAGTGTAGTCTTAAAAGGTTTCAAAAATTTTAACAAATTTTCGGCAAAATGCAAAGAAGCGGGATTCATTTGAAAATCTTCCATATTTTGTGCAATAAAAAAAATCATTAATAACCTCATTGTATTTAGTAACAACATTCAATAAGTCGAAAGTAGAATTTCATTGGTGTTTAGCATCTCTAGAAAATTACCTAAAATGTACTCCTTTAAGATTACATCATTCTTTGAATTGTTGAAGCATAGTACCACTCAAAGCAATGAAATGTACAAAATTTCTAATTGCATTCACATATGGATCAGCTACTTTTAATGCATTTTGTACACATAAGTTAAGAATATGAAATGCACATCTAGTATGAAAAATTTCAAGACATGGAGGAACTAAATGATGTTGTAATGTAGTTATTGCACTAGTGTTATTGGAGGCATTATCAAAACTAATCGGAAAAAAAGTTATCGCAAATATGAAATAAATCACAAACATCTAAAATATGTGTTGCGATAACTGTATCACTATTAAGGTACGGAAAAGCGGCAAGTGATATGATTCTCTTTTGAATGAGTCAATCACTATCTATCCAATAACAAGTTATGCTCATCATCCAAATATCGTTACAACCTTTCCAACCATCGGCCGTTAACGATACTCTACAAATTAAAGAATACAAAAGTGAAATTAAAGCGTCTTTCATTTCAGAATAAGGTTTAAAACAATCCCCTTAAGTGTATTTAGAAATTCTTTTGAAATGTGGATTTAGTGCATTTTGGTTAAAGTCCTCTAGGTTCATATTCTCGGAATAGAAAAAATGTAACTCTTCCTTAATAACTAATCTAGTCATTTTCTGACGAACAATTTTGGGATCATAATTATAACTATCTACTTGCCTGATCTTAGGGTAGATCTTTTGTTGGGATAGTTGGTGTTGTACTAGTTCGGGGTGTACATTTTGAATGTGTCGATTAATTGTACCCGTCTCCTCACACTTCTTCTATTTGTAATTTTTATTACATGTTTTACACACCTTATGTCATATGCTCAGATTTTCCTCATTTGGGATAAAGTAATTAAATTTGTGGACTTCACTAGTTTGGCCTCTATGTTTTCTACTAGAAATTGGTTGTGCGGGTTTGGTGTCATGTGTTTGAGAGAGTTGTGCGGGTTGCTGTGTCACTAGCTAGTATTTTATCATGTTGTGTGTCGGGATCATATTCGTGTTGAGAAACGCTCATAATCTATATTAAACTTAGGATTATATTCAATCTCTAATTGTGGGATTATTAGAGGCCGACAGATGAACTAGTGGATTCTTGTCCACTTTGGCTACGGCTGCTACCTCATAATCGTATCAAGATAAATGTAGTGTAGTAATAGTGTATGTGAAAAAACAAAAAAACAATATAGGAGGGTTGAGAGATTTGAGGTTGTAGTCGTGTATTATTTTTTAAAAAAATCTTTAAAATGATAGGAGGGTTGAGAGAGTTGAGAAAGTAGCGAAAACAACAAACAAGTTTACTACAAAAAATTATTGCGTTGACAATAATAAAGAGTTGAGAGAACTGAGAAATTTTGATACCGTACTTCACGAGTATAGAGTTGAGAAAGTTGAAAATAATAAAGAAAGTTGAGTAGATGGCGAGAATTCAAGCGACTGAGCTTCTTCACTTGAGTAGTGGTGTAGTAGAGAGAGTTTGTGCTAGTTCACTATGTAGTAAAGAGAGACTGAGCTTCGACGAGAATTTGAGTAGTAGAGAGAGTTGGTTGTAGAAGGGGTAGCTTCGACACGTTTGAACTTCTTCACTTCTTCATTGCTTCTTTGATGAACTAGATTGAGAGTAGTAGTAGTGGTAGAGAGTTGATAGAGTAAGAGAGTTGACAGGTGGAGAGTAGAGTGAATTTGTGGAGAAAATTTGGTGTATTTAAGAGTTTTTATAGGAAAAAGCCCCCCAAAATCCAAAATTTAAAAAAACCCAGCAGCAGCAACGGGCGGCCCGTTTGACCCGTCTGGGCCGATCGTTCGATTCGGCGGGTTAGCCTGCCTGGGTCGACCATTAGCAATCCGACGAGTTGCGGGTTAGGGTTCGTCGGGTTACAGGTTAAACGGGCGGGGTCGAGCAGTTTTTTTCAGCTAATTTTTCGACTCGGTCCGACCGGTTAAGTACACAGGTTGGACCCGAACCCTGGCAGGGTCAAATGGGTTCGAGTCATAAGAATAGAGAGATATTCTTGTATTTATTGCATCTGAAGTCTATTGCTAGTAATTTATTATAATTAGACTCTCATTAAGCTTAATTGATATCAACTTGGTTTTAATTCAGTACGGGTTCATCAATTATCGAGTTTGACTTGAGATCCATAATGATGCTAGTCCAATATGATAAAACTACATTTATTTGTGAAGAGTTTGTTCTGTGGAATCTTGTAACACTTTGATAATTATTTGATTTGCAGCGGAATGGACTTTGCATAAATTAGATCCTAACTTGATCTGGGGTTTTAAGATCTAAACTTAGTTTTTTTTAAATGATATTATTCAAGGATTAAATTAACAGGAGATTGAACTTTGTATCTGTTAGATATCTCTTTACCTGATTGTTTTGAGAAGAATACATAAATGCATGGTGTTGAACCATATCAAATACGTCGAATCAGAATTCTTTGTTTATTTCTTTCTAACATAGGTTTTGAATTCAATATCCGAGCAGTTGTATTTGTACCTGTATACATAATTATAAAGAGCAATGCTCAGTTCCGAATCTGTTTGCACAGACCCATTGCAAACTGAGTTTCTGGTCATTGAATCAGATCGATAAAGATCCAACGGCAATGATTACCCCCACCCATTTCTCCAACTTTCACTTAAGTTAGGAGGGGTAATTTGGGGATTTTACTGCAAATAACTCTTCAACTTATTTCCTTTCTCACACTCTCACACAGTTGACGAAATCAGTTTTTTTTATACAAATTGTTAAGGTCTAAGGTAATTTTTTAAACAACCGTAGTCGTTGTTTCAAATAACAACTTTAGTATAACCTAGGTCGTTTTTTTGAAACAACGGCCTAAGGAGACAAGTTTTCAAAAAAACTTGTATAACCTAAGCCGTTGTTTCAAACAACAACTTAGGTTATAATAAAGTTGTTGTTTGGAACAACAGCTACAGTTGTTTAAAAAATTACCTTAGGCTGTTGTTTCTAACAACGGACTCAATTAAAATTTTGTCAAAAAAAATGGATTTTGTCAACTATGCAAGAGAGTATGTGAGAGAATAAATAAGTTGAAGAGTTATTTGGGATAAAATACCCAAATTACCCCTTCACAACTTAAGTAAGAGATGGGAGTTTGGCCGGGATCGATCAGGACCATTGGATCTTGATCGATCTGATTCAACGGCCCACGGTCCTGTTTGCAACAAGTCTGTGTAAATACACTCGTTTGCAATGGAGCATTGCTCTTACATAAAAATATAATCTTTTTTTAGAGTCATTCATATACTTACATTATCAACTCTATTAGGTACGACAAACATACCAGTTCGGCGCAAAACCAAATCGGATTGGACCACTACTATAGGCAGGCTGGTCCGGTCCTTCCTTTTGGGAACAACGGCCCGGTTGGAACCTAACTGCTAAGGCCCAAGACTTGTCGGATCGTGAATCGGACCGTAACCGGGTGACCCAGCAATGGTTGGCCCAGTGGGCCAACAACGATCAGCCCGGTGGGTTTTTTTTTATTTTAATATATTTAGGATTACTAACTGTAAATTGTAAACTCTCGGAGATTGAAGATCAATTTTAAACTTTAAATTTCTTGTAAACTAACTCAAACTTTAAATAATTGTGAGAGAATCAATTTTGTGATAAGGAAACTCACTAGAGAGTGTAAGGCAGTGAGATCCTAGGTTTAGGTTAAGTTGAGGTGCACAACAGTAGTCCAATGCCCTCTCTTCAATCTAACCCTAGATTATCTCTGTTGGGTTTGAAGGTTAATCACAGAGTAAATACGCAGTGGATTTATATATATAAAAATTCGAAATCGAGCCATGGATCCATGTGAAAACCATAAAACGTGTTAAGAGTTTTACCTCAACGATGAATCTGTTGTCTCCACAGTATGCCAATCATGCGCACTGCAACGTTGCGGTGCCTCTACGATATCCACACAAACAGATCAAATTGGGCTCTCCCTCACGCTACGTGCTAACTGCAGGAAAGGGATGTAATTATTCACTCACTTTCTCTCTCTCTCTCTCTCTCTCTCTCTCTCTCTCTCTCTCTCTCTTTTTATGTGACAGCTAGGGTTTTCTCTTCACAATACTACACACACACACACACATGTGTGTGTGTGTGTGTGTGTGCAGTAAACCCTAAGTCAGTAGTGAGATGTGCGGGCCTTCTGATTTGGGTTGGCCCAATTAATCTAATTAATTGTCTAACCAATTTTAGAAGCACAAGTCTTACTTGGAATCCGAATTAAATTCATCTAATGAATTTAAATCCCAATTTTGATCTATTGTAAGTGTGTGATCCTATATGTTCCCATTACGGTGACAGTAATACTAAAATCATATTTTAGTGTTACAAATAATGAGCAGTATCTAGCAATACATCAATGCTACTCAAGTAACGGGAATGTCAGTAATTTGACATAACCTACCCGTGACCAATGTCACCATGTAGTCTAATCATTTTTTCCAGATATCTTAATTGACCACCAGGCATAGAGCGTGTCACCATTGTATAGTTCAAACTTTGGTTTCTTGATGTCCGAGTATACTTAGTAAAACAATTGAGATCAATATCTCATATTGACTCATTTGAGCAGGGTCATACATTTTTGCAGTCTCACTCAATCAAGGGGCCCGTAGATATCGCACAAGTTATGTAAGAGGGACAAATTCTATCTAAGTCACTCACATCCCTCCACATGATTTGTAGTATGTCCAATAACAGGCTGTATAATCACATTATTACATGCAACGTTTGACGGCATTAAAATATATAACTTCTCATGTAGTGAACCGTAATGACTTTAAGTCAAAGGACCACGTACACCATGGTCACTGTGAGAACTGCTTATGTCACTCACATAACGATCCATACAGCGTTCTCATAGTGGGTCGATCTAGTACATTATTACTCTAATATGTACTCATGTGAAGACTTGATATCTCATATCTATGACCCGTGAGATATGGTTATTAGTCTACTCATATACTAGTCTCTATGTATTATTGTTATCTTAATTCACAATAATACTTTACTATGGTCAGTAAGAATAGCGTTCTGATTTCAACCAATAGGACCTCACAATCATGTCATGCACTTGATGTCTCATGGTATTGAACTTATTATTCTAAGAATTTTATTATGTTCATTTAATCACAATAAATAACACAATAAATAAAATGACTCATATATAAAATAAATGTCGTGATGCAATGTAAACTAGTAAGGTCAATACACAACTAGCCTCTAGGGCATACACCCACAATCTCAAACTCTAGATCACCCACAAATTTACCATGTTTTTAGATTCTCCTCTTTTGTAATTTATATTAGGACTAACTTCTATTATATAATATATGCTAATATGAGGTAGGGCTTCCCTACCTTTTGTCAGTAAAAAAAAAAAACTTGGAACTTTAAATTTCTATTAACAAGAGTTGTAATTTTTTACAATAAAAATAATCACTTGAGGATTTTTTTTAATATTACATGTTTTTTATTTTATTTTATATGTTAAGAGAAATAAAAAAAATTCAAAAAGGGCTCCGCCCGGCCCGATTCGCTTCACCCAGAACCGGGGGTCTAGGCTGGCAGGCTCGCCTCCTTCCTACTTGGAACTTGACCGGCCCGAACCGGTTCTGACACAAACCGGAGTCGAGACTGCCCAATTCAATATCTGGTTCGGCGGGCCGTGAACTGGACCGGCCTACTGGACCCATTTGCCAACCCTAAACTCTATTTCTGCTTTGTTTACACCCCAATTTGAATCCACAGTGTTCATATTAATGTACTGTTTTGATCGTACTTACGCCATGATTATAGTTAGTGGATTTGGACCATTTTAGTCCCAATAATTAAGTGGGGATGGGGGTAGATGCTGACATTGTATCTGAATAATTCATCATCGGAAGGATCCTTTCTTTTGTCATGTTTAACTAACCCACTTGGCGCATCAGATTAATTCGCTAACTATAATCTATTCCTATTAAAAAAAATCCTTTTTGGTGCTATTAGATCATTAGTTTTTCCATGTATATCAGAATTCTTTTGCGCAAGCGTTACCTAATCCGTGTTCGGATCATGTTCTCTCTTCTCTAATTTCTCCTTTCCTAAACTCCGGAAATTCCGTTTTGAAAAAATTTAGTTAGAAGACCAAATTTTTGCTAATCTTGTTTCCAATTGCCTTGCTTGTGTTGTGGGTTCCCACGGTCTTGGCAAGATTTTACTTAAATTGCATGCGATTAAACATGGATGTAGAATTTGGCATAGGGAGAGATTTGGTCACTCTCACGGCCTTAAAAACTTCTTTCTTCTATCCATTCGATCGATTTGCTTGAAGAATCCAGCCCCATTTCAAACTCCCTTAGGCAACGCAGAAATGGGTGCAAGCAAGAGTATGCTGAGATTCTGCGCATCGATCATTTGAAGTGGGCTCAACGTGCTAAGGCACACTGGCTTAAGGGTGGAGATTCTAACACTTTTTTCTTCCATAATTTTGCTTCCCATCGTAGACGTTGCAATCGTATATCTTCTCTTTTTGTTAACGATATTGAGGTTAACTCCGATTCGGGAATTCATGTCGCCTTCCTATTTTTTTATAAGACCCTTCTGGGTATGCTTGGCAATCGTTCCATTCCTCTAGATTAGGATAACCTATATGATGAGGCTAACCCAGGGCTATCCTGTCTAGATGCTCTGTTCTCTTTGGAGGAGATTAAATCTGTGGTTTTTGCGATGAACAACAATTCTGCTCCTGGGCCGGATGGTTATCCATCTTTCTTCTTCCAAGGATACTGGGAGGACCTAAAAAATGACTTATTGGACATGTTCACTGAACTTCATCATGGTGAATTCTCTTTTGACCGTATTAACTATGCTCACATCGTTTTTGTTACGAAAATCATTGGGGCTAACAAAGTGTCTGAATTCCGACCAATTAGCCTCCGGAATTCCATCTTCAAAATCATCATGAAAGTGCTTTCTGTCCGTCTAAGCCTAGTCATTTCTCTTCTCATTGATCTGGCTCAGTCCGGCTTTATTAAAGACCACTTTATTCTTGATTGTGTGGTTTCTGCTCAGGAAATCATTTCTGGTTGTCACCGTTCTGGACCGGAGGGTATTCTTTTAAAACTAGACTTCAAAAAAGCCTATGACAAAGTTAACTGGGAATTCCTCTTTGATATTCTGCTTCACCGGGGTTTTGGGCCCAAATGGATGGCCTAGTTAAATCCAGTCTCTTTTCTGGTACTTCTTCCATTCTCATTAATGGATCTGAAGGTAGTAAATTTAAGTGCAGGCGGGGTCTCCGGCAAGGAGATCCTCTCTCCCCTCTTCTATTTTCTCTAGTTGCTGATGTCTTTAGCCGGATCATCCAGAAAGCGTGGAATGCCAATTATATCGAAGGATTAGGAGGATTCCAAGGGTTTAGAGGTGTCCTTAACCTTCAATATGCTGATGATACCATTCTTTTTTCCAAAGCTAATGGTGTTGTCCTGCGTAACCTCAAGCTTCTACTCTATCTTTTTGAATTGGCTTCGGGTCTCTCTATCAACTTTAATAAGACCTCCGTCCTTTGGTTAGGTGGCTCCACCCACCGTCAGGCTGAGATTGCTCAATTTTTTAATTGTGCTTCCTCTTCCTTCCCCATCAGTTATCTCGAGAGACCATTAAGATGGGGTAGACTCCATGCGGAGGATTGGATGCCTATAATTGATAGATTTGAAGCCAAACTCAACTCTTGGTCTGGTGGACTTTTATCGCAGGGTGGAAGACTTGTTCTTATTAACTCGGTGCTTTGATCTCTTTCCCTTTATATGATGTCATTTTTCTATGTACCGTCCTGGGTTATTAAGAAAATTGACCGGATTATAAGAAATTTCTTCTGGTCTGGTTCCGCTAATTATAGAGCCGGTAAACATCTTTGTAACTGGGAGTCGGTGTGTACAGCTAAGAAGGATGGTGGCCTTGGTATTCTTAACCTTAGGAACCAAAACTTGGCATTTTTAGAAAGTGGCTTTGGCGTGTGCTGAAGGATAATTCCTCCTCCTGAGCTCGCATTATAAGTCACAAATATCATTCTCGTCACAAAATCTGGGAACTTCTGCCAAATCTTTCTCCTTCGGCCTTCCCGTTCTGGAAAGGAGTGTGGAAAGTGGTTGAACCTTTCCGTTGTAGCTTGTTTAAATTATGTTCATATGGTTCTAAAACCAAGTTCTGGTCGGATTTATGGATTGACAATTACAAGATTGTGGCACAATTTCTAGATTTGTTCCATCTAGCCGCTAATCCTTGTGCTTCTGTTGCGGACTATGTTCAGGGTATTCTGGGCCACTGTGAATGGGTGATTCCTTTCAGAAGAATTCTTCCCCCCTCTGCATTCTCTAACTATGTCATCCTGCTCTCAGAGTTACATTCTTATTCGTGGTACCCCCACGAAGATGTTTCCTGGAGATGGACGTCCTCTAATTCGTTCACTGTCACATCTTTTTTACTCATTCCTTAACCACGGTGGAGTCTCTTCTCCTTCGGCTAAGTTTATTTGGAGTTTTGATGCTCCCCTTAAAGTGAAGATCGTTGTTTGGTTAACCATACAGGACAAACTATTGACTGTCAACAAGCTTAATAAGATGAATTTAGCATTCGGGCAGAAGTGTGCTTTCTGCCTTTCGCACCATGAGAATTCTAATCACCTTTTTTTGCAATGTTCTTTTTTAGCTCCTCTATGGTCGATCGTTTTAAACGCTTGGCATGTTCACTCCCGTCCTAACCTTAACTCCTCTTGGTGGTCCTCATAAAGGAACCATAATGTCAGTCACTCGATGCTCAAGTCCTGGGACTTGACCATGATGGCCATGACGTGGATTATTTGGACGGAGAGGAATAATCGGATCTTTAATAATACCTCTAGGTCCATCCATTTTCTGGTTGACGATCTCCTTTTCTTTTCCAAGCTCTAGGCTTCCACGCCATCCCATAAAAAATTGGTGAATCTGCAACTTCATAATTTAGAGGTGGCAGCGGCTAATTTTCTACAAAACACTTTCTTACCTCCTTTCATACCTCCTTAAAGGTTTTTCAGTTATTTCACTGAGGTCATTTCTCTTTTTCTAAAGCTGTTTAGTGTGGTTTTGAGGACTGCTTGGTGGTTGGTTGTCAGTTAATTTTTTTGACTCTTAATACCACTGCATTTGGTTTTGTTTTATGCTTAGATGGTCCCTGACTTTTTTTACCTTTCAACCTCTTTTTTTTGGGTGTTAGTCCTAGTCTTATTTGCTGATGGTCTAAAGCTTTACTCCTATCTTTACTTTCATAAGTGAGTTCTTTTCACTCCTATTAATGCTTGCTATGTATTTTCTTTGTCTACAGAGCTGAGCTAGGTGGTGACCAAGCTTTTGCATCGTTCTATTTCCATATCAGGGCATTATTTTCGACGCTGATTGTACCTGGGGGGTTCTTTGTTTCTGGGCCTTTTGTTGGGTGTTGATGATGGATGCATTTTTTAGGTTGTGTTGTTGTTGGTGTTGTTGTAACACCCCGTAGTTTTCAAAAGTTATAAAAATATAAATATATGTTGAAAATATAAAAATAGTTGGCTGTGTTGAATATATAATACATGAAGACATTTGGTAATATATTAAATGGATTTGGATTTGGAAGTGGTTGTAATTAAAATGGATTTGGAAATGTGCATGAAAGGGGGGGGGGGGGGGGGGGGGGTCACGAAGTATGAAACTGCAAAAAAAAGAAGTATGCTGTTGAAATACTTGGTGACGTGGATGTCACATGGGGGCCCACCCGGGTGTGCAAGCTGTGTACTTCGGTAGGTAAGTTGGAATAATATCCCATATCGGTAGATTAGTAGAATAAAATATAATATAAATACTAATGCCTATGATCAAAAGTCACCTAATCGTTAACCAACTTTTGAGAGGCAGACTGTGGTGGGCAGTTGTACTACATAGTATCTAATTTGTCTTATAAATTGTATAAATTGTACATTAGAGAGTATGAGTTTCAGCTTATAGAGATTTAAATGTAAGTGATTTACATTTGTGTTGCTTTATACACTGATGTTTTCTTTTCTCTTTTCCCTGTTGGATGGCTGGAGTCATGAATGAAATAGTTATTGAACTTTCATTCATGATGCTCTCCTCGTATACATTGATGTGAAATTGTATGCAAGCATGTTTTTCCTGGGTATCAGAGTGGCGCAATGGAAGCGTGGTTGGTTGCCCCTAGATTCATGATACATTACACACTTCCCTTTCAAATTATTTTTTTCGTGAATTTTATCATAATACTTTTCAATATTCAATATTTTTCAAATAAATATTTTCTTATTAAATCTATTTATAAATTACCCATCGACTATGTTTCGCTTTATTGCATTGTTTTCCAAACTATTTCGCAATTAATGACTTAATTGAGTTTTCCTTCTATCTAATGTTTTCCCTAATAGTAGTTTTGTATGAAAATTTCTTTTAATCTATCATATATTTATGGTTATATTTATTTCCCTATGTGAGTTTTCTCGTTTCGTTCTTATAAAATTTTGATACTCATAGTTTTCTTATAAAGAGTTTGTCTTTTCCTTGTTGCGTATTTTCATACTATATTTATTTTCTTATTGTTTGCAGTTTTCTAAATACAATAATAATATTTTCTTTGGCGTGTACAAAATACAACCTTTACTCTAGCAAGTTCCGGGGACGGAACTATCCTAAGGGGGGGAGCGTGTAACACCCCGCAAAATTGTAAATGACAATTTGCCCTTGTATGTTACACACGTGTATTTTGTAAAGAGTTTTCACTATGCATTTTTATTTCCAACTATCTATGCATTTCCCGCACATTTTATGCTATTTGAGTCAACAAAAATATATATTTCAATCACTGTATTTTTACATGTTTTTTACATGTTTTCGATGCACGTATCAATTACATATTTTCCACCGCTACGGGTGATATTTTATGGGTTTCAATTATTTATTTTATGTATTCAAATTCGTTTTATAAAACGGAAATTCATTCTTTTCCCCTATTCTGATTAAAATGCATTTTTTAATTTTTGCACGTATGATGCACGTACGAAATTTTTATTCTCATTTTTATTATTCTCATTTACAAATTTTTAGCATGCATAAGTTTTAGCCTTCTTTTGATCCATGGACCTATAGACTAAAATCTAGCTCATTAGGAGAAGAGCCCACTAGATAATTAAATTAATTAATTAAAAAAGAGCCCAATGAAGCAAGCTCACTATTAAAAACACAAATTAAGTTAAATATGCACTAATACATGACAAGTTACAAACTTTAGTACACATTTAGGGTTATAGAAATGTGTTCATATTTGTATGTGCATGTGTGCATGCACACACAAGTGAACTTGGACCGGTTTTTGGGCAAGGGGGGAGGCCGGTTTTGAGAGGAGGAGAAGGGTTTGGGGTTGAGTTTGTGAAGAGTGGGTAGATGGAGAGTTGTAAGTTTTAGGAGTTTAGAACTTGAAAAGTTGTAAAATTTAATTTGGAGAGTTATTAGATGTAAAATTATGCAAAATAGACCCTCACAAAATCCTATAAATAGAGCCCCATTTTTCATTCACATTGGCACCAAAAGCATTCTCAAAATCAAAAGAAAGAAAGAAAGAAAAGAAAAGAAAGAGAGTAAGAGAGTCCTATTGCTTGGATGAAATTTTTTGCTAGGAGAAGAAGTCATTGTTAGGAGGAGAAGCCTTGCTAGGAGCTAGGAGTTGTCTTGGAGCTAGAAGTAGTGTTCCATCCTTCCCTTCATTTGTTCAAGCTTCACATAAGGTGGGTGATTTTATTATTTTCTAATGTAGGATATGCATGCTAAAATGAGTAATATAAGAAGAATTTTTATGAGAAAATTATAAAGTTCATGCTAGTATAACATGATTTGTATGAAGGTAGTTTTGTTGATTAAGAAAGGGATACCATGTTAACTACAGAGAAGAATTCTCCCATGTTATAAACCATGGTATGTTTGCAAAAACTTTGTGTTTATAATATTGTTGACATATAAAGGAAATTTTGTTGCGAAAATTATAAATAAAATTCATGCTAGCATAATATAATATGTGTGAAGATTGTTTGTTGCAATTAAGAAATAGATACCATGCTAATTAATGATAAGAACTCTTTTATGTTATAAACCATGTTAGTATGTTTGCAAAATTTTTGTGCTTATGAAATATGTTGATCACATCATGTTTTGAATACCAAGAAAGAAGAAAGAACGTGATCTTAGTTTGTGTTTTTGTAATGTATTGACAAATGTATGTCCTAATTGAGAAGAATATAAATTATTGTATGAAGAAGTATTCTGGTGAAATTCTCTTGTTCAAGTGATACACTAGTATTGTTAGAAAAATGTAATTTGTGTAAAAGTGAGAACACAACTATTTGTCATGAACACTAGTTTTTTTGTAAATTTAAGTTTTTAAAGAAAGCCTAAGTCTATGCGAAAAATAAGAAAGAGAATTATTTAAATGAATTTGAAATTGTTGTTCACTGTTTTTAAAATTCATTCTCAGTCAAGAGAAAGTATGTTTCAATATCCTAAAAGATTGGATTAATGGATAAACGAATTTTTCAAAAAAGAATCAAATTCTTGTTCATAAAAGAGAAGGAGATACAATGCCTAAAACATAATTTGGAAATTTGGGAATCACAGTTTTCAAGTAAACTCCGTTTGGAAATAATTTGCACAAACCCAAATATTGCAGTCTGTAGGTGGGACAGTCGACTGGTAAGTTTCGACAGTCGACCGTCGTGAACCTAGCTGCCTAGAGTTTTGGATTTTTTTCGTGCGGGACAGTCGATCGACCCTTTGTCGCAGTCGACTGTCACCACTCAAATTGATGAATTTCTTGAGTTTGGGTTTCACGCGGGACAGTCGACCGATCACCCTATGAAGTCGACTGCTTCTGCTCTAACTGATATTTTTCTGAGTTTCTGATACTTCTTTTGAATGAATATTTTGAACTGAGTCGAGATATTGTAAGAGTTTGAATTTGTTAATGAAGTTGTGTTTCTTGAAATAAATCAATTGCTTATAAAGATTATGAATGAGTAAATAGATCATGAATAGTGACAAGATTTTGATCAATCTTGAATAAGTTGAAAGATAAAATTATCTAAGTTAAGACATGATTATTGAAGGGTGTGAATACCTATGATTTCTTGTACATGAAAAATTTATGATTTGGAATTAGTAAGACTTCGTTTGCTGGCACTACTGAAAGAAAGATTTGAGATATGATTTTGAGATATTGCCGTGGGGCGATCTCGTACTTTTGTGAAACAGGTCCGGTAGGAAGTAAAACTGATTCTAGGAATGATAACACATTCATGTCTTGAACTAAAATAACTAGGCACATAAGTGAAGATGTAGTAAACCTGGGCAAAGATAAGTGGGTTGCCTCTATATAGTCGGTAGTGGATCTCCGTGACTATAGACCCAGTCGGCGGACTGAGGTTGCTCTGTGGGAGATGAGTTTTTTTTTAATATTTAAATCCGGGACTTGGCGAAATCGGGCATATAGTTTACCTCTCCAATGTATATACATATACCGGGGCTGGGGGGCACTTGCGGGATGATTCACACGATGAGAGAACCGTTATAATAGCCGTCGGGCTGGGACCCATATTCGTGGAATGATCTAAACCTTGTTTTATTACCGGGTAGTTTTCATGGCGAGGGATTGAGCCATTTATTGTGGAGTACGTAGGTGCTTGCCTTCGGACCTATGTAGTATGGGATGCATAGAATCCGAACAAGTGTGCATTAGTGCCATCCTAGTATAAAATGTGTTCATTAGGCATTAAAGCATGACATACACTTCATGTATAGCGTAGTCACAATTTAACACTTCATTTGTTCATTCAATCTCTTGTGATTTTTGTTAAAATAATGAGATCGTTATATGTACGGCATAGAGGGATAGCCGAGTATAATACTTTCGTCAGTTGCCCACAGGTTGATATGCAAGTAATGAACTATTCATGAAGGAATAAAGCTATTATGATGCAATCGATGTTTTATTTGATAAAGTTGTACAAGTTATATTGTTTTCAATATTGTAATCTTTTTACTCTTCCGCTGTGTAAACAAAGTGTAATATAACTCTGATGTACTAGTGAAAAAGTTTTAAATTTCCTTGTAAAATTGTACGAAGTGAAGTAAAGATCCTGTGAAATCTCGAATTCGGCTTTATTTGGAATCCAGGGTGTTACAGTTGTTTCTTTTGACTGTTTGCTACCTCTAATGTTACCTTCTTCTCTTTATCTTACTTATTTCTGTTGCTATCATGAAGGCTATATTCAGTGGGTCTGTATGTTCCTGCCTTCTATCTAGCTTTTATTATTTTTCTCTCTCTTGTTATTTGTTCCCCCTTGTTGTGCACGATTTTGGTGTGTTTTTGCTAGTCTATCTCTGTTGGGTGAAGGTTTTTATCATGCCCCGCTTTCCAAAACTACAGAATGCAAGCACGTGACATGGCCCAGTGAATGACTTGCGTCATCCATGAGCTGTTATCGTTTTAACTCAACAATATAAACAGAAAGTAAATACAACCACACATGCATTAAAAGAAGTGATCACATAAATAACTATACTTGAAATTTTAAGCATAAAATAACCAACATAAAATAAATCCAACATCTGCAATCAACAATAACAATATTTGGGTCAAAAGCCCACAAATACAACAATGTTCAATTATTAAAGTTCAAAAAAAGAGAAACAATAATTATTCAACGGCGCAGCAACACAAGTCTTTCACCATTGTTGTTCTCCTAGTCCATCAGGCAAATCTCCTTGATTACCTGTAATCTGCTCATCTAAAAGAGAGGAAAAATATGTCCTTAGAGCAGGTCGTGGATGGCAAGTAGAGAAACAGAGAACAATGACAATAACGTATGGTATAACGATGAATTCAATGGACGATAAAATCAATAGTATTGAACAGTGACGCGATAATAGTACAATGTGCAATAACGATGATTTATAATGATAACAATAAACAATAACCATAACGGTAAACAATAACAATAACATTGTTCAATGAATATGACAATATGCAATGACAATGCGGTGAAGTCTTAAGTCTATTATTCATTTTAATCCTAACTAATACAAGTACTACTGCATTTCATACTACAGGTTCGGTGCATACAATCAATTTCGTTTAGACCAAGGTGGTAGATTCTATAGGTCATGTACTCGGCACAATATAACATTTCAATAATACTCACTGGCTATTGAGCAATTTCTTGTACAATAACGATAACACTGGCTATTTGCAATTTCTTGCACAATAACAATAACACTGGCCATTTACAATTTCTAGCACAATCACGATAACAATATTTTGGGAATGAGGTCCACATACCCGAGTACAGTCACTATATTATCAACTACCCTAGTCAACCCTTAATCCCGGCTTGATTGACATTCTTTATTCAATTAACATGCAATACTAATAGGGAACAATAGGGACAGAAATATCAATGGAAAACGATAATGCGATTAATGAGGGACACTAGAATGATGAAAAAACAACCCTAAGATCATGCAATGTACTCTATACAATCAAATACACCAAATTTAACATTATAGATTCAAATATATATTATTAAACATAGGAACCCAATTCTAGACAGCAGTTGGTTGTTGTACCGAAATCAGAATTCCCGTTGCTGCAGGATAGAAAATATGGATCCGTCAGGAGGTCTAGAAACTAGACTCCTTCCCAGTTCCAACGCATATAAATAAGATACATAAAAGTTGTGGCATCAGGTGTCAAAACAGCAACTACACAGGATTTGTGTTCAGTAAGAACTTGTAAAATTGTGTTTATACATATGAAACAGGTCTGAAAATTCATTAATTAATTTCAAAAAAATTAGGGAATGTTCTTTAGTGTCTAGTATTAGCATGCAAAATTTCAGTCATTATCTTACAGGTAGCATGGTTAAATTAATTGTGAATCAGAGGGTTGCAGCAGTTTTTAGAATCTGGAATTGTACGACACAACAGCAGTAAAACTGCGATATCTCACAACCCGGAACTCGGAATTCAATTTCGTCAAAAAGGTAATAAATTAGACATCTGGGGCTACATTTCATATTTAGGAAGTTATTGATTTTGGTGACATTATCTAGGTCGAAACAGCATGATAATGTTCAGGTTTGCAGTAAATTTCAGGGTTTGAATATATTTTTCATGCATAAAAAGATTAGAATGTTATGAACGATGAGTTAGGGGTCGACTACATAAATCGCAGCAAGTTACATCTATGTGAGCATGGTATTAAGATGTACAATGTCCATAATCTTACTAATCACAATCAACTAACACACTAACATCAATCATATAAGTCATCAATACTAGCATGCAATCTACAATTATTGTGAGATGTCATGACATGAAATATAATAATCTATATTCCTATATTCACTAATTAACTATATGAATGCATGTAAGATCTCAATAAGCTGGAGGCAAAAAGACGGCACGAAGTCAAGATTACTACTTGGATTCGCTCGTATAAATCCATAGTATCCCAATGATAGATAACAATAAGCAATATATGATAATCAATTTGGATCTACTTGCGGAATTCAATAACAATCTCAAATATGATACAATAACTATTCGAGGGGAAATGACTTGCCTTTGAACGACGTTAGATCAATCTGAATATGCGAAGAATAACCAGATCGGAATCCCGGCAACGAGCAAACGACCACGATGATCACGATCGGGCACGGATCTTGATGGGGATCAAGATCGGATGATCGGACGGCTAAGATTGAAGATCAATATGATGATCACGATCGCGATGATCAAAAGAGATCCGACGATCGAGATCAGGATCTGGATGATGATGATGGTGGTGATGCGATCAATGCAAATCCAATGGCCAAGATCAACGAATCAAGAAGCAATCAAGATGAAGATCAAGCGGACGACTCAGATCTGATCGGACGGCCCACAATAAGGATGATCAAACCAACAATAACTGCAGTGCTTGGTTCTGGCGACAATCGACGACAACGGCTAAGGGACAGCCGACGGGACGACGGTGGACAGGTGGCGCACAAGGGCAGCACGGCGAAGGGAGGTCGCAAGGCTTCGTTGGTTGCTGGCTGATTGTATGAGGAGGCAGGGCGACGCTGCACTGCATCGCGAGGTGGTCGCGACGGTGAGAGAGGGTGCGAGCAAATGGGAATGGGTTACGGGAGGGAGAGAGGTTTGGAAGGAGGTGGATGTAGGGTTAGAATAGGGGTGATTAGGGTTTAACAGGTATGCAGCATATAAATAGGGTATAGAGAATATCGGTAACAGGTAGGGTATAGGTAAACGGGTAGGGCAGGGTTAATGGATATTGGATTTGGGTGTGAAGGGGCTTAAATGGGGTAATAAATAGGTTATGGGTTATAAAAATCCAATAAGAAAATTAAATAATAAAATACCAAATTAGTTAACACTCAACATAAAAAAAATAACAATAAAATAGAGTGGATTTCAAAATAAATTGCTATATATAAATTGCAAGATACAATTTGCTTTAGTCGAGTTAAAAGAATAATAATAATAATAAGATTAGGCAAAAATATAACAAATAGCAATATAGTAGCACATATTTCTTAATTAAATTAGATAGTATACATAAAATTATACTCCAACAATAATAAATTATGAAGTAGGATCAGTAGGCTATCTAAAATTAATAAACAATATATTTAATAACAGTAATAATAATAATAACCATAATTATAAACATAGACAGAAGAAGAAGAAGAAGAAGAAGAAGAAAGAAACTATTTTCAATTGGGAAAATGGAGAAAGGGGTGAGGAGAGAGACTGCCTTCTTCCCTAGGGAACCGAGCAAATCATACGCTCAGGTTCTTCGACTTTCACCACCTTCTCGTCATCAATACAATTTCCAAATGCCCCTTAGAACCCCATGCCATCCCCTGTTCTCCTCGAAAACCCCCCAACATCCCGTCACTTCACCCCTCGCCCTCCCTTCCATTACCCTAAACCTTCATTCCAACCCAAACCCTCTTCCCTGTACCCAAAAAACCCACCTTTTCACCCCAAAAATTGCCGATCAAAAAGAATGGAGCACCACTACTACAAATGCGGAGAGGGCGATCATGCCACGTCGGAGTGTCGCAAGCTTGGAATCCACTGCTTTAATTGTAAGAAATTTGGCTATAAGGTCCGGGACTGCCCCATCCATAACAGGATCGCCAAGTTGGAGATGGATCTCCCACACAACAATGCCATCTCGCAAGCCCTACCGGCGCTACATGCAAGTGCTTTCCTCCACTTTATCAACCTAAGATGAATCCCTCTCACTAAAGATTTGGAAAGCGCCTTCAACTTCGCCTGGGGGAGGCACGGGCACTGGTGGACGCTGCAGAGGGTATGCGATGGGGTGTATCACGTCTAGTTTCCGACGGTGACTAAAACTGAGAGTGCCAAAGCAGAAGGGGTCTTCAAATTCTCTGGCTTTAATGCCACCTTCTCCCCTTGGTCAATGGACTACGGGGCCAGACTCCGTCCTAAACCGTGCTTCATCTGGATTAATCTACCCCTGTTACCCTTCCATTATTGGAATCGGGAGTCACTTGAGCAGCTTATCTCCCCATTTGGAAAACTTATTACTCTTAGCAAAGAGATGCAAGACAGGAAGTCCAGGGACCAAGCTTTAATCCTCATCGAGGTGGAGGACTTGACGTAAATTCCAAAAACCCTAACCATCAGGTATACTGCCCCCTGGAATTCTGTGAGACATGTTCATGAAGTCCCTATTCTGCTACTTGGCGAGCCCATTGCAGTTGAAGATGTTCAATCAGGAAAGGAGCAACTTTTCGCCACTGCTAGATCATCTGAGGAGGTTGGAAGCGCGAGTTTTTGGCATCCAAAGGCGTCGGAAGGCCCCAGCGACGCAGGCGCTGGTGGCCTCCTTAGCAAGGCTGCAATTCCGATGGACACCGAACCAAACCCCCATGATTTGGGGGGGGGAGGGAGGGAGGTTCCAATGGCTGCGAAATCTCTGCAAGGTGATGGAAAATTTGAAAAGTTTCTAAATATTTCAAATATGGCGGAATCTAGCTTTAATGCAGGGATCCTTCCAAATCTGGCGGCTGTTCCGCAATCTAAGGAGGCCCCCGCTCTAATTTCAAATCCTGCCAAGTTGGCACCCCCTGTTGTTCAAATCACAGAATCCTCGGATAGTAGAAATAAAGCACCCGCACATGGTCCCACCAAATCTCCTTTTGCCCACACTGTCTCAACTGATGAAGAATCCTAAGAAGAAGTTCGTGAAATGTTCTGGAAGGGCAAGCTTGTCACCTTCCCGGTGTCACTCTTTGCCAAAATCCAACCAGCTATCGAAGGAGCACTAAGAGAGTCTGTTCAAGAAGATCTCAATCATTTAAATGCTCCTGCAAAGGTAGTTTTCAAAGCAGGCGCAAGCAATGTCAAAGGCGAAAGCTTCCGCACTCGCTCACTCCTAAGAAGGCCAGTTCCAAAAGCTGCTAGTTCCCTTGTCTCAGCTCCTCCAGGCTTCGACGAAGGACCATCCAAGAGGCTCTAGTGATCAAGGTCGGCTGGCAAGCTGAAGAGCCTGAGACCTTTCATGAAGCACCTCTCTACTACCATTAAGAAGAAAACCTCAGGTACCTTTTCTTCAGTTGCTTCAGTTACGAAGGCTCATCTTAACCCGTTTGAATTGCTTTCGAATGAGGATATTTTAGAAGTAGCTGAATCTATTAGAGTGGAGGCTAAAGGGCCACACTCGGTGTACATTCTCAAGGGCCAACAGAAGGATTTAGTTGATCATTCTGATCAACTAGAACATTCTGTCTAACTGCACAGGCTCTCTGATCCTGCAGATCGTATCATGTTTATTTTTTGTTCTTTGCAATTTGTTGCATTCTTTTCCCCATGAAGATATCTAGTTGGAATGTGATGGGTTGGGTAACCCTGACAAATGCTCACTCACAAAGGAAAGCATCCGCAGTTGCTCCCCATCAGTCATCTGCCTGCAAGAGACCAAACTCAGCAATCCTGGTCCTCGTAAGCTCTCTTCGATCGGAGGTAACCTGATCACAAATTGGATTTAGCTAGCTTCTCTTAACAGCTGTGGCAGAGTGCTCTCAGGGTGGAATGACCAGCTCTTGGAATGCACGTACTCTGCTATTGATATTTTCTCAATCTCTGCCTCTTTCAAATACCGCCATTCAGATGAATCCTGATCGATTACAACGGTATATGCCTCCATTTGATCTGGAAGATCGAGACCTTTGTTTCTATGAGATTAAGCAACGACGAAGCTAGCTCCATGATGCATGGGTCTTGTGTGGAGACTTTAATGTAACTATCTTAGACACGGAGAGGTCTAGTGGTAGGGTTCCACAAGGGATATGAGATTCTTTCGAGAATTCATTCATGATCTTGCCCTCATTGACCTACCGCTCTCAGGCAGGAAGTACACGTAGTCCAACCTCAGATCATCCCCCACTTTGGCCAGGCTTGACAGATTCTTAATCACATCAGCATGGGACCTCTATTTCCCCAATTGCATTCAGTACTCCTTGCCCCGATATTCGTCTGATCACTGCCCTATTATTCTTGATACTCAAGTCATTTCACGAAAAGCACATTACTTCAGGTTTGAGAAAGCATGGCTTGCACACTCCTCCTTTATTCCTGAGGTTCAAGAGTGGTGGAATAACTTCTCCTGTGCTGGCAACCCGGTTGACATCTTTGCATGCAAGTTGAAGCTTCTTAGGAGGCGTATTCGAAGGTGGAGAAATGATACATTTGGCCACATCCCAACCCGAAAGAAGCACCTGCATGAAAAACTTCTCAAGTTGGAGATTGAAGCAGAGCAGCTCCCCGCACCACACGACTCTCTAAAAGCTACTCAACTAGAACTCTAGGATTTTATCAAAGCAGAGGCAGTGTATTGGAAACAGAGATCAAGAGTGAAATAGATCAAAAAGGGAGATGCAAACTCCAAATTCTTCTACTCAATTGCTAATGGTAGAAGGAGGCGGAACTTCATACGCAGTCTCAATATAGATAACACCCTCACAACCTCTCCCTTTATTATCAGAACAGCATTCGATACACTTTCAGGAGATTTGTGCCACTGCTACACCATCTGATTTTCGCATTGATTGGCAATCCCTTTATCCTTCCAATGTAGTCCATTTGGAGCACCTTGATAATCCGTTCACTATTAAGGAGATTAGAAAGGCGGTGTTTGATATGAGTAGCGATAAGGCACCTGGCCCTGATGGGTTCTTCATGTGCTTCTACCATACTTTCTGGGACACCATCAAGGAAGATTTACTTGGTACATTGCAGTCAGTGCAGAGGGGAGATGTGGACCTTGGAAGAATGAATTATTCTAGCATTATTCTTATTCCGAAATGTGAGGGCGCAAACTCTGTAATGGACTTTAGGCCTATCAGCTTGCTTAACTGTTCATTCAAGATCTTCACCAAAATTCTCGGCAACAGACTCAGCCCCATCCTTCACTCTCTTGTGTCGTCTTCTCAAAGATCTTTCCTTAAAGGCAAATCAACGGTGGACTGCTTTCTGGTTGCCCACAAAGATATCAACCTCTGCAGTCGTAGGAGCTCAGATACGCTCTTGTTTAAGATAGACTTTACCAAAGCTTTTGACACTGTGAGTTAGGAATTTCTAGACCAACTTCTTGTCGCTAAAGGGTTTGGTCCAGCTTGGTGCAGATGGATTCATATGATCCTTAGAATGGCAAAATCGTCTTTCATCATCAACGGTGAGAGTGGTAAACAAATCAACTCTAAGAGAGGACTTAAACAAAGGGATCCTCTTTCGCCGATGCTCTTTATCTTAGTGGTTGATGTGCTAGCTCAGATGCTTTTTAGTGGTCGAAGAAATGGTGTATTCTCCCAGCTTCCTATCAGAGGTGCACTAGCAAACCTGTTCGTTCTTCAGTTCGCAGATGATACTCTAATCTTTTGTAAAGGTGAAGAGCAGGGGATTCTCAACTTCAAGGTGACTCTTAAACTATTTGCCAATGTCTCTGGCCTGGCCATAAACTTCAATAGGTCTTCGATCATTTATTTTGGTAAATCGCAAGCCAAGCTCCATGCCTTCTCAACTACTTTGGAGTGCAAAGAAGAATGCCTACCTTTCAGCTACCTGGGAATGCCACTCTCCAAGGGCAAGCTTAGCAAAAGAAGTTGGCAACCCCTCATCCTAAAGATTGAGAAAAGACTGTCGGTGTGGAAGGGTAGGATGCATTCAAGAAGGGAGAGGTTGGTGCTCATTAATGCGGTTCTTAGTGCCTTGCCAGTATATTTTGCATCCTTCTTTAGACTACCCCTCTGGGTGATAAAGCAGATTGACCAAATTCGTAGTCGATTCTTTTGTAGTGGCTCAGATACGGATGCGAGAGGTGTAGCTTGCAAGAATTGGAAGGCCATCTGCCAACCAAAAGAGCAGGGTGGATTGGGTGTTTTAGACTTGAAAGTCTTCAATGAAGCTCTACTATTGAAGTGGTGGTGGAACTTATTCTCCTCAGACTCATTAGCTAGACAAACTTTTCAGAGTCTATACTACAGAAGTGCTACAAACAGTCTTACTTGTCCCCCCACGGCATCTAGCTTCTGGAAGGGGATTTTCTTTCACAAGAACAATATCTGATCAATGTGCACTGGAAGCTAGGCAATGGCAACCACATCAAATTCTGTACATCACGATGGGTTAATGGTAACAATATTGTCACTCTCTGTCCCTCTCTTGCTGCTGCTGCTTGGAACCCGCAGGCTGTGGTACTCTTCCAAGGATCTTGGATCAATGGCGTCTGGCATTGGCAACCGCGACTAAACTGCATCTCTACACCACACATTCACGAAGAAAAACAGAAACTCATAGCTCTGTTAGCAGATCACCAGCCCTCCACCTCTTCTGATCACCCTTCATGGCGTCTCACAACAACAGGGGCCTTCACCGTCAAATCTGCTTACAACTTCTTCGTCATCTCTGGCCTGTGCTCCCCCTACTATGTAGCAACGTGGTCTTCGGCGGCACCACTGAAATGCAAGATCTTCATCTGGCTATTGAGTTGGGACAGAATCAATTCCAAAGACTCTATCCGCTCTAAAGAATGGCCAGGAGACACAACATGCACAGCTTGTGCGTGTCCTGTCGAAACTGCCTACCACATTTTCTTTGCATGCCCTATGGCTATTACAACTTGGAATTTCTTCACCGCACTCTTCGACATACACTCACTGCCCAATGACCTGCATGAATGCTTTACTTCGTGATGTTTTGGTACACATGTACAAAGACACACTTGGCATCTCCTCACTATTTCAATTTGCTGGAGTATCTGGCTTGCTAGGAATGAGCGTGTTTTTTCTTCTAAATCCCTCTCATCGCAACAAATTATTTCTAATGCACTATTTTGGTTTCAATCCTGGCTAGATGGAGTTGATGGCAAGAAGAAGAAGCAGACACTGATAAGGGAAATTGAGCAGGCAAATGTGCAGGATATATTACTCAAGTAGGCACTTATGCGTATTGACCAAGCTGAGAGTGGAGAAGGCAGCTGCTCAAGCTGAGACTTCCATGGAGTGGTTTATCTTGTTTTTGGTATGCAAGATGTACATTGTTTTGGGACGCAGTTATAAGTCCATCTTTTGCTCAGACTGATATTGTGACTTCTCCTTTTGATCAAGTGTTCGGCCGCTGTGAGCTGAATATACTTGATCACATTTTGTACTATGGAACTGTAATTACTCTTTATTAACATAGTTTTTGTGCGGTAGGGGCTTATCCTACCTTTAACCTGTAACGCCCCGCCCCAATACTCAGACAATTTTATACAATTTAGAAGACAAATTAGATACTATGTAGTACAACTGCCCACCACAGGCTGCCTCTCAAAAGGTGGTTAACCGGATTGGTGACTCTTGATCATTGGCTAATTATATTTATACTCAAATTAGTTTTTATGCACCTCCCATGTGGGACTAAATTTCTCAATCTCCTCTCAAATTCCACAAATCCCGTGTGCGCAAACCAGTCGACTTAATAATCGACCAGTCGACTGTTCGCTGCAAATCTGGGGTATTACATACACCCCACCTTTAGAAATCAGCGTCTTCGCTGAGTACAGGGCACACATCTAGTGTAGGATCCGCCCTTTCTAGTCGATGTAGTATAGTCGATCCCAGAGATCAATCACTCTCAACACCGCAGATCGGATACCCGGCTATCAATCACTACCTGTGACTCTCAATACCGCAGAATATACCCGACCCCGAAGATCAATGACTCTCAGCACCGCAGATCATACTGACCTCTACTACACCCGGTGTCGAAAGTCGGCTCTGATACCATTTGTAACGTCCCGCCCCAATACTCAGACAATTTTATACAATTTAGAAGACAAATTAGATACTATGTAGTACAACTGCCCACCACAGGCTGCCTCTCAAAAGGTGGTTAACCGGATTGGTGACTCTTGGTCATTGGCTAATTATATTTATACTCAAATTAGTTTTTGTGTACCTCCCATGTGGGACTAAATTTCTCAATCTCCTCTCAAATTCCACAAATCCCGTGTACGCAAACCAGTCGACTGAACAATCGACCAGTCGACTGTTCGCTGCAAATCTGGGGTATTACATAACCAGTCCAAAAAAAAATTAAATAATAATAATAATAATAATAACATTATACAACAAAATAAGGATTGACTTATCAAGGAAAATATATAATCGGTCAATTATAAAATGGAAGGTGAAGTTAAAATACACTATTATTTGAAATAAAAAACCCTTTTGTTTAGAAAAGATTTTAAATAGAAAAAAAAAGAATTTAACAAATAATAATCAAAATACAGAAAATATTTGGGAAATACGTATTTACGGGAACGGAGGTTACAGTTTTGGCCTTCTTTTATTGGGTTTCCCTGTGTTGTTGAGTGCTTTCGGTGTGCATCCACCCTTTCCTAATGCCGCAGGGTGTGGGTGGGTGCATTTTTGGTGGTGTGGTTGGTTGTTGGGGCCGGTACTGTTCTAGCCCGGCTTTTATTTCTTTTCTATTTTTTGTGGTTACCTCCTCTTCCCTGGGTACTTGAGGTTGGTCGTTTGGCCATCTCTTGGGCCGTCTCCTCTGATTGCTGGGGTGAATTCGGAGCTACGGTTTGGGTAGTGGATGGTGGCTGGTCTCGAGCGCTGTCATCGTCTTTAGATGAGCCAGACGTGCCAGCTCGTTTCCGTTGCGTGTTGCTGATCTCTTCGTTGTAGTCTTTTCAGTTGGCTGGACCGAGATGGTGTTTTATTTTTGGTGTGGTGGCTGTTTCATTGGTGTCTGTTTGTTTGGTTGTTAATGTTTCTTTAGCTGTGTTCTGGGTTGTTCTGCTGCGTGTGGTGTTAGTTGCGAGGTTGTTTTGGGAGTTCTTGTTTTCAGTTTGCCCTCTCGTAAACTGATTTTTGTACAAATTGTTTATTTTAATAATAAAAAAAAATTGGGCTTGGGTCGTAAGACTATCCTGTTTCTATAAAAAAATTCCATGTATATTGAAAAAAAAATTGTGATAGAGTGAAATTTGAGATGTTTCATATTGAGGATATAGGATTTCAGCTGACATTCACTTTCGTAGATAGAATTCAAGGGTTAGCTGCCAAAAGTTAAGTTTGGTAGGATGCGCTACAAAAACCTGCAAAACTCAGTAGGGTTTCATAAAGTTTATCATCGTAGTATAAACATTTATTTCTTGTTTGGAATAGGCAGTGACATCGACATCCATCCTCGAAAGTTAATGAGCATGGAAAAGAGAATTTTTTCCGAATTTTTTCCCGCAATAGACCACTTTTTGAAACTAATTCTCAAAATAGACTACTTTCCAAACTAATTTTCAAAATAGACCACTCGCAGTACTGAACTGCAACATCTTTTGTAACATGGTCGCAGTTCCCTGCTGTGGCATACATACATACCAAAAAATTCCAGATTTCAAAACTTTGTTTAAAATTTCTCAAGTCCAAAGAAATCCAAAAGAGATATAACTGAGGCCGCAGTTGGGTACTGCGGCCTTGATAATACGTAGGCCGCAGTTGGGTTCTGCGGCCTTGAAATTATAGTAATGCAGACATTACAAACTGATTACATATAGATTTGATTAGAGGCAACAATCACTTTAGTATACAAGCACATACTGGGTTTCTTCTCAAACGGGTAAGAAGGACTACTGATTCTGTATTTTTTTCAATGCATAAGTAGTAGGTGTACTCCCTGCATACACTTCCATGCACCACCAAATGACAAAGATAGCAATTCTCTAGTTAGGAGGTTGAAGAAGTAATGGGTGTAGCAGTGTGCTTATAGTACTTTACAACTTCTTGACAAGCACTCCTCTTATTCATGCTATTTGGTGCATGAATAGGAGGTGTGCAGGTCAGGAAGTTGAAAATAACATGAATACATTGTGACACCCTCTACTACTCCATCCTCCAAACCAGAGAATTTCTGCATTCTGTCTAATGGTGGTTCATTGAAGTGTATGAAGGGAGAAGAAGCTACTACTCATGCATATACAAAAGAAAGAAAATAGGCAGAATGAGAAGTCTTCTCTATCCATTGAGAAAAACCCAGCATGTACTAGTATACTAGTATGAACATGCATCTATCTCCCTCCTTAAACTCACATAAACTCAACATAATCTCACATATTTGAATACATGATCCATTACTACTCACAAAATTTTATTTTTTTTCATCTCCGAAATTTTTCTCTTTTTTTTCATCTTCTTTTCATCCCCCCCCCCCCCCCCCCCCCCACTAGATCATGTCCAATAGGAACATGATGTTCAAGAGAATACTTCACTCTTGTATATATAGGAGTTGAAGATAAATTTAAAATTGATTTGGCATGTGAATCATTGATACACATTCCAACAAAATATAGTTTTTGACAGTTTGCATTGATTTTTCATAGACATCATTGATACACATTCCTAAAAGCCAATATTAGCACATAAAAAGTATCAGCAAAAGCCAATATCAGTGAGGCTGCAGATGCCAACTGCGGTCTCGACAATACTAAGGCCGCAACTGGCAACTGCGACCTCAGTTATTTTAAATTTTTTTAAAAAATAATATGTTTGGCAGTTTGCATTGATTTGACATAAACATCATTGATACACATTCCAACAAGTCAGGTTTGACAGTTTGCATTGATTTGGCATTGATACGCATTCCAAAATAGACCACTTTTGGCATTTTGCATTGATTTGGCGTTGATACACAATTCAATATAGACAACTTTCAGCACATTAAAAACATCAGCACAAATAGCCAAAATCGGAACGAATTTTTACTGAGGCCGCAATTGGCAAATGCGACTGTGAAACTTTAAAGTTTCCAAATGGTAGATAACTCTCTGGACATTTGGAAGTTTCACAGTCGCAGTTACCAACTGCGACCTAGTTTTTACTAAGACCGCAGTTGGAAACTACGACTGTGGAAACTTCCAAATGTCCAGAGAGTTGAATCTTTAATCTATAATGTGCAAGAAATCTAAAACTTCCAAAAAAAAATTAAAATAACATAGGTCACAGTTGTCAACTGCGGCCTACGTATTATCGAGGCCGCAGTACCCAACTACGGCCTAAGTTATATCTCTCTTGGAATTCTTTGGACTTGAGAAATTTTAAACTAAGTTCTGGAATCTGAATTTTTTTGGTATGTATGTAGGCCGCTGTAGGGAACTGCGACCATGTTACAGAAGAGGCCACAATTCGGTACTGTGAGTGGTCTATTTTGAGAATTAGTTTGGAAAGTGGTATATTTTGGAAATTAGTTTCAAAAAGTGGTCTATTTTGGGAAAAAAATAATTTTTCCGTACTGATCAACTTTTTAAAAATATTGACCAAACTGAACTAGTTTTGGACACGCCAACATAAAACGATATTGGTAACAACGACATAGGTTATTTCTATATCGTTATTGCCAATATAGGTATCTGTAAACATAAAAAAATTCACATGTCACTTTTTGGAATAACGACATAAGTACATTCCCTACTCATTCTTGAACTCTTTGACTTCGAAAAATAATTGTAAGTGTGGAAACATCAAAAAAAATTGTAAGTGTGAAAACATCTTATAACTGATGCCACTTTCCCCAACAACGGCATCGAAATACCTGATGTCGTGGGTTCTCTGGCTAGTGCTCAATAATGCTATCCTCACGAGAAAAAATCTTGCAAAAAGACAATCCCAGATTGCGACTGCCTGTGGGTTCTGTAACATGCATACAGAGACGTTGAATCACCTTTTTATTCAATGCCCAAGGAGTAAGGCGACTATGGTTGAGGTTTTAAGAGCCCTAGGTACAAGTGACTATCCCAATGAGTATGAGGATTTGTGGATTGGTCCCAAATTCGCTTCGATTCGTCACGAAATGAAGGATGCGTGGTAAATTGCCATTGCGGCAACTACATGGGTGTTATGGCTAGACAGAAATAACTTTTATTTTCGTGCTTCATGTAGTAGTATCTCTGGTAACCTTACTCATATCATTCATCTTATCTCTTTTTGGGCTACAGCTGCCGCCACAGGAGCGAGAGGGAGGATTGCCAGAGTCTTCCAGGTGGAGGATTTTGATGATGAGGAGGTAGACTTTGGGCCGACACTGGATTAAGGGACGGCGCCACCCACCACTTTCAGATTCCCAATCGCTACAGTCTCTACGAGTTCGTTCCTGGCCTACTGTACTTCTGATTGGGTTGATGTATGGAGGATTTGACCCACCCCCCAGGATTTTGTTGAGGGTTTATGTTTTATTTTATGCACTGTATTTTGTTTCCCTGCTTTGTACTTTTGTTTCTCCCCCGGTTCACCGGGATTGTTTTATTAACATCTTATTAATGAAACAGGGTGGCTTTATTCCACCTTTTAACTCAAAAAAAAATACATGATGTCGTTATTGTAAATAGTGGCAACAATTCAAAGAAAATTTCAAATTTTGATTTTAGACATTTTTAACAAGATTAAAATTTTGAAATCTTCTTTGAACTATTGTCGTTATTCCTAACAACAGCATCAAGTGGAAAAAAAATTACAGATGTCGTTATTGCCAACAACGATATAAAACTAACATATATCATTGTTGTCAATAGTGTTTTATACTGACGTGTTCAAAATTGAGTCAGCTGCATAAATATTTTTGAAAGCATATCAGATTGGTCAATATTTTTAGAAGGTGGGTCAGCAGTGAAAAAAATCTGAAAAAGAAGGGTTCAATAATTGGAAAACAACTACAAGTACAATACATAGAGAAAAGTTTTGATTATAACATAAATTAAGTTCAATTGTAAACTAAGTTGGCCTGAATCAATTTGTCCAGTTGTAAGATATTCCAAAATGGTAGGGCATCATTTTTTGTCTTGAAGAAAGAAAAAAAAACAAGGACTAAAGATCATTTGCTAGCCACCAACGACAATTAAGGTGTGAACGGTAGTGAAAGAATCATCTTATTGAAGTTGAGATGACAAGAGAAGAGATACATGGTACAAGTTGGCCTAACAGCCTGAGCCTGTAATGGTGTGACATTAGAAGTGCTTGTCAAAGTCACTCTCTTGATCACTTATTTTATAATTGATTACACACTTTATTTGCATAGTTAGAGCATCTGTAGTCGTCGCTTGCTAAATTTTGAGTATATAACAATTGGAAATAGAAAAAAAGAAATGTCGCTGTAGTCGTTCAAGTTATATTTGTTTCGTCGCATGTTTTTTTATTTTGAGACGGAAGATTATCTTTCGTCGCAGCGCTTGCAGACGAAAATCGTTTAGGACGGAAGATAACTTACCGTCTGTTGATCGAAAAAATATTATTAAAAAAAATCAGAGTTCTTGGACGGTACATTATCCCTTGTCGGAGGATTTTTTTTAATTTTTTTTTTGTTATTTTTGCATTAAATTGAGGGACAAAGGACCAAAAAAAAAAATTTAAAAAACAAAACAAAGTAAAAGGGTCACAAAAGGACCCAAAAAAAAAAAAAAAAAAAAAAAATATGAGACAAATGCCTGGGACGAGGGCATCCTAGGCATTTTGTCTTTTGCATAATGTGTTGGTCGGTACATTATGTATCGTCCATCAAATTTTATTTTTTTAAAATTTAATTATTCGGACGGAAGATTATCCTTCGTCTGTCAAATTTGTCGTACGCTGAATTGAAGCGACGGTGTTTTGTTTGCCGTCCCACGTTTTGAGACGAAAGATCTCATTTATCGGACGAAAGATAATCTTTCGTCAGCTATAATTTGGCTTTTGCCAAACCGTCTTCTATATGTGGCAATCTACTATTCATGCGACACCCAAATTTTGGGTTTCTGGCAGACGACTATAGCGCTCTTTTTCCCACTATTTACATTTTTTGGGTATTTAGCAGACGACTATAGATGCTCTTAGTTAAATCTCATGCACACAAAAAATTCGAGTCAGCAAAAAACTGAGCAATCCCCTGCACACAAAAAATTAAAAATTAGAATGAGAATTCGGTTAATGAGATGAAATTAGAGTCGTCGCATCGCATATAGAGACTCTCGATTCGGTAGAGGGGAGTCGCCGATACGGAGTCGCTTGATATTCGCGTTCGATTTGGTGGAGGAGAATCACCGATACGGAATCAGCAGCGGATCAGATATCGGCGGCGACCTCTTCATTGGGGTTCGACATTGGATTGGAATTGCTTTGAGATTTTCGAAATTTCATAATTTCAAATTTTAAAAAATTTCAATTTTTCAAAAATTTTAAATTTTAAAATTTCTAATTTTTTTCAAAATTTTTAAAATTTAAATATTTAAAAAATATATATTATAAATTTTTTTATAATTTTTTAATTTTTTAAATACTTTTTAAAAAAATTTGAATTTTTTAATATTTTTTTATGAGTTTTTGACTTTTTTTTGATTTTTTTGAATTATTTTTAAAGTTTTAAAATTTTTCAATATTTTAGTTTTTTTTAATTTTTGTTTCCTTAATTTTTATAATAGAAGAGAGAGAGAAAGAGTGATAATTAAATAAATAAAGAAGATGTTTTGAGCGGGGAATTTGAATTTGAGTTTTTTTTTTTTTTTTTGGGGGGGGGGGGGGGGGGGGGGGGGGGGGGGGAAGGGAATGTGTTTTGTGAGTTTAGATCTGGGTTTTTAATTTTGAGGGATTGAAGAAGAGCCACTTAGTAGCTTTCTTTGTAATTTATTATATAGATATCATTAAGTGCAAACAAACCTAATTAGAGACACGTAACTGTAGTGTGTTTGGCAAGTAAACACTATGAGCTTCCAAGGCCACAAGCTTGCCTACTATCATTATGAGCTTCTGGCTAATCCACTAGCTAGAACATGGGTTCAATTAATAACTTAGTACTCATTAATTAATGAATTAAATCATTGTTAAGTTCATCCATATCCAAGTCTGACTGTAGGAAGCTGTGAACAGTTGACCAAGCAGAGAATGCCAAAATTAAACAGCCTGTAATGGTGTGTGCTTGGCTTGATATGTAACAGTCATAGTTCTCCACAATCAACACTGTTACACCGGTGTATTTTTCTCTGTCTCATTTGACCCTGCTAGTTTTTTTTTTCTTTTTGAAGAAAGATTCTGCTGGTTGACTGAGCCAAAGATGCAAGTCATCTTCTTCTTGTTTAGGTGGTGTTTAAGCGAAAACTGCATATAATTTGATTGACCTTTATGCAAACTGCAAAATTAATGAAGAGGGTAAACATGCACTCGAAGTTTTAATATATTAGAGTAATCATCATGCTCGAAACTGAGATCTTCCTTTGTCGTCTGGGCTGCAGGGCCGGCCCTGAGTTCCGGGGGGCCCTAGGCGAACTTCCGAAATGGGCCCCCCTGCAGTGGCGGAGCCACACCCAAGCCAGGGTGAGCGGCCGCTCCCCCTGAGTTTGGGCCGGCCCTTTCTTTAGGTGCAATTTTTTTTTTTTAAATGGAAGTCTATGCAGCGCTCCCCTTAGCGTGGCTCACAAGTAAATGCTCATACAATCGCTCCTCACGCCACCCGACCCGCTCTCTCTTGTACCGCTGCTCGCTTCTTCTTCGTTTAGTTCTTGTGATTTCGCTCTCGCTAGATGGAAATCCTGGCTCCGCCACTGCCCCCTGCCCCATATAAAAAAAAAAAAAAAAATTACGCGTGCCTATATTTACAAGAAAAATTTGAAATCGGGAGTCCCAAAAATGACGAATTCCGCGGGGACCCGAGGCGGCCGCCTTGCCCGCCTACATGTCAGGGCCGGCCCTGCTGAGCTGTATATGTATGTGAGCTTATTCCTATCGAAATTGCTTTTTCTTGCAATAGCATGAAGGGTATGAAGGCATTACTACGTATATATATCTTGCATTCCTCCTCCTTTATTCAGGAGGGATTTACTCTTCGGTGAATATTTTTTATAAATTTAATGCAAATATTATATTGTTTGTGGGGCCAATCAAATTGAGATAGAGAGATTGCACATGTAGTTTGCATGGAAAGAGGAAAGAGGGCCATCATGCTCTTGTCCACTTCCATGATCCATGTTGAAGAATAAAGGATCTAGAGACTCATTTTGGTAGCAAAAGGGAAATAACATGCTAGCTATCCTCATTAATTCTTTCATGCATTCATTCACTTGTGAGTTTTTTATTTGTTTGTAAATTTATTTATTTTTTATTATTTTTGTTATTATTAAATTTGTAAAAGTGACTACCGGTCATCAGATTCATTAATAAAAAATTAACAAACATAAAGTACCAAATATTTAATCTCAAATTCTACACAAAAGCCTACTACATCAACTACTAATAACATAAAAATCTAATGTACTCGTAACTCGCCGCTACAAAAGATCCTCCACCCAGCCCCCCGATAAAGGAAGGGAAACCGCTCCTGAATCCTGCTCTACTCTTCTCCCTCCGTATAAAGTTTCTTCCTTGCATCTGTTTGACCTGCCCAATCATCAATAAGAGCAAAAATTTTATGCATCATTACCATGAAGTCTACAATTTATATTGCAGAAACAATAATCATTTCGATCCAACAATATGTTTAGCAGCTACCATAATGTCCCACGCCACCCTATTTTCTTTACTAATTATTCTCTCTCTCCAGGGTCCTCAAATGTCTAAAGTTTTGTTACGGAACTCAGCTAGTCCAAACCCTTAACAGACAATCTCCCACGCAATCATAGCCTTAGAACAATCGAAGAAGATGTGATTTGTGTTCTTCCCAAGGCTACATCTAGAACATCGTATGTCTACAAGTATATTCCACCTCCTCATATTCACCTTGGTGAGGATTGAGTTGTTCACCACCAAACATAAGAATGCTTTCACTTTTGTTGAAGCCTAATCTTTCATATCATTTTCGCCTTCATGTTCCTCAAACCTCCATCATTCAATTAATTCATCCAAAAGGTATCATTAAATTCTAAGCACCACCCTAGCTAGGTCTTTAGCCATTGAAGTTAACGATTTAATAGCACAAATTAGCATCTGCAATATAAGTGAAATAATAATATAATTATGGCCATGTGTAACACAAATGTCAATTATAATGATGTTGACTAGTCTATTTAAGTCCCATACCCATCGAACTAATGTTAACATATATATCGAGAAATGCACACTCTAAGAGCATCCACAATGGAGTTTTCTATTTTTTAGCAAAATGAAAAGTATAGAAATAGAATAGATGTGAACTTGTATAATGATGTTTTCTATATTTTAGAAGGACGAGACAACTTGTCTCGTCCTAGTGTTTAAAAAAAAAAAAAAAAATTTAAAACCCATGGGACACAACAAGATGTTGTGTCCGATCAAATTTGTGATCAAACGGGACATGTTGTCCCATTCGAGGGGGCTTTAAATTTTTATTTATTTTTTTTTTAATTGGGAAGGACGATACAACATGTATCGTCCGACCCAATTAAAAAAAAAATTATGGGACGAGACAAGTTGTCTCGTCCGATTGTAATAAAAAATATTAAATATATTGAGACGATACATCATGTATCGTCTTCTATATTCTTAAATTCGCTAGCCCACTTCTCAAATATGAGAATCGACTGTGCCTCGTTTGCTATTTTTTAACAAAATAGCAAACGACTGCAGATGTCGATTCTCATATTATTCTCATAATATGAGAATTTGAGAAATATAGCAAACGACTGTGGATGCTCTAATATCTTCTGACGAAGTACTTTAAGATGTGCGCCTCCTTGCATCCAACGGCTACAAACCCTAACGGGTAAAAAGAAAAAGAAAAAACAGCTCGAGCACTACAAGGATGCGAACACGATGCGAGTCCAACATCACCGTCCACTCAACATTCAACAACCAGTAGGCCAACCCCAGGTGATCCGGACTTTTAAGAGCCCCACTATCCTGTTTCCACATTCGAGCCCAAACTCAAAGTGCATGCAAAAATCCACTGGAAAGTAAAACCCACCGAATCTGACTTGGTTGATGACTTGTTCCCCGTTCACACTTTAAAATTACATTTATACCCCTAGTGTGTGCCGTTTGTAAATTATTGAATGAGACGGGGTGCAAAACGAATAACATCCGCGCATCCCGATCATTAATACGCGTAACAGCTGGGCGCGGCTGTTAGCCACGTCAGCATCGTTGTGGGGCCACCGACATAGAGTAATGTGAGATTTGTTTTCCGTACTGACTCATTTTTAAAAATATTGATCAAACTGACCTACTTTTGAAAATATTTATTCAACTGACCCAGTTTTAAACACCTCAGCATAAAATGCTATTAACAATAATGGCATATGTTATTTTAATGCTGTTGTTGTAAATAGCGGCACCTGTGAAATTTTTTCTCGTTGCCGCTATTAAAACTAACGGCATTAGTACATCTCGCATTCATTTAGGAGCTCACTAACTTAAATAAAAATTAGTAAGAAAAAATATCGTATAACTGATGCTATTATTGGCAATAGCGATATCAATGTAATCTATAAAAAAAATAAAAATTCCTTTCTTCTTCTTCTTCTTCATTAATGTTGATGTAGAAAGAGAGAGAGCGGCACCAGTATAATCTTTTTAAAAAATTCATTTATCTTCTTCTTCTTCCTCATTGATGTGGAGAGAGAGATAGGAAGGAGAAAAGAAGAGCAAGAGAGAGATTTTTTTTTAAAATTTTACTGATGTTGCTATTTTCAATAGCGGCATTAGTTATAATGATGTCGTTATGGAAAATAAGACATCAGTTATAATATATTTTTTCTTGCAATTTTTTTCTCAAGACATAGAGCTGTTAAATGAATATGAGATGTACTGATGTCGTTACTCCCAGTAGCGGCAACGAATTATTTTTCCAGTAGCGGCAATAATTTTTTTTTGCAAGTGTCGTTATTGACAACAACGATATCAAAGTAACATATAGTGTTATTGTCAATAGCATTTTATATTGACGTGTTCAGAATTGTGTCAGTTGCATAAATATTTTCAGAAGTGGGTCAGTGCGGAAAAAAATCGTAATGTGATTGGTCAGTGGTATGGGGGCCACGCTGTGGTATCGTTAATTGGAGTAGTTCGGATGGATCGCGCCACTCAAAGTGGTATGGTTAGTTTCACTTTTTTTTTCTTCGTTATCTTTTAAAAATTCAATAAATACATTTTTTAATCAAAATAAAAATAATTATATGTGTCTTCCTGTAATTTCAAAGATCCTTATTTTTGAAGTCTATCTACTTTGTAATATACCAATTTAAGGCGAAAAAAATCACACAAAACAATATGCACCAATCACTTTAAATGCTTACTCATAATTTGTGATATAAGAGCATCCACTATTGTTGGCCAAAATACCCAAAATTTACAAAATTTGGCCAATGATAGACCACTATCATTGTTTATATACTCAAAATTTGGAATAGAAAATAACAGTACTCTTCCAAATATGGCCGAAAATTTGAGAATATGCAAATAATAGAAGACAGAACGAAAGTAACAGTACTCTTCCAAATATGGCCGAAAATTTGAGAATATGCAAATGATAGATGCAAATGATAGAAGACAGAACATCTTGTTCTGTCTGATTTTTTTATTTCTATTTTCACTAGTAATTTACACGTGTACTGCACGTTTTAATAAATATAGTTTTTTTTAAAGTAAAAATTCCCACCGAGTCTGGGTTTGAACCTAACACATTCTTTATAATAGTTATGCACGTGCGTTACACGGTTTGATAGATTTATAAATGACAACTCCTTTTCTTCCATTATAATATTAGAGATTAGAGATATGGACGGACGTAAAACGTTATTTCATCCATCTCTTTTTTTTTTAAATTTAAAAAAAGGATTAGAAAAAAACTATGAGAGTTGATATATTGATTACATAAATTAAATGAGAATTAGTATATTGATTACAAAAAAAAAATTAAAAATTAAAAAAAAGGGAAGATGATCTTCCGTCCAGCCCAAAAATTTGCACTAACGACTGCAACTATCTCCATTTAAAACTACTAGTAATCCTGCAACTATCTCCATTTAAAACTACTAGTAATCTACACGTGTAATGCACGTTCTAATCAAAAAATTTTATTTTATAAAGTAAATAACAAGACATAATCTGGCCTCGAACCTGAGACCTCCCGTTGCTCATAAATACTTTTTACAAATTAGCCGTAGTGGCGCAAACTTTTATTTTATATGAGTGACATTTTTGTTAATAATTATGTTGAAAATAAATTTGAACTTTAATGATATTATGGAAACTAACAACAGTTGAGTAAATGAATGATTAATATAACTCCCACTTAAAACCTCAAAAAATATATTAAAACTAAAAAAGATTTGTACAAACTAGAGGTGATTTGGGTCAAAACTGGTATGAGATGTAGGGTAGAAGAGAGATGAGACTCCAAACTAGAGTGAAGAGAAGGTAGAAAACTATTGTCGTACACTTTAACATACTATAACGATGAGTTCATACACACTCTTCTTTCCCAAAAGCAATCTCATGCCTAAGAGCATCCACAGTCGTTTGCTAAATATGCATAATATGCATATTTTTGCAAAAAATGCGCTGCAGTCGTTTGCTATTTATGCATATTTTGTATATTTTGTGATAGTAGATTGCTATAGATGAGAGGGGATTCGAGAGAAATGCATATTATACAGGACGCAACTTCACTTTCCGTGCCACGAAAAAATATATATATATTTCTCCGACGTAACTTCACTTTCCGTCGCACGAAAAAAAAAAAAATTATTCCTCCGACGCAACTTCACATTCCGTCTCTCAGAAAGAAATATAATAGACCGTAATTAAGAATACCAAAAAAAAAAAAAAAAAAAACTCTCCGACGCAAAGTGACTTTGCGTCTGACACCTTCCACATTTCTAGGACGCAAAGTGAAATTGCGTCCGACGCCATATGTAATTTTTTTTCCCTTCCGACGCAAAGTGAAGTTCCGTCTACCTATTAAAAAAATATTAAATTCCTCCGACGCAACTTCAAACTTCGTCTTGAAAGGATTTTTTTATTATTTTATCTTAGATTGCTAAAAAATACCATTCGACGACTGTTGCAAACAGGGAAAATGCTATATGCATTTATGCATTTTCTAACAATCACGACTGTAGATGCTCTTATGAACAAATACCACACGAATACTAGGTAGAACGAGGATGAGATTTGGGCCACTAGGATTTCGGAGTGGGAGAAGGAGCGTGGAAAGAGATAGGGGAAGAAGAAACTGAGATAGCGAGTGTGGTATTAAGCGAATCCCAATCGACACTCGCTATCTCAGTTAATGACCCTAATGAAAACATGGTCGCTAACAGAGATAACGAGTGTATACTTTACTTTTTTCTTCAGGTTTTTTTCCAAGTGGTGAAACCTGAAGAAAAAATGTAAGTATACACTCACTATCTTAGTTAGTGACCCTGTTTTCACTAGGATCGCTAATTGAGTTAGAAAGTGGGTCATTTAGATAAATATTTTCGAAAGTGGTTAGTTAGGTAAATACTTTCAAAAATTGGATCAGTTTGGTAAAAAATCCATATCAAGTAACCTATATTGTTTATATATGTAATCAATGGCATACAAGAAAACAAAGATAAACCAAGTATTCGAGCAATAAATTGAGGGGACATTAATTGAGAAAATTTTGGAGGTTAGTAGAAGTGTGAGAAATTACGGCATATTAAGAGAAAAGATCAAGGAAGGATACGCGTTTTATCATTAATGAGAATGGTTAATATTGTCGGTAGTAGTAGTACACAGTTTCTATTGTTGATGAAGATGCAACAGTTCATATTGTTGAAGTCTTAATTTTTACAAATTTAAATTTAAAGAAAATAAAATGAGATAATGACGTAAACATTGAAGTTGACTTACGCTTCCTGTAATACCTTGGTGATTGTGACTCTTGCTATTTGATTTATGATTTAGCGACCATATTTTCTGCTAACTGAGTTAGCGAGTTGGTCTTTTTGATAAATACACTTTCGAAAGTGGGTCATTTCGGTAAATACTTTTGAAGAGTGGGTCATTTCGGTAAAACAAATTCCTTGATCTGGTCATCTTAAAAAAATACAATTAGCACAATAACTGTAACAATCCTTAGGTCTCAATACTTCATATTCTGTAACAATCCTTAGGTTGTTAGATCTCAACATCTACATCTCCCCCAAAAAATACTCTCATCCATAATTACTCTTAACAATTCTTAATAATTCTATCAGTAAAACTACTATATATTAATATTAACTTTCATTATTCACATTTTCCTTAAATTATTATTATTGTTACTGTCATCCAATTCTATGAGGTACATTCCAAACACCTGGTATAAAGTGAGAGACTGAGAGAGAGACTCACGAGAGTCTTATAACTTGCTTGTTCTCTTCTTCTCACTTTGCTCAAACTACCAAAAAAAACGCAATATAAATTGATGGGCAAGTAAATGCTGAGCTCTTGATTCTTCCTCTCAAATCAAGTTCACATTTTTTTGGTAATTCCTTTGATTCTGCTTCAAACCCAAATCTCAGTTTCTGCTTTCAATCCTCATCCTTTCTGTTGTTCTCTGTTCAGTATAATGTAAACTCTATTATTATTATTATTATTATTCTTTAAAATATTTTTGAATAAATTGTTTATGTTTCTTGTTTTTTGTAGTTGTTAATTATAGTTTGACTGTTGACTCTAAAAGCAAAGAAACTGCTGTTCTTCCGTAATTTCTCCTATTAATACTGCTCTCTCGTGCATAATTTCATTTCACCACTTGTTGAATTGTGTTATTGGGTTGCTCTTCAAATCTGTGCAGTAAAAGCCCTTGGTGAAGGATTGGGCATCCTTTAGTTCCCATCACTTGGCTCTCTCTTTAGCAAGTCTAGATTTGGAATTCTGTTCTGTTGTATGAAGGAGACGAGACTACTAGGCTAGGAATCTTTTTTTTCTCTGAGAATTCAGTTTAGTTTAGTGGGGCCCAATTTCCACAGGACCAATGTCGAGGCCACTCTACCGGGGGGGTCTCTCCGGCAGTGTCCGGATCGACGCTTTGGAGCAGAACCTGAAGCCAAAAGATTACCGAGTCAGTGGATTTGGGCATGATCTGTTAACCCCAGTTGGACCATGTAGGAGCAAGCAGCATTCCCTGACCCTATCAATTCTCAAGCTTGGCCTTGCTGTGATTATCCTCACCGCAATCTCGGGCTCCTTCTATTGGTCAACATCCAGTAGTAGGTCCCCGACTTCACAAGTTGGGATTCATAGAAGCTTTAGGAAACTTCAAGAACAGCTCATTGTGGATCTTTCGGATATAGGGGAGCTGTCGGTGGTCGGTTATGCCAAGTCGAAAGATTTGGAGTTCTGTCCACCTGAGTATGAGAATTATGTGCCTTGTTACTACAACGTGTCGTCGGATGATGATGCGGTAGAGATTGAGTATGATCGCAAGTGTGCGCGATCGAAACAGGAACCATCTTGTTTGGTCCTGCCTCCGCGGAGTTATAGGATTTCGCTGAGGTGGCCGACGGGGAGGGATTTTATTTGGAAGGAGAATGTGAAGATTGCAGGGCATGAGTTTTCGTCTGGGAGCTTAACTAAGAGGTATATAAATGAAGTTCAGGATCTTTTTATTGTTTGATTCAATTTTGGTGATGGGTTTCATAATATTTTGATTTTGTAGGATGATGGTGGAAGAAGATCACATCTCATTTCGATCAGATTCGCTTATGGTTGATGGAGTAGAAGATTATTCGCATCAAATAGCAGAGATGGTTGGCTTGAGGAATGAGTCAAATTTTAATGAAGCTGGGGTGAGCATATATATATATTTTAGTTTGATTAGATTTAGAATTGGAGATTCAAGCATTGATATAATTCTTGTGCAATCAAACTAAAGTTTCTCCATGTGTACTTTGTAAGTTGTAGTTGTCTTCTTTAACTGTAAAATTACTTTGGTTTGCTAACTGATTTGCGCTTAGCTTAGCTGTGTGTGTGAAGCATACATACTCATTTTGGAAAGAAAAAAAATATGAAGATTTGAAGGTTCACACTTTACCGAAAGAAAATATAATTCAGGCTTTTTTAGATTCCTTTGACTAAGCTATCTTTCCCTTCTTTAAACCCTGTTTTTTTTTTTTTTTCCAATAAGGATTTCTTTGTTTTCACTGTTATTGTTCAAAGTCTAATTATATTACCATTTTTTTTGTTTTATCTCTTGGGTTCTTTGAAAAGTTTCTAGTTAGTAGAGAGAGCCCCCCAAGTGTGTAATTCAAATTAGTTTTTGTTATATTTCTTTCCCAATTTCTCCTTTCTCTATTGCTTTTTTAGAAGATCTTGTATGCACTTGATGCTCCTGATTGATTTCAATTCATGAAACAAAACCAAAATAAAATTGAAATAAACTCATGCGCCTTCTATTGAACCTATATTGGTAGAAACTGTATACCTAACCCCATATTGGTTCTATTAGAATGATGCGATTCCAATGACATATAAAACGATTTGATTCGGGTCCTTTCCCAGGGGTTTCAAATATAAAATGCTGCCGGTAATTAGTTGTGATAGAGATTATATACCCTGTAACCGGAACCGGAAATAAAATTTAATTTTTTTTTTTCTTTTTTCTACAGGTGAGAACTGTCTTGGATATTGGATGTGGCTTTGGCAGCTTCGGAGCACATCTTTTCTCAAAACAGCTTCTGACTATGTGCATCGCAAACTATGAATCCACGGGTAGTCAAGTTCAACTCACACTTGAAAGAGGTCTTCCTGCTATGGTTGGTTCATTCACATCAAAGCAGTTGCCATTCCCGTACCTCTCCTTTGATATGCTGCACTGTGCAAGATGTGGAATTGATTGGGAGAAAAATGGTTGGTCCTCCTTTCGCTCAATTTATATTGAGATGTTTTAGTTAACTGGAGTTGTATTTAAGTTCATGTGGTAGAAAGCCACTGAAAGTAATTAAACCACATTCTTGGTCGCTGCTTTTTCTTAAGTTTTCAAGAATGTTTCGATGCTGCTTGAATATTATCAGTAAGATTTATCTTTTTAAAATTACATTTCATAACTACATGGAAGATTTCTACTATTAGTTTTATGAATTCCTCGCTTCCATCTTTAGTCCTCCTTTTATTGTAGTTTTCCGCTATCCTGAAGCTTAGAAATATTGCATTTACCATAATAACATCAGTAATTTATCTTGGCTGATATATCACTATTAAATTTCACTTTTATTTTTCAGTAATCAGTAATATTCTGTGCTATTGCTTAGTTATATGGAAAACACAATTTTGCAGTATGTTCTTGGTTGATTTTTTTAAATGAAATGTATTCTTAGTTTTTTTTTCTTTCTTTCTTTTTTTGAGTAAAGACTACGAAGTAGCCTGGTCCTGAACCGGAGACCTCCCTTTACCCATTCCAAACCCTTACCATAACTCAGTTGTGTATTTATCATATCAATTCTTGTCACGTCTATCATTAGAAACTATTGCTCTTAATCTTATAATTGTAATGAGACTATAATTTGAATTGACAAAGGAAAGCAAAATTTTTATTTGTATTATTGGATAAATCATGTTCAAATGATTAGTTAAATAAAGATTATAACTGTTGATGCATAATCAGTGTAATAGCAACTTATCGCTATAAATATATCTTGATAATGGAAAGAGTACTATGATTCAAGTACTTTCAGAATTTTTTTTCTTTTACATGTTGCACTGAACTGAATCATCAGTCAAAATAATATGCTTACACTCGCTTCTTGATGCAGATGGCATCTTTTTGGTCGAAGTCGACAGACTTCTAAGGCCTGGAGGATATTTTGTCTATACTTCAACTGCAAACACTCACAGATCTCTTCGTGACAAAGAAAATCAAAAGAAGTGGACAAAAATTCGTGATTTTGCTGAGAATCTCTGCTGGGAAATGTTATCACAACAAGAAGAAACAATTGTTTGGAGAAAAACCAGTAAAAAGAAATGCTACAGCTCTAGGTACCTTATACACTTGTGGACTAAAAATTATTCCATGCTACCTTCTCATCATGATATTAATTATCTATTATAGGAAATCTGGCCCTTCAATATGTGGTAAGAGTCATGACACTGAATCTCCATATTATCAACCACTTAATCCATGCATAGGAGGAACCAGAAGCCGCAGATGGATACCCATTGAAGAACGGACACCTTGGCCATCCCGGGCATATCTAAACTCAACTGAGCTTGCTATACATGGTAATTGATGTGATCCTCTCTGTTAATTTGTCATATTTATGTGAGAAAATTTCCTCATATAGAGTGATGATAACAACTGGTGAGTTCTTGTGTGGACAAACTGTTCATCACGATCTCCATGTCTGTAAAATCAAGTAGTTTGGTGCCTGAGTACAAGACCGAATTCACTTGATCTTTCTATACAGATAGATTCTACGAGATAGGGATCATGATGAATAATGCAGCGTGTCCGTGAAGTGACCAACCGACTAATTATCATTGTTATGTCTGTGGAAGTTTCACCGTATAGCTATGAGAGCAGCTTTAACTCCTTTTAATAGTAATTGACAATGTTTTCTTTAAATCAGGTTTGCACCCAGAGGACATAGCTGAGGATGGATTAAAGTGGAACTCTGCCGTTCATAACTATTGGTCTCTTCTTTCACCTCTAATCTTTTCGGATCATCCAAAGAGACCTGGTGGCGAGGATCCTTCTCCACCTTATAACATGCTTAGGAATGTGCTCGACATGAATGCCCGATTTGGTGGTCTTAATGCCGCACTGCTAGATGAAGGAAAATCTGTGTGGGTCATGAATGTCGTTCCGAAAAGCAGTTCAAACTATCTTCCTCTCATCCTTGATAGGGGATTTATCGGCATTCAACATGATTGGTATGTATTGTGCAGTTGCACGTTAAAAAAGTGTAGTTACATATATACACAGTATATAAGAAAGAAAATGCAATACAAAATAATTTTAAATACAAGAGGAAAAGGTTACATATTTTCATGGATATTATGCATAGGTAGTATCACTTGTGTACAGATATGGAGGAGAATATACAGGAGAAAAGCTCTCTTAAGGAGAAAAAGTAGGAAATTCATTAACCAATTGAACCAATATGAATTTACTTAAATTTCCATTCATTTTATGCTTATGAAGGTCTCCAATAGTATCTAATTAAGGGAAAATTTAATAGACAAAACCTTTTGGAATTTCCCATTGATTGTAACTAGTCTGAAACTATGGATGGTTAACTATTTGATACCAGTTGGATCAAATCTTGTCTCTTTTATATTTACAAGTTTTGCATGTCATGCTTGCCACTAGAATACTATGTTCTATTCCTATAATAAATTTGATTTTCTTCAAACTTTATGAGAACATTAACTTTTATATTTGATCAGGTGTGAAGCATTTCCTACGTATCCAAGAACTTATGATATGGTACACGCCGAAGGACTGCTATCACTTATGGCAAATCAACAGCATAGGTGTTCTACTCTTGATATATTTGTGGAAATAGACCGCATCCTGCGACCAGAGGTAAGTAATTTCTTCTATAATCTTCATGATTTTTAAAAAAAAAACAGAGAGATTACAGGTGTTCCTAATTTTCCTGTTCAATAAGAGAAGAGAAACAAAGAATGGGGAATAAAAAGGAACAAAAAAAAGGGTAAAGAGGAACAACTGAGAATAATCTAACTTAAGCATCATGAAGCTATAAATTAATGAGTCTAAGAACCGCAAGCATTGTTATTTGATGCAGGGTTGGGTAATACTCCGTGATGCTGCTCCGCTTATTGAAGCACTGAGGCCTTTGACGGCAAGACTGAAATGGGATGCACGAATGATGGGATTGGATAGTAACAGCGACGAGAAGCTACTAGTCTGCCAAAAACCCTTCTTCAGGAAACCAATGTAGCAAACAAGGTTTTTGAAAATTCATCATATAGGTATATAGTTTGAGAGAGAATGTCTTGCACTCTCCGTGAAGCCCGTAAGGTCTCCATGGACGTTGTAATTAGTTGAAGCTTAGGTTGGAGAAGTTATAGGATTAGTCTTAGTTTCCGATTCAAAAAGAATTGACAATAATTAAGGAAACAGGGATGAAAGCAGACTCAAAAGTGGTTACCAAATAAAGGATGCTGCAGTATATATAAAGAGATGTGACCAGTGCAGTCCATTATATGTAGGTAAATTCTTTCTCTTTCTTTAAAAAAAAACAATTATTATAGATTATGCGTAACCAATAACAATGAATTTTATTCAGTCTGTTTATTTCCAGGCCAAAGAATTGAAACAGGATCTAAAAAACAAATCTATGTGATATATTTGTTGATCCGTTGTCGATGCTGGCATATCTTTGTTTAACTGAAGAGAATACCCGCATATGTTGACGCATATATATAAAACGTTAGTAATCTGTTTCATCTCAGAGATGAATAAACATTGGTGTGCGCAATTTACCAAATTTTGAAAATACATGAAACTAAATGCTGCAGCTATTTAAAGGCATTGTATGAATAAACATTGAAAGAGAGTCAAAATAAACCACTGAGCACAGACTCCTGTAATAAAACTAACAAATTAGAACAAATGAGATGGATTAACCTTGAAAACGGTAGCACACTGATGCACATGAGAACACAACTGAATTGTTGTGACTTGTTAGGTAACATTTCCATTTTCACTAAGTAATAGAGAAATAATCTCATAGGAATGATACAACAAACATAAAAATGTGAAAACTGTTTGTTGATGCATACAATTTGGAATACAAAGAATGATGTCTGAGAAACTTCCAACACAGGCCCGCATATCTCCAAGTATTAGCAATTTCCCTCCTCCTATTAACAACAAAAATCACCAACCTCTAACCGCAAGTTTTGTTTCAACTATTTCAGACCAGTTCTGAGTCCTTTTTCTTTTCTCCCTCCTTACACACGATATTGGACTACGTTCCTGACCGCCCCCCACCCCTGACGTTTTTGCATGATTCACCTTTCCGCACATTATCGTATTTCAATTTCACTTTTGAACCCCATTTATTAGTACTCGCATTATGAACTTATTTGTCTTCGTACTTTTCCAGCACTGAAGAGGCAGAATGAGAAAGTCTTTAATGAAAAAGTGACAACACTAACAACTGGCCAAAGTAACTCTTGCAAAAAATGTGGAGAATTTTGATAAGTTAACCATAGTACTTCATACCGAATGAACTCACTTTTTTCCCCTCATTTTAATTTCTCCCTTTACCGACTCCCCTTCCTTCATCAAGGCATACTTCCTCAACTTCTCTTCGAAAACTACTTGTGGATCCTTTTCTATCAAAGTCCCATCTTCCTTGTATGCTTCTCTCAGGAACACCCCCCAGTTCATCTCAGTTCCTGCAAGGTAGAACGCCCTCGGCTGCTTTAACATCATCTGGTAAGTGTGCTTTGTGAGGTTGAAATCTTCCTTGAACTCCACAATGTGATGAATCATTGCCCTCTTCTCCAATGTCAAGCTCAAGAACTCGTGAATCAATCCGACCCGATACTTCTCTGCCTCCACTGACCATGGCTTCAGATTTGAACCATCAGAGTAGGGTGAAATCAGAGGTAAAGTGCTCAAAGAGTTCATCTTTCTTTCATCGTCTTCGTCCAAGCTCAGAGACTTTCCATGGGGAATGGGGAACTTGAAGGTTTTCCTAACCTGCATTTGTGGAGAAATAACTTTTAAAGAGTCATGAAAAATTAAAAAATGTACAAAGTGAACTATACGTCATTCAACCTTTCTAACTTATTAAGCCCTGTTGTTGATGTTTGCTTATTCTTGTTTGGTGTGTAGATGTCAACTAACAGATCATTTTTAAAATAAAAATAAACAGTGCATAACTTAATTGTATCAAGTGTAAGGACTAATGTTGTGAACTGGAAATAAAAACAGTAGCATCTAAGAAACACTTGATTTGCGCTATTCGTGAAACCAAATCCACGGCATTTTAAGGAGTCGGCATCAAAGGGCCTGTGTGGTATGATGAAGAGTATGTGCAACCTTGTTGATGTGATGTAGTTGCAATTGCAAGTATTAGATTTCAAATGCTTCTTTGGTGCAGTTGAGTAGTGTCATTGATAGGTGGATTGAGAAGATGAGGGGAATTCTACGTCTTTGTTTTTATTTTTGTGACAGCTTTTGCTCATCAACTATTACAGTTGGCTGATAATTGCAGCAAAGAAGTAACTTCTAAATTTAGCCAAACATCAGGAAGATACTTGTACAACTTGTACTCATAATACATTGTCCTGTATGGAAGACCTACACCGATGACAGCTTAACCAGCCATTTCCACGACTCAAAAATATTGTACCACATATTAATTCAAGCTCACAGACACGTAGTAAAGAGTATTAGGTGCTGATCCCTTCATGAAGATACTAGATTATGGGGTTTGCATCCCACATAAACATTATGTAATATATTTTGGTTGAACTCGTAACTTGAAAATTTTCTCATCCTTTATCGCCACAAGACCAACAACGGAATCACTCTATCATCTTTTCATTATCATTCAATAAAGGGTGTGAAATCTCCATTTTCCTACGCACTAAAACTCCAAAGATATGGCCGGGTTGAAGGTTTAGATTTATATTCACATTATTCCAACCTACATTGATATGACACTATGTAAGGTGTATCATTATGACGTACCTACGAAGTTGTAGTCAGGGTTGCTAGTGTCATATATTTAAATTCTTACAAACGGAGAAAATACTCCTGGTTTCGTATTTATAAAAAGCAACTTCTGAACTTATGACCTATTGTTTACAGCATAGTAATCACCTTCCTCAATCCTAAAACTTCATGAAATTCAAATATACATTCTAAAACAAGAAAACCAACTCACTATCTGTGTGACGAAATCCCTCCCTGATGTGCTAACCCACCAGCTCTGGTCTATATATATGTTTGTATTTACATGATATATTCTCTTGAATATGTGTTGAGATTATGTCCCGTCTTTCGAATATTTGATACAATCTTTTGCAATTAACTTGAGATATTTGTTAGAAGATCTTCCTAATTTGATTTGGAGGGTATATTTGACTTAGAAGCCAAGTTTACTTGGCCACTAAGTCAAAGATTACCTAACTTTAAATTTTATCCCAAGATTACTACTTTAAAAGTCGATGAGAAGAGATTGTATCTAAGTGTGTCAATATAAAAAGGCCAGAGCTATCTAATACAGATTTATTATACTAAGAGCGAAAGATAAAGACATTACGAGGCATGTTTTGTAATTTTCTTACTATCTAATCAAATTTGGCTCCAAAAAAACCCTCCTTCATTCCTTTTCTACTATTCTAATTGTTGCAAATCCGACTTATTTTGCCGAGTTGTTGGTATCCAATTAATTTTGCGTTCTGACCTAACAATGTGATTAAATGGCCTTGTTTCCCTCTCTATAAATATGGCTAATTTTACAATAACGAAAAATAGACTTGGTGTTGCATGAGTCATCAAGCAATACACCATGTCGCTCCCCATTGCTCCTCATCTCTTGAAGGTCTTGGATAACATCTCTTTAACTTTCATTTCAAATTAGGTTGTAGCCTAATGCAAGTGCAATTTGCAACCATGACTTTTTGTCCACTGTTGTAAGGCTTTACCATTGTACAACATCAACACTTGCCTTAATTGATCAAGGGAAAGCTGAATTTTATAATTGTTTGTAGCATGGATGTTGAATTCAGTTCACTTGAGCTTTTTTTTTTTAATGCAAGTGGGGAAGCCACATCAAATAAAATATAAGCAACGTCAAATATCACAAAAGTAGTTATCCTGAGCTAATGCTTGTAGCATTCGTTGACCACGGTTGTAATTTTCTTTTTTATTTCATTTTCTTGTTACAAAAAAAAAATTACAATTGCCTCCCTTACACTACTAGTATATATATACACACATTATATCAACTTTCTTCTCTCATTTCTTTAAATGTCTCCCAGTCTATTCTTTTTCTCAACTTTCAAATCTATTATTTGAGTAAAAAGAAATCATCACCTTCCATTTTCTGCTCTTTCTAACCATGGCTTATGATATTGGTTAAAGAAAGATGGTCTCATTACTGCCTGCAAAACGATTTCAAGAATCGTATTTTTGGAAGAAAAAAAATGCAGTAATAAAGATATGGATAGTCACTACAACAACGTATGTGATGATTCTATACAATCTTGGGCCATAAAGATGTCAATTTTGTCCACCAAACCCAACATTTGGGCCTTGAATGTTTAAAAGTTCATTCTTGGATTTCTAAGATGCTGACCCAAAGTCAATCCCAACATGGGAATCTGCTCAATAACTCACAACACCATATAATTTTCCGGTATTTTAGAGGTTATTGATCAGTGATCACTTTGTTAAATACCACATTTTGATTAATGATTAATAGGGTCATGATATGAGTACAAATTTTATGCACACATCGAACCTTCCCAAGCTTACCTATTATAGCATTTTCTTAGCATATACCATATTCTTCATGACATGCTTTTATTTTTGTTGTGTATAGTTAAAAGAGTGATTATCCTCTCCACCAAATTATTTTGTAACTGGAGTACTTACCCACACAAACTCCTCCATTGTATGTCCCAAGCCAGGAATTCGGCTACAAACCGGAAAAGGAGAAGGGTTGTGTTATGTAGTTGACAACCAACATAAAACTTTGTCAAATCTCATGAACATGAATTCTAAAATATACGCACAAATGCTATGGCAATCCGTGTAAGCGATGAGTTGTGCCCTCCGGGTGTTTCGGAAAAATGTGCAAGGGGAACATGGATTTGGACATAAGAACTATGGTGGAGAAGCTCTCTTAAATTTTGTAGCGTCGTATGATCTCATACTAGCAAATACTTATTTTAGAAATATGGAGAAACATTTGATAACCTTTAAAAGTGGGGCAAATAAGAGCCAAATTAATTTTTTCATTACTAGGAAGGTAGATCGCGTGACATGTAAAGATTGTAAAGTTATACCGGAAGAGAGTTTAACCTCACAACATAGATTATTGGTGTTAGGTGTTAAGATCGGAAAACACATATGTGCGAGAAAAGAGATTAGTGATCCAAGAACTAGCTGCTGGAATTTAAAATGATAGAAATTATAGGTTTTTAGATATAAAGTCCTTAAAGAAACGACATAAAATTGGAAAGGGGAGGATAACATGACAGAGACTAAAATGGCTACGTGCATAAGAAAAATCTCAAAGGAGGTATTTAAAAAAACTAAACGTAGATAACTTCAAACTAAAGAAACATAGTGGTGGCAAGAATAAGTCCAAAATATTGTGACAAAAAAAATCAACCTTCAAAATATGGCAAAAGAGTAAAAATGATGAGAAATTGGAGAGATATAAGACCGTTAAAAAAGAAATTAAGAAAACGATAAGAGATGCAAAAGTAAAAGCTTACAATAATTTATACACAAAATTAGGAACAAAAGAAGAAAAAAATAACATTTATAAGCTTTTTAAATAAAGGGATATGAAAATAAAAGATTTGGTTACAATTAGGTATATTAAGAGCGATGATTCAAGAGTCTTGGTAAAAGAAGAGAAAATTAAGGAAAGATAGATAAATTACTTTGAGAAGTTATTTAATGAAAGAGTTTTGGGCAACTTTAATATAGAAGAATCGAGGGAGAGTCGAGAGCATATGTTTTTCCGTAGAATTATGATCTCAAAGATTCAAAATACTCTAGGAATGATGAAAATAGGAAAAGTATTAGGATTGGATGGTATACCCATTAAAGTTTGAAAGTGCGGATGTCGAAGTAAGCTAGCTAACAAGATTGTTTATTAAAATTTTGAGAACCAAAAAGTAGGTTTACACTAAGGTTCGGCTTTAAGCCCCTACCTCTTTGCTTTGGTGATTGATGAATTGACGCGATAAATACAAGATGAGTTGTATTGTTGTATGCTTTTTGTCGATGACGGCGTCTTCGTGGACGAGACTAGAGCAGGAATCAATGCTAAATTATACTAGTGGAGAGAAATTTGAAAGCTAGAGACTTTAGAATAAGCAGAACTAAAACAGAGTATATGGAGTGTAATTTCAGTGATATTCGGAACACAAATGAGGAAGTTGTGAAGCTTGATGGTCAAGAGATACCTAAAAGAAAGTTTCAGATATTTAGGCTCGATTATACAAAGAGATTGTGAGATTTGTGAAGATGGTATACATAGGATCCAATAAAGGTGGCTTAAGTGGAGAAGCACTCGTGGTGTTTTGTGTAACAAATGTATACATTTGAAGTTGAAAAAAAATTTTATAGGACGGCTGTTAGACCAGCAATGATATATGATGCAGATTGTTGGACAACAAATAAACAATATGTCCAAAAAATGAGTGTAGCGGAGATGAGGATGCTGAGATGGATGTGTGGTTAAACCATAAAGATGGAAGTAGAAACGAGCATATACGAGACATGATAAAAGTAGCTCTTATCCAAGATAAATTAAGATAGAATCGCTTCAGGTGGTTTGATCATGTCACACGTAGACCTAGTAGTACCCCCGTTAGAAAGAGTGATTTGATAAATATTGAGGATAGAGTTAAGGGTAGGGGAAGACATAAACTTACTTGGGTGAAAATGGTACGAAAATATATGATAGATTGTGGCCTTACAGAATATATTGCGTTAAACCGAGCATAATGAAAAACCAGGATTCACGTAGCCAACCCCAACTAGTTGGAAAGAAGGCTTTGTTTTTGTTGTTTTTTAATACTTACCCATACAATAACATACAATAAAAATCAATTTTAGCATACTAATCTAATTTATTTGCTTCATATTTTGAAAATGGGTAATTGTATTAATCTGAAAACTAATAAGGATAGAGTGTAATATTGTTATGACTGCATTTTGGAAATAAGAATTAAGAATCAAGAAGCCAGGAGATCATTCAACAATAACAATATAGAAAAGCATTACAAGCATTACTTCGTCCAATTCTTTTCGGATGTTCTTGTTTTTATTATTTATCATTGTTTTAGAATACTATCTATCGATTTTATTTGTTCTTTAAAAAATATAGTTCATGTTCAATGAAAATATTACTAAGTTATTTTTTAAAAGTTCATATTCAATGAAAATACTTCATTGATTATACCCAATTTCTAATTTGAACTAAGATTAGAAAGGTATAAGGAGAAAAAAATTTAAAAAGAACCAACTTTGTAAAAGTGCTCTCTTAAAAATGATAAGAAGGCAAGTTCTTTATTTAATATCACACACTTAGCATGTAAATATATAATACAATTTATGTGTAAAATCATACTGCTAATTTAGCAAACTATATGGAGTTTTTGTTTGTAATATTCGTGTTTTTGAGTCTATGCCTGCATGTTTGTGTCAACGATTCTAAGCTCGAAAGCAAAAATACACACGACCACATTTTTAACAAAATATGAAAACTACTCATCCAATCCTTAAGGTAACACAATCCCTCTCCAACTTGATAACCGCCAGCACATCGTCCCACTCCACCAGCTCCAACAAATGCCTCCCATCCCCTCCAGACATATTCATCCTAAACCACTCCCCCTCCTTCTCCCTGAAGTCATCTGGCAGCCCAAACACCCCTCTACAGACTACAATGATATACCTTTGCTAGCACAATCCTCTTCTTGACCGACATCATGAGCAACTTCCTCACCACCTTCACCCTCTCCCCCATCATCCTCTCCGCTATCTCCTCCTCCATTTGAATTAACCTTTCCGATAGAGGCGTAAACGCAAGATTGTGAACTTGGTTTTGGAAGAGGAGGGGGTGGTGGGAAATAGAAGAGATCTTGAGATGGCAAGGGAAACCAAGATAACACTCTTGGTTTTGTTTTGTTTACTTATTCAATCCTAAGGATTCATAGCATTCAACTCTAAAGCTATGAAAAATGAACACTTATATCTAATAGAAGAGTCATGTCGGACGCATGTTAGACACTTGTGTCGACCACATGAATTCGTCATGACAATTGCTATTTCACAACACTTGCTATTTTACTGTAGTTTTTCAAAATTTCCCGTGTCGGTGTCGGTGTCACATTGTGTCTATACCGACATGTTCGTGTCTAGGCTTCTTAGCTATAAAATAAAGGCAAATAACCAAATTTTACAACAAAAAAAACACGAAAACAAACACAACTCACCCGATCCTCATCAGTAACGAAATCCCTCTCCAGCTTGCTAACCGCCAGCTCGTCATCCCACTCCACCAGCTCCAACACATGCCGCCCCCCATCCCCCTCATCCACCTTCACCCTAAACCACTCCCCATACTCCCCCACCCTCTCCCTAAAATCGTCCGGCAGCCCAAACACCCCTCTACAATGATACAGCTTATTCAACCCAATCCTCTTTTTCACCGACATCATGAGTAGCTTCCTCACCACCTTCACCCTCTCCCCCATCATCCTCTCCACAATTTGATCTTCTTCTCGAATTAGTTCCTCCATTAGCGGCGTAAAGGCGAGGTTTTGGTTGTGGGTTTGGAAGAGGAGGGGGTGGCGGGAGATGGAGTGGTGGATCTTGCGGCCGCGGGGGAAGCCGAGCTCGTGGTGGAGCTTGCCGGCGGAGGGGAGGGGGAGGAGGCGGGGGTGAGGGAGGCGGCGGAGGAAGCGGCGGGTGCGGGTGAGAAAGCGGAAGAGGGAGTCGGAGTGGAGGATGGACTCGAAGTGGGGGAGGATTTGGGAGGTGGGTTTGTGAATCGGGGTGAGGCGAGGGGAGGCGAGCTTCTTCTTGAGCTTCTTACGTTGTTTGCAGTTGAAGAGGGAGAGGATGCTGGTCGTTGAGGGTGATGATGAGGGTGAAGGTGGGAGCGCGAATTTTGAGGAGAGGAGGCGTTTCGCCATTGATGAAGGGGGAGGTGGAGGAGGTTGTGAGTGAGGGTTTTGGGGAGGTTTTTCCCTAAATAGGTCACTTTTTAAAACTAATTTTCAAAATAGATTACTTTCACGTTTAGCTGATGTCAATCGTAGGCGTGGTCGTATCAGTAGGGTGGGTTCAACTCTGGTTGCTTGCCCTCCCCTAGTCGATTGTACCGTTTTGGAGGCTGTTTAGTGTGCTGAGCGCTCATAGTGATGGGTGTTCCTTCGGGCGGCTCCGCTACACCGGTGTTTTCATCGCAGCAGGCTATCTCTTTGGACGCGTTTGGGTCCCTCATTTCTACGACCAGAAGCCAGTGATGCACTCGAACTCCCTCCCCCTTCCAGCTGCTTGGCAATCCTTGCGGCCAACTGGGATTGTCACCTATGGATTCCTGCTGCGTTCTGTTCTCCCAACGCTTCTTTTGTTCATTGTCGACGTTTGTAATCTTTGTATGATTGCCTGCTAGGGGTTGTGTCTTTAATATGGGGTGTCTTCGGTGTGTTTCATTTTACATCTTGTAAAATTATACGAGTATGTTTCTTATTAATATATTTTTTGTTGATGGCTTGAGTAGCTAGACTCTATCCGATCGATCAAAAAAAAAAAATAGATTACTTTCGAAACCAATTCCGAAAATATACCAGTTCTCATAAGCCGCAGTTTACAATTGTGGTATATGCCATATAATGGGAGTGAGTTTGTTTTAGCTTTTTTTTCGTTTTTCATTTTTCTGAAAAACGAAAAGGCGTTTGGTTTAGCTTTTTTTCGAAACAAACTTTCACAAAACCCCAGACCCCACTTTCCCTTCTCTCTTCTCTCTCTTCACGAGTTGTAGTCGTTCTTTACTCCATCCCGTCCTTTCATCATCTCCTTCCTCCCTTCTCGAATACATCGCTCCAAACTAGATCTGGATCTATCTCCACCCAAATTCAACGATTTTTGATTTATTAAGCCCCAAATCTACTCCACATTGTGATTTCGACGTCAGTGGTGGAGATCATACTACTTTCACTGCGACCGATTTGGTGGATTGAGTGGTCGATTTAGGGATTAATGGTTTGTGAGACCCGTGCTGCACACAAGAAAAGGTATATTCGACAACGGGCAAGTCGAATCAAACGGCTATTGAAGGTTGAATCTGTTGCTGACAATTTCTTCGCTCTTCAACTCCAATCGAAGGTATGATCCGATTGGTACCCATTTTCATGTTTTTGTTTCAGCCCTATGACTTCCGTTTGTTGCGGGAGTGCTTTTCACGACCTAGGGTTTGTGAATCTGTTGCTAACAATTTTTTTTTTCCCCAAATTCTATATTAGAGATACAAGTTCTTAATTTTGAGATTGAACTTTACTTCCAAAAATGAACTTTGGGATCACTATTTAAATGCTGGAATTTGGCATTGTTGATTACTATTTATCGTTTTTTCCGTAATATAGATGAGTAGTATGGGGAAGGGGAAGGAGATGGCGGTGGATGATGATTTTGGGAAGTGGCCTCCCAATGTTGTGCGGGTATTTGTCCATCTTATGGAGGAGGCAGTAGACAAAGATAATCTCAAAAGTAACACATTTGACGGCAAAGTTTGGCATCAATTTACTGTACATATGAAATATATGTGTGGTAGTTCATTCACGGTAAAACAATTGAGGGATAAACATCAGAGACTGAAAGCAGAATGGAGGGTGTTTTCAGATCTGAAGAAACAGAGTGGTTTCGGTTGGGATGAAGTGAACGAAACCGTCACTGCCGAGAAGCATGTTTGGGACAACTATCTTAAGGTTCATATATAATCTCAAAGTTTGCTAATTGTCTGTGAAGCTGTTTTTATGATACTTAAGCTTGACTTTAATACTTGCAAATTAACAACACTTTCTCTGATTAGGCACACCCTAAGGCAAAAAAATTTGAGAAGAAGGGGTTGGCAAACTTTGATGTTTTGACCAAAATTTTCGAAGAGTCTACTGCCCAGGGCAATGTCTCCAGGGCTTCAACACAAAGGGTGTACGATTCCGATGAGGAACGGAGGGTCAATTATGAGTTTGCCCACCCTAATCAACCATACGTAAATGTACCTGATGAGGATGATGATGTACCATTCGGTTCGAGGTCGGGGTCTCGTAAGAGAAAATCTGGTACATCAAGTGGTCGGGGAACAAATATGTCGTATATCAAAGAATTTGTTAGTTCCGTACTGGAAACCCAGGAGGTAAAAAGAAGCAGGTTAAAGAAGAAAATAGCGGAAGATAGTAATGTCTCGGTTGACCGTGCTTATGCCGAGTTGGATCAATGCACTGATATAATTAATGCGCTTGTCATACTTTCCTTCGTATGACCCAGGAAGTTAGGGAGTGGTGGGTGAAGAATAATGCTGAGCAATAGCCATCCCATTTGGTTGAGTGGGATAATCATATCATAATGTGTACAAAACTTTATAATTATTTGCATATTTGTGTGAGAGCTATTGTATTCTGACTATTTGATGGTAAAACGTGGCGGTTTTTATTTAATTTAAATTTAGTTTTATTTTTTTGCCAAAATGGAATTGCTATTAGTAGTATATGTTGTTTTTTTCATAATCTGAGCTTGGCAATGTTCCGTAACGTAATATGTTATTTTAAAATCCTGTAAATATCGTGCACTATAGTTGTAGTATTAAATTAGTGAACTTACTTTATTGATTTGATTTCTACTTTTTGTCATAGTGAAGTACTATTGCAAGTGCAACCGTAGTTATGGACACTTCTTCATCTAGTAGTGACGATGCTGATGACTTGATGAATCTGATCTTACTATAATATTTTCTGCATTGTATGAGATTTTATCTTGACAATTTATAGATGAACAGGTACTGCACATGGATTCAATTTTGTTTGCCAACAATGGTCAGAAGAATGAAAGGATTTGTCGGTAACAGGAAGTGATCTCAAATCTAAATTTTTTTAAAACCTAACGAAGATGATGTCGTTATAGGCAATGATGAAAGGTTTTTAGTCAATGTTGAATGTGTGCCCCCCCCCCCCACCCCACTGCCTCTTTCTGTTTGGTTATATCGACCAGCAACAGATATTGAAAATATGAAATATATGAGTGAATAACCACGGAAATGATGTGTAATAGCCTTTAAGCTGATCTGTGGTTGATGTTTAGAATTATGTGAAGTAAGAATGAATCCATTATGTGAAGCAATAATGATGAAATCAAGTATTGTTGATGACAATGTGGGGAGGGGGGGGGGGGGGGGCGGTGGACATTTTACTTAGTGCTAGTAGGTGTGGCATTGTAAAAAATGCAGCCCTAGTCTGGAGTTTTTATCATTGATTTGAACAATCTGAGCCTACGACTAATTTGAGTTTTTTTTTGCTTTTGTCTCATGAGGCTTATGGCTTAGTATTTGATTTCACTGAAGTAGCTTGTTTTAGGATAATGATCAGAATATTGCCCAAAGCAAGAGACCTTTTAGAAGCATCTCAATGCCCACCCCAATTATTCTTCACAGTTACCAAATATCAAAAGGCTTGACAAACCCTGATAACATCATAATACATGCGCAGAATGAGAGACCTTTCAGAGATAGGAGATTGTACACATTATGGAGATTTGTTAAGGTTAAAAAAATCAACACTTGAGTTACACAGTATCAGAAGCCATCAGCTCCAAAATTTTCAAAGGCACATCAACAACATTTATTGAAAACCTTTGTTAGCATACTGCTGATTATTGGCATCACAAGCCATGATCTGATTATTATCGTGGAGATGATGATGAAAAATCCTGATCCTGTAATGAAGATCAAGATTTTCAATAAAAAAATTTCATTGCCTTTAAAAATTTTGGAGCTGATGGATGAGGTTCCTGTGTAACTCAAGTAAATTTTTTTTATTTTACCAATTTTACATTAATTGTACAATTTCCTTCCTTTGAAGGGTTCAGATTCTGCTTGTGGCTTATGATATTATCATTGTGTTGTGAAGGCTTTTGTCACTTGGTAACTCTGAAAAAATGTAATTGGGGTGTGCATTTAGATGCTTCTCATGTGTTCTCATGCTTTGGGCAATAATAATCAGTATGCTGACACAAGGGCTTCAATAAATATTGTTGGTGTGCCTTAATAAAAATTGGAAATGAAAGGCTTCTCATACTGTGTGTAACTGTGGTGTGCATACTGATGATATTACTTGGGGTGTTCATACTGCTTTTAGGGTATGCATCAGAAATGTGCATTGGGGTGTGCATTGAGATGCCTCTGTTGTGTTCTCATGCTTTGGGCAATAATAAAAATTGGATATGAAAGGCTTCTCATACTGTGTGTAACTCAAGTGGTGATTTTTTTCGTTATTAACAAATTTCCATAATGTGTACAATCTCCTACCACTGAAAGGTCTCTGATTCTCCACATGGATTATGATATTTTCCTGGTTTGTCAAGCCATCTCCATATTTGTTAACTGTGAAGATTATATGGGTTTTGCATTTGACATGCTTCTGATGGGTTCTCATGGTTTGGGCAAAAATCTATCAGTATGCTAATGAGTGGTTTTGAATACATTTTGCTGATGTGTTGGAACATACAGTCGTGGAGATGATGGCTTCTGATCCCGTATCAAAACCACTAATTTTTAACTTCACCAAATTTCCATACTTTGTCGAGTTAACTTTATGTGCAGGGTGCTTCTGGCTTATGGTGTTCTGAAGGTTTCTTACAATTGTTCATAGGTTATAACTATGAAGATTGGTAATTTGGGTTGTCCATTGGGATGCTTCTGAATGCTTCAAGCTAATTTGGGCAAAAAAAAAATCTGTATGCTAACACAACTATTTCAAATATTTTTTGTACATGAGGAGGTTGCAAAATTGGGAGATGATGGCTTCTGATCCTGTAACACTCAAGTCTTGATTTTTTTCTATCTTAACAAATTTGCACAATGTGTACAATCCCCTACTTCTGAAAGGTCTCTGATTCTGCACATGGATTTTGGCCAGCATGGTGTGTCAAGCCTTTTGATACTTGTAACTGTGAAGAATTATTGGGGTGTGCATTGAGATGCTTTTGATGGGTTCTCATGTAGATGAAAAAAAATCAATCAGTATGTATGCTAACGCAAGCCTTTGAAAATATTGCTGTGCCGAAAGATACAATCGTGGAGATGATGGCTTCTGATCCCGTATAAAAACCACTTTTTGATTTTTAACTTTAACAAATTTCCATACTGTGCAGGGTTCTGAATGCTGCTTATGGCTTATGATGTTATAAGGGTTTCTTACTGTTGTTCGTAGGTAATAACTTTGAAGAATGATTTGGGATGTGCATTGGGATGCTTCTGAATGCTTCTCATGCTTTGGGGAAAAATAATCGAGTATGCTAACACTACTGTTTGTAAAGGTTGATTTAATCATGGTTTGTAAAGGCTTTTGATATGTTATAACTGAATAAATAATTTGGGGTGTGGATTGAGGTGTAACTGATGGGTTCTCATGCTTTGGGCTGAAAAACTATCCAGTATGTTCACACAAACTTTTCAATAAATTTTGTTGATGTGCATGACGATACAATCGTGGGGATGATGGCATATGATTTTTTTATAATTGAACTGTTGTTTTATTACTTTAAGAAATTTCAATACTTTATTCTGATTATGAATCTAGTAATTCAACAATTTTCGTTACATTGTATATAAATGATCTATCATATTACTCTTATGCATATCGCATATCAAGTTAAGGAAATGTTACATACAATAAGAATACAAAAATCTCCATTGGAAAAAGAATAGTCGAATAGCAGTTCATATCAACAAGTGTAAGATATATCACATTAATACAACTCCTTATATTGATAAAATTTGCTCGATTTACTTGCTGCTCAGGTTTCTTATTTCCATACTTGTACAACTTTGCTCTGTAACTGCAACAATGAAAAATACTTCAGCAAAAGTTTAATGCAAATTGATTGAACAAACGCCTTTTATAATCTCATTGGCAAAAAAACTGTTTTCCTATAAATTAGCAAAAAAAACTGTTTTCAGTTAAAAATTATGACCCCCCAGCTTTTACACCCAAGTTTTCAGTTTTTTTTTTCTTCCACATACGTGTTTTCAGAAAAAAAATATTACCAAACAGCTTTTACACACTCTTTTTCAGAAAACAGTATTCAGAAAACAGTTTTTAGAAAAAATTATTACCAAACAGCTTTTATACTCTCTTTTTCAGAAAACAGTTTTCAGAAAAAATATATCAACAAACAGCTTTTACACTCTTTTTCAGAAAACAGTTTTTCAGAAAAGAAAAAAAATTACCAAACAGCTTTTACACTTATTTTCAGAAAACAGTTTTCAAAAAAATAAAATATTACCAAATAGCTTTTACACTCATTTTCAGAAAACAGTTTTCAGAAAAAAAATATATTACCAAACAGCTTTTACACTCATTTTCAGAAAACAGTTTTCAGAAAACTGTTTTCAAAACAATAAACCAAACGCACTCGACCTTGGAAAAAAATTCAATTATAAAATGTGAAAAATATGATGCCGCAGTTGGGTAATGCAACATCAATATAACATAGGCCACAGTTCACAACTGCGGCCTCAGTTATATGCTTCGTAGGACTCAGTTTTCAGTATATAACTGCGCCCGCGGTCCACAATTGCAGCCTCTATTATATCGAGGTCGCTGCAATTGTGGACTGCGGCCTCAGTTATATACTGAAAACTGAGTCCTACGAAGCAGATAACTGAGGCCGTAGTTGTGAACTGCGGCCTATGTTATGTAGATGTCACATTACCCAACCGCGGCATCATATTTTTCATATTTTATACTTGGAAACAAAAAATCAAAGTCTTAGAGCCTATTAATTATGATATGTACTTAGGTCGCAGTTGTAAACTATAACCTACAAATCGAAGATGACGCAGTTCGGTATTGTGCCTATGGGATATCGAGGTCGCAATACCCAACTGCGGCTAGTACTTTTCACATTTTGCACTTATAATTTTTGGAGTTTAGCATTATATGACATGTACGGAGGCCGCAATTGTGAACTACGGCATCGTGATCGAAGTTTGGTACTATGGCTTATGAGGACTAATATATTTTTGAAATTAGTTTTGAAAGTGATATATTTTGGGAATTAGTTTTTAAAAATGACTGGGTTTTTTTTGTTGGGGGGGGGGGGGGGGGGGGGGAATCGGGTTCTGGGTGTGAGGGGGATGGAGTTGGGGGTTTTAGCTTAGTGGAGGCCCCAACTGATAACGAGAACTACGGTCAGACGAAAAAAAAATCATCTAACTAGTCATTTATGCATGTCTTAATAAATTTCTGTTTAAAGTAAAAAACTCTGGCGTAGTCTTACTTTGAACTTAAGACCTCCTTCATATTAGTTATTGACATGGCTAAAAATATGGTTAAATCGGAACCGTCCAAATCGGGCACGAATCTTAAAGCTCAGGGGTAAAATGGTAATTTCACCTACAAACGGGTCTGAAATGGGTACTGGGCCTTTTCTCCAAAAGCCCAATAACCCACGAACGGATCCATCTCAGCTGGGTACGGGTCCCAACCCGCAAAGAACCCGGTCCGGCAGGGTAGAATTAGGGTATGGTTATATACATAATCAACGGCCGTGATTCGCCCTATCCTTTCACTGGGAATTAGGGATCTTATCCCGAAACTAGTCCCTATGGTGGCTATAAATACCCCCGAACCCCCACCATTAACAGGTAATCAATCTTTTGCCAGTAAAAGCTCATTCATAATCTTTCTGATTACTAACTTGAGCGTCGGAGGGTGCATCGTCGGGATCAACCCCGGTGTTTCGCACTTTTTGCAGGTTAATGGCGGGAGATCACGGTCAAACTCCGGCGGAAAAGTTTCAGGTTTGACTATTCAACATTCCAAAGAATCCACAAATTCTATCTGTTTGCCCCCACACCAGATTTAGCGGTAACAGATTGGCGCCGTCTCTGAGAAACCATGAATAGCAACCTTTCCTCTTTCCCTGGTTAAGATCACCTCCAGCCATGCCTCCCCGAAAACTGAGATCCAAAGGGTCCAACCGTGGACCCACTCTGTAACACCCCGAATCCCAAATACACTGAATTCGAGATGTTCTATAGGATCTTTCCGCTTTCTTTAGTACAATTTTACAAGGAAATTTAAACTTTTCACTTTACATCAGAGTTTACATCAATATTACACTTTACATTGCACAGCGGAAGTAAAATTTACAACAATGAAACAAATACACAACAACATTGGATAATCTTTAAGCATTTGTTCCTCTTTAATCTTTATCAAGCCATTTACCTGCATATAAGACTGTGGGTACGTCAGTTTATTCAACCGACGATCATTATACACGGCCATCCTCTCTATGCCGGAAATAGTATAACTTATTTTCCATATTTAGCAAACACAAACTTGTCACATACCAAACTAAAGGGACTACCCTATTGATGTCGTGTTGTGATTGTGCACTTAGTCCTTAATGCAATTATTTATATTAGATGACACTAATGCGCACTTGTTCGGATTCTATGCATCCCATACTACATAGGTCCGAGGGCAAGCCCTTAATCGTTCTTCATCTTGGTAGGGTTCAATCCCTCGCCATGACTTAATCTACTACTGTAATTACGGTAGGTATCTTAAATGATCTATGAGTGCAAGCACGTGTACAGAAAACCTGAAGGGGAATCCCACATCATGTCACGACTCATCGTGAAGAACCTGTGGCAATTCAGCCTCCTTCATGGCACACGATCCTCATGCAGTCACCAAACATTCCACAAGCGTCACCACCGGGACGGTACCCTGGAGCAGTATCCACGTCATGTCACGACTCATCGTGAAGAACCTGTGAAATACTCTCCGCCGCAAATCCGATGGTCCTCAACTCGTGTTTTTCTCCTACTTTCATCACGTCTCCACTATGTACTAATCCTCAATTTTTATTAAAATCATGAACAAGAATCGAAGCTCTAGAGTTAGCCACTCCACTAAACCGGACTTATTCATTCATTTCAATATGACCAACCCTGGTCTTTCTTTTCAATTTTCATTTCCAAATGCCGGGGGAGACTTAGCTACTCTTTTTGGTTTCAATTTTCAATTCACAATTTCTAAAATGAGCATTTCCAATTCATAAATTTCCATGTTGAGTCATCATACTCAAAAGTATATTTCTTTCCAATCATGATTTCTAATTCGTTCAAATAGTCCATAACTATACATGAATTTCATATGCTTTATCAATTATCACTTTTACTTTGAAATTCACATCACAAACGAATATTCACAATTCACATTTTTCACACTATTCTCAAATGAGAACAATTCACATCCATCACATAATAAAAGACTCATTCTTTACCACAATAATCTTCTAATTCTTCATTTCAAACTCTTTTTGCAAGGTATAATTTTCACAAAGTATACACATAGAACCATAGTTCTATTTATGCATTTTATTCTCAAATCATAGTCTATTTCATGCAAATAATTCCCAAATCATTTTTATAAAGTCCCATATAATTTTAGAAGAATAACCATATTTTTTTCATAATTTTTGGACAATTAAAACCCCAAAAAAATAATTTTTTTCAATCTTGCCGAACCCAGCACCCCAGAGAACACAGCCAACCACACAAGCCACTAGGCCGCATGTGCTAAGCGGTATAAAGGGAAAGCCGAGGGTATTTAAGGCTCTCGATCGCTGATTCTTGTTTTTAAAAAATTACATGAAACAGTATAGTGCCGCAAGGATTCAAACCGGTCACCACAAGGAACCCAACCGCGCACTATGACCACTTGAGCTACAAGCTCAGGTTGTCACTAGTATAATTCCAATTTCATTTAACCCGTACTCTTTGTTATTTAGAACATTTCGACGTTCAACAAAGTTGCATATCACATTGTTCTTACTAATATACTGAAAAAAATCCGAATTAATCATTTTCCATCATGAATTTTATTCCAGTATATGAAAATAATTTCTTAAATAATTAGACATAATTTCCTCCATAATTGACACATTTCTATCATACAATTTGGTTAATGTGACATACTACTAATACAATTTTTTTTGACATTATAATTTCACCAATCTCGATAATAATTCTCTATTCTTATTCATTTTCCAAACATAAGAATTCCTCTTAATTTATTCGCTACCACGCCATACAAGGTTTCCAATTTAGCACAAAAAGTGACACAATCGATGTACTAACTTTTGCACATAATTTTTCGAGCTGCTAACAAATGTTCCTTCACATAATTTATAGCCACATTCATATTGCACACAACTTAAATTTTACTAATAACAACACACATAACTTGCATATCAATAAGTTAATCAATTAGAGATCATCTTTTCAATTAAAAAGTGCATTCTTATTAGTCATTTCCATGCATTATTTTGATTATTAAATCTAGCATGCATTCCTATGTTAGAAATAGGAAATTTTAGCCACCTTGTTGAAGAAAAGAACAATTAGCAAACTCCTATACGAATGTCCTTGCAACAAGATGCTCCTCCTCCTTGAATGCCGCACTCGAGCCTCCAAAAGCACCGAAACCGAGAGCTCCTTCCTTTTGAATGCCGGCCTCTTCTCCTTTTGTAGTTGCAAGCACCACTCCCACTCACAACTCAATCTTTTATCTCACAAAAATCACTACTAGATAATGTAATAGAACTATAGGTTTGGAAGAGTTTATTTGCACAAGAATACTAGCCATGGGAGGGGGTATTTATACTAAAAATCAAGGGAAATAGATGGCTAGGATTAAAGTAGGAGTTAGGAACAAATGGTGGAGATTTAATGAGGAGTTACACAAACTACCCATGATGAGTAACCACCACACCATGATCCCCATCCAAAATTTGAGTTTCCCTCCAAAGAATGCAACCGGCCATGCTTGGAAAAAGTGCATATTGCACGTGTACGTGTAGTGCACGTGCATGCAACTAGGCCCAAAAATTTTACATTAATTTTTGTATAAAAATAAAATAGTTTTTAAATTGTATTCTACATTACAAGTTGCATAAAAATAGTCCATGGGCTTTAGTTTATGGGCCAAAATAGTTATTTTAAAATAAAATAAATAAATTACATTTTGAGCTTAAAGAAAAAGGCTTTTTATCTAATTAAAATAAGGCTTTTGTATAAAATAATTAAAAGCACATATTAAAATATCTTTACTCATCTTGATGAAAATATTAACCAAAATATTGCACGTGCACACTATGTGCAAAATAAATAATTTTTCATTAAATGAAAAATCAGGGCATTACACACTCCTCCTCAGCCACAACAGGAGATCCCCCTCCAAACTGTCCAGCAGCAGGGGCAACTCCCTCCTCAACCTGATCAGCCCCCGCAGCAGGACCAACCTCCTCTTAGAACCTTCAATCCCAAAAGGCTTCGCTCGGGCCCCAGAATGCCGGCGCAGGGGCCTCTCGTCCCAACCCTCAGAGACAACCCCCGGCCTTCCGAAGACCTCGCAATACCCTTCTCAACCGACAGAAAGAAGAGGACCTTCGCCACCGTTTGGATGAAAGGCAGGCCCGTGAGGGAGCCTCCCGCCCGGAACGTCCAAATGAGCGATCTCCTCGTCGCCGCGACCACGGGAGGTCCCCTCCTCGTAGGGGGCAGAGAGAGTCTCCTGAGTACCATCGAAGAAGACATCACTCTCCCGCTGGTCGGCAGCCCCTGAGGGATGAAAACGGGCCTATCACCCGAGCCGAATTCCAACAATTCCAAGCCACGATCTTGCAAGCCCTTAACCTCTGACCAAACAACCACAACAATGCTCAAAGGGTCCCCACTCCTCCTCCGGTCCAAAGTCCTCGCCATCGGTCCCTAACTCCTCCTCAAGCTCTGAGCTACCGTCATCACAGTCCTTGCCATTCACCTAGCTACCATCACCGAACTCCGTGCTCCCCTTCTTACGAAGACGAGTCCAGAGACTCGCTCGGTTACCATCGAAGGGACGATGCGGTCTACCGCCGTCTCCATGAGATGGAGAGGCGCCTCGGCCAACTGGATAAAGAAGAAGACCTGAGAGGAAGGACCCTCCGTCCAAGCCGACCTCCTTTCTCTCGAACAATCATGGAGGCGCCCGTTCCAATAGGCTTCAAACCCCCGCAATTTGAGACTTACTCTGGGGTGTCAGACCCGTGGACTACATCGAAAGCTTCAAGACCCTTATGTTGATCCACCAAGCTTCCGATGCTCTATTATGCAAAACCTTCCCAACTACTCTCAAGGGTCCGGCCCGAGAATGGTACTCTCGTCTTGCCCCATCCTCCATATTCTCCTTTGAACAATTTGAGACCCTCTTCGTCACCCACTTCGTGTGTAGCCGCCGCACCGAGAAGACTAGTATTTCGCTACTCTACCTCAGTCAGAAGAAGGGTGAGAAGCTGAGAGATTATGTGAAGTGGTTTACCGCGGAAGCTAGGTCCATTGCCTCTCTCGACCAATCGGTCGCTGCTGCAGCCTTCCAGTCAAACGAACTTAACTCAAGCCTTCGGTCCTCCCTAGCTAAGAAGCCCCCGAAAACTTCTCCGGCCTTTTTCTCATAAGCGAGAAGTATATCCGAGCTGAAGAGGCTGAACATCGCCGCACTTTTGAGGGGTCTTCCTTCGGGACCAAGAGAATGGCAGCTAAAGAAGAGGGAGTTAAGAAGCTCCAGAAGGACAACGGGGGCCAGCGCCGCCCCCCTCCCAGATTTGAGAAGTTTACCCCTCTTAACGCCAACATTTCTACCATTCTCATAGAGGTTGAGAAGGAAGGGGTTCTACCTCCTACCCCGAAGATGAATACCCCCAGCAAGAAGAGGGACAAGGAAAAGTGGTGTTGATATCATCGAGACCACGGCCACGACACCAACGACTGTCGGGCCCTGAAGAATGAAATTGAGGCCCTCATCCAGAGAGGGTAGCTGTCTAAGTTTGTGAGAAAGGACCGAATTGATCTTCCTCCTCCCCCTAGGGGGGCTAACAAGCGTCCTGAGAGGCGTGATGAGACTCCCGAGTTTGAAGAGGAACGCGTCTTGCATCTCATCCATGGAGGTCCCATGGGAGGAACCTCCAACTCTTCTCGGAAGGCTTTCATACGAGAAGTTAATTCAGTTCACAGCATACCCCCTCCCAAAGGCCTCGGAGTCCTGGTCACTTTTTCAGATGAAGACCTGGAGGGTGTCCGGACTTCCCATTGCGACGCACTAGTGATCAACCTCCATATGGCGAATTTTAAAGTGGAGAGGATACTGGTGGACAATGGTAGCTCCGTCAACATCCTCTTCATCGCGGCTTTCCGAGGACTCAAGCTATCGCGGGACAGGCTCAAGCCCGCCGGCTACACGCTCCATGGGTTCACGGGAGTGCCAGTGACTATCGAAGGGGTAATCACCCTCGACGTAACCGCTGGCAAAACTCCTACTACCCAGATGGAGCCGATGGATTTCATGGTCGTCGACATCCCAGCTGCTTATAATGTGATTCTAGGCCGACCTGGCCTAGCTGGTCTAGAGGCTGTCCCGTCGGCTTATCATCTTAAGATGAAGTTCCCACCAGGGCAGGAGTAGGGGAAGTAAGAGGTAGTCAAGAGATGGCCCGCAAGTGTTACATGACCTCCACCGGGGGTCCCGTCCTCTCCCTCGAGACTCTTGAGATTTCCTAAGGGAATGCCCAACCAATGTCCGAACCGGTGGATGAGCTGGAGGAAGTGCTCTTTTTCGAGCAAGATCCGAACCGCAAATTCCTTATCAGCAAGACCCTCCCATCTGCCTTATGTTCCGACATAGTCCAATGTATCAGAAAGAACCATGACCTCTTCGCCTGGTCGGCTGCCGACATGCCAGGAATCTCTGAGGAGCTCCTCGTCCACCACCTAAGCGTTGCTCCGGGATCCAAACCGGTCCAACAGAAAAGGCGCAAATTCTCCCCTGAGCGCCAACAAGGCATAAAGGAAGAAGTGGACAAGCTCCTGAAGGCCCGATTCATACAAGAGGTTAACTATCCCGAATGGCTCTCTAATGTTGTTATGGTTAAGAAGGCCAACGGAACTTGGAGAATTTGTATTGACTTCACGGACCTGAACAAAGCATGCCCTAAAGATCCATTTCCTCTTCCAAGCATCGACACCTTGATCGACGCTACTTCGGGCCATGAGCTGCTGAGCTTCATGGATGCCTTTTCCGGGTATAACCAAATCCGAATGTTCCCCCTGGATATCCCGAGGACCTCCTTCGTCACCGATCAAGGGCTCTATTGCTACAGGGTAATGCCCTTTGAGCTAAAAATGCAGGTGCGACATACCAACGCCTCATTAACAAGGTCTTCCAGGATCAGATCGGCCGGAACATGGAAGTGTATGTTGATGATATGCTAGTTAAAAGCATCCATGGGGCCGACCATGTTGTCGATCTACAAGAAGCATTCGGTGTGTTAAGGAAGCACGATATGAGGCTCAACCCGAACAAGTGTGCGTTCAAAGTCTCGTCAGGAAAGTTCATAGGCTTCATGGTCAGCCAAAAAGGAATCGAAGCCAACCCCGAGAAGATCAAATCCATTCTGGACATGGCCCCTCCCAAAAGTGTGAAAGAGGTTCAGAAGCTCACTGGTCACCTCGCAGCCATAGGGCGCTTCCTGTCTAAGTCAGGGGAGAAGTGTCTTCCTTTTTTCAAAGCCCTCAGGGGGGCTAAGGGCTCCGAGTGGGGTCAGCAACAGCAAGAATCGTTCGATCAGCTAAAGTCCTATCTAGTCAATTCCCACCTTCTCAGTAAGCCTATCCCCGGGGAAATACTCTACCTCTACTTAGCTGCCTCCGAGCAAACCCTCAGTGCTGTCTTAGTGAGGGAAGAAGACAAGGCCCAGAAGCCCATCTATTACGTGAGCAAGGTACTTCGGGATGTCGAGCTCTGGTACCCAAGATTGGAGAAGATGGCGTACGCCTTGGTTATGGCAGCTAGGAAGCTTTGCCCTTATTTTCAATTCCACTCGGTGGTCGTCCTTACCGACCAGCCGCTTAAGCAAGTCCTACACAAGCCCGAGACCTCCGGGCGTCTGATGAAATGGTCGATCGAGCTGAGTCAGCATGACATATCTTACCAGCCTCGGACCGCAATTAAGGCTCAAGCCTTATCTGATTTTATTGTTGAGAGCACCATACCAGACGTCAATCGAGAGGCAAACGGGCCTCCTATCTGGACAGTGTATGTAGACGGGTCCTCTTGCACCGAAGGGAGCAGAGCCGGGGTCATTTTGGCAGGCCCAGATAACTTCGTTCTCCAATACTCCCTCTGCATCAACTTTAAGGCCTCCAACAACAAAGCGGAGTATGAAGCCCTTATAGCCGGCCTCGGTATGGCTCGCAAGGCAGGGGCACAACGTCTCCAGATATACAGTGACTCGCAGCTGGTCGTGAATCAAGTCTTAGGAGAGTACGAGGCGCGAGACGACCGAATGGCTAAGTACTTAGCCAAGGTCCAAAGTTTCATGGCTTCGTTCGAAGAGGCACAAATTCAGCGGATCCCTATAGAAGAAAATTCCCAAGCAGATGCCCTCTCCAAATTGGCCTCCTCCTCCCTTCAAGGTCTCGAGCAGACCGTCCTGATTGAAGTGCTCCTAAGGCCGAGCATAGAAGAAGAAGCCCCCGACTCGATGGAGTTGTTGCCCGTCCAGCTGCAGGACAACTGGATGAAACCTTTGATAGAATTTCTCAGGGATGGGCTCCTCCCTGAAGACCCTAAAGAAGCTCGTCGAGTCCGAATGAGAGCGGAGCGGTACACCCTTGTTGAAGAAGTCTTGTACAAACGCTCCTACACCCAAGTAGACGGCAAATCCTACTTGAGATGCCTCTCCCCGGAAGAAGCCGCTTATGCCTTGCAAGAGATTCACGAAGGTATAGGCGGAGCCTATTCAGGGTCCAGGTCCCTCGCCAGGAAAGTGTTGAATTGTGGATATTTTTGGCCTACCCTACTCCGTGATGCCGAGCAACATGTTTGGCGATGCAGCCCTTGTCAGCAGTTCTCCAACATTCGACGACTACCCCAAGCACAGCTAACATCTCTCTCGAGCCTAATTCCCTTCGCAATGTGGGGGATGGACTTGCTGGGTCCTTTCCCGCCAGCTCCAGGCCAACTCAAGTTCCTAGTTGTGGCAATCGACTACTTTTCTAAGTGGATAGAGGCCGAGCCATTGGCTACCATTACTGAGAACAAAGTGATGCATTTCTTCTAGAGAAGTGTAATTTGTCGATTTGGCATACCTCGGGTCCTAATAACAAATAATGGAACACAGTTCACAGGGGCAGCGTTCCGATCTTTGTGTGAAGACCTTGGCATTCAGCAACGTTTCTCCTCCGTCTCCCATCCTCAGTCCAATGGTCAAGTGTAGAATGCCAACAGACATATTCTCTCTGGCATCAAGAAAAGGCTAGATAAGTCGGCCAAAGGCTTATGGGCGGAATAGCTTCCCAACGTATTATGGAACTACCGCACCACGAAACGGACCTCCACAGGAGAGTCGCCATTCAATCTCACCTATGGGTCCGATGCAGCGATCCCCTTGGAAGTCGGTCTACCATCTCCCCGCCTTATGGCCTATGAAGAAGAGCAGAATGCCAGAGAGCTTCGGGCAAATTTGAACTTGGTTGATGAGCTCCGTGAAAGAGCTTCAATTCGCCAGCAGAATTACCGAAGGAGGATCGAGCTGGCCTACAACAAAAGAGTCTGTCCCACTGACCTCAAAGAAGGGGACTTGGTCCTCAGAAAGCTAGCTATTTTGTTCCCTAGTCAAAAGAGTAAGCTAGCTCCGAATTGGGAAGGACCATACAAGGTTTCCAAAGTAGTCCGCCCCGAGGCATATCGACTAGAAGACCTTGAAGGCAGAGAGATACCCAGAATTTGAAATGCCGACCAATTACTGAAGTACCAAGAGAGCACCTAAACGCCTCTCCGAGTACCTTCAAGTGTCGAGCCATTCCCCTCTTTTTACTTATTGTACTTAGCTTCTTTGTTTTCACATTGTAATAACAGCTTGCAACTTAGAAGCGGCCAATTAGCAGTAATCAATAAAGAGCTTCTTTTCTCCCATATTTTCCTTGTGATTATTTGTATCTCTCTATTTAAGGCCTTTAATCGCACTTACGCAAACGACGTGTTTGGAGTCCAAAACTTGGTTTGATTCCGCTTCGCAAGTTCGCTCTTAAGCGAGCTAGAAGTGGTTCGCCATTCGGAATTGCTCCCACAACCGTTGAAACTTACTCAAACGACGTGTTCGGAGTCCAAAACTTGGTTCGATTCCGCTTCGCAAGTTCGCTCTTAAGCGAGCTAGAAGTGGTTCGCCATTCGAAATTGCTCCCACAACCGTTGAAACTTACTCAAACGACGTGTTCGGAGTCCAAAACTTGGTTCGATTCCGCTTCGCAAGTTCGCTCTTAAGCGAGCTAGAAGTGGTTCACCATTCGGAATTGCTCCCACAACCGTTGAAACTTACTCAAACGACGTGTTCTCCCCTGACAAGCGAGTTACAAGTGGTACCAAACAAATAACAAGTACTAACAAAATATGCAAACACACAAACGCTAGAGAGTAAAACAAGCCTTCACTTCTATTAAAGTTCAAAGGAACATAGGTTACAAGGCCAAACTACTCTACTACAAGGGACTACAAAGACTCAGAGAGGCATAATTGCAACAACTTATTCAGCGTCTCTTCGGAATAGGAACGTTTTGGTTCAAAGACACACGGGGACGGCGTCGCCTAACCTCAGAGCTCGTTTCTAGACCAACGAACCGAGACGCCTCTTCGGCACTACCTCTGACCGTAGCCCCAACTGAAGCACCACTAGACGAGGCAGCCACCCTACTTTGAGCATCAGCCGGGCTTCACCTAACGGCAGGCGAACGAGTCGCAAGCTCATAAAATGAGATTCCCCTCTCGCTTTCCTCACGAGTACATGATGTACTTCTGACATTAGGCCGCACGGGTTGGGGTTTAAGTCGAGCAACTTCCTCCTCGAGCTCGACGATTCGATCCTTCAAAGATTCGTCCTTCACGGCCATCTTAAAGCGAGGAAGCCGAGCAGAGTCTGCGTCACCAGAACTATCGGCGATGATTCGACGAAGATGAGTGACTTCGATACTTTTGTCGACTGTAACCCTCTTCAGCCTGTCAATTTCCGCCGTCGACTGGTTGTGCTCGACCATCAACTTGCCCACTGCTGCAGATAATTCATCTTCCTCCGCCAAAAACTCTTCTTCTACTATCTGCATGTGTCGGATCTCAGCTAGTAGTTCGCCTTTCTCCTTCTCGACGTCGAACATCATCTTCCTAAGCAACTCCACCTCTTCTTCAAGACGAACCTCGCGAGCTCGCTTCCGTAGTTGTTTTAGCTCGGAGAAATACTCTTTCGATGTTGCCTTGAGATCCTCTAGGTCCAACTCACTCTTAAGGAAACACTCTCGGCTATGGGAGAGGGCCCGCTTCATTGCTTTCAATTCAGTGCGAAGATGAGAGGCTTCAGCTACTGAACTCGACTCGACTACCTGAAAAACGAGAGCATATCAACACGAAGTACAGGAGGCAATGCCCAACACTTAGCCAAATTTCGAAAAAACTTCAGATCAAAACCCTCCAACACTTAGCCAAATTTCGAAGAAACTTCGGAGAGATTTCAAACAAAAATTTCATTCATATCAAAAAAGCGGTGGCCAGTCCGCTACAAGGCAGTACAAAAGAAAAAAAAAGAGATTTTTTTTTTGGCAAGAGTAAGAGGATCAAGGAGCTACCTTGAGCGGTGACTCGGCGACAGACGCCTTGGTGGATGGCCCCTTATCCCCCGTCGCTCCGGCTCGGGGGTCGACCGCGACCTCGTCGTCCCCTTCCTTCACCTCCGCTCCGGCTCGGGGGTCGGCTACCACAGTCTCGGGGTCGGCGGGAGCCTCGTTGTCTGGCTGCTCGTCCTCCTCCTCGTCTTCCTCTTCCCCTTCGTCTTCTTCCTCGCCACCAGGCCACAGCCTGTACCCCAGCCTTTCAAAGCCGGGGATTCGAGCCTCGACGTGATCGATCGCTCTGGCGTAAGACAGCTCCATGTTCGCCGCCATGTGCTTCTTGGCCTCTGCCTCTATCTCCGTCCTCGCCTTCTCCACGGCCTCGGCCTGTTGCAGCTTCACCGCCTCCAAAGCCTTCACCGCTGCAACCTTCTCCTCGGCTGCCTTTGCGACCTTCGAAGCAAGCTTTTCCTTCGCTTGCACCAAAGCCACCTCGAGGTCGGCGACCTGGGCCGCCAGAGCGTCCGAGCGACGCTGCTCAGCTTCGAGCTGCTTCACAGCCCTCGCCCTCTCTGCTTGGTCCTTGTCGCTGAGAGCCTTCAGCTCTCTCTCTTGCTCGGAATACTCCTCGAGAAGATGGCTGAAGGGGCAAGTAGCCTGCACAAAGAAGTAGTTAGAACACGACAAAAGCCGAGCTAAAGACTTAGAAATTTTTTTAGAAAAAATTCGGAAACCGCCAAGAGACTTACCGACATAAGTGACCGAGCAACCCCAAGGGCGTCGTCGCCCGTCGTCCCCGCCTTCAGCGCGGCTCGGTCCTTCGGGGTCGGTAGGTGTCGGACAGCTTGCATGCTCATTCCCGAGTCTCCCAAGAAGTCATCGTGATTCTTCACTCGCCAGTTGGGGACGAACAGCTTCTTATGAGCCTCGGTGAGGATAACCTCGGCCTGTTCGGTCAGTGGCGAGGCCTCAAGCGCCAGTGCCGCCGAGACGGAAAAATCCTCACCTACAGGAGTAGATGGGGTTGGCTGGACAACTACCACCGAAGACGGTTCCCGAGGAGAAGTGGTGGCGACCGTCGAAAGTGCCTTGGTGGGTCGGCCAGATGAGGGACCCGTGCTCGTCCTCTTCCTCTTCTTGCCGTCGGCGGCTTTGCTTCTTTCGGCCATCATACCCTTGAAGTCCATGTTCGACGCCTCTGTCCAAGTGAAAAGGAAAACAAGTTAGAAAAAAGTATGCAAGGCATTAAAGAAAAGAAAATCACAAAGTGAGATGTCAGAAGCGTACTCAGGTCGATCGGACTAAGGCCCGACCCGTGCAACACCTCCTCGGTCATCTCCCTCCAACTCAACATCGGGGACCGATTAGCTTGGCCGCCACCTCCGCCTCGGCCGGGGTCAACAACGGCTCGGCCTTTGCATACTTCGGCACATCCTCCTTCCACCGGGTCGGGAAGTCACATGCCGAGGGCCCCTTTATCAGGAAAAACTTCCCCTTCCACGACTTTATCGAGTCGGGTTCTCTATCAACTTAACTACCTTTCGAGGCGACATGTAGTAGCGAGGCTCGAGCTTGCTCATCCTGTTGATTTGGTATAAACTTCGGAGGATGACGAGCTCCGGCTCCACTTTGGTAGTTCGGCATTGAAGTAGAAAGCCGAGCACGTGGCGCCAAGTGTTCGGCATGAACTGTATGGGGGACAGACCGTACCACCGAAGGACTACCATCACGAAGGGATGAAGAGGGAAGCGCAGCCCGGCATTCAGGGCGTCGTAGGCGAAGACGCATGTGTTCGGGGGGAAGACGGTGTTCGCTCGCACCCCGGGGCCGGGAAGAACCAGTGTGTACTCCTTGGGGATGGCGAAACCCTTCCTGATCCGAAGTAGATCTTGCTCGGTTAGCACCGAGGGGAGGTCGTCCACCTCGGTGACCTCCCTCGGATCGTTCTCCTCGTAGGTCTCCGCGCGACCAATGACAGCCTTAGTCAGCAGCTCGCTGCTATACTGCCTTATCCCGGTGTGTCCGGACAGCACGGTCGGCATCCGACCTGACTCGCCCACTCCTCTCACGGTCTCCACCACCTCCTCGACAACCGAGGACCGAACCACTTCCTTCCCCTTCTCCTTCCTTCGGTTCGCCACTTCTCTCCCCTCCTCGGCATTCCGACCTCCCGAGGATGATGCCTCACTACCCGAGGACACTCGTGACATCTCTAATAAGCAACTGAGGTTAAGTAAACTGACCTTGATGTGACGTTCACGGTCGGGAAAAGTTTGCCGGAAATTGCCTGGCCTTCGCGACAGCTAGCGCAACCACCCTTGGGCTCAAATCTCTGCTAGCAGAGCGACTCGAGAACGAAAGTAAAAATTTGAGAGTAAAAGTGAAGGAATGAGCTAAGGGGTGAGGGGGGGGGAGGGTAAGAACTTATAGCCAAATAGGCAACGGTTGGGCTTTCGTAATGCTTGGGGGCCCATTAAGGGAGATAAAACGACGGAATAGAGAAAGCTGCAACGGTTCGGAAGAAGGTCGCGACGGTTTACTTAACATCGCAGTTCGGCAATCCGTACCGAGCTGAGCCACCGAGACACTCTGTCGAGCTACTGGGGCACCGACCTCCACATATGGAGAAAAATGCCGCTGAGCCACTTTTACCGTCAGATTGTCTCAAAAATTCGTGTCCAAATTTGATGAACGACTCAGATCACGCCACGCCCATAAAACGATAAGATAACGTTTTCTCGTGATCTGAACCTCCAACTTCGAGATCCGCACCATGATGAGCGCTCCAGATCCAACCACGTGGCTCGACGACTCGTAACTTGCCGAGCCACCGAGACACTCTGCCGAGCTATCGAGGCACCGACCTCCACATATGAAGAAAAATGCCGCCGAGCCACTTTCACCGTCAGATTGTCTCAAAAATTGTGTCCAAATCTGATGAACGGCTCAGATCACGCCACACCCACAAAATGACAAGATAACGTTTTTTCAAGATTTGAACCCCGTCCTCGTGATTCGTGCCATGATGAACGCTCCAGATAAGCCACGTGGCCCTACGGCTCGACCCGAGCTGCCGAGCCACCGGATTGCTCAGCCGAGCTACCGAACAGCTTAGCCGAGCCACCGAGCTACTAAGGAGCAGAGGCCGAGCTATCGGGCCACCGGAGCACTCAGCCGAGCTACTGAACAGCTTAGCCGAGTCACCGAGCTACTAAGGAACAGAGGCCGAGCTACCGAGCCGCCGAAGCACTATAGTCGAGCTACCAAGGTACCGACCCTCACATGTGAAGAAAAATGACGCCGAACCACTATTGCCGTCGGATCGTTCCAAAAATCACGCCAGAATATGATGAGCGGCTCAGATTACGCCACGTCCACAAAACGACAAGATAGCGTTTTTTCGTGATCCGAACCCCGTCCTCGTGATTTGCGCCATGATGAACACTCCAGATCTTGCCACGTAGCTCGGCAGCTCGCTACGTGCTGAGCTACCGAGCTACCGAGGACGACCAGCCGAGCTACCGAGGCACCGACCTCCGCAAGCGGAGAAATACGCTGCCGAGCTACTTCGGCTGTTCGATCCTCTAGAAATTTGCGCCCAGTGCTGATGAAGGGCCCAGATCGTGCCACGTCATAAATCGGATTAAAAAATTAATTTTTATTTATTAAAATAGAATTATTTATCTGAAAATTACGAAAAAATGATTAAAAATTCAGGAAAATTAATTATAAATTCTTAAAAATAATTATAAATTCGGAGAAATATTTTCGAGCCCCTGGGTAAATAATTATTGCTTAGAATAGTTAATTAAGACTTCCGAACAACGAATCACCACTTTGCAAAATTAAATAAATGGTCCGAAAAGTAGATAAAAATTAAGAAAAATCACCAAAAGTCCAGGAAAGCTCAAGAACAACCTTGAGTGCGCAACTAGCTTTGAAAATCACCATAATACCTCATACGGAGATCCGACACCCCTCGTTTGGACTCCGATACAACTCCGCAAGCCATTAAACCAGTAAAACTACTCCTCAAAGACTGATCAAACTCAGTCTTCAGGAGTGGGGGGTTCGTGATATGGCTAAAAATAGGTTTAAATCGGAACCGTCCAAATCAGACACGAATCTTAAAGCTTAGGGTAAAATGGTAATTTCACCTACAAACGGATCTGAAATGGGTACTGGGCCTTTTCTCCAAAAGCCCAATAACCCACGAACGGATCCATCTCAACTGGGTATGGGTCCCAACCCGTAAGGAACCCGGTCCGGCAGGGTAGAATTAGGGTTTATGGTTATACATAATCAACGACCCTGATTCGCCCTATCCTTTCACTGGGAATTAGGGATCTTATCCCGAAACTGGTCCCTATGGCGGCTATAAATACCCCCCAACCCCCACCATTAACAGGTAATCAATCTTCTGCCAGTAAAAGCTCATTCATAATCTTTCTGAAAACTGACTTGAGCGTCGGAGGGTGCGTCGCCGGGATCAACCCTGGTGTTTTGCACTTTTTGCAGGTTAACGGCGGGAGATCACGGTCAAACTCTAACGGAAAAATTTCAGGTTTGACTATTCAACATCCCAAAGAATCCACAAATTCTATCTGTTTGCCCCCACACCAGATTTAGTGGTAACAGTTATGTATGCACATTTTACACGTGTGATGCACGTCTTAATAAAATATATATTTGTTAAAAGTCAAAACTCTGATTTAGTCTGGCTTCGAATCTGATGTCGCATTCATATTAGTTATATACACACAATACACGTAAATTGGTATATTTACAAACTCCAACCCCAACTCTCTCATTATAAAATACTAGAAATTTACACGTGCGATGCACGTTTTAATAATTTCAAAAAATAAAAATAAAAACTCTGACGTAGGAAAGATTTGAACCGGAAACCTCATTTATATTAGTTATGTACGTGCGTTACACATGTTGGTAGAATGACAAAATGACAAATGACTCTAAGACCTTCTCCCATTATAATATTAGAGATATACCTAGGAGTGGCCGATCATACCGAAATGAGCCAACCGACCGGTTTTCCAACCGAACCAATCGATTTGGTACTGAAAAATTCGGTCACCGAAAGTATGGTACGGTACAACCGTACCGAGTTCTAAAATCCGGTTCGGTTTCGGTATGAATATGGTTCAGTCGGTATTTTACCGTACTATACCAAATACTGTTGATGAGATCATTAAGAGCATCGCTACGTTTTTGGTTCTTGATGTTCTCATACCTAGTGAAAACGAGTTGCCTTCTGGTAAAATATTCGAAACCTTCAAAAAGCTTCATCAATGTGAAACATGGTTAGCAACTCAGTTTTCTGTGAAGGACTTCAGTTCTCTTGGTCATGGAAATTTCTTTAGTTTCTTGGAGGATCATGCTTCCTTACTACATATTGATCTTGTTTCATTACTTCATGGTAAAGTGTGTGAGTCGTCCTCAGTGCAGGTTACCATTCTTGATCAACAGCTAGGAGTTTTGCTAACTCGAGCTCAGAATAAGCTCAGAATAATTCTCATGGGAATGTTACCACCAAAGATGCTGTTGAGTGCTTACTCAAGGTACCAATGCTGTCAGATCTGTTAACTTGGTCGCACTGGGATGTCATATATGCTCCCCCATTTGGTCTTGATGTGTGATGTCTCTTTAGGCATTGGTCCAGTCTGAACTTGAGCAAAGAAATTAAAGCACATTAGACTTAGAAGTATGTTCATCTAGTTAACATTCTGATTATATGTTAAGAAATTTGATTTCACCTCATATCCAGTCTCTGTAATGAGGACTTCGTCCTCAATTCTTATACCGATGCCTTGATACCTGTAGTAGATTCAAGATTTAGCAGTTTAAAGGTTGAAAGCTGAGAATTTCTGAGTGTTAAAATAAATAAAATACGGTGCAATTTACCTGTCAGGTGCATCATATGAGAGGGGGATATAGATTCCTGGTTCAATTGTTATTACCTGTTCAGAGATGGTGTCACGCCCCGCTCCCAGAATACGGGAACACAGGCACGTAACTGAGGCCCAGCGAATGATGCGGATACATCATTCATAAGCTGTAAATTTAACTCAACAACAAGATAACATTTTCAACCACGAAAGCATATAAAATCACAACAGGATAACAAAGTACATGATATATTACATGAACCAACAACTGGAAAGAAACATAGTTACGGGTCAAACACGCCCGGATTACAACAAGAATTACATGAATAAAACAATAAATAAAATAACATGAAACTAAACAAGACTAGAATCTCTGCTCGGCAACACCTTCGGGTAGTTCTCCATCGGGGCCTGCAAGTATATTATTACAAGGAAAGAAACAAGTGGTACCCGTTAATGCAAGTCACGGGCCGCAAGTGGTACAAGCAACAGGACAAAAATAGAATGAACAAAAAAAGCAGAAAGAACGGGCAAGGAATCAAGAATCATATAATAGAGCAAATACAACATATGACAGAATCAAGAACAAGACCTCATGGAACAAGTAACGTGCATGTGAACAAGTAAATAATCCATAAGAACATGTAACATGTGAACGAGTAAGCAAGTAAACGTGTCAACATGAACGCGCAACATGTAAACAAGTAAACCAGTCATCATAACATGTAACATGTAAACGGATCGTGCAAGTATACGTGTCATGTCATGTCTTTTATTAACCTAACTAGGTAGCACTTCATGCATCCCATACTACATGGTTGCTATCCACAAACAAGTGAACGTTTAGACCGTGGTGGATTCTATAGGTCACGTACTCGGGAATCATGTCATGTCATGTCATGTCTTGTCAAGTCAAGTATATCTTGTATCAAGATACGTGCAATGTGGAACATGTAGTTAGTGTGTCTTGTAACGTGCACATGTAAACCTGTAATTTAGCAAACTTGTAACTTGTAACTTACAAATTGCAGCGAGGAACCACGAGCCCCCGACCAAGTACGTTCTTCTATATTGTCCACTACTAAATCTTTTCCCTTTATACCCCGGCTTGTTATCTTTTTAATTTCAATTAAACATGAACAAAAACTACATGCAAGAACAAGGACGGGTAACATGGCAAGGGTAACATGACGGGATCAAGTATCAAAACTTATACGAGGCAGGAAACATATCCAGGGCTTATAAAACATGTGATGCAACTAATGACATGCATAACACTTAATCAAGAATAAAATATATTATAACAACATGCAACCTAATAACAAGCAATTCATGCACAATACCATGTATAATAGTATATATGTGTATCGTGTTCATGCAACGGACATGGCAACAAAGTATTCGTGATCTTGTACGAATACGAGATACAGATTATGTATGGAAACGGTTATCAATTCGACTTATGAATGCGAATTGGAGTCAAAAATAATATACTTGCGGTATTTTTACAAAGGCTTGTACTAGAACAATAAAATTGTACAAGAGACACTTGCCTGGTAGTCGACGATGATGAAATTAAATATAGAATAACGGGATCAGTATCCCGGGCAGCTGAACAAGTGCGAGATAATTTGTGGCAGCCACGCCAAAACAGCAATCCAAAATAGCAAGTCCAAACTGCAACTCCAAACAGCAACTCCAATTTTCAAGTCCCCAACAACACCTTCACAAAGCAACTCCAAGACAGAGTAACTCGAACACCAGTATAATACTCCACACAATTCCCAATACAACCCAACACCAATATAATAAACCCAACACCAATCAAATCAACCCGACACCCACAACAGCAACAATCCCAAACTCCTGTTCTTCTACTTCTTCACTTCTCCTTCTTCGATCTCAGAACACAGAGAGAGAGAGAGAGAGACAGAAAAGATAGAGAGCGAGAGAGTGCGGGAGAAAACTGGCGAAGTCGAGTGGGCTACGGGGGGGTCGGCGACGGGGCGACGGCACGGCGGCTGGCTCGAGCGGTAAAGGCGGGGGTTCTCGGAGGCTGCAGCGAGGAGCAGGGGCGAGCGATTGGGCGGAGGTGGAGACTTCGATGGGCGAGGGGACGGGGCGCAGGCGGCTGGGCGAACGGGGAAGGAGACGAGCGGGTGGTCGTCACGAGCGAAGATGAGCAGAACGGCAATGGTGAATGGCGAGCTTGAGCTTGGAGCAGCAACGGGCGGCAATGGTGGACGACTGCGGAGGCTTGAAGGCGACTGGGAGCGGCACTGGAGCTCTCGGCTGAGGTTGCGACGGAGTGGGAGTTCGTCGAGTCGGGGCTGGCGGCAGGCGAGAGGAAGCGAGTGGAGGCGCGGGGTGGAGATGCGAGCGAACAGAGAACGGCTGCGGAAGGGGAATGGCGCGACTGTGGTGGGTTCGCGATGGAAAAGGCGAGGCGAGCGCAGGCAGGGTGCGGCGGAAGATGGAGGAGGAAGAAGATGAGAGTCGGGTCTGTTTTGTTTGGGTTGGTTTCTTTGTTCTGTTTGGTTTGATTGAGAACCAGAGAGGGAGAGGGAGAGAGAGGGGAAACGGGGAAGGGTATAAATATAATATAATAAGAAGTTAGAGGGGGTGAGAAGTGGGGTAGTTATCAGAACATGGGAGAAAGTGATAGTACGGGAAATGAGAGTGGGAAGTTGGAGTACGGGACAGAAGTGGGGTGTGGAGAAAATATTGTATGGGGATAGGTGTATGACAATTCTGTACAATGGATTCTGGACTTGGGCTTCAAATAAATGGGCTCTAAATAATAGTTTAAACAATAAAATCAATTATGGAAAATAGTTATAAAATACTGAGAATTTAAATACGGAAAAATACTTTAAAAATACGTATTAATAAAAACAGGGGTTACAGATGGGAATTCAAATTTGTTATAAACATAGTAAATCGGCTCTCAGATGGCGTATCTGATTGTAGGAGGAATAGACTAAAGCTTTTGTTGGGTCATATTTGGTATAACACCAATACCGAACCGTACCAACTGAAGTAGTCGGTATACCGAAGTTTCGGTATACCGAACTTTTTGGTTGGTAACGGTTTGCATATTTTCAAACCGAACTAGTTTGGTATGGTAATGGTACAGTGTCAAAAAGTCCGGTACCGTACCGAGCCCACCCCTAGATATACCGGCAATATGCACGTGTGATGCAGGTTTTTTTAAATTTTTTTAAAATGTGGTAAATAATAAGACATAATATGGCCTCAAACCTGATACCTCACTTTACTTACCACATACTCCTTACAAGTTACCCCTACTGGCACAAACTTTTATTTTATATGAGTGACACTTTTGTAAATAATTATGTCGTAAATAAATTTGAACTTTGAGGGTATTATGGTAACTAACAACAGTTATGTAAATGAATGGTTACCACTTTAAAAATGAATGTTTGAGATTAAATTGTTGAATGTCTACAAATTACAGGTTATATACAAATGACAAACCCAACTCTCTGATTATAGTATTAGAGATTAGAGATTTCAAGTATAACCTTTCACCAAAGTTCTAAAAGATAACTTCCATCAAACTCAGTGTTATTTCCCAAAATGGGCCACATTTTGAAACTAATTTCCCAAATAGATCACATTCGAAACTAATTTTAAAGATAGACCAACCCTCATAGGGCATAGTTGTGAACTGCGTCCCGCTCGATTGTGAGGCCGCAAAAATATTCGAGGCTGCAGTTCCCAGTTGTGGCTTTAGTTCAATTCATATTTAGACTATAGAGACATCGAGACATTGAGACATAGACAAAATTTTATAAGTAAAAATACGATCAATATAGGTCGCAGTTCTCAGCCGCCATTTTCAACTGCGGCCTCTGTTATAATCAAAAATCTTTTTCCTACGTAAAAAAGAAGAACGAACATGTATTACAGAAGCCGCAGTTGGGGCCTTTGTTATATCTAGGCGACAGTTGAGAACTGTTGCCTATATTTTACTGCATTTTTACTTATAAAATTTTGTCTAAGTCTCGAAGTCTCTTTAGCCCAAATATAAAATAAACTAAGACTACAATTAAGAACTACAGCATAAAAAAAAACACATTTTAAAAGACTGCGGCCTAACAATTGAACAAGCCGCAGTTCCTAAGTGAGGCCTTTGAGGATTAGTATACCTTCATAATTAGTTTTGAAAGTATTCTATTTCTGAAATTAGTTTTAAAGAGCGGCCCATTTCAGGGAAAAAATCACAAACTCAAAACCATTCCAACTTTTATTTTTCCCCTCTCTCCTCCCATTCCCAAAACAATGTCGATTTAATTTATTTTGTTTAAAAAAAAAGCAATGGCGATCACCACCGCCGCCTCCACCTCGCACCCCATCCCCACCACCGTCGACCTCCGCCTCCTGTCCCACTCCGACCTCTCCTCTCTCTCCTCCACCTCCTCCTCTTTCAACCTCTCCTCCCTCTCACCCATCATCCCCACCGTCAACCCTAACCTCTTCAACGAATCCGCCGGCTCCCGAAAACAGACCTTCTCCCGCCTCCCCCTCTCCTCATCCCACTCGCCAAACCCTAACCCAAGCCCCAACCCCAACCCCCGCCGCCGCGGCCGCCCCCGCCTCCACCCCCTCCCCGCCCCCGATATCAAACCTCCCGCTGACATCACCGGCCGCGCCGAGAACCTCCAGATCGTCTCCCACCTCAAGAACCTCTTCCTCGCCCGCGAGAAGCGGCAGCTGACGCTTTCTTGCGATGCGGCTACGAGAAATTCTAAGGGGGAGGAGGTGGATTTGGAAAATCTAGCGGGAGTGGAAGATTTGTTTGGGGAGGAAATGAGGAGGCGGACGGAGGGGCTGAAGACAGAGGAGCAGATTTTGGGGTATATGACGGGGCTGGATGGGTCGTGGGGGAGTCGGAGGAAGAGGAGGAAGGTGGTGGATGCAGTGGTGTTTGGGAACAGGTTACCGGTTGGGTGGAAGGTGTTGCTCGGGATGAAGCGGAAGGACGGGGTCGTGTTCTTGGATTGTCGGCGATATGTTAGGTTGGTCATTTGTGAATTGCTATTCGCTTAATTTTTTATTTTTCTTGTGTACTCTGTTTCGTATGAGTTGGAATTTAGGTTCAGTTTTTCGTTTGTGTTGAAACTAGCTTAGGCTCTGTTTGGTAATGTTGCGAACGGAAATTGTTTGGAAGTGGAAGATTGTTGAGGTGTGGAGGGAAGGGGAAAAGGGAAAGATTCACTGGTTTTAGATAAGTGCTTTGGGGTAAATGCACTTTCGGTTAGTTTTATGAAACACATATTTGAGGTCTTGAAGTACTTTTAGAAGTGCTTTTAGAACCCTGACTGTGCTTGTAGGCTCTCCAGAAGGAATAGCATACAAAAATTTTAGTTTAAGTATGATAAGACCAGAAGTGTATACGAGTCAATTTTACTAGGCTAGGATACAAGAGTTTGAGAGTGGGCGAAATATCCTAGGACCTCCAATCTTTGTCGGATGGTCTTCGGGCATTTTGTTGTCTGTTGCCCTTGACGTAGTATGTGAGCTAGTGATGTTGAATCCGGGGAAAGTTGTAATGGGTAGGACACTCTATGCCATTTTCGCTAGTAACATTATGTAATCACTTCCATACATGCGTATCATTACCTCTTAATATATGAGTAAAATTGTGGAACTCTTACCATGTTCTACCCAGTATAATGATATTGTACATGAAAATATATTTAATTTCTTCTTAACTGATTAAGTAATATACAAAATATAGAGACACCAATATAGATTGACACATCTCATCATAGTAATTCAACTGCAAATTGTTTTTCGTTCCTTGTATGATGTTATTATTCTCTAAACAGATGGACACTCTGTAAGAATTGTCATTTATAAGTTACTTTACCAAGTTTCTGTAATGTCTTTTGTTAAGAATTGAAAATCTTAGGCAAGAAGAAACTCAACATTTGTGGGAATAATTCACAGGACTTACCGAACAACTTAGGCTTTATAAATAGCCTATACAACATAACAGAAAAGAGAAAAGCTAGCTCACGTTTGCAACAATTGCAATAAGATATCAGCAACTAACTAAAATCAAAAGTAGTAAACAAGTACCCTAAAGACTATGGCTTATTCCAAAAGAAAGCAAAACTTTAAGCAAACTCCTAACAGAAACTTTGACTTCTTCTCGTCATTCCCTCCCTTAAACTAGTTCCTAACTAGTTTAACTCAAGAAACTGACAAACTCCTACCTGACTTTTGAACTTCTGAAAAGCGTCCAATGTAAGAGGCTTCATCATCACATCTGCTAACTGATCTTGAGTCCCATAATATACCAACTCAACAACACCATCTCGAGTTAAATCACAAAGGAAGTGGAAGCGCACATCAATGTGCTTGCTTCGACCATGAAGCACTGGATTTTTTGATAATTGAATAGTGGAACTATTATCACAAAAGATCGTAGTGCACTTACTCTCCTTCAGACTGAGTTTCTCAAGTATCATCCTCATTTATACAGCTTGACTAGCACAAGCAGCTGCAGCTACAAACTCTGCTTCTGTGGTGGATAGTGTGACAATTGGTTGTTTTTTCGAATACCAAGCAACAACTTTTGAACCTAGCATAAACACATAACCTGATGTGCTTTTTTGTTCAAATCTCCTGCATAATTGTTGTCTGCATATCCAACTAGGCCCTCATTTCCTCCTTTCTTGTAGAAGACTCCAAGCTCAATTGTACCTTTCAAGTACCTCATGATCCTCGTGACTGCCAACATATGCAACTCAGTTGGTTTTGACATATACCTGCTCACCAAACTTATTGCATGCATTAAATCTGGCATTGTAGCCATTAGATACATGAGACATCCCACCATCTGCTTGTACAAAGTCTGATCAACTTGAACTCCATTTTCATCTTTAAACAACTTGCAATCTGGAACAATAGGATTATGAACCAGGTTACAGTTCTCCATTCTAAACTTCCTCAACACCCCTGGTTCTCCATTCTAAACTTCCTCAACACCTCCAGCACATACTTCCTTTGACACAAGTAGATCCCATATGACCTCTGCAACACTTCTATACTAAGAAAGAATCTCATTCTTCCCAAATCAGTCATGTCAAATTCTTTCAACATAGATCTCTTAAACTCAGCGAACATCAATTCATCATTGCCGGTAAATATTAAATCATCTACATATAAACTGACAATTTGAATTTAACCTTCCTTTTTTCATCTTGATGAATAGAATTTGCTCGCTATAACACTTCTCAAACCGCTGACTCACAAAGTGTGCTTCAATGCGACTGAAATAAGATCTTTTCAGTCCATAGAGGGCCTTCTTTAGCTTATATACTTTATGAGGGCAACTCTTCAACTCATAACCTCTTGGTTGCTCTGCATACACATCTTCTTTGAGTTCCCCATGCAAGAAAGCCGATTTAACATCGAGTTGGTAGAGATTCCACCCTCTCTGAGCTGCTAGAGCCACAATCATCCTTACAGTATCCATCCTCACAACTGGGGCAAATACATTTGTGTAGTCAATCCCTTGTTGCTGCACATATCCTTAAGCCACCAACGGAGCTTTGAATTTGTCCAACTCTCCATTCTCCTTGAGTTTAGTCTTAAATACCCATTTCAATCCTATCTTCTTCACACCAATGTGCAATTTAGTGAGCTCCCAAGTATTGTTCTTCACCGTTGCCTTGATTTCCATGTTCATAGCCATCCTCCAATTGTCATGCTTTACTGCTGATGTGATTGATTGCAAGTGTACAAAATCGCAACAAGTAGTATAGATAAGTGAAAAGAGGTTGAACCCACAAGGACTAATTATTTTATCGAGTACCGAAATTACTAGATTAACTACTATTTGGAAAACCAAAATTTTAATAAATAAAGCAACTAAATTAATCTAAAGATCTAAACTAACAAAAGAGAATGAAAATATTAAATTTTTGTGATTTGTTAATGGCAAAACAAATTATAGGGCTTTCGATTTCACCTAGTTAATCTCACAAAATTTATAACTTCATTTGAATAAAATTATTATTTTTCCAAGTTGGAGACCAAAATTCCCAAATTATTCAATATTATCTCTCAAGCAATATTAAAAATATTCTCAGCTAATTATTTGTCATAGTTCATGCACAAATTACTAATTGAAAATTCATTAAGACATGGATTTCTTAACGGTCACATTAACAGCGGTTCGCTCTTGTAATGGTGTCAAATTTTATTAATTCGAAATCACAAATTACCAGTTCGGTCTCTCCATGATCATACAATAGTTGGCCAAACAATTATAAGCATTAAGAACAAAAATCAAACACACAAACATGAAAAAATAGAAAAATAATATGAAATGAAATTTGTGTTATCAAAACTAGGCTACATCAAAACCCTAGAAAAATAAAATTAGTTCATAATAAATTTGCAACTAACAAACATGTTCTTTGATTGCACAATAAAAATTAGAATAGAAGAAGAAAAACTCGTTTTTGCAAAAAAAGCCACGCTTCAAAATCCGTGCTGCTTCTTTTCCATCTTTCTTTCTTCCTTTCTCTCCTCTGTCTTCGTGCCGCACCTCAACCCTTCAGCCGCCAACCCTTCTTTTTCTCTTTCTTCTTTTTTCTTCTTCTTTTTTACTTGGATCCACGCCGCCCCCAAAGCCTTCAATTCCCTCTGGCCTCCACCTTCTTATATAGATTTCCAATAGGGATAAAGATTTCTAATAGGGTTAGGGTAGGTGTAGATTAATTATAATTAGGGTTAGTTTAATTATTATTAGATAGTCAATTAATTAATTTAAAAATCTATAAATTAAATTTAATCTATAAAATTTTAAACTAATCAACTAACTAACCTTAATTTAAATCCACTCAACTTTGATTTTTATTACAAAATTTCATTCCATACCCTAGTTGACCGATATATTTTTTATTGATTCTTCCATGGGCCAATTTGTAAACACGCGCATTTGAGTGCTCAAATTCTGAAATCTTCAACTTTGTTTTCTTCCTTGATTTCACGCAAAACGCCAACTTTTTGCACTTATCCATCTCATTCCTACAAAAACAAACAAATAAATAATATTGAGTAGAAATAAGATAAGTTTCAAAAAAAATAAACGAGAACTTGCAATTTTAATGCATTAAAGAGTAATAAAAATTATATAAAAATTTCACTCATCAACTGCCTCCTCAAAGTGAATCGGGTGTGCTGAAGAAGACAAAGCTAAGTTCACATTTAAGTCTTCTTCTTCAGAGAGTCCTAGTCCCTCCCCACTGACATAATCACGCATCCATACTGGAGGTCTTCCAACTCTTCCTTCCTCTGAACTTGATGACTCCTCCATTCCCAGCTTCATGATTATGATATGGTTCTTCAGTGACTTCTTTAATAGCTTCTTCTACTGCATCATCATTGTCTTCTTCTACTGCTTCATTTTCTTCCTCATCATTCCATTCCAAATCAACTATCACATATTCTTCATAGCTCCTATCTCAGTTCCAAGACTTGTCCTCTTCGAACACTACATCCCTGCTAACTATCACCTTTGTAGTTGGATCATAGAGCCGATACGCCTTGGACTCTTCACCGACTCCCAACAACACACAAGGAGAACTCTTTCCCTGCAACTTAGTTCTCCTCACATCAGGGACATGCACATGCGCCACACATTCGAAGACCCTAAAGTGCTTTACTGAGGGTTTGCTTCCACTCCAAGCTTCTTCAGGAGTTTGATTCTTTATAGCTAATGTTGGACACCGATTTAGAACATAGTTCGTCCAATTCACTGCTTCTGGCCAAAAGGTCTTAGGAAGCTTCTTTTCAGATAACATACATCGAACCATGTTCATTACTGTTCGATTTTTCCGCTCAGCTACTCCGTTCTGTTGTGGAGTATAGGCTGCAGTCAATTGCCTTTTGAGGCCATGCTCAGTGCAGAACTCATTGAATTCAAAAGATGTGAACTCTCCTCGATCTGTTCTCAAACATTTAATATACCCTTCTACTTCTTTCTCAACATAGTTCTTAAAACGTTTGAATATGCTCAATGCTTCTAACTTTTTTACTAAAAAATAGGTCCATGCTTTTCTAGTAAAATTGTCAATAAAACATGGGTACCTCTCTTACGGTTGGAGATAGGAGAGATTGGTCCGCAGAGATGGGCATGAATAAGTTGAAGCTTGTCTGTAACCCTCCAATTGCTCTTCCTTGGAACTGGATCCCTATGTTGCTTCCCAATCAGGCAATTTTCACACACTTGATGGAGGCTTGAATTGGGTCATACCTTCTACCATCTTTTTGTACTGCAAGGTCCTTAGTTCCTTGTAACTCAGGTGTCCGTAGCGATAATGCCACAAGTGTGCACATAATGTGTAGAAGTATAGAGACAAGATGGCTTCTGAGAAATAGCCTTTTAAGACAGTGAACTTGCAATCTTCACAAACATCTGATTTGCTGTTATATTGGTTGTTATAATCAAACATTTCTCTGGATGGTACACGTGGGGTTTTCCATGTTGGATGAGAATTGCTAGTCCGCTTTCTTGTAGTTGTCCAATGCTCAACAGATTATTCCTCAACTCCGGTACGTAGTAAACTTCACTATCAACATGAATAAAGTCTCTTACTCTTAGTATCACGTTGCCTCTACCTATCACCTCAATGCTTGTGTTATTTCCCAGCTTCACTCTATGCTTAAAGCTTTCATCGAGATCACAAAATAAGCTCTTGTCACCACATGTGGTTGCTGCACCCAAAGTCTAAAAACCAGACATCTTCTCTTTGAGCTCCACTCCCTTCTACATAAGCCATGAGCAACATCTCTTCCTCTTCTCCTAACTCGGCATAATTTGCTTCCTTTTCCCAGCTTGGACACTCAAATTGAAAGTGTCCAAGCTTGCGACACTTAGGCCTTGATGAAGATCTGCTTGCCTCTTCCTCTGCCCCTATAAGCACCTCGACCTCGTCCTCTTTCACCTCTGCCTCTTCCTTCTTCAGCTGCAACTTTCAATGCTTGTTCTTCACCATTAGCCCTTTGAAACTTTTGCTCATGCACAATTAAAGAGCTTTGCATCTCATCCACAGAGAGGTGATCAATATCCTTTGACTCCTCTATGGAACAGACAATATAATTGAATTTTTCTGTGAGAGTGCAGAATCTTCTCCACGATCTTCAATCCTGCATATCCTCTCCATAGTTTCGCATGTCATTAGCCACCAACATGACCCTTGAGAAATAGTCTGTGACCAATTCACCAACCTTCATCTCTAACAACTCAAAGTCTCTGCGCAGTGCCTGATGCTGAACACGTTGAACTCTCACATTCCCTTGATATTTTCTTTTCATCGAGTCCCACACCTGCCTGGAGGTATCTTTCTAAAGAATGGTCTTCAAGATTGACTTGTCGTTTGACTGAAAGAGGTAGTTTTCACCATTAAATCTTTCAGTTTCAATTCCTCCAGAGTATTTCTTTGTGCAACAATCAACGTCTCTCCAGCAACAGGCTCAGAATAACCAGTTTTGATGAGACTCCAGTATTTCTTCGATCTCAGAAGGTTCTTTATCAACATACTCCAATGGTCATAGTCTCCATCGAATTTGGGAATGCTAGGTTGAGTGAAATTGCTCCCTTCAGTTGCCATCTCTCACTCACTCTTTCTCTCACAGTGTTTCACTCGATCTCACCAAGTGTTTCTCTCTTTCTCTTTCGTTAGGATACTGCGGTTGCTAACCTCTTACAATTAGGGCTGCAAACGAACTGAGCTACTCGCGAGCTACTCGGCTCGAGCTCGGTCAAAGCTCGGCTCGTGTCGAGCTCGAGCCGAGCTCGATAACGTAAACGAGCCGAGCCCGAGCCCTGAGGTACGTGGGTTGTTAGGCAGAAGCTCGCGAGTACTCAGCTCGAACTCGGTCAAAGCTCGGCTCGTGTCGAGCTCGAGCTTGAAAGTGAGCTCGATACATAAACGAGCCGAGCTCGAGCCTCAAGATATTCGGCTCGACTCGGCTTGTTTGCAACCCTACTTACAAACAACCCTTTGTGTGGCTCTGATACCACAATGTTAAGAATTGAAAATCTTAGGCAAGAAGAAACTCAACAATTGTGGGAATAATTCAACAGTTAGCAGAATTGCAACATTTGCAAAATCTTTGGCTATACCACAATGTTAAGAATCGAATAATACAACATAACAGAAAAGAGAAAAGGTAGCTCAGCAACAATTGCAACGAGATATCAACAACTAACTAAAATCAAAAGCAGTAAACAAGTACCCTAACGACTAGGACTTATTCCAACAGAAAGCAAAATTTCAAGCAAACTCCTAACAGAAACTTTGACTTCTTCTCTTCATCTTCAACATGTGTTAGAACCAAACCTGAGAAAGTATTTGATAACGATTTTAATTTTTTTTATGCTATGCTTGACTGTGAGGCTTGTCACACATATATCAATATAGGCTTCTTGGGCTTGGTTGGATTTTTAAGTGAGTGATCTTTACAGTATGCTTTTGTTTATAATTTTTTCTCGGTGGATTGTTTTTAATTATCTTAGCTCAGAGAACTCAATACCAATATTTTGCTCAAGAAGAAAGTAGACATGAAGTTTAACTACGGAACTCACATACTATTTGATTGATCATAATTAATGCAAAGTAGGGTTATCATTGCTAGTGCATTACAGTGAGGTCTAGGAAAGGGAGGTAAAGCCGACATTGCACTTCAAATAAACACATTTAAGTTCATTAATCTCGTTCATTTCCATTGAATTTCCTTCTTTAAATAGGCTTTACATGATAATGGGAAAGTTAAGCTTAAGTGTAACAAAAAGTTGAAAATTGCTTGAAGTATTAATGAACAAGTGACCAAGATTTTAATTGGAAAACACATGTGCGAGGAAGGAGACTAGGAACCCAAGAATTAGGTGTTGGAACTTGAAGGGAGAGAAACTAGGGATTTTTAGAGATAAAGTCCTTAAAGGAGCATCATGAAATTGGGAAGAGAAGACAAATATGATGTGAACTAAAATGGTTACGTACATAAGGGAAGTTTCAAAGGATGTACTTGGAGAATCTAAAGGTAGAGGATTGCTAACTAAAGAAATATGGTGGTGACAAGAAGAAGTCCAAAATATTGTGAGAGAAAAAAGATCAATCTTCAAAATATGGTAAAGAGTAGAAATGAAGATGATTTGGAGAGAGATGAGGCCGTTAGAAAAGAAGTTAAGAAAGTGGTAAGAGATGCAAAAGAAAAAGCTTATAATGATTTATATACAAAATTAGGAACAAAAGAAGAAGAAAATAACATTTATAAGCTTGCTAAATAAAGGTATAGGAAAACAAAAGATCTGGATATAATTAGGTGTATTAAGAGCGAGGATTCAAGAGTCTTAGTAAAAGATGAGAAAATTAAGGAAAGATGACGAAATTACTTTGAGAAGTTATTAAATGAAAAGGTTGTGCGCAACGTAAATATAAAGGACTCGATGGAGAGTAGAGAGCATATGTTTTTCCGTAGAATTAGGACCTCGGAGGTTTGAAATGCTCTAGGAATGATAAAAATAGGAAAAACTTTAGGATCGGATGATATATCTAGTGAAGTTTGAAAGTGTCTTGGGGATGTAGGAGTGGATTGGCTAACAAAATTATTTAATAGGATTTTAATGATTAAGAAGATGTCCAATGAATGAAGAAAGAGTATTTTAGTACCTTTATATAAAAATAAAAGAGATATACAAAGTTGCTCCAACTACTGAGGGATTAAATTAATGAGCCATACGGTGAAAATTTGGGAGAGTGATCAAACATAGACTAAAAACTATAGTGTCGGAGAATCAGTTTGGATTTATGCCTGAGAGGTCAACAATGGAAGCAATTTATGTACTGAGGAGACTTATGGAAAAAATATAGAGAGAATAAGAAAGATCTACATATGGTTTTTATTGATCTACAAAAAGAATATGACAAAGTTCCTAGATACATAGTATGTTGGGTGTTAAATAATAAAAGAGTAATAATTAAGGATATGTATGAAGGGGCGAAGACCACAATTAGAACAACCACAGGAGAGATCAGTGATTTTTCTTTTACAGTAGGTTTACACCAAGGTTCGGCTTTAAGCACCTACCTCTTTGCTTTGGTTATGGATGAATTGATGCGAGGAATACAAGATGAGGTGCCTTGGTGTATGCTTTTTGCCGATGACGTCGTCTTAGTGGATGAGACTAAAGCAGGAATCAATGCTAAATTAGAATTGTGGAGAGAAATTTTGAAAGCTAGAGGCTTTAGAATAAGCAGAACTAAAACATAGTATATGGAGTGTAATTTTAGTGATATTCGGAACACAACTGAGGAAGTAGTGAAGCTTGATGGTCAAGAGATACCTAAGAGAGACCATTCCGATATTTAGGCTCGATTATACAAAGAGATGGGGAGATTTGTGAAGATGTTATACATAGGATCCAAGCAGAGTGGCTTAAGTGGAGAAGTGTTAGTAGTGTTTTATGTGACAAACCTATATCGTTGAAGTTGAAGAAAAAATTTTATAGGACGACTATTAGCTAGGTTTTAAATCACGGATTTCGGACTCGTCTCGGCAATGGGTGTTTCGTCTCGGATCGGAGATATCTGAGGAGATCTCGGGAAAATGTGATCATCTCGGATTTTCATATTGGATACTTAATATATATATATATATATATATATATGGGCCTTCTTCGGTTGCAAACGCTACTATAGCATTTGCAAACGTGCAAACGCCTTGACCTGTTATTGGGGATGATGGGTTGAGACAAAACACATAACCCGTCATCCCCAATGACAGGTTAAGGCGTTTGCACGACATTTGCGTTTGCAACAGAAGATGGCCATATATATATATAGGAAAATCTTCCATTGAGCACTCCTTTCTATGAGCACTCCGTGAGCACTCGCCCTTCTACCCATCGTATCGATGATCCAAACCGTTCACATTGATCTACACATTTAAATTAGTCTAAATATGTAAAATTAAGTCATTTGAAATTCATTTCCTCATTCATTGAAGTGTTACAAAAATTGTATGGCCAAATATCGTTTTTTTTATAATGACATGATGGATGGGCAAATGAATTTCAAATGACTTGGTTTTATATATTTAGATTAATTTAAACGTGTAGATCAATGTGAACGGTTTGGATCATCCATGCAATGGCCGGAAGGGCGAGTGCTCACCGAAGGGCCCTATATATATATATATATATATATATATATATATATATATATATATATGGGCTATCTTTCATTACAAACGCAAATGTCGTGCGAACTCGTGCAAACCACTTAACCCGTCATCCACAATGACGGGTTAAGGCAAAACACATAACCCGTCATTCAATGACGGGTTATGTGTTTTGCCTTAACCCGTCATTGTGGATGACGGGTTAAGTGGTTTGCACGTGCGCAACTGCTACAGTAGCGTTTGCAATGGAAGAAGCCTCTCTCTCTATATATATATATATATATATATATATATATATATATATAGAAAAGTGAGCCTCGTATAGAGTACGAGGAAATTTTCCTCATACAAAGTGATTATACTCACTTGATTAATATCGACTCTGTCCATCATGTTTATCATGCTAATGGATGTATGTGTAGAAAAAATCAAGTGGTTTGGAGATCATTCACCCATGCATCATGTGGTTAAAAAATGAACGATTTCAACAGTATTACTAATTGAAACACATTATGCATGTATGAATGACCTCCAAACCACTTGATTTTTTCTACACATACATCCATTAACATGATAAACATGATCGATGGAGTGGATCTTCCATGAGGGCCCCACCAAGTGAATATAATTACTTTGTATGAGGAAAATTTCCTCATATGAATATAAGGCTCACATTACTCATATATATATATATAGAGAGAGAGAGAGAGAGAGAGAGAGATAAGATATTATGTGTTCTACATATCATTTTCATATAAAATATTGTATAATGTAACTAATGATATGAATTAATCACGATAAATATTTGCAGAATTTAACAACCGTATAAAAGAGAATGTAATATTAATATATAACTAAATTGAATTTGCATTGATTAGAAAAATGTATTAGTTAATTTAGACTTCCTTGACTTTGTATATACACAAACAATAGAGAGACAAAAATTTCACATTATCTTAGCTTAAGGTCCAATATTGAAAGACTTTTATGCAAAAAGTATTTAAAAAAAGTTATATATTCACAATAATATTAATGTCTGTTTCGGTCGGTATTTTGGGAATTTCAGCAATATTTCGATCGATATTTCGGCAATTTCAGCCGAAATCTATACATTTCGGTCCAAGACGATGTAGAGTATAAATATGTCATCTCGTATCGGCAAGCTAGCTGATGCGGTTTGTTTTTGGTTGCAGTGTGGATGCACCAGGTGTGAGTTCGGACTCAATTTGTAATGAGGGAAGTGTGCGGCACGGGACGACGAGCGGGAGGCTCGCTTCGGCGCTTGAGGATCGGCTCGGATCGCCTCGCCTCGAGTACCTGCAGGCGGTCCTGAAACACCGGGGTTTATCCCGGCGGCGGACCCTCCGACAATCTAGTCAGTCTCTGTGAGAGAGTTGCAATAACTAGGAAAATTTGGGTGGCAAAAGATTGATTACCTGAAAAGGTGGGTGAGGGTCTGGTATTTATAGGGAATTCCAACCGGATTTGGATCCGCTTGGGGGCCGGGTCTGAACCCGAAAGCCCATGGGCCTGACGTGGCAGAAGGCCCAGGGGGTTTAGGGCTGACGTGGCAGTACCAAGAGTGGTATAGGGCTGACGTGGCAAAGCCCTTGGTGGTATTTGGAGCTGACATGGCGGATCATGGGGCTCCTGTGCTCCTGGGAGAATCTGGTGGCTTAGGTTGTGCCAGGTCATCTTCATTCTTTACCAGGCTGGGCGGACGGCCCGTGGGGCTGTTGTGGATCGGAGGCCGAGGGCCATCGAGACTCGTCGGATACGAGGAGACCAGGTTTGTGGGGGTGAACTTGAGGTTCGGCGCCGACCCTGTAGTGGTTCGAAGCCGAGCCAGATTGTTGTTTTTTCCCTTTTTGAGTGAGAGCTGTACTGGGCCCTGGTTGGGCCCCAAGCCATTTTTACCCTACCACACTAGCCTAAAAGAAATTTCGGACGAAATTTTGACCGTATCGGCCAAAATTTAAAACAGTGACCGTATCGGCCAAAATTTAAAACAGTGACTGTTAGACCATCAATGATGTATGGAGCAGTGTTGGACAACAAAGAAACAACATGTCCAAAAAATAAGTAGTGGAGATGAGGATGCTAAGATGGATGTGGTAAAACCAGGAAGGATAAAATTAGAGACGAGTATATACGAGACATGCTAAAGGTAGCTTCAATCCAAGATAAGTTAAGAGAGAATTGTCTCAGGTGGTTTGGACATGTCACACGTAGTAGTGTCCTCGTTTGAAAGAGTGATTTGATAAGTATTGAGGGTAGAGTTAGGGGTAGGGGAAGACCAAAACTAACTTGGGTGGAAACGGTGAGAAAAGATATGATAGCTTGGGACCTTACAGAAGATATTGCACTAAACCGAGCAGAATGGAAAACTAGTATTCATGTAGCCGATCCCAAAAAAGGCTTTGTTGTTGTTGTTGTTGTATGCCGGTGTGATATTGGACAAAAAATATTCATGTTGGACATGATATATCCGGGGATAACTAGTATATATCGAATTGTGATTTAGGATAGAAAAATATTTCTTAAATCATGGTTTATATAACTCATGAAGAATGACGAAGGAGAAGATAACGGCAAACTACCCTAGAAAGCACTCCGCTTTTAATTTCTCAAATTCAAAATACTTTATTCAATAATGAAGAGTCTTTTAAATCGGCTTTACAAAATCACAACTAATAATTCAAATTATTCTTTCCTAATCAATATAACTAAAAACTAGAAACTAATAAACTGATAATATTAATGAATAAACTACCTAACAATTATAAAAGTGTATGAAATCAAATTAAAATATAATGAACTAAATCTTAATTAATTAGGATACTTTCCCAATATTCCTTATCCATTATGTGCAGTGTAGTCGAAGGCGTAAGGCGTAACGCAATTTCACTTCCCTGTAAAAAGCCTGAGGCGCAAAGTGCAATTTGAGGCCTAAGCCTCACTTAACCGAGGTGCACTATTACTTTTGGGGTTTTTAAAATTTATAAATAAGATTATATAAGATAGCATCATAGCAACAAAATATATCATACATTCACCATATACTTAAAAAAAGTAATCTAAGTATATACAATAAGTATCAAGGAAAAAGAAAGAAACGTAATATAAATGCACTACTTCAACAATTAAATAAAAAAGAAAGAAAAGTGCACTACTTCCACAATTTAAATAAAAAATAAGAAAAGGTATAAAACAAGGAAAAGAAGGAAACCAGAAAGTATAAAAGACGACAATGATGTTGAGATTTGAGGGTGGAGGAGGATGTTGAGAGGTTGAAGAGGAGTGGAGACTAAGAAGGAGTGTCGCTTGCAAGCTGCTGTGGAGAAAGGAGAGAGATACCAAAAGATTCGCTAGTAACGGAGCCCTAAGTATTAGAAATTATCAGAAACTGCCGTCTTCGTCATTACTTGAAGAAACTTGAGTTTTCATAAGGATTGGGTGCCGTGCTCGTAAGTAGACATGAAGAGGGTGGGAAATTACGAAGTTTTGTCATTTGTATTTATAACTCTATGGTTTTTCTTTCTGTGTTAATTTAAATAAAAGGGTATGCATGTAGTGCATGCTATTTACATCAAGCTATGTGCGCTAAATAAAGTAGCTCAAAAGCTATATAGGAAATGAGTTATGCATGTGACTTTCGTAGTTGTAGGGTTAGAGTTGGGTTGCATAGCGAGCTATTTCGAGCTTCATAGCACACAATTTTATACATTACTATTGCCTATATTCAATCTGATCCGATCTGATCTGATTACATCCCTAATTCGTCCAGGATATTAGTGGTTTATGCCATGCTGGATCTCTGGCTTGTGACATATATATTCTTCCTAGAGCATCTGTAGTCGTTTATGCCAAAATTTGGGTATTTGGCATTTGGCATTTGGCAAATGACTTTTGGAGGAGGGATGTTGCAGTCGTAGCAGCTAAAATTTTGCATTTTTTATTAAAAAAATGACGGATGGAAGAACACCGTCCATCGTTTTTGTGTCATCTTTGGATTTGAAATGGGTCATCTTTATATTATGCTTGTTCTCTTAGTTTTATTCGATGGATGGTTTTTAATTAGTTTAGTTCGAAGAATTTCATATCCATGCTTAGGTTAAGAAGAAGGGAGCAATAAACGTATACTACAGAGTCACATTCGATTTGCTTGACCCTAATTAATGTAATCTATGTTACCAATGTTACAATGAGATCGAGAAAAGGGAGGGGAAATGGTGAAGCAGACCTTACTCTTCGATATGCACATTCTGTTCATCAATCTGTTCTTTTTTTACTGAGTTCCCTCCTTTAAATAGGCTCTAGAAAGATAAGTAATTTTAACAAAAAAATTGATGAAAAATGCTTAAAATATAAGCAAAATCATAACTAACTATTACTTATTTTGATTAATATTGTCGATATTTATATCAGCACATTTAAGTACAACTCACTAAATTATCTCTCTGTAAGATTGATTGAAATTTCAGTCACAAGTTTTCTACTAAATTCAAAGTTTAATTTCTTCCTGTTATATTTTGTATGATGTAATTATCGAACTATTATGTAAGGTGTTACTGAAACCTCGCCATCTTAAGGCCAGGATGCTGCAATTTGTATCTAGAAGACCACAGAGAGAAACCAAAACTTTGAGCTTTTTACTAGTTTAATGTGGGCTTTATTTGGTCATATTTCACCTTAAAATTTGTACTAAGTGCAGCATGTAAAACAAAAGTTCTTCTTCAACTGTGAGTGTATAAACACTGCACACTCTGCTAGAAAGCGAAATGAAATTAGTTCGGGCTTATTTGGAAGAATGTGGCTTGCTATGAAATTGAGAAAATTTCACAAGAATGGAAAAAAAATATCACGGGTGATTATCAACCATATTCAACCATTTGCCAGTTGAACTATTATGTGGAGTATATGGAAAAGCAAACAGTAATTAACTGTAATTAACTGCATAAACTGCAACCATTGCTTTCTTGTAAATTGTTTGTATCTGAAATGTGTAGTGGTTGTTACAGTACACTGTGTGAATACTTTACTACAAAACATTAAATGGTTTTTGTTTGAAGGAGTCCTGTATAAATTTCATTTTGGCAGTTAGTAATCTTCGAAAATTATCTAAGTTTACAAAGACCTTTTTTTTCTTGCATTCGTTTAGGAAAGATACTGAGCCAAATCATACCATGTTTCAGGGATCATATCTTAATATGCGAGTGCCACTAGGGCTTAGCTCCTGATTATAAAATAGAATAGCTTGAAATATATGTTATTATATAGACTTTACTTACTGATGTATCTTGCTGGCAAGATATTTTTTGATCCTTCGAATGTATCTTGTTGATTATTTTGGGAAAGGGAGCTACAGATTATAACTTTACTTACTGATGCTTCTGGCACCATTATGTATTCAACTCTATGGAAAATCGGAATTTCAGGTGGAATTTCGATGTTCCAGTTACATTTATGCCGGTGGAAACGTAGGAATAGGGGGAAAGTGTTTTCTGCAGAATGTTACTTAATTTTACAATTATTATGTATTGCCAAAATGTTCTGATATGCCAGCTTTCATGCATTCTTTTTATAACCTTCTTACTGAATGATCAAATGCATCTTGGACATTGCTCTAGAAGGGCAAAGCATTTATTTATTGAGTAATCAATGAGTTCATGCTGATGCCACTCTATTCCCCCCCCCCCCCCCCCCCCCCCCCCCCCCCCCCTCTTTCCGTAGAATCTTTTTGTGTCCTGTTTATTAATTCAGATGAAAGTGTATAGTTGTGCTTTGTATTTTTCTATTTTCCCCCAAATCCTTTTTTGTTCATGCGACTACAGCTCCATATATTGTTTAACTTTCACACTATTTATATTCCTTGTGTATCAACTTTTTAAATTATACTGAAATTTACATTTGACGAGGGCATGGAGCTAACAGTTATTAATATCAAATTGGCTTGGTAATTCGTTTTAAACTCATTGTGTTCCTTTCTATGTCTGACACAGTCCAAGTGGAAAGCAATTTGCGTCCTGTAAAGAGGTTTCTTCATATATTCTCTCACTTAAAGGACACCAAGATTCTGAGCAGCCGATTTCCTTTGAATATGGTGAGAGCGTCTCCAAGCCTAGCAAGTCCAATCCTATAAGTGTAAGTCTATTATAATTTCTTTCAATTCATTCTTCTCCATTCTTTAGCTTATGTTATATACACAGGTGGCAGGTCTTACCCATCAAAATCTCAAAGTAATGGCCAACTGCTCTTTTGGTGCTCCCATTTCCCAAGTTTCTCCTCAATATGAGACGCATGCAATGGGTCTTTCTGTAGATACTCTAGACTGTCGGAAATGCAATTTAACATTTGGAGATAAGGATACACATATGCAGCACCTTTTGACTTTTCATCAAAGGAGTGCAAAAAGGCGTAAAATTGGGAAATCTCTTCTAGCTGGAGTCATAATGAAAGACGGAAAATATGAATGCCAGTTCTGCCACAAAACTTTTAGTGAGAAGCACCGTTACACTGGGCATATTGGGGCCCACATAAGGTACCAGGGTGTAGGTGTTACTGCTGGAGTCACTGATAATCCTTCGTCCTTGGCTGTGGTGCCATATGTTCCACCTGAGATGAATATTTCGGTCAATAAAAGCGAAGAAGCTTACATTATGAAATCAGTCGGTGAACTACAAAATGATTTATCTCAGTGTGTATCTGGATCTGTTAAAAGCAGAATTAACAATAGTCCAAAACAAGCTCAACCTGAAATTACTAAGGTTGAAGATTGTAATATGGCATGTGATGATTCAAAAGAGATTGTCAAAGCTAGCAATACTACAGGTACAACACCTAATTCATGCACAGATGTCATCTCTCCCTCTGCAATCATTTTGAATAGTGTTGAAAATACTTGCTTTCCAGTTATAACTGGAGAAAACTCGAGCAAATCTCTTCAGGACCCAGTTAACAATTGTGAGAAAACTGTTGACAAATCAGGAACTGTTGAAGAAATCAATACCCACTATGGTAAGCATGATCTTGTAAATAAGGATACTATGGATCTTGATCTTGCAACCATGGATTCTACACATACCTCCCAGTGTAATACTATGGGCAATATTAGTGATGTTGTTTCTCCCTCTGCAACTGATGTGAATAGAGCTGAACAGACTTGTTCCCCAGTTATAACTAGAGAAGATTCAAGCAGATTTGTTCATGACCCAGTTAATGATTTTGAAATGACTATGGACAATGCTGAAAAGAGCAAAATCCAAGATGATAAATATGATATTACAAATATGGATACCGCAGGACTTGATGTTACAACCTTGGATTCTACAAATTCTGTGCAGTGCAAACTTATTAGCAGCAATATTAGTGATGTCATCTCTCCCTCTGCAATAGATGTGAACAGTGGTGAGCATACTTGCTCCCCAGTTATAACTAGAGATAACTTGAGTAAATCTGTTTATGACCCAGCTGACGGTTGCGAAATGACTGTTGACAGATGTGGAATTATGGACGAGAAGACTGTTAACAAATCTGTAATTATTGAAGAAAGCAATACCCAAGATGGTAAACATGATCTTACGGATATGGATACTGTAGGTCTTGATCTTGCAACCACGGAAGCTACAAATCCCGAGCAGAGCAAACTTTCTGAGAACAGTTATGATAGCATGGTTGGTACTAAATCTGAGAACAGTGATGATACTAACAATATGAGTGTTGAGTTTGTAGATGAAATTAGTCACTCTTTCTCTAAAGACAAATTTGCCAGTGAACAAATTAATGATTGTGATGTCACCAATCAAGAGTCTCTGAGTGTTGAAGCTAATGCATGCATGGATGCTTTGTCACCTGCAATCATCAATTTGGGTAACATGAACAGTGATGATCTTAATGCAGTTTCTGCAATTCAGTATAAAGATAATCAGAGGATATATGTTGAAAATAATTTGCTCTCCCTATCAGGTAATGGTCCGAGTTATGGTGCAGAAACTTATGGGAATGATATATTTGCATCTTCAGTGGTAAGAGAACGACATACTGATTTGGGTACATTTATCAATGAGAAAACTGATATCAGAAATTTTGATGATTTAACTAATAAAGACATGGGTTTTATGAGCACCATGCATGGTGAACTTCATAACAGCTGTATCATGGATAATATTGCAAGTGAACCTACTTCTGGATTTGATACTAATGCAGATTGTATGTTCGCTGGTGACATGACCAAATCATTACTTGAAGGAATTGACAGGGTGGGTATTGAGTATCAAAATTGTTTCGATAGTAGTGATATATGTAATATTGGTGGTGGAGGTATTGTCATGGACAATGGGGATGAAAGACGAGCTATTCAGGCTGTTGGTGACACGTCATCATCATGGGCACAATCATCTGATGGCTTTCCTATCCTCAACATGATTCCAAATCAGGTATGATTGTATATACTGAAATTTTTATTTTTATGTTTGTTTGAGTATTGTTCTTATTGTGTGTTTCTTAATCAGTATCTGTCTTTTTTTATAACTTATATTAGTGGATTACTTAACATAGACTACTAATAGAAAGGAATTTTCCCCCCAAAATAAGCCCCATTTTCAAACTGTATCCTAGAGGGGGATCTTCACCATACTATTTCCATGCATGGTCTATTTTTTGCCACGCCAGCAAAGACCGCAAGACCGCAATTGCCAACTACGTCTTCTTTTTATATAAAAAAATTGTTGGCGCAGTTCTCATCTACAGCCACAGTTCATTTTATTCATAACCAAGGCTGCAGTTGGGATTGTGAGTCTATACTTATGCCGCAATTCGTAGTTGTGGCCTCACTTGAACATGTTCAAGAGACAGAGGGAGTAGTTCCTAAGTATGGAGACAGAGATTAGACTCTTGGGTTGAACATGTAAACGAGAGGCCGCTGTCAGGAACTGCAGCGTATGTATAGACAATGCCGCAATTCCCAACTGCAGCCTTTGGTTATGAACAAAATAAATTGTGGCCGCAGATGGGAACTGCGGCAACAACAAAAAATATTGAAAAGAAGTTGCAAGTCCCATCTGCGGCCTCATAAACGCAGGGCAACTGCATCTCTGCAGATGTGGCAAAATAGAGACCATATGTGGAAATAGTTTGGGGAAGACCCCCCTATGGGATATAGTTTTAAAATGGGGCTTAATTTGGGAAAAAGTTCAATATAAAGCATACTAAAAAAAATCGGAGCCACCATTTACATTTTCTTTACTACTACTTTTTTGGCTAAGTTAAGAACCATGGGGCATTTTTAATTAGCTATTCCCAACCCGCTAAATTAACTTTATAAAACCCCTCAACTGTTTTTTTTTTCATGAAGAAAAGCTCAAGATAGTTCTTTGTATCAAAGGTACTAGTTTAGGGTAGTTTTTTGTTTTAATAATTACAAGTTCAGGCTTGTGTTCAGACTGCAAAAGAAATCAACTAATTTATGTGTGCCTTTCAGATATGCATTAGTTTACACCCACCTGTGTACTATCTCACCTCTCTTGAAATCTCATGTATCTCTACTTCAGTCTGGGCTGTTCTTGATTTTGGAGTTTTGTTCTCTCTTGGAGCCAGAACATCCATTATACAACCACAACCTGAGCCATGAATACTTATACTCCAACTACTTCAATATTCCCTAAAGCTAGGATTCAGGCCCAACCAGCACAGCCAGCTTCCTGTCTTGACTTGGGAGTTGGCATTCATTTTTTATATGTTTGATGAGATTATACAATGAGCTTATTTGCATTGAACTGCCTGGTATAGCCCTATTTGGATCACTTCCATGGGGTGAGCTTCCACGTAGGAAGTTTTATGAAATCGTCTCCTTATGTTGTGAAATCAGATTGATTCTAGCAGTCACTGGAGTAACTTGAGTACTACTTGGTTCTGAAATGTTCCACAGAGAGTCATAACAGAGCGGGAGATTATCGGAAATGAGGATGCAAATGAGTGATTGGTTTAGAATTGGGGGTTTTATCATGAAAGAACAAAGTCCATGTAAGTAGGTAGGTGTGTGAGGAATCATGTGCACTGTTCCATGAGAACTCCTGATGTAAAACTAACCCTAAATATAGAATTTTCAAGATTCTTAATGGATTAATTTTACCAACACGTAGTGCGGATCAAAGTTAGAAATTTTAACTAGTTAATCGGTTTGATGGATTTTCAAGAACTGAATCACGTTGAACAATCCTAATTAATAATTCAATTTTAACAATCAATAATTAAATCCCTAAGTGTTCGTAGTAAGTAAAAGATTCAATACTGATTTGTACTCTAATTAGGCAAGTGGAACACTCGATCTCAATATTTGTGGTCGACAGTTAAATTAAATAATATAATAGAGATGATAAAGTAGTATAACACAAATAGTTGAGAATTGGAAAAAGTGTACTGATGGTTCGAAGAACTCAACGTAGATCTCGGGTTGAACACAGAGCACAACGATCAGCAACAATAGTAAGAGAAAGACAGCAGCAACAAGTCAGCAATGGCAACCGCAAGGACGACGACGTCGTCGCTGGCTAAGGGCGGCAACGGGGTCGTCACGGCGGGGGGTCGACGGCGGTGTTGATAGGGACAAGAGGAAGGTCGTTGGGTGTCGGGGATTTTGGCTATGGTGGTCGACGAAGGTGAAGGGATGTGAGGGGTTTCGGATTTTAAGAGGAAGTAGAAGAAGATGGTGGAGAAGAGGGAGGGACGTTGATGTCGACGGGAGGCAGGGGGGTTGTTAGGGTGATGCCGGTGGTGGTCGAAGAGGGGGGACGAGTGGTGAGTGGTGTGGAGCTGTTGATTTGGTCGTAGTGGTGGTTGGCGAAGGCGATGAGGACGGGATTGATCGGGGATTGAAGGTGGAGATTTGGGGTGGTGTCGGGAGAGATGATGGGGAAGAAGAAACGGAGTGAGAAGTGGTTAATCTCAAGTTGTATTAGGATTTATCACAAACCCTAATAATTGAATCACAATTGTATCACACAAAGAGACAGGAAGAGCAAAACTCAACTCAATAATTTTTTTAAATCAAGAACATGTTTTTCTCATTAATCTCAAGGCTTATATATAGGCTCAAAACAAATCTTGATACAAATATCAAAATATTATCAAAATTTCAAAAATATTCTAATGCATAAAAGAAAGATTACATATGGTACCGAAATAAAATACTAAACTAATTAGAATTGATGTCCTTATCATTCTCTCCGGGTGGGAGAGAGCTCGACCCAGTCGCGTCAAAACAAGTGATACTATCATGGTGCTCCAAAAGATCTGGATCCAGTTGCGGGAGCTCCTCACGATCACTTCAAGTGCCATTCAACTTCGGCTTGTTCTTCCACCTCACCAAATACTTGTGCATACCACCATCTCTTGTAGAGATTATCTGATCATCTAAAATATTATTCAATTCTTCTGTCGGTGGGTGAATTGTATCAGGTAGAGGGGTAAATGTGGGAATCTCACCATTAGGCTGCAGGGTAGGCTCATCTATACGAAAATTTGTAGGATTGAATTTTGAGCCTTCATAGAGTGCTAGATCCTCAATATTGAAAGTCTTACTTATGCCAAAACTTTCAGGAAGATCAACGACATAGGTATTATCATTGATTGTATGAAGAATCTTAAATGGGCCTGTAGCACGTATGTTCAAATTCTTAACGGATCTAGATAGAAACCGTTCTGGATGAATCCGAACCATCACTTCGTCACCAACATCAAGAGTTTTAAATTTCCTTGTATCTGTTATTAACGTATAGTTAAAATTATTCTCATTAACTTTCTTGGAAATCTCTATGCAAATCATGAAGGCAAAATAAAAATGTGGATGCAGACTCTGTGACTTTGTGATGTTCTAACACAGGGCCACAGGGGTATATTCTATGGGTTGCCAAGTGACTTGGGAAGGAATGGGTGACTCAGGTATACTCAATGGAGGTGACTGGATAGATTGAATACAATTGAGAGATTGGTCATTGTAACGCCTCGGATTCCGTCATCGGACATCCGTGACACAACTAGAATCCTTGCCTTCAAATGCATCTCAACACAGTAAATAGCACGGAAATTTAAAATACTTTTATTGCCATCAGAGTTAATACATCAATAGTTACGAATATCAATTTATCATTTCAAACTGTAACGCCCCCCTTTTTGACTCCAAATTCAATTCTTTCAATTTCTATTTTACTTTAAACATAAACTAAGATAGTTATATTTCAAAGAAAATTCGGACAGAGTTTCCCCTGAAATTTCTGCCCCGAAACACAAAAAGCTTACGAAATCCTGCTTTAAATTCCGTAGCTCACATCACAGACAATAATTTCACGGGATCCCCAGGCCAAAATGAGCAGAGACATACAAGCAATCAATATATATGCTCTGGGGGCCAAACTCATAATAGAATATCAAATATCAATTAAAACCCATAAATTCCTTTGAAAACGTAGTAAGGTTTTTGGAAAATAATTTATAAACCATACCACAGGGCCCGGTACTCCATAACGAGATGGGTACGTGTCAACAACATTACATGCCACTCCACACTATACTCATCATCATCATCCACATTCTTATACATCAAAAATACAATTTAAATCATATATTTCACTATTCATATAAATAAACCTTGAACAACAATTGTAAAATGAAGCTCCACTCCACAGAACCATGAATCTACATCTCACATCTGCACCGCTGAGGACCTGTAACAGTAGGGGATCTAGGGTAGTCCAGGGACTCCCTAACCCCCCAAACACTAAGGGGTTAGCCATTTCTGGTGTGAGTATAGCCTACTAATTAAGCAAATAAATTAAACCTTATAAGTAAAAACAGAACGAACTTACGAATACCAAGATAAACAAATCTTACCTGAAATCTGAACATGTAAACATCATAAATGGGATTTCGCATCAAATACTAACTGAGTCATCACCTGTATGTATATCCATACCCTTTCACAACATACTTATCTTTAACTTGGAAAACATTCCCAAATTAGTCGCTTAACGCCCATCACTTTATGCCTTATACAAATATTTCCATAGCCTTACTTTCCCATAACGCTTTACATTCACACAACTCTACTTCCACGTAAACTCACCTTATTTACCATTCATTTGCAATTACAAACTCACGACTTATCTTCTTTCCCAATCTCATATCACATAACATCGCATTCATTCATTTCTTACAACATATATCATCACGTCTCGCAATACATAACTTTCACACTCATAAATCATCTTGAATGGAAAATAAACGTGTATCCTGATTTCCTAGTATTCGTGTATGCCATGACCTGAATCTAATGCAAAAATACAGAGTATAGAACAGATGCATTGAATTTAATGTCAGCAAGACTCTGGACACACATGCATCCCATACTACATGTTGCCCAGATCAAGCTGTTTCTCCAATTCAGGGATTTGAACCCTCGTTATGCAATGCATTCTAATTTGGTCCACTTCCTGTTCCTGATAGTATGACATGGTTCAGGAGGTGTAAATAAAAGACATAATTCGGGGCACTACCCCGTTGTCACTCACAATTGTCACATCGGACCCTCCTCGAAAGCTGTGACGAACTTAAAGATATACCGCAGCATACCTATGACGCCATATTTCACAGGACCGCAGCCCATACGACCCGTTTGTGTCCACCTGCAAGTACCTGGATCCCATTCAACAGCCGAACTTAAAGATATACCGCAACATACCTATGGCGCCGTATTTCACAGGACCGCAGCCCATACGACCCGTTCGTGCCCACCAGCAAGTACCTGGATCCCATTCAACAGCCGTGACGAACTTAAAGATATACCGCAGCATCCTATAGCGCCGTATTTCACAGGACCGCAGCCCATACGACTCGTTCGTGTCCACCAGCAAGTACCTGGATCCCATTCAACAGTCGTGACGAACTTAAAGATATACCGCAGCATATCTATGGCGCCGTATTTCACAGGACCACAATCCATACGACCCGTTCGTATCCGCTAGCAAGTACCTGGATCCCATTTAACAGCCGTGACGAACTTAAAGATATACCGCAGCATACCTATGGCGCCGTATTTCACAAGACCGCAGCCCAAACGACCCGTTCGTGTCCACCAGCATGTATCCGGATCCCATTCCGTCCTTACCATGGTACCTCAGGTATCAACAGTGCAAGATACGCACCGCAGCACATATCCCTAATGACAGGAAGAGACAACCCTATAGTATCACCACCTAGTGCTAACTCTCAGAACGAGTTGGATTATAGGGAATCACCCCTAACACCAATTCGGTCTTCAAGTGAAACAATAAAAGAAAACCTAACCAATACAGTTTACTGAAAATATGTTGTTATTCAACTCATTCGGTGTCGATCAACAAAGTCGAACCTGACTGGTCTGTCAAGGTAACAACCATCCCGGAATCACATCCACTGATTCCCAATACCTTCACAGGTCAGCGACCAAATAATCCTGGCCCGTGGCCCTCAGCGAGTGGTCCAACGGCGCCCCAAGGATGCAATACAATTCAATTGAAGGTAAGCACACACATAACCATCAATTTTCGACCATTGACAGACTCAGGCATCGAGACATCAAACACAACCCGACCAGAGCTATATCTCAACTAACTCATGTCCACCATGAGTGCTAAGCACCGGAACTTATCTAAGTTCCAAATGAAAATGCTAAAACATCATTAAAATCCGATAGCTCATGATCACCCCACTGCGGTTTGTCGGGGGTTCCTCATCAATCGTCTGATGAAATAGTTCAAGAAAAAGCAATAGCTTTGACCCAAGCTATGCTCATCGGAATCCAACGCACTCAGAATTTCTAGAAGGGTAGGGAGATCCACTGCAATCCCCTAGTGGACGGCTCCCTCAAATTCTTATAGAACTTAAGTCCCCGAGTCAACTTAAACTTGAAGTTTAGTCTAATCAACAGGTTGCTAGCTTGCAACGTCCATAACTTCCAACACGCAATACAAAATTGCTTGATACTATGAAACCTCATATACTCTCAATAGTATATTCTTCTTGCACTCGATGCACCTTTCCAATATCATAAAGTTTGCTCACTCATCGAAAATTCTCGATTCCGGGTCCTATGGGAAGGTGGGAGTGTCTATTTCAACTTCCTAGTTGAACACCTCTTTCAGACTGTCATTTGAGTTCTCGAAAACACAAGTTCCATCAGGTGTACAAACAGGGAGAAACTGGTTTACTTAGCCAATAATACTTTAACTAAGATTGGGTCCGTTCCATCTTTGAAAAATCATAACTCTCAACCTATAAATTGGAATTACAAAACTCCAGATGGGTTAGAAAGCTATGACTCCCTACTACGACTCTCTAGTTGGTCAATTTCCAAATTCTTAACCATTTCAGAGCAAGAAATTCCCAAACTTACCCTAAAAAGCATGCTTCTTAACAAAGCTTATAAAAATAAGTTCTTTACTATACAACTCTCTCTCTTAGCATTCCACTTATCATACAATGATAATCAAAATTTTCCAAACGTTTCCACAGGCTAAGAATTCACATACACATCACAACACCATGTATATATATCTACACAATCCATCACCATCGCACTGAATATTTAAAATCACATCAGTTCACCATATACACACCAATTTACCACATAACAACTTTTAACAAATAAGAACTTTCCATATTTTAAATTAAAACTTCATTTGGCTGAATTAAACAGGGATTGCTTCAAAACTGCCTAAGATTTTATCACAATAGTAAACATATATTTAGTATAATCATACTCACAGAATATCCTGCATAGACTCGAAGCGCCACCATGCCACCCCGCTTCCAAAGTCGCTAATATATCCTATCATCAAAATTCAAAGCAATCAAGGCTCAAGCATCCAAACCAGTCACGGGAAAATAATAATACTAACCCCAATACCACAGGCATTTTATTGAACGCCTGGGATACACGTGCTTTGCACGTAACATTCGAATTCCGACAAGATTTTTATTTTCAAACAATTACTAAAAGTACTCCCAAATTATTCTAATAGTCCAACTACGATTTCTACTACCATACGAGAACTAATTCATACACATATAGTTCTCTTTTACAAACCCCAAAACCCTAATTTAATAACGAGTTGCAAATTCTCTACAACTTGCTAATTTCTCGTCTCTACCATTTCCAACATCTCCAAATCTTCCTACCATAATACTCCTGCTCAATAGAAATTAACCACACTCAATTTCATACAATAAAATAATCTAGGGTTTACCTTCCTGTAATCCTTTCGAAAATCCGATGCCACCACGATGTAGAGAACCCTTCACTTAGTCTATCCCTCGATTTAATTTGAAAATCACGGAGAAATGGAGGGGATTTGAGCGGGGAGAGAGGGCGCCGAATCGGTGGGGGGTGTGGGGTTTTTTTTCTTTCGACTGGGAAAGAAATGGGAGAAAGAAAGGAGGAAAAAGGAAACGGGGGTGGGGTTTTGTAAAAGAGTAAGTAAATAAATAGATAGATAATTACTGTAAGGAAATATTACATATAAGCCCCCAAGTCTTAATATATTTCAAATAAACCCCAACTCTTACTCTTTAAAATACTAACAATCTAAAATATATAAGATTGTCTCATAATAACCCTCCAAAAGTATAAAATAAAGTAGGCAATATATCTGAAATTTCTCAATAACAATCAATTGTTATTAGAAAAATACATAATCGCGTGCAATTCTCAATTGCGCACAGATTACGATGCAAAATAGCCATATGCTATTTTTGCGGGGTATTACAGTCATCTTCTTTTTCATCAAAGTTATCACTTATATTAGGTTCATAGGTAAATTCATTATCGGGCCCATCAGCGATAACTACGGTACCCTCTACTATATTGGTCCTACTTGGGCTGGGACTGTTGCCAGCAACATGACCATATCCCTTACATTTATAGCACTTAGTGAGAGGATCAATCTTAGAATAGTCTCTTTCAGTGTTCTTACCCGTGTTGTCATTTTTTTGTGAATAGGATTTTGAAGTATGTTTGTTTGGGTAAGACTTGTTAAGGTACTGAGGAGAGGAGTGCTCAAGTCTAGAGGGGTCATGAGGATTCATTCTAGAGGAATGATCCATCGAATCACTAGACTTGAAATGGAAACTTGCTTTAAGGGAATCCATATTGAGGACTAGGGCGTAGGTTGCCGCTAGTGAGTTCACATTTTTCTGAATTAGCTCGTTCCTAAGGTCAGCTTGTAGTCCAGCTCTGAATCTAGAGAGAGTTTGTTTTTCACTCTCTTTACTTAAAGCATAAATGGAAGTAATTTATGTACTGAGGAGACTTATGAAAAAATATAGGGAGAATAAGAAAGATCTACATATGATTTTTATAGATCTAGAAAAAGCATATGATAAAGTTCCTAGAGACAGTATGGTGGGTGTTAAATAATAAAGAGTATTTATTTGGTATGTTGAGGTAATTAAGGATATGTATGAAGGGACAACAACCACAATTAGAACAACCACAGGAGTGACTAGCGATTTTCCTATTACAGTAGGTTTACACCAAGGTCCGGCGTTAAGCCCCTACCTCTTTAGTTTGGTTATGGATGAATTGACGCGAGGAATACAAGATGAGGTGCCTTGGTGTATGCTTTTCGCTGATGACATCGTCTTAGTGGACGAGACTAAAGCATGAGTATGTATTGAGGGTAGAGTTAGGAGTAGAGGAAGACCTAAACTAACTTGGGTGGAAACGGTGAAAAAAGATATGATAGCTTGTGACCTTACAGAAGATATTACGCAAAACCGAGCAGAATGGAACACCATGATTCATGTAGCCGATCCCAACTAGTTGGGAAAAAAGCTTTGTTGTTGTCAGGCCGGCCCTGGGCCTGTGCAACCTGTGCGGTTGCACAGGGCCCACGGTCGCACAAGGCCCACTAATGAGGAGGCCTCCATAAGATATAATTAATAGAGATTTATTCCAATTATAGCACAACAGTCATTCTGTCTGAGTGATTAAGGGGACAGACTTAAAAGCTATTGGTTGCAGGTTCAAAAACCTTGTTGAGGACTTTTTTTCTTCATTTTATTTATATCTCTATTTATTTTCATTTATATATATATATATATATATATATATATATATATATATATATATATATTTACTTTTAAAGAGTTTTTTAATGATTTATATGTTGTTGCTTTCGTTAATTATTGAGATTGACTTAATACGTGAAGCTTTTTTTAATCGTGTATTTCATGCATTGCAAGAATATGAAGATCCTTAATAAGATATAGAATGTACCATACTCATATTTTTCAATTGAATCCGATATATATATATATATATATATATATATATATATATATAAAGTAAAATTAATTTTAGAATATCTAAAGAAGGCCCATTTTTTACTTTCCGCACAAGGCCCTATAAATCTTAGGACCGGCCCTGGTTGTTGTTATATATATATATATGGAGGTCTTCAAGAGAGCTCGAAAGTCTCCCTAAGGTGGGAGAGCTTGCCATGGTGAGGTCATCCTATGAATGATTTGAACCGTTCTTTTGTTCTAAATACCTAATATAGTCTAATTATGTCAGATCAAGTCATTTGAACTTCGTTTGCCCGTACACCGTTGTTCTAAGAAATAATGATATGGGGGAATTTCAAGAAACCCTAAAAAAATCGCTCATTAAACCCCATATTATGTTAAGTTATGAGTATTCCATTGAAAGCCAATTTTGAAAAGTCCATTTTGCCCCTTTTCTTAATTTTAAAATCTCTGCTACTTTTCCCATCATTCTCACTTGTCAAACTTGCAAAGTCATCCTTCGCCACAATTCACAATCCCCTTTTACAAACTTTCAAAGTTCCAAACTTCATTTTCAAACTTTCGAAGGATGGGTATGTAAGTTTGAAAAGGAAGAGATGGTAAAAACAACATAAGTTTTAAGATTAAAGTAAGGGGCAAAATGGACATTTCACAATTGGGTTTGAACATAATATTCTAAACTTAAGAAATAGGGGGTTTAATGAGTGGAAAAACATTATGGGGTTTGTTGATTTAAATGGTAAAAGTTAGTGGGTTTATTGATTTTTTCTCTAAAGAGATTTCACTCGTACGATATATATATATAGGGGCCCCTTCTGTTGCACACTGGGTTCGTGCACACCCGGTGCGCATCGAAGCACGAGTCGTTGGATTTTGATCAAGATCAATGGCTCGCACTTCGATGCGCACCGGGTGTCCTCGAACTCTGATCTTGATCAAGATCGAACAGCGCGCGCTTCGGTGCGCCCCGGGTGAGCACGAACCCAGTGGGCAAACGAAGCTGGCCCTATATATATATATATATATATATATATATATATATATATATATATATATATGCCCTAATTTTCTATAACTTTTTGTGGTTTTCTCTTCTTTTTTTAAAAAATTATATTTTCCCTTTTTTATAATATGTATCAATTTTTTAATTAAAAAATTGCTTAAGAAAAATTGGAGGCAACGATATCCCCTTGAACGCTTTCTGAAACTATGTTTTCTTCTAATTAGAGGAGATAGCTCAAAGTTTTGGCTTCGAGTTGTGAATCTAACTCTAATCAAGAACTCAAAAACATAACTTTGAACATAAAAAAGGATACATACCCTAGCAACCATTATGAATTTTTCTTTGCCTGAAATTTCCAAATGAATTAGTGTATAGCATTTTGATTGGATTTTTATTTCTACCCAAATGCTTCCCCAAATTTTTGGGTTCATCATCAATTTTAGAATCAGTTGAATTGGGTGGTGGGGGCGGCGGCGAGGTTATGGAGGAGGAATGTGGCGGTGGATCCCTATTTTCTTGGGTTTAGTACTAGGACCCAGATAGGCATAGGACCAGGCAAGGTTACAAAGAGCAAGAAGGGTTCAAAACTGGCAGGCACCTTTGGGTTTTTTTCCTGTTTAAAACACGGTTTAATCGGAAAAAAACGGTGTGCTATTTTTTATATAATTTTTTTTTCAGCAGTTAAAGTGGAAGGATAAAACATAGAAAAACCTAGAAATAGAGTTAAAAAACACATAAATTGTCAAATATTAAAGATTTCATCATATGGTATATCATATGCACAAATAATGATAAATTTGATAGTTCACAAGTTCATTGTAAAATAAAGGAAACATGCAAAATATAATGGGTTCTATGGGTAACATGCCGGGTTATAATAGAATCATTTGATAAAAATTCAAAGCCCAAACCAAAACGGCATACGCGAAAGTCCTTTTGAACCTCGAATCTGTTTACTGTACGTTTAACTCATTTTTTACCCCTTTTCTTCACAAAAATGAACGCATCTGTTTGTAAGCACTGTTGAACCCATAAATGGAGCAGTAAACTCAAACGAGTTATTGTACTGTTTTTTGGAACCATGGGGCCAGGTTTTTGGGCCTAGTTGGAAGAATAGGTGAGGGTGGACGTTCGATGGAGATTCAGAGGGGCGGGGACACATGGCGAATGAGGAGAGGAGGTGGTTGGTCCCGGTGGTGGCGGGTGTGGGAATGGATTTGGGGTTTGGGGGTGTGCTGTCATTCTGCTCTTGTACCATTAGGATCAGATTTTTTTGATTGATTCTCGAAAGATGAAGAGGATCAGCCAATGGAGAATTACTTGGGATGAATTGGTTAATTCATTAGACTTATGTATCTTGTTATTAACTAAATAAAATATCTCTATCTGAAATTAATTACATCAGGGCAAAATTTGTAAGAATAATATCTTAAGTAGATCATTTGACCTCACATGACTCTTCAATTGATGGAGTTGGGTAGAACACCTAAGGGGGCGTTTGGTACGCGGATTGGAGAATTCCTTGGAATGTACGGATTCCTGGGAATGTGAGGATAGGAATCATGATTCTCAGTAATGTTGCAATAATGTGCTTGGTACAAGGCATTGCATTCCAGAAAAATATTTTATTACTATGTTTGGTATAGACCAGTCCATTCCCATCAATCATTCGCTATAGTAGACATTATCGAAAATGCCCTTTTAGCTTTATTATTTAAAAATTAATATAATTGTTATCTACTTTAGGAATCGATGCATAAGCATGACACGTGCAAAACCAATACTGATATATATCTTATAAAACCTGAGTACAGTAATAAATAGATGACTCAAAAAGTTATATTATGATTCTAATATATTTCAACCAGATAGATAAAAAACATACCAAAAGAAAAAATGAAATGCACGCAGTATAAACACATGATCTTAGACATACGTGGATTTTAATTATCAATAAAATATATTATTTATGACTTGGTAGACAGAGGGTATTCCCTTCAAATTTTTTATGAATAATGGTGGGTATTATTGTCAAAATTGATACTTTATACTGAAACATATATCATACTTATTTAATTATGTTCATTCTTTAATTGGACGTTTCTCTTTATATATAAATATGCACATATCCCACCCTGATAAGGCAGAGTAACAAATTGTTGGAGGGAACAAAGAGTAGTAATATGATAAGGCATAAAGATTATTCAAAATTTGGAGGGTGTTTTGGTAACGTGATAATCTCATTTATTTTTTGTGGAGGAATCCACAAATTTCACCATTTTAAAGTCAAATGTATATTCTTCCCAACAAATGATTTTGGTTCTCATGGGAATTTAAAAATCCTTCCAATACTATACTCATTATCTTACCAAACCAAGTAATTCTGCATACCCTTGTATATGACCGTGTACCAAACACCCCCTAAAGGAAATAAACGGTGGCAGGGTTAAGTGCCAATTTTGAGTTGGGTAGGGTGAGACACAAAAACTTAAAACTCGCAGGTTTAGTGAAATTTATCCTTTTTTTAATTTTATTTCATTTTCTGAATAAATGTTTCACCATAGGTTCTGTATCAAGGTAGCATCTCCTTATATGTACTCTTCATGTCCCCCCATCCTTTTCTTATTTTTTCGAATTGTTGTGTCAATGTCAGTATGATGTCATATTTCTGTCCCAAATGTGCATGCAACATAAGATACATGTAATTCGTCAAAAAAACATAAGATACATGTAATTTTGACTATGATGATCATTCTTTTCCTTTGTGTAACAGTGCGAAGATGAACTCCACGGTACAGGGCCAAAGAATGGACAAGTGAACATGTCAGGTTTTGATGAGTTAAGGTTGGGTATAGAACCTGCAGATTTTGTACTCTTCACTAGTCAAGCACCAGAGTCAGTAGCTAGGTCACCGATTGAATATATTCCTGATGACCAGCTTGGATGGGGCATATCCCTATCAAAGATGGGTCCCATGCACGCGCACGTGCCAACATCTGTATGTGTCTGGTGCAGCAGAGAGTTCAGTCTGGAGGGCATTGAATCTGAACCCCAGCCTGGATCTCTAGGTTACATGTGCCCAGATTGCAAGGCAAGGATTTCGAGACAATTCTAGTCTTAGAAAAATATGATGTCAACCGATGATGATGTTTCTATCAGTTAGGTTTTAAAATCTGATTTTGATGTTTCTGAAATTAGTTGTATTTAGGTTTATCTTTTTTACCTTTACAATATTGTGCAGCAGTGGGTACAAGCAGCAAGATTAACCTAGTTTCTCAGCCAAAAAGTTTATATATAAGATGTAACAGTGTATTCAAGCATTGCGTTCATCCTATTATTGCTGCTGAGCGAGAAACACCCTCCGCTGCTTCCTTTGTTTATGCTTCTTCAAGTTATATTAAATGGGAGCAATTCAGAATGAATCTTGGCTTTATAAGGCCCGTTGGTAATTCTGAATGGAACTTTTCCTTTTGGATTTGTTATGCTGATACAGATTCTACTGCAGACCATAATTGCGTAATTGTGTATACCGCATCCTATTTGTTAGAGATCTTAGCGGGCATTGAGAAATCTATTATAAGATCATCAGTTGATCATTGGTTTTCATAGATTTATTCAGAGGAAATTCTTCTTCATATGGAAGATGGATGAACATAATGAACTGGCTTAAACAAATTCAAGATCCACACGCTAATAATGAAGTTCTTTCGTGAACTGAATTAGCTTTTTCTTAAAATCAAAGAAATATGAGGGCTATTACAAATTTATAATCCCCATCAATTGCGAATGTGACACAAACTTAATTATGTGAATACACAGAAAATTAGTTACTCTGCTAAACGTTCTGCAATCCTAAAAGTTGGCAACCGTAATTACTAGTATAAGTGAGAGTAACCGCAGCAACAGTTCTATACGAATCAAGCAAAATGCATGGTCCAACCTACGAATCTTGACGGTCTTGTAATTACCCCAATACCAAAGATCAACCAAAATGCATGGACTAACCTATCGAACCTGACTGAATGCTAGAATTTTAGAAAGTGTACTAGTTCATTAATGTTGCCATAAAATCATAAATGTACATGATTGTAATATTGACGTGCATGGATCTCACCAGAAACGTCATGCTCCTCGGTCATCTCTGAGAGATGGCCTGATGCTGCCAGAGGGTGGTGGATTCCGATTTAGCGTCAATAGAAGGAAGCAATGATGGAGAAGATGAAATCGTCAGAGTCGTCTTTTAAACATCAAGACTCCCTCCATCAACCACAAACACATCCAGTATGGGTGCACACAGGCGGGGTCTCATCTGACCTGTTTTTGTCGAACCAATCGTGTTCTTCTTTTATGCCCAAGCCCGATACTAAAGAGGGTTTCAGGTTTGGGGCTCTGCATTTTTGATCTGTACCTTTTTAAGCTTCGCTTTGGCCCCTCCAAATGTAAAAGCTTGCATGAAAGTAGAAACATTTTGTGGTGGTTCCACATGCGCTTTCCTGCCAATCGCAATTTGCATTCTAAGCAAATAATGAAACATATCCATAGCAGATGGATTGGAAAGATAAGACTACCATGTTTATTTTCGCACCAAAGTAATGAAAAAATAATATCTAAACTAAGTTGACAAACAGAACAGTAACTGAAATCTCTAAAAAGAACAATAGGAGAGCCATCAAAGCTCTCAGTCCCACTGTCCAAAATCAAAACGATAAAAGAAACCACCTCAGATGTAACTAGTCCCTACAACAACCACAAGAACAAAAATATCAGCTATCTAAAAACTCTTTAATTGAAATAGACTTTCTATTCTCCTCTCTGAACCAAAAATGTATTGTTCTCTGCTCTCTCTTATCAGCCTCTAATGCTCTAATGAACTCTTCCAGCGTTGCTCAGGCTAACCATTCGCGTTGAACTATCCATATGATATGCTCTTGCACCTGCACCCCTCCCAGAACTACCATAAGCATCCTGATACCGAGCATTCCCATGGTTGCCACTGTAACCAGCCCCTTTTGTCCCTTCACCTCCCCGGTTTCCACTATATAGTCCCCCATATCTAACATTCCCGTACCTGCTACGGCCAATCCTCCCTGGGGGTCCGCCAGCAAAATTCTCCTGCCATCTTCCACCAGTGCCTGTGACCATGTTCTCCTGTCCCTCCCCTCTTGTCCTTGATGCTGCCCTCTCATTGCTTTCAGCAAGAATGTTAAGCTTGTCGGCCATATGGAACACAAGTCCCTGAAGCCTGGTGATCCCCACGTTGTGGAATGCGACACACCTCGTGGGCTGGTCCAACCTGGCCTGCAGCTCGTCCGTGATCATCATCATGCTAACAATACTGTGGACTTGAGCTTCTTGGAGGTCAAACATTGTAGCAAGCTGGCTGATGCTTTGAGATTCATAGCAAGACGAGTAGGAGATGAGGTAGGTACGAAGGGCTTCCTCTTTGAGCTTTGCCTCGAGCATCGACAACACTGAATTCCGGTTTCGGACTAGTTTCAAAGCGTCAATGGAGTTGACGATCGCAAATGCCTGCTGATGGTCACCCTTGGAGAGAGCACGGGTGGCAGCCATTACATGTTCACGGACATTTTCCGGAGGTCCAATAAAAGTATGGCTTTCACTGATCTCCAGCTGACGGCGGAAGGTCTTGCTGATAATCTTGCGAGAGTTGGATGCCATGTTGGGGACCTCAAGGAGCATTGCGGAGATGAGGTGGGTGGCTTCGAGGAGCTCGACGTTTATGTGCATGTGGTAAGGCATTTGCCGCCTTCTCTCTGACCTTTCCTGGTACAAATCAAAACAAAGCATGGATCAGAGGGATGCATCATATAGTTTAAAATCAATCCTGATCTAGGTGTGCAGTGTAGCACCATCTACCACCCAGTGTGATGCAGAGCATAAGTGGCATAGCATAAAGTTTTAAGTTGCACGTGAATTAAAAAATACACATTGATTAAATTAAATAATTACAAGTTACCATACATAAATAAGTGAATAATATTATTCATTTTTTTTATTTTGACACAAGTTGAATTTGTAGGTACAAAAAGTTTTTGATATAAAATCAATTAATTCTATAGTTAAATTGCGTAAAATAGAGTAAATATACTGGACCTAGCCCAAAAAGAAAGAGTAAAATAGCATTAAAAAGCATAATCTACACATAGAAATAACATTATTATGATTTATTTCTGCTACTTTAAGGAGCACTGACATGTAACTTTTACGCTTTGTTATGCTACAAAACACACTTTTACCAATTAAGATTAAAATTTGACGTAAGCATCTGAACAAGATTTTTTCTTTTTCTTTTTCTTATATATCACAAATTCAGACAGTGACATCAAGAATGACAGTTGGCAACAGAAACAAGTAGCATAGCTTAAATAACAAGGTAACATAGTGTCAAAAAAAAATCCTAAAAGGATATAATGACAGGGCGACACTGATGATAATATTGTGAAAAAGTTTCAATGATCTAAAATTCTCACAATGAAAAGAGAAATAGAAAGCTAAGTAGATAAACAATGCACATTTCGGGTTTATACACTATGGAAGGAGACAAGGAGTACACAGTTAAATGTAAGAATGTCGGGTGCACACAAGCACAAAAGAAGATCAAAGTATATATACAAACATAATCTCTGGGACTGTCGATTGTATATGGTTTATATAAGAAAAGCTGCCCACATGTAGATTTAGAAGTGAATAAGGGCTGTTAACACTCCAAGGCAGTTACTCCACACTCCAAGTGCACATTTCTTTTGGGATTCTTTTAATCCCCAACCCCACCCCTTGATGGTTGACTAGTACAAACTTTTTTGATCCACCAGGAATTTATGGTCCGAGCAAAATGGGAAGGCAAAAGGCAAGGATTTTCATAAATAAATATAAAACTCATTCGTCATTTAATAAACACGGACAACAATACCAAACAAAAGAGTGTCACCAGAACCCAATATCAACATGTCAATAAGCAAATTGTAAAATAGCCAGTTAATAGGGTAGTTCAACTTCCAATCTTAGGCAAAAGGGAAAACATGTGGGGCCATGCATGCATAATGAGCTCCCTTCCCAATGATTTCTTCTCTTGCAACCATGTATTATTTATTTCCAAAATCAGATTTATGAGAAAAGGTTTTATGCAATTTGATATCTACTTCATATAGGTGGTGGAACAAAGATCCACCACCTGTCTACTTCATCCGATACTGGCAGGCCTCAGCTTTAACAGGTGGTTGTTACTGTTGAGTTGTATCGCACTAATCGAATAACTGAATTTAATATAGTGATAGTACAACTAAGTTACTTAATTTGTAGAATGAATTTGTAATGTTTTGGTCAGAAAAAGGTCATTGCCGCTGCATATGGAAAACTGCAGATGTAGTGGTGTTGTACATTTCAGTATTTAGTGTTTTGCCCAAACCCTTCCAATAGAAGTTTGATAAATGTTAAATTCATCACCACCAAGGAGATAAATTTTTCACTATTTAGGATCTATAATTCTATATTACATCAGAATGAAAAAGGAAAATGTTTTCCATAAATCACACAGTGACCAGCTTCTTGGATAATATTATATCACCATATACTAGATGTAATAATGCAAGGAAATTTTATACGCTTGTACAATTAATGCTGCATGAGCTAGAGTGGCAAACATTTTAAAGAAACCAAGAGAATAAGTATATATTGAAATGAGAATGATGAGATGAAGAGAAAAAGGGTAAACTAAGTGAGGTCATTCATTAAAAAATTAGATTTAAGAAAACCCAAGTGAGGGTTTGGGCCAGAGCAAGAAAGCCTAATTAAGCCGAGAGAGGTACAAAGCAACGTGTATGTACCCAGGGGCAGATCCAGAATTGAAAAGTAAGGGGGGCTGGAAAAACAAAAATAATTCGCACAAGGTAACATGCAAAATATATATAAAGTTCTTATAGATACTAGAGGGATAAGTTGTTATAAATACCAGATGGAATAGAGTTGGGCTTGAGCCCAAAAAAATAAATAGAAGGCTCAAATATATATGGGATGGGCTTTAAAAAATATTAGGGGGGGGGGGCCCTAAAGCATACATCCCACACAAATATTCCAAAAAAAATATTACAAAGAAAGTCCAAAATGTTGGGGGGCTGTAGCATACCCCAGCCCCCCCAGATCTGCCCCTATATGTACCACTAAGACAGTAAAATGCACTCCTGGTTGCTAAATTGATAGAATATGTTGCTCTTAAAAAGCTGGATGGAAAGGAAATGGATTTATGAAGCAAATTTGAAACCGCGTCCCTGCTCAAGGTTGTTGATAACCTTACATGAATGCTTGCAGCTCTTACAAGTAAATACCAGATGGAATAGAGTTGGGCTTGAGCCCAAAAAAATAAATAGAAGGCTCAAATATATATGGGATGGGCTTTAAAAAATATTGGGGGGGGGGGGGGCCTAAAGCATACATCCCACACAAATATTCCAAAAAAAATATTACAAAGAAAGTCCAAAATGTTGGGGGGCTGTAGCATACCCCAGCCCCCCCCCCCCCCCCCCCCCCCCCCGATCTGCCCCTATATGTACCACTAAGACAGTAAAATGCACTCCTGGTTGCTAAATTGATAGAATATGTTGCTCTTAAAAAGCTGGATGGAAAGGAAATGGATTTATGAAGCAAATTTGAAACCGCGTCCCTGCTCAAGGTTGTTGATAACCTTACATGAATGCTTGCAGCTCTTACAAGTAAGATTATTTTTTGTGCTAGCATGTCTAAACAATTATACCCCTGTTATAAAATACTTACATATAAATCCGGTGACTTGTTCGCTTGCTGGTTCAATCTAAGGCTGGCAATTGATCCGAACTTGGCCAGAGCCCGACCAAGTCCGACCCGATTTTAGTAGAATACGGGCCTGGATTTTTTCAAAATTTTCGGGCCTGGGCTAAAAAATTGAGTCCGAATTAATTTTCGGACCGGGTTCGGATTTGCATAAGTCCGACCCGAACCCGACCCAGTTTAATGAATTGCCACTTCTAAACAAAGAGTTTAACCAAGAGTTTCTTCAGTCTCTCTCTTTCTCTGTCTTTCATTCCTTTAGTCCCAAAAAAACCCTTAAAAGACGTGCCACTCCCTCTCTTTGGCCTTCATTTCCCAAGTGTAACTCCTGTTCCCGATTATACGGGCTATTTTATTTTTCCTTGTATGTCTTGATGTATTTTCTCCTAATTATCGTATATGAGCCCTTATCTTGTTATGGGCTTATTAGTCCTATTTATTATTATATTATTGTATTTATTTTGTGGCCCATCTGCACTCAAGCCCATTGGGTTTTGGGTCCAATCTAAACAACCCACAACCAATCCCCACTCTCTCCCCTTTAATCTCTCTCCCAATCCCGTTACTTTCTCCCCCTCTCCGTTTTCCCTAACAGAAACCCAAACAAAACCCCACGACCCCGTCATCTTCTCCCTCCCTCTCTGTTGAAACAGCAAACCCCAACAAAACCGTTAACAACTCCATCTCCCCCGTTCTCACCCCCGCTCCTGTTAAAACGAAACCAAACGAATCGTATACTCAAAACCCAACTTCACCTTCCCGTTCTCTCTCCCTCACCGCATTCCCACCGTCGCCCTCTCCAATCTCCGAAACCCAACCACTTCCGCCATCACCATACGCCTTGACCACCACTTTCACCGTCGAACCCAACTCCGCAAACTCCTCCACCATCGCCGCCAGCACCACCACCCTCGCCTTCACCCAGAACCCAACGCTTCGCTTCGTTCCCCTGTTCTTCGAGCGAAAGCAGAGCTTCGCTCTTCGTCGGAGTCGCTCGTCGTCGCCGCCGTCGCTCCCCGACCGTGGTCGCGACGCCGCTCCGCCTCGCGTCGTCGCCGTCGTCCCTACCTCTCTCTCTCTCACTCCCTCTCGCTCGCCCAGTCGAAGAAGAAGGACGAAGAAGAAGAACGAAGAAGAAGAAAGGATCAGATTGGCGGGATTGAGTTTAGACCGTGCGATCGCTTCGTGATCCGCGCCCCTGATCGCTGTTCCGCGTTCCGCCGCAGCCAATCCGCACTCGCTGTTTCCCGTTCTGGCTTGGATCCGGTGTGAGGACTGATCTGATTGGACCAAACCGCTGTTTGGTGTTCTACCCGCGCCAGATCCCAGCGCTGTGTTGCTGTTTGTAGCCGATCCGGTGTGAGAAATCAACTCTATTTGCTTGCTTTTGGAGCTCTTCGTACGTACTTCACACGTACCACTTGGGATTGTTCCCCGGGATACTGATCCCGTTATTCCTAAATATTTCGAACCAACCGTCTACAAAGTAAAAGGCAAGTCACTCTTATCGAATGTATTTTTCTTTTGTATCATATTCGATAAATATTGTTGAAATTCCGCAAGTGGATCTTATTCAAAATCGTAAAATATCATTGTGTCAATCGTCGAGATGCCACGGATTTACACGAGCGAATCCAAGTGGTAGTCTCGACATCGTGCCATCTTTTGCCTCTAAAGTATAAAAATGTTCATACATCATATAGTTATAGTTATTGATTATAAAAATAAGGAATTGTAGACATATTTCATATCATGAAATTAAATGACAAATAGCTATGTTAGATTGTAGAAATTTGTTGATCGTTAATGTGATTGTTATTGCTAATCGTTGAATGGGAATTATTAAAATGTTAGACATCACCTATATTAATACCATGGTCACCTAAGGTTGATTCGCTGCGATTAAGATTAATTAAACCCCAATTTACTATTATTAAATCTTATTTTTACCATTTTTACTTAAAATGAACTTATAGACTATTCAGAAAATTACGCTAATCTGAACCTTAACATGCTGTTTAGACCTAGAACACTTCATTAAAACCAGGAACCCCCTGAAAGTAAATCGTAGCCCTATCTGTGTAGATGTCGATAGACACCAAAACTTTCGAATTCGGAGTTATACTGCTCCAGTTATGAACCTTTTACCGCAGCTGCGCTGAAATTACAGATTCACGTACATAACAACTTAGGCTAATGAATTAAGTGAACTATTAATCACACATGGCCAAGATAAATTCCAGATTTGAAAATAACATGTTTAGGGTGTTAAAAAGTATTTTTACTGATTTTTATGATATTTATTTACTGCCTTTATAATTAAAATTAGACAACATCTACACCCAGCCAGAAACTAAAACCCATAAAGAACACCGAATTTCACTTAGCTACCGTCGACGGATTATAGACTTTAAGTATGCGTTGGAACCGGGCGGGAGTCTAGTTTCTAGACCACCTGACGGATCCATATTTGCTGCCCTGTAGCAACGGGAATGCTGATTTTGGCACAGCAACCTACTGCTGTCCAAAATTGGGATTCTATATTTTATAATGTACAATTGTGTTTATAATGTTATATTTAGTGTATTTAATTGTATATAGTATATTGCATGATCTTAGGATTCTTTTGACACCTTCTCTAGCGTCCCTTATTAATTGCGTTATTGTATGATAATTGGAGTAAAGAAAATAAATCAAGCCGGGGTTAAGGGTTGATTAGGGTAGTTGACAATATAGTATGTGTACTCGGATGGTGGCCAGTGTTTTATCGTTATCGGCATCGTGTAAGAAATTACACATGTCCCGTGTTTTATCGTTATCGGCATCGTGTAAGAAATTACACATGTCCCGTGTTTATCGCTATCGTCATCATTCCTAGTACATGAACTATAGAGTCTACCACCTTAGTCTAAGCGAAATTGATTGTATGCATCGAACCTGTGGTACGGCACACATGGGACACAGTAGTACGTGCATTAGCTAGGATTTAAAAATGATAATAGACCTAAGGCTTTCATCACACTACCAATGCATATTGTTATCTTAATGAACAGTGTTCTCAATGCTATTGCCCTTATTGGTATTGTTTATCGTTATCATGGTAAATTGTATTTAATGCATATTGTACTGTTATCTCTTTTACACTGTTCAATTCTATCGACTTCATTGTTTATTTGAATTCATTGTTATGCCACAATTTCCATTGTTCACTGTTTCTCCACTTGCATGTCCACGACTTGCTCTAAGGACCTTCCTTTTCCTTTTTTTTTAGATGAGCAACTTACAGGTATCCAAGGAGATTTACCTGATGGCATAGGAGATCAGCATTGGTGAAGAAAATGATTTCTGCACTGCTAAAATAAATAATGTTTCAATTGATGACTTTAAATAAATTTGGACAAGTGTTATTTCTTGTAATATGGGCTTCGACCCGAATATTGTTTATTTAATTTCCAGATGTTGAGTTATTTGATATTGGTTATTTTTATGCATTAAATTCCAATATTGTTATTTATGTGATTACTCTTTTATTGCATGCGTGGTTGGTTTATTACTTGTTATATTGTTGAGTTGGATCATTTACAGCCTATGAGTGACGTAAGTCATTCGCTGGGCCATGTCACGTGCTTGCATTCCGTATTTTGGGAAGCGGAGCGTGACAAGGTTTTTAGTGGTATCAGAGCCAGGTTAGACTCTAACTAGTTTGGGATTGGACCCTGATTAGTTGAGTTTAACCGGTCTGACTCAACAATATGTAAACCACGTTGATCACATGGATAATTGATAACCAACTTATGAATCTGGATGCTAACTGTTTGATTCCTATTTCAGACTATGGCTAGAAAAGGTGCCTCTACTTCTCGTGCTGGAGATGAACAGCCCGAGGAGCCCACCCTTGCCCAAATTATGGAGATGCTGAGAAGAGGTGCTTCTTCCTCCAGCCAGCCAGAGGCGCCCACAATGGCTCAAGTTATGCAGATGCAACGTGAACAGACTGAGCTGATGATGCAGCAAATGATGCAGATGCAACGGGAGCAAGCAGAAATGATGAGGCGGGAACATGCAGAAATGATGAGGGTGGCCTTGGGAGCTGTCAACCGAGAGCCTGCTGTACCGGTGCCTGCGGTCTTGCCGCCACGACCTGGAAATGTAGCGGATTTCATGAAGTTGCATCCAGACAAATTCGCAGGTACGGAAGGTCCACTGGAAGCTGAGCAATGGCTCATGAGGACCGAACAGCTGATGATCGCGGCCAGGATTGCCGACGTTGACCGAGTGGATGTCGTGAGCATCCAACTCGTTGATCTCGCCCAGATTTGGTGGCGAGCTGAAGTTGAGAGGCTGGAACGCCCCATCGCTTGGAACATCTTTAGGGAGAGCTTTCTCACAAAGTTCTCTCCTGATGTGACGAAAGGTGAAATGGAGCGGCAATTCGTCACCCTCACACAGGTTAGACAGATATTGTTATTATGCAATTTTCATTATTATTTCATAAATATACCAATGTTTAACTTAGGCGCTACCTTGGACCAGGGGAATCGGACCGTGGATGAGTACGCTACGGAGTTCACTCGACTTAGCCGTTTTGCGGCTTCCATGGTGACAAATGAGTGGGATAAGGGCCGCCGTTTCATGCAGGGCTTGGACCTCGACATTCAGGATCGTCTGGCTGCCTTGCGGCTCCGTTCCTATTCAGATATCCTGGAGGCTGCTAGAAGCCAGGAGCAGGCCAGTAAGCGGAAGCGCGCCAACCAACGGCCCGCTCAGCATCCTGTCACCGCCAGGCCGTCTGGAGGGCCTATCAGGAGGCCAGCGCCGACCTTCCCTGCCAGAGCACAGCCTTATGCACCTGCCGCTCAGAGAGCGAACCCAGTCTGTTCGTACTGTCACAAGGATGGACACATGCGTGGGGACTGTAGGTTAGCCAACCGTCAGTGCCTCTTATGTGGTAGCGGCGACCACATGGTTCGCGACTGCCCGAGGTCCGGGGCCACTGCACCAGTTGGAAGTTCCGCTCCGCAGAGAGCGCTTGGGCGTGGTCAGGGCGGACCACCGCTTCCACCTCAGAGACAGGCTTTTGGTCAGAGGAGAGCCGCTCCTCAGGGAGGTCCATCTGGAGGTCGTGGTCAGGCCTTCAACCTGACTGCGGAGGAAGCTGAAACTGCTGAGGAAGTCGTCGCAGGTATATTTATGTTTTATTATTATTGTCATCTGCTTTCTATTTTAGTTATTCACCCTTGCATCATTCAGTGTGTAGTTTCTTTTCACATTAGCATTTCTTAATCCCTATTATCCTGCCCTATTCATCTCTTCCCATATTTTTGATTCTATCATAGGTATTATTTTAGTTCATTCTTTTCCCGCCCATGCCTTGTTTGATTCTAGAGCGACCCATTCCTTCGTCTCTTCCCGCTTTGTGGATCATCACCAGTTGGAGTGCAGTGACATGCCAGCAGCTTGGAACATCACCACAGGTGGCGGGGTTATCGTTTGCTCTAGGGAGTGCAAGCAGAGCCCTCTAGTTATTGGAGGCACTGATTTCAAGGCAAACTTGATAGTGATCGGGAATTCAGGGTTCGATGTAATTCTCGGCATGGATTGGCTGGGGGAAAGTCATGCTGTTATTGATTGCCGGGCAAAGAAGGTAGTGTTCATGATTCCGGGACATGCAGAGTTCGAGTTTCATGCCGGGGAGACACCTCTTGGACGCGGTAAGAAGGCAGCAGATGAGGAAGATTGTGCAATGGAGTTGCACACAGACTGTGAGGCTGCGCCTCTTGTAGTGCGGGAATTCCTGGATGTATTCCCAGAGGAATTGCCCGGGTTACCTCCCGATCGAGAGGTGGAATTTGGCATTGAAGTTCAGCCGGGTACCGCTCCTATTTCTAAGAGTCCGTACCGGTTAGCGCCAGTTGAAATGGCGGAGTTGAAAGAACAGATTCAGGAGATGCTGAATAAGGGTTTTATCAGGCCGAGTGTCTCGCCTTGGGGAGCTCCTGTACTGTTCGTCAACAAGAAGGATGGTAGTCGCAGGTTGTGCATGGACTACCGTGAGCTGAACAATGCTACAGTGAAGAACCGGTACCCGCTGCCGAGGATCGATGACTTGTTCGACCAATTGGGGGGAGCTTCTGTGTTCTCGAAGCTAGATCTGCGCTCTGGGTACCATCAGGTCAAGGTGAAGACCGAAGATATACCGAAGACTGCCTTTCGCACTCGCTATGGCCACTATGAGTTCTTGGTCATGCCCTTCGGAGTCACTAACGCTCCAGCCGTGTTCATGAGCTTGATGAATCGGGTCTTCTCTCCCTTCCTAGACAAGTTCGTCGTGGTGTTCATCGACGATATCCTCGTCTATTCTCGGAGTCGTGATGAGCATGCCGAGCACTTGCGAATTGTCTTGCAGACACTGAGGGAACATCAATTGTACGGGAAGCTTAGCAAGTGCGAGTTTTGGTTGGATAGAGTTGCCTTCTTAGGGCATATTGTTTCGGGCGAAGGAATATCTGTTGATCCGTCCAAGATTGCAGCAGTTAAAGATTGGCCAGTGCCTAAGTCAGCGTCAGAGGTGAGGAGTTTTCTCGGGCTAGCAGGATATTATCGAAAGTTTGTCCAAGACTTCTCGAAGATTGCTGGACCGTTGACTAAACTGACAGGAAAAGATCAGAAGTTTACTTGGGATGAGGCATGCAGTGAAGCTTTCACAGAGTTGAAGAGCAGATTGACGTCAGCACCAGTGCTGACTATACCAGATGGATCAGGTGGGTTCGTGATTCACTGCGACGCTTCAGGCAGAGGTTTAGGAGCATTATTGATGCAGAAGGGCCGGGTTGTTGCTTATGCGTCTAGGCAGTTGAGGCCGCACGAGAAGAACTACCCCACCCACGACTTGGAATTGGCAGCGGTGATCCACGCTCTGAAATTGTGGAGACACTACCTACTTGGAGACCGAGTGGAAATCTTCACTGACCACAAAAGTCTCAAGTATGTCTTCACTCAGAAAGAGTTGAACATGAGGCAGAGACGCTGGTTGGAGTTGATGGCCGACTACGACATCAATTTGCAGTATCACCCCGGTAAGGTGAATTTGGTGCCAGATGCGTTGAGCAGAAGGCCAGTCGTCATGTGCTTGACCCAGCAGAAGGAACTCATTGAGCAGATGCGAAGATTGGACTTGAATGTGATTCTTCCGGGTACCGATCGGAGTTGTATGATGCTTCAGATGCAGTCATCTCTGGTTGAGCAAATTAAGGAAGCACAGGCAGGTGACGAGCAGTTACAGGAATTCAGGGCAGAAGTTGAGGCAGGTACAAGGACCGATATGGTCATCCATTCAGATGGGTCACTTCGCTTTGGGGCTAGGCTGTGTCCCAAAGGGTGAAGTTAGGCAGAAATTGCTCGAGGAAGCCCACCAGTCGGCCTACTCTATTCATCCCGGTGGTACCAAGATGTATCGGGATTTGAAGCTTCACTTTTGGTGGCATGGTATGAAGAGGGCCGTAGCCAGATTTGTGTCTCAGTGTTTAGTCTGCCAGCAGGTGAAGGCAGAACACCAGAGAACCGCCGGACTCCTTCAGCCTCTTCCCATTCCGGAGTGGAAGTGGGAGCACATCACCATGGACTTTGTTACTGCTTTGCCTAGAAGTCCCAGGGGTCACAACGCCATTTGGGTGATTGTTGACAGGCTGACGAAGAGTGCCCATTTTATTCCGTTCAGAGTTGGTCAGTCTACCGAGAGTCTCGCGGAGAAATACATGCAGGAGATCGTTAGATTGCATGGAGTTCCTGTCAGCATTGTATCAGACAGAGATACCAGATTTCGATCGCAGTTTTGGGAGAGTCTACAGAGCAGTCTGGGAAGCAAGTTGAAGTATAGTACAACTTTCCACCCTCAGACAGACGGGCAATCGGAAAGAACCATTCAGACATTGGAGGACATGTTGCGGTCCTGTGTACTTCAGTTTAGAGGATCTTGGGAGGATCACCTGCACTTGGTAGAGTTCTCGTATAACAATAGCTACCAAGCAAGTCTTGAAGCTGCTCCCTTTGAAGCCTTGTACGGTCGAAAGTGTCGGTCGCCAGTGTGTTGGGACGACATTGGTGAGAGGAAGCTATTGGGGCCCGAACTGATCACGAAGACTGTTGATGCCGTGTCCCAGATCAGGAAACACCTACAGGCAGCTCAGGACAGGCAGAAGAAATGGGCAGATGTTCACAGGAGGCCATTAGAGTTCGAAGTGGGTGATCACGTGTTCCTCAAAGTATCACCGTGGAAGGGAGTGATCCGGTTTGGAGGCGGGGGCAAGCTAAGCCCTAGATTCATTGGGCCATTTGATGTTGTAGAGCGAGTAGGCAAGGTGGCCTATAGACTCGCGTTGCCGCCGGCATTGTCTGGAGTGCATGATGTCTTTCATGTCTCCCAACTCAGGAAGTATGTCAGAGATGATAATCATGTCATCGACTATTCGGAGTTGTCTATTCGGCCAGATTTGTCCTGCGAAATCCCACCAGTTTCGATCTTGGACCGACGAGAGAAGGTTCTGAAGAACAAGGTTATCAGGTTGGTTCGAGTTGGTTGGAATCCTCACTCGCCCGGTGAGTCGACTTGGGAATTGGAGGAAGAAATTCAGAAGAAATTCCCTCATCTTTTTGAGTAATTATATTTGTGTTGTTTGATTGTTTTTCTTTTCTTTTGGGGTACCTACGACCCACCGGTTTGAATTTCGAGGACGAAATTCTTCTTGTAAGGTGGGTAGGATTGTAACTCCTGTTCCCGATTATACGGGCTATTTTATTTTTCCTTGTATGTCTTGATGTATTTTCTCCTAATTATCGTATATGAGCCCTTATCTTGTTATGGGCTTATTAGTCCTATTTATTATTATATTATTGTATTTATTTTGTGGCCCATCTGCACTCAAGCCCATTGGGTTTTGGGTCCAATCTAAACAACCCACAACCAATCCCCACTCTCTCCCCTTTAATCTCTCTCCCAATCCCGTTACTTTCTCCCCCTCTCCGTTTTCCCTAACAGAAACCCAAACAAAACCCCACGACCCCGTCATCTTCTCCTTCCCTCTCTGTTGAAACAGCAAACCCCAACAAAACCGTTAACAACTCCATCTCCCCCGTTCTCACCCCCGCTCCTGTTAAAACGAAACCAAACGAATCGTATACTCAAAACCCAACTTCACCTTCCCGTTCTCTCTCCCTCACCGCATTCCCACCGTCGCCCTCTCCAATCTCCGAAACCCAACCACTTCCGCCATCACCATACGCCTCGACCACCACTTTCACCGTCGAACCCAACTCCGCAAACTCCTCCACCATCGCCGCCAGCACCACCACCCTCGCCTTCACCCAGAACCCAACGCTTCGCTTCGTTCCCCTGTTCTTCGAGCGAAAGCAGAGCTTCGCTCTTCGTCGGAGTCGCTCGCCGTCGCCGCCGTTGCTCCCCGACCGTGGTCGCGACGCCGCTCCGCCTCGCGTCGTCGCCGTCGTCCCTACCTCTCTCTCTCTCACTCCCTCTCGCTCGCCCAGTCGAAGAAGAAGGACGAAGAAGAAGAACGAAGAAGAAGAAAGGATCAGATTGGCGGGATTGAGTTTAGACCGTGCGATCGCTTCGTGATCCGCGCCCCTGATCGCTGTTCCGCGTTCCGCCGCAGCCAATCCGCACTCGCTGTTTCCCGTTCTGGCTTGGATCCGGTGTGAGGACTGATCTGATTGGACCAAACCGCTGTTTGGTGTTCTACCCGCGCCAGATCCCAGCGCTGTGTTGCTGTTTGTAGCCGATCCGGTGTGAGAAATCAACTCTATTTGCTTGCTTTTGGAGCTCTTCGTACGTACTTCACACGTACCACTTGGGATTGTTCCCCGGGATACTGATCCCGTTATTCCTAAATATTTCGAACCAACCGTCTACAAAGTAAAAGGCAAGTCACTCTTATCGAATGTATTTTTCTTTTGTATCATATTCGATAAATATTGTTGAAATTCCGCAAGTGGATCTTATTCAAAATCGTAAAATATCATTGTGTCAATCGTCGAGATGCCACGGATTTACACGAGCGAATCCAAGTGGTAGTCTCGACATCGTGCCATCTTTTGCCTCTAAAGTATAAAAATGTTCATACATCATATAGTTATAGTTATTGATTATAAAAATAAGGAATTGTAGACATATTTCATATCATGAAATTAAATGACAAATAGCTATGTTAGATTGTAGAAATTTGTTGATCGTTAATGTGATTGTTATTGCTAATCGTTGAATGGGAATTATTAAAATGTTAGACATCACCTATATTAATACCATGGTCACCTAAGGTTGATTCGCTGCGATTAAGATTAATTAAACCCCAATTTACTATTATTAAATCCTATTTTTACCATTTTTACTTAAAATGAACTTATAGACTATTCAGAAAATTACGCTAATCTGAACCTTAACATGCTGTTTAGACCTAGAACACTTCATTAAAACCAGGAACCCCCTGAAAGTAAATCGTAGCCCTATCTGTGTAGATGTCGATAGACACCAAAACTTTCGAATTCGGAGTTATACTGCTCCAGTTATGAACCTTTTACCGCAGCTGCGCTGAAATTACAGATTCACGTACATAACAACTTAGGCTAATGAATTAAGTGAACTATTAATCACACATGGCCAAGATAAATTCCAGATTTGAAAATAACATGTTTAGGGTGTTAAAAAGTATTTTTACTGATTTTTATGATATTTATTTACTGCCTTTATAATTAAAATTAGACAACATCTACACCCAGCCAGAAACTAAAACCCATAAAGAACACCGAATTTCACTTAGCTACCGTCGACGGATTATAGACTTTAAGTATGCGTTGGAACCGGGCGGGAGTCTAGTTTCTAGACCACCTGACGGATCCATATTTGCTGCCCTGTAGCAACGGGAATGCTGATTTTGGCACAGCAACCTACTGCTGTCCAAAATTGGGATTCTATATTTTATAATGTACAATTGTGTTTATAATGTTATATTTAGTGTATTTAATTGTATATAGTATATTGCATGATCTTAGGATTCTTTTGACACCTTCTCTAGCGTCCCTTATTAATTGCGTTATTGTATGATAATTGGAGTAAAGAAAATAAATCAAGCCGGGGTTAAGGGTTGATTAGGGTAGTTGACAATATAGTATGTGTACTCGGATGGTGGCCAGTGTTTTATCGTTATCGGCATCGTGTAAGAAATTACACATGTCCCGTGTTTTATCGTTATCGGCATCGTGTAAGAAATTACACATGTCCCGTGTTTATCGCTATCGTCATCATTCCTAGTACATGAACTATAGAGTCTACCACCTTAGTCTAAGCGAAATTGATTGTATGCATCGAACCTGTGGTACGGCACACATGGGACACAGTAGTACGTGCATTAGCTAGGATTTAAAAATGATAATAAACCTAAGGCTTTCATCACACTACCAATGCATATTGTTATCTTAATGAACAGTGTTCTCAATGCTATTGCCCTTATTGGTATTGTTTATCGTTATCATGGTAAATTGTATTTAATGCATATTGTACTGTTATCTCTTTTACACTGTTCAATTCTATCGACTTCATTGTTTATTTGAATTCATTGTTATGCCACAATTTCCATTGTTCACTGTTTCTCCACTTGCATGTCCACGACTTGCTCTAAGGACCTTCCTTTTCCTTTTTTTTTAGATGAGCAACTTACAGGTATCCAAGGAGATTTACCTGATGGCATAGGAGATCAGCATTGGTGAAGAAAATGATTTCTGCACTGCTAAAATAAATAATGTTTCAATTGATGACTTTAAATAAATTTGGACAAGTGTTATTTCTTGTAATATGGGCTTCGACCCGAATATTGTTTATTTAATTTCCAGATGTTGAGTTATTTGATATTGGTTATTTTTATGCATTAAATTCCAATATTGTTATTTATGTGATTACTCTTTTATTGCATGCGTGGTTGGTTTATTACTTGTTATATTGTTGAGTTGGATCATTTACAGCCTATGAGTGACGTAAGTCATTCGCTGGGCCATGTCACGTGCTTGCATTCCGTATTTTGGGAAGCGGGGCGTGACACCAAGAAAACTCAAAAAAAAAATAAGTGCAGCATCATCATCTCTCTCTGAAGCCGTGCCACTCTCAGTCCGTCATTTCCCAAAAAAACCCCAAAAAAACTTTAAATGCAGCATATCATCTCTCTTTCTCGCCCTCCCCCAAATTTTTTTAAATGCAACATATCTCTCTCTCTGTAGTTCCTCTCTCTCTATATAATTCCTTTACTTTAAAAACAAAAACAAAAAAATTTTAAGAGCAACACCTCTCTCTCTCTCTCTCTCTCCCTACCTCTCTCTCTCTCCTAAAACAAAACCAAAAAAATTAAAGTGCTCTCTCTCTCCCCGTCAGTTTAAAAAAACAAAAACTGTAAAAGAACACAAACTCGGGTTGGGCTCAGGCTATTCAATTTTATTCGGACCCGAGCTTGGGCCTGTATTTTATAGCCCGGCCCAAAATCGGGTTGGGCTTGGACCCTAAAAATCATTTCGGGCTCGGGCTCGGGCTTATATAAGTTCGGCCCAAACCCGGCCCGTTACCAGCCTTAGTTCAATCAAACTATGGAATATAAGGTTGTGGCATTATTCACGACTTATGACGTGACTCATGAGGAAGCCAGAAATATGAGACTAGCTACTCGAAATGAACGGTCATTGATAAGGAATAATGGCAGGAATTTTTGTCATCCTATATTCTTGTTCTTTTTTTTGGTAATAAAATCCTTACATTTAATGATTAACGGAAACATAATTTGAAGTCAACTTTATGATCTCTATCTATATTGGTCAGGCAACGGGCAACCCCAAAAAAGAAAGGAAAAAAAAAAAGGGTAGAAACTATATCAATCTTACAAAAACCAGAGTGGCACAAGTATGCACCACAGCCTGGACTGAGAAGAGCAGAAAAAGAAAACAAGAAAGGAAAGAGAGGGAGAAAAAAAAACCTACCATGGTATTACCCTTAGAGAGAGCAAATTTCCAACTCAGCTAGTATTCCTTCATGTCCAATGAAAGCAATTTTCAGTGAGTTATATACTTATATCAACCCAACCTAATAAATCCAACTCGACTGAGTTCGTGTCGAGTGCAAGCAATTTTAAGTGAGTTATTAAAAGACAATAGGTTAATTTGCTAATAAAGTTGTGGTTACAAAGTCCAGTTTTGGGGGGGTTTCTTAAAAATAAAATTTTATGTGTGGCTAGATTATTCAAGTGTTTGTTTGTGGAAATATTTTATCAACAATGATAGATAAAACCATCTCATACTAAAGAGTAGATAACACAACATCAACAGCATAATGTCAGCTTGCAATGAAAGGAATTAGCACAAAAAATTGAGGTAATATTTGTAATCAAGCACAATATATCGTAACTAAGCAGAGATACCTGTTCCGGAGTTTTTTCAAGATAGCGGTTTTGAGATATGCCTTGCGCCAGAAACTCCCTCACTTTCCCTCCACTAGTATAAAGTTCAGACAGACATCCATGTGCTTCAATGATACGACCCAACCTAAAAGCACACAAACCAAGTTGTGCCATAGCTCTATTGAATAGAATCTGACATGAAATATCCATGAGCTGTATACCATCTTGCAAATGACTCATCAACAGCATATCACGGGCAATTGAGAACTCATCAAAAATAGCATGGTGGTAAATATCACAAAGCATAGCTCTTGCCTTAGTTCTCTCGTCCCCAAACTTATATATGAGAGACACCAGTGTATCCATTAGGATTCTACTGCTCTCATGAAATGTAGGCATCCTAGGTACAAGCATAGGAATCACCACAAAATCAGGTCGACTCCTGTTCTCTTGTTCATCCCCATCATCTTCGCTACCAGCTGCCCTCTGCGCTGCCAGCTTCCTCATTGCATCGTAGACTTCTTTAGGCTTATAATATATTAGCTCAACCCTTCTCAATGCCACTTTTGCAGCTGCCTTGAGATCCCCTACCCTCTCAAGATAGTTCTGAACATTTTCAGCGACAACAAGGAACAATGGTTCATCTCTCAGTCTCTCAACATACTCCTTAGTGTGCGGATCAATACACTGTAAACTCTTGAAGAATTCAGAATCCAACCGATCAAGAAATGAAACCAAATTTCCCCAAACCCTAATAAGACCCTTATGGTCCACACCCTTCTGGGTCTCGTTCTCCTCGGGCTCAGCAGTGTCAACAACTATGATATTATAGTGATGCTCAAGAATGTCAAGCACAGTAAGCATGTTACCAATGCATTTTTTCCACACATTGATGGGCATATGTCCGAGCAAACTAGGGTTCACATCAAACTGTGCTGATATAAGACAAAAGAGGATCTCCAGCTTCTGGGCTGGTGTCTTAGCAATATGAGTCAAGTATGTGAGCTGCTCCACTTGCTCCATTCTCCCTGTGCCCTTCTTACCCCTCACAGCCACAATCTCCTTGAGTTTCTTATCCACAATATCCCAAGTAGTCTCACTTGGGTCCTTCCTAAACAATTTCTCCATAATAGAATCCTTCTTGTTCTGCTTCTTGATCCAATCATTATTAGGTCCGGACTGCTCGTCTACATCGTCGTCATCCTCATCTTCCTCATCATCACCACCCACTTCAATCTTTGAAGGGTCGACATCAGAGCCCGAATCATCATCCTCATCCTCTTCCTCCTCTTCCTCCTGCTCTTCATGATCACTCACGGGATTCTCCCGATGCTTCACAATAACTTCCTCAAACTGCTTGTTATTCTTCTTTAACTTTTGCTTCATCGAATTAAGAGCCTTCGCATTGATAGTGCTCATCTTCTTCTTAGCATCCTTATTGGCTACGGCTTCCACCAAAAAGTCCTCAAGCATGACAAGGGACTTGATATACAAACTTGGAACCTTTTCAGATTCATTCACCCTCACCACCTTCTCCAACTGCTTGTTGATCTTCTCAAAGCTTTCCAAAAGGCTAACCCAATCATTGATCTTCATTGCATTCTTCATTTGCTCGACCGTGGCTGCCATCTCATTGTACCGCTTATCTCGGGCCGATTCAACGACACGTTTCTTCACATCATCATCACTGTCACTATCATTGCCTGTGAGGTACTTGCTCCCTGCATTGGTCCCAGGTGCAGGCCCCTCTGCAACATCAGCATCACTTTGTTCGCTGAACTCGCTCCTTTCGTCCTCCTCGGAGTCACTATCACCTCCCTAATATCCAAATAGGTATCACAATTAGAATTTTTAAAACATTAACATACAAAGCCACGAACTCCGAATTTTGGGGTTGGAATTTACCTGAGTCCAGAATCGAGAAGCCATGGTTGTAATTATGTAAAACTGTTCCAAACGCGATGTAACTCTACAAATCAAATAAAAAAAAGGATCTTTATCAGCAATTCAAGATTCTGAGTTTTAATTTTTAGGCTATTATAACAATATAAAGATGTGATCTTTTTTAGGACAAAAACAGTAAAATTTCGACAAATTTTCAGAATATAAAGGAATTACTGATCCAAAACCCTACTTCAAAAAAAGATCTTTTATCAACAATTCTACATAAATTTCATATCAAAATAACAGTCCTGATTCAAAGATTCAATTTTTATGTCATTATCAACATAAAGATGTGATATTTAGGTTAACTCAACTCCAAACAAAAATTAAATAAATTAAAAAATATACAGAGAGATTGCATGATTTCAAAGCGAAGCAGAAACCCTAATTGTGATTATTACACTTACGAAAAAGATCTGAAATGGAGGGAGATTGAGCGCCGCCGTTGTGTAATTAGCCGTTTCGGGAAGGGGAAAGATTGATTCGGTATTGGCTAGGGTTTGCATTCTCTTTTTGGATTTTTTTCCCGAATTTTTTTGCCGTACTAGGCAACTTTTTGAAATTATTTGCGATTTTAGGCCAGTTCTCAAATTATTAGCGTTCGTGGGCTAGCCAACGCCACGTCAGCAGCGGGCCGCTATTGGGAATAGCGGCATCTTAATATACGATACCGCTAATAGGAATAACGACCAACACATTGTAATCATTCTCCCACACTTAGCAGATTTTAGAGAGGGTGATTCCTAAAAAGTTTTTCCAAAAAATTTAAAACTAAGGTCGCTATTCGGAATAAGTATACTAAGGTCGATATTCACACAATAGCGACCTCTGTAGGAAACACAATCTCCTTGTTGTTTGTAAAATTCGCAAAATAGTCATACAACTAAGATCTCTATTCGGAATAGCGACCTTAGTACAATAAAGGCCTCTATTCTGAATAGCGACATTAGTTTTAAAAATAAATTGATTGTAATTTTTCAGATATCAAAATCTCTCTAGATTTTGCCAAGTGTTAGAATACAGCTTATTAGAGGTCGCTAATCCCATTAGCAACCTCATACATACTAAGGTCGCTAGTGGGAATAGCGACAACAAACAAAAAATTCAAAAAAAAATAAAATATAGGTCGCTATTCTCATTAGCGACCTCGAAAATGAAAAGATCGCTATTGGGAATGGGGGTCGCTGCTGACGTGCCACAAAGTTGTCCAAGAGCGCTAATAGTTGGGAAACTGGCCCAAAAAATACAAATATTTTCAAAAAGTGGCCTGTGTAGGCAAAAAATGTTTTTTTCCTGAACGGTGGAATTTTTTTTTCCCAAAATGACCTACTTTTTGAATTTTTTTTCCAAATTGACATACTTTTTAAAAAAAAAAGGGCAAAAGCCAAAGTACCCCCCCAAACGTTTGGCCCGAGTACAAAATGCCCATACAACGTTTGAAAAAGTACATTAAACCCATTCTTCCGTTAACTTAACCCTTTCCATTAAGTTATAATTATTAAATTACTTTTTTACCCTTACCCTTTCATATTCAATCTCTTTTTTTCCTTTCTTCATTCCTTTATATCTTTAACTTGTATAACTGTATGAACTAATTAATAAGAGTTATTTGGAATATATGGTATGAACTAATTATATGTACAATTGTTGATTTCCTTAGTAACCATCTTTAACTTGTACAACTGAATGGAGCCAGACCTTATATGAACTAATTATATGTATATGTTAGTATGACGATTTAGCCTTTCTCCATATGGAGCCAATGCAGAGTATCATCATTATTGACTTGTAGTTTGTACTCTATAGAGGATGGACAAGATGCAACCAGAAAACCGAAGGATGGTGGTCAAATGGAAGTGAGGGCGATTATGTCTCAATCAATTCCCATTGCTTGTGATAATCGATTGATTAATCAAGTTTATAATTAACATGATTATTGTTTTTTTTTTAATTTAAGAAAATATGGAGTATGACCACCATGTTTCATTAATAAGCTGTTAACAAAACAATCCCGTATTCCCTTTCTTCATTCCTTTCTTCCCTCTCGATCTCAACAGGTCACTAAGGAAATTGTAGTAAAAATGTACAGTAACATGGTTACTCTTCAAATCATGGACACCATCCTATATGAAGCTCAAAGACAAGGAAGAATCTCTTTCTATCTCACCTCCAATGGCGAAGAAGCCATCAACATTGCTTCTGCTGCTGCATTAACCATTAATGATGTTGTATTCCCCCAGGTTAATAATTAGTAACTTTTTTTAGAATTATATATATTTCCGAAATTATACATCGATCTAAAAGAACCCTTTATTAATTATATATCTAGTATAGGGAGCCTGGTGTTCTTTTATGGCGCGGTTTCACTTTACAAGAATTTGCAAACCAGTGCTTCAGAAACAAATCAGACTATGGGAAGGCCGGCAGATGCCAATTCATTATGGATCTAAGAGGCTCAATTATTTCACGGTTTCTTCACCTATAGCCTAAGCTACTTACCATCTATTCCAAATAACTCTTATTAATTAGTTCATACAGTTGTACAAGTTAAAGATATAAAGGAATGAAGAAAGGGAAGAAAGAGATTAAATATTAAAGGGTAAGGGTAAAAAAGTAATTTAATAATTATAACTTAACGGAAATGGTTAAGTTAACGGAATAATGGGTTTATTGTACTTTTTCAAACGTTGTATGGGCATTTTGTACTCGGGCCAAACGTTGGGGGGGTATTTTGGCTTTTGCCCTAAAAAAAATTTCAAATTAACCTACTCGTTGTCTCAACAAGCGAGTTTGGTATAAATTCCATCGTTTTTTGAGACAGCGAGTGTGAAATTTGAGTTTTTTTTAATTTCTTCCTGACCAAGACTCGTTGTCTCAAAAAACGAGTGGGTTTTTCCCAAACTCGCTGTTTCAAAAAACGAGTGTGGTTTGGGGGTTTTTAATACCCCAGACTCGTTTTTTTCCCCTCTCCTCTCCGTTCTTACTCTTTCTTATCTCCATTCTTACTCTCTCCTTAACTCCGAAATCCAAAATCCTAGCCTCCCAAAATCGACCTCCTACCCACAAAATCTCCTATAAATCTAAATATATTCATTTAATCTTTCCCAACCACCATAACTTCTACTCTCAAAACCCTAAACCTATCTTCCGAATGATCCATATTTTGGAATTTTGAACTATAATAATTCACATTTGTTTAAAAATTATTGGAAGTTTAGAGATTGTGAATGAATTTGGATTCATAGATGTTGAAGTAGATATGAATGTACAGGACAGACTGCATATGCAGCTTGAATTGAATTTTTTTCCCTAAACTCGCTTCCTCAGAAAGTGAGTCTGGGCAAAACCTCCTCGCTTTCTGAGAAAGCGAGTTTAAAGTTGAGAGATTTTCAGAGCCTAAGTGGTCTCTGGAAATTTCTCAACTCAACAGTCACTTTCTCAGAAAGCGATTGGATTTTACCTACAGTCGCTTTCTGAAAAAGCGAGTGTAGGCAAAACCACATTGCTTTATGAGAAAACGACTGTGGAGTTGAGAAATTTTCAGAGACCAAAAATGGATCTTTCGGAAGATGGGTTTAGGGTTTTTAGAGTAGAAGATGAAAGGGTTGGGAAAGATTAAGTGAATATATTTAGATTTATAGGAGATTTTGTGGGTAGAGGGTCAATTTTGGGAGGCTAGGATTTTGGGTTTCGGAGTTAAGGAGAGAGTAAGAATGAAGATAAGAAAGAGTAAGAACAGAGATAAGGAGAGGAAAAAAAACAAGCATGGGGTATTAAAAAACCCCAAACGACACTCGCTGTCTCAAAAAGCGAGTTCGGGAAAAACTCACTCGCTTTTTGAGACAGCGAGTCTTGGTCAGGGAGAATTCAAAAAAACCCAAACCACACTCGCTGTCTCAAAAAGCGATGAGTTTTTTACCAAACTCATTTTTTGAGACAGCGAGTAAATCAGTTTGGGATTTTTAAAAAAAGTAGGTCAGTTTGGGAAAAACATTCAAAAAGTAGGTCATTTTGGGGGGAAAATCTAAATGGTGCTCATTTTCAAAGTTAATACATTGAAAGCCTGGGAAATTAATTCCACGAGTGAACTACGTAGTAGCCACGTCAGACTAGGCTGCAATTTGGTAATTGTGAGTAAGGAAAATTTTCTGCCACAAATTTTAACTACAGCAATAAAAATCAAAATCTTCTACTATTTTAATGGGAGAGTTGGGGTTTGTAACAAACAAATCCTAACTTTGTAACTATATAAACACGTATAATACACGTTCAAACTATATTCAACAAATATAAATATGCACCGCACGTGTAACCCAAATCAAAACATTCAAATATGAACTATTTTTTTTCTTATTCAATATATATTCATTTAATTTGTTGACTTTACTTTTTTTAGACGTGCATCGCACACACATTATACTAGTAATAATAATAAGTTTGCGTGTTATGTACACTTCAGCCATAAATGCCAACTGCGATTCTATTATCATAGACCTACCGGTTGGAAATACTTTTAAAATGAGGCTCTATGTGAGATTTAGTTTCAAATTAGGGTTTATTTAGGATAAATATCCTCTTTTTTTTTTAATAAAAAGATGACCCAGTCATCGCTTCATTAATGCGACATTAAAGAAACATAGTAGAGCTAATTACAATGAAACCAAAATACTAACTGCGATCTCCTTACAACGTACTGACAAGAAATGAAAAGCAAAGCAGAAATAAAGATACAAGGTTTGAGCACATCACTCAAACCTCCAACACATGCCCGGAGTTTTCTATCCCACACCCTCCCCTTGCATGCCCTCCACATTCGAATGCTCTCCTTTTCATTGCTGCTCCCATTGCCCTGTCGCCTCGTGAGTCTTCTATTCCTCCTCTTCCATACGTAGCTTTTTCATCGATAAATATCCTTTCTGTAAATGGAAGAGCGTAGCGGTTTAGGATCTTATGCATGGATATTTATACCAAACCAGATCAGATCATGTTGGATCGGGTTCAGGTACTAGGTTTTAGCATGTGCAAATCATGTACAAAATTGGGAAAAGATGCAGTGAAAATGTGCAATTTACTTCCATTATTTTTTCTAAAAATTGTGACTATACTCTGCCTTTTTATTCCCAAAAAAAAGGTATTCTCTCTCTCACTCTCTCTCTTTATTTCTGTTGGCAATCGGCAGTACTCACTCTTGCATTAGGGAAGAGATAAACTTTTTTAAACATCCTTAATTAATTTTGTATAAGATCATAATCGAACATGTGACATTCTACTTAACTAGTATTATACACGTGCGTTGCACGTGAGGAAAATGAGGAGGAGGGAATGAAAAGGACAAAAAAAAATAAAAAATCTAGTATTATACACGTGCGTTGAACGTGGAGAAAATGGGAAGGGAGAATGAAAAGGACAAAAAAAAATCTACCAACACGTGCGCTGCACGTGTTGACAAAACGACAGATATTTACAAATGACACTAAGCTCTTCTCCCATTATAATATTAGAGATTAGAGATTAGAGATAACGGGATGCTTTGCTAAAAAGTAAATTACCACACATTTTAATAAGAAAAGAGGGAAATGCATATATGTAACTATGTAAGATTCATTAGGGCAAAGGAAAAAAACAATGGAAGACATGTTAAAGATATTTTTTATAAGACATTAAATTTTTAAGTATAAGTTATGTAAAAAGCATTAAATTTAGTAATCAAGGTTACAATAAAGGCTACATATTTGACATACTAAGAAAGAAATATACTATCCAGAATTATATCAATTATATCTATATCTTATACTAATATGAGAGAGAGTCTAACCCCTCTTTCCTTTCTCTATTTTCAATCAGAGAAATGAGAGTGAAAGTAGAGATTCCTATTTAACTAACACGTACACTATGCATAATTTTTATTAAAATAACAAAAATAAAATAAAAAATTTAATTCCTCAAACATAGTCTCTTTCCCTTGTACTTTTCCCACCTCACAAAACCTCACGACTCTTCCCAAACCCACCCCTATCCCTACTCCCGCAACCCCCAGGAGCTTTAGTAATATTCAATTGTATAACATTATGGTTTGGTAGTGATTCTCTAAATTATCTGCTTATGTGATGATGATAATAAATATTTCAATAATTACGGTATGAATGATATTCATAAATTTATCCTAATTCTCTCACATTTTTTGGGAGTTCTATATAATTTTATGAGTGCCTCAAAACTATTTTAGTCTGTGCAATTTGCACAGGGTAACACTAGTATATATTATAATAATAGAAGAGAGAGTGTATTCCCTCTCCCCTTCTTTTATTTTAAAATAAAGTAAGGAAAGAAAATATAGGAATTTTCATTTAAATTGGTACGTGCAGTACATCTCATCATTTCTACAAGAGGTCTATTTTTTTTCTCTCACTTACACCATTTTGTTGTTGTGTAAAACGAGCTGTCAATTCATGTCTTATTCCTTGATCTCTGAAATATTTTACAGCATTGTGTGAGTTGTATTCACCACCACGATCCGTCCTCAAAGTTTTGATTTGAAGCCCGGTAACGTTTTCAACTTCAGCCTTAAAATCTTTGGAAGCTTGAAAGGCATCTAATTTTTGTTGAAGGACATAAATCCATATCAGTCTTGAAAAATGATCAATGAAGGTAATGAAATACTTGCTGCCTCCAAGAGATTCGGTTGGCATGCTTCCACAAATATCTGAATGTACAAGTTCAAGTGGTCACTATGTTGCTTTCCAAGTTGACATGCTTCACAAAGTTCTTCAACTTGATCAATTTTCGGTAGCCCTCTAACCATCATCTTTGTTGATAATAGCTTCAAGCCTCCATAGTTCAAATGCCCAAATCTCTCATGCCATAGCTTAGAGACACTTTGATCTATAGCAACTAAACATGACAAATTTATGGTTTCAAGCCTGAGAGGAACTTAATTATTTGAAGCTACACCAATTCTTGCAATGACTTTGACTTCCTTTGCAAATGGTACAAGCATCTCCATGCATATGCAAATCATATCCTTTCTTCATAAGATGACCAACACTTATGAAAGCATTTTTCATTCACAGTTTTACCAAACAGTAGTCAGTGGAAGCATCTGAGTCACCTGATGTCCATCGATTGTTCTTGTGGAAAAGCTGTAATTGGCTTGAGTCACTGTATCTCCTAGACTCCTGGGACATTAAAGCCAAAGACCAAACATTAGAGAAACAAATTAATATATTTTGTGTGTTTCTTTTGGTAATTTATATGCTAGACTATTATCGACAATTACTTCCTATTTAAATAAGTTCTTCATGTTTGATTAGGTTTGTCGTAGAAAACTAGGATTTATTGTCTCTTAATATCTCTTTTGTTGTTTGGGGTGGAAGAATTTCATTATATCATCTTTATCAGCATTATTAGTTTCTTAAGCAAAACCCCATCTACAAGACTAGGCGGATCTTGAAAAACCAGAAGGTGGACAACACTTTGAAGGCATTTATATGGTCTTTAGGTAGTTGGTTTTTGCAACCTGCAAGTCAAAGGTTTTGCAACTTTTCAGTAATTGATTAGCCATAGGCCCTTAGTTAAAATCGTTCATTTGCAGTGGATTTTGATTACAGTGGCTTATATGTCAGTATAATGCACCATCCTTTGAACTCATTGCAATTTCTTCTACCAACATCATTGCAAGCATTTGAGCCACCTGATTCATATGTCCATTAATTGTTCTTGTGGAAAAGATATAAATGCCTCAATTCTCAATATCTCCAAAACATGAAAACCCAAAACCTAATATTACAAATAGAAAACCCTTTTTGTGGTTTGTTTAGGAATTCATATATGGCACACTGTATTTTGACAATTTCTTTTTATCTAAATGCCACAACATGTCACTGCTGCAACAATATCATTTTGATCCTTAATTCTTGGTCATTTTTAGACCACAAAAGAGATAGAATGAATGTTCGATCACTTTGATTTATAAGTAGTATTGGACCTCCTCACAGTGGACAATGATTCATTGTTTCCAATTTTACATGACATAATACACTACTACGAAGCCCTTACAAATTTCCTTACAGAAGTTTATCGATCCCTCGTAAGAATTGGATTCCTAACTATTATCCACAGGAAAGCTTTTATCTGTCAAGGATTTCAACTTCTGTATAACCTTAGCATATTAAGACCTTGCACTTTCAAGTCTCAGTAATAAAAAAAAAAGGTCAATAGACTGATTTCACAGAGAAGTTGCCTTTCTACTTCCAAATTTTCGCACTTAAATATCCATAGTAACTCATGTTTCTGAGATTACTAATATTATTTCTATGTTAAATTGCATATTCACTACTGTCCATTTCCTCTGAAAAGAAGATGCCTGAATTTCATATGGTGATACTTTAAGGCGAATGAAATTCTTCTCTTGAGTTTGATATTTTTATCTACTAGGATTTAATGCATGCTGACGTTGCAATTACTATTTCCAAATGGGGTTCAGATATCATTAAGCTACTGCTAAGCTAATTTCATAAACAATACTGTTTATCTCTCCTAAACAAATATATATTGTCAACACATAAACCCAAGAGTTTAAGTTGTTCCACCACATCATTAGTGGCATCATGAAAAAGAGTATCATGGTTTTAGACATATTAATATTATCTGTTGCTAATATTCCTGTTCCTGCTATTTCCATAAACTGTGATAATAAACCTGTTATAGAACTACTAAAGCATGATTCTGTGAATGCTAAGATGAACAGGTACCTGCAGCTGCACTTCAAGTCAATCAAGAGCCTATTAGGCAAATATGTGGTTCTTGACTATATAAAATCAGAAAAGAACCTTGCAGACCACTTGACAAATGGTTTGTCTAGGACGTTGATCCTAGAATCATCGAGGGGGATGGGGTTAAGCCCATAAGTAAGTCACCAGCAGTGGCAACCCAACCGAGTCTGACTGGAGATCCCAAGAAGCCGGTTCAATGGGTAGAAACAAGCTGGACTTCGGTGACTATTATGGAACACTGACTCAGAGATTAAATTCTCATAAATTAATGCCCAGGTGGCTGTACGAGGTTGTACAATGATATCCCATCCCTATGGTGACAGTGTTCCTGTGTGATCTGGTTAGGATGAGTTCTAAACTCTTAATAGGTCCAAACATTATTATGTAGGGTTGACTCCGATCACCAACCCTTTGAGGACTTACCTATATGAGAGGTCGTGAAGGCCGCGACTATGGGACAGGGCGATCCCAGACAACTCTCATGAATATGGAAAAAGAGCGCATGGCCATTCAAAAGCGCCACCCGATAGACCCAAGAACCTCTAGCGTACTATGTGTGTTATTTTCTGAATCTGAGTCAAGAAGTCTGATTCAAGGCATAGTCCATCAAGCACTTCTTCAGACAAAGACAATAGTCACTACGTGAGATTTAAGGCTGTAGTCCATCTCATTTATGCATAGTATACTCTTGCCCAGAACTTCTCCATCATTATTCTTTTGTTATCTCTGTTTTCGGATCTTGGTTTTTGGGGGGGATTGTTGGTTTTTTGGTCAAAACCAAGCTCCTCTTTTCCTTGCTTTTAGTCCCACATCGGTTGGGAGATGTGCATTGTGAGTGGGATCAGCCCATATATACTTTATTCTTCTCTTCCCTTAAAACAACTGAAAATGGTTTTCCCTCATAACTCTTCTTCTCCTTCATTTCTTCTTTTCTCTTCCGTTCTGGGCAAGGCTAAGTTGGGGTCAATCTCTCGACGTTGTGTGCGACAGCGAGACGCCGGTGATACCGGGGGTTTTACCACTAGGAGCATCTGCGAAAAGTCTGCACATAAGACCGCGGATCAACTCTTAGGGCAGTGCGCTCCGCGCGACTTCCCCATAGGCCGGTAACTCTGTTTTAATTTATTTTGTTTGTTGTTTCCAATTGCTGAAATAAATGCTGAAAATAGAAGATTCGAGACAATTTTCCTATCACAATTTGCACAGGGTAACACTAGTATATATTATAATAATAGAAGAGAGAGTGTATTCCCTCTCCCCTTCTTTTATTTTAAAATAAAGTAAGGAAAGAAAATATAGGAATTTTCATTTAAATTGGTACGTGCAGTACGCACATTTTCTTAAAACAAATAAAACAAAACAAAATAAAAGCTTCAAACCTCTCCAGGCCAACCACAATCTCTTCCCCTCCCACTTTCAAAATCCAAATCCTCCATTCTTCCCCATGCCCCCCTCCTCCCACATTGCATCCACATGCACGCCTCACGCACGCCGCACCACACCGTTGCTCGCATAAATTCATCTCACTTGAGAAGGGGAGCGGGTTACCGAGTCATGGCCGCATTTGGGAGGGACGGTAGAGCCGTAGGAAGCGGTGACGGTACTAGAGGTGGGAGGAGTAGGCGATTCCGAGATGACATGGCAAAAGGAGGGGGTATGACGATAGAGGAGGTGGTTGCTTTGACGGAGGCAGGATGGTGGAGGGAATGATAGCGACTTTGAGGAATTTGAGGAGGATATGAAGGAGAGATAAGTGAAGGAGGGTAGGAGAAGGGCAGCGGCGAAGGAGGCGGTGGTGCAGCAAGGGCGGTGGTGGTAGCGGGAGGAGAGGCGGGGTTAGGGTTAGGTTTAGGGATTGTGGTGACGGAGTGATGTTGCTTTTAGATTGGTGATAACATTGGAGAATGGATGATTAGTTTACGAGAGTCGAAAGATAGACTGAGAGAGGGAGACTAGAAGGTGTTTGATAATATTTTCCTATAAAATTCGTGTTTCGCGGAGGGTGTTTGATGAAATGCCTCAAAGAGATGTGGTTGCTTGAGTGCTTTAATTTGATGGGTTTGCAGTTTTGGGTATGAAAGGCTAATGGACGATGCTTGGAGTTTTATTGAGTTGATCAAAGTGAAGAGATTAAGAGTGGAGTGATAATAGATGATATTTGGAGTTTCATTGAGTTGGTAAAAGTGAAGAGATTGACATACTACGTAGACCAAAGCAACAACATGGTATTGAGTGGTGGCCGTGATTGCTATTAAGGTCTTCAAAATTTTCAGATGGCAATGATACAATTGTTATTCTTTAAATTAGAATAAAACAATTATACTTATTATTTGATAAACTACACGCTACAAAATTGAATATGCATGATTTATGGTTGATATTAGCAGTTCTTATATTTACCCTCGACATTTTGTAGTCAATTCTGTCTGTTAGACTACCCAGATGAAAATTGGAACCTAATGAGTTGTATATTTTAATTATTTGAGTAAGAAGATATAGAATTTTATATCTATATTAGTCATATTATAGTTAGACAATTTAGTTTAGCTATATCAGTATATATATATATATATACAATATATATAATTTTGTTTTAGTTTTATAATATGAACAATTTATGGATTTGTTGAATGTTGAAATGCTTTATTTGGTATTTAGAAATTTTAGAATATTACATAATGTATATAGATGAAAGAAAAAAAATGTACATGTGAAATTCTACCGAAATTTTAGGAGAATTGTTGATTACGTTTCAACTTTCGGTTACAATTTGTATTTTAAGAATAATCTTCATGTATATATATGTTTTTTAAGGGACATGACCTATTGGCACCTGAAGTTACTACTAATACCCTAAACACACCTAAAGTTTTTCTAATACCCCAAAAGTACCCACAGTCTGATTATTTGGACCTGCAGCCCCCTACCGTCTATCTCTGTTAATTTAATAACAGATGGCTGATGAAATGACATATCTACCCTTCAGCCTTTTCCTTTCTTCATTTCGTCTACATTGAATTAATTCCCCTTTCTTAATTCGTCGCTTAACTTTTGTGGATCCAAATTTTTGTTGAGTTTCGGTTGAAGGTGAGATCGTGAGCGCGTGGTGGTTGTGCGGAAAGCGTAGCAGAAGATGGAGGTCGGCGGAGCGTCAGGATTGAATCGACGCAGCGGAAGGTATGAGCTTCCCCCATTATAATTATTTCATAATCTGAGAGGAACCTAATTTTGCTATTATTGATTCTTGATAGTAGATGGGTTTAGTGCTTGAGTTAATTTGAAGTTAGTGTTGTTTCTCCATTATTAGAGTTGATTTGAATGTTATTGAATGTTGATTGTTACATGATATTGAGTCTCTGGTGAAGAACGTAGGGTTGAATTCTTAGTTCAGTTTAGTGAGGGAACACTAGATTTGGGATTTGATATAAGTTAGGGTTGACTTTGGTGTTATATTCTGCTGTCATCAATTTGGGGAACACTTTGGTGTTGTATTGTCTTGTTTGTTGTGTTGTGTTATGTTGTCATTCTCTTACGTTATTTATTGGAGTTTTATAGAAGGACTAATGTTATTCTTGTGGTTGTTATTGTGTGACAGGATAGTAGATAGAGTCACGGTGTTGGCGTTCTATCCTGGACATTGGAGAGCGATACCGTGGACAAACAGGAAAAAATGTGAGAGGTATCGTACAAAAAGTATATTGATTGACTCAGGGGAGTGTAACTTAGACTATTTGAGTGACAGACTACATGCGTTACTACCTTGTAACGAGGAGTATATGATGAAAGTAGTGTACGCAAAGCTTGGGCCATCACCGGAAGAATATGGAGTTATTTTAGATGATGAACAATTTGCAGAAATTTGGAAAATTGCATTTAGAGAAGAAAAAAACACTGGAGCTCTATTTGTCATTTAGACCCTCAAAGAACTGCAGTAGGTTTGGTGTTAATGCGGGTGAGATTGTTGGTGGAAGAAGAGCAAGATATCATCTTGGGTGTGGACCCATTCCCGTTGAGCAGTTGGTAATGTCTAGTGATGATGAAGATTCGTATGTGAGGCAGATTGGATTCCCTACTAATACATCTGGTTCAGTGGGAACATCTAAATCAGCCTTTGAACAACCTGAAGGGAATGCAGTTGAAGGAAATGAAGATCCAGAAGCTAATGCAAATCAGTTTACTGAAGTAGGAGAAGGCAATGCAAATGTAGTTGTTGAAGAAGGTGAAGGCAGTGAACATCCAGCTGAGAGGCAAGTACAAATTGAAGGTGAGAAGACTCAGCTGCAACACTTTTATGAAGCTAAATATGAGGGCACTGACAGTGAAGACCCTGATTATGATGAAAATGAAGGCAATCTTGGTGACGCAGATGTTGTAGACGAAGAAGTACACACAGAGAACTTGGAAGTGGCAAATGATGAAGCAGATGATTGCTATTCCGAAGGTTCGTATCATTCTTTTGACGGTGAGTTTGAAGAAGAGGAAACGGGTGAAGAAGAAGACAGTGACGGTGATTTAACTAGAGAAGCAGAGGTGGAGATGAGACAGGGATCTGTACAAGTGACCTCTGGTCCAACATGGGGTGAACAAGTAGATTTGCATTGCCTTCGTCTTGAAATAGGCAGCAAATTTGCAAGCAGCTACGCCTTCAGGATGGCTTTGAAACAGTATAGCATATAGAACAATTTTGCATACTGGTTGAAGAAGAATGATAATACGGCCATTGTTGCAATATGTGGGATGGAGGAATGTCCATGAAAAATTAGAGCTGCTAGGATGACAGATAAAAAGAGATTTGAGGTAAGAAAGTACAATGATGTCCATACTTACACGGGAATAAATAAGTGTGGCAATAGAGCTGCAACAAAATATTGGATAGCTGAGATAGTTAAGGGAGATGTGAAGGCAGATCCTAACATGCGGCCTGTGGACATTGCCAAATTTATTGATAGTAAGTATGGATTAAAGATTGGTTACAAACAAGTGTGGAGGGGGAGGGAGGAGGCAAGAAAACAACTTTTCGGTGACATTGACAAGAGCTACAATCTTGTTCACTCTTTCAGAGCTGAACTGAAGGCTAGAAACCCAGGTTCTCACATTGAAATTGAATTAGAAAATGACAAATCATTTCATAGAATGTTTGTTTCTTTCAAGCAATGTGTAGATGAGTTTAAATTAGGATGTAGACCATATATTGCCCTTAATGGCTGTCATCTTTGGGGTAAGTATTTGAGGACTTTACTGGCTGCTAATGCACTTGACGGTAACAATGGTTTATATCCTGTAGCATTTGCAGTTGTGGAATTTGAAAATTTTCATTCTTGGCATTGGTTCATCCAAAACATGAAAGAAGCTCTTGAGAATGATATGGGCAATATTACTATAATGAGTGATCAAGAAAAGGGGTTACAAGAAGCAGTCTCTTTGTTATTGCCTGAAGCCGAGCATAGATGTTGTCTTCGTCATCTGTGGAAAAACTTTAAGAAAAACTTCTCTGGTGAAGTATTTCAAGCATTGGTTTGGAGACCTGCCAAGGCATACACAGTCGTGTAGTATGAAGAGGCAATGAGAGATTTGAGAGCAATTTCAACAGAGGCAGCATCTGCTTTGGATAGACAGACCCATCTATGGAGTAGGAGTCAGTTCACCCCCAGATCTAGACAACACTACATTACCAACAACTTGGCAAAGAGCTTCAATGCTTGGAAATTAGAGTCAAGATAACGTCTAGTTGTTGATCTTGTAGATAGTATTAGGATCAAAATAATGGAAAAGAAGATATTGAGAAGACAAATTGCCAATAGATGGAAGGGGGTGCTGGTACCTATGGCTGACAGATACATTAGAGATGTCAGTAAGAAAGTAGGTGGATGGATTGTCAGAAAGTCTGATGAAAGACATGCAGAGGTGGAGAGTGTACATAGAAGAGAGGTGCTTGACATGGAAGAGAAAATATGCACCTACAGACAGTGGCAGCTCACTGGTCTACCCTGTGTACACGCAGGTGAGGTAATCTGCATTAAGGCAAGAGTTGATTGGACCATTTATGTGGATCCATTGTACTACATTGACAGGTATCTAGTAATGTTTTTGTGGAATTTTTTCTGATCCAAAAAAATGTCTGTTTGAGGCAAGTTCAAATGAAATGACCAGCAGTACATTCTTGCTTTCCTTTTTTTTGGTATCTTATTTGGATGTCTTTTCAAGGTACAAACTTGCATATAAGTTTTCTATTGCTCCTCTACCATGTAAGGAACAATGGCAGCATCAGGAGATTGGCTACACTGTAGGCCCACCACACACAAGGAGACGAAGAGGAAGGACTAAAACAAAAAGAATTAAAGTCAGAGATGAAGATGATGTGGGAGGGAAGAAATTGGCCAAAAGAAAAATGACCTGCAGTAGGTGTCATGGAATTGGACACAACAAATCTAAGTGCAAGGCACCAATCAACCAAGCACCTGCAGGAGTGGATGCCAGTTCATTTGTTGCTGGTTTGCCTACTCAGTCTTCAGCAAATACACTGCATAGGTAAATTATCATCTATGACACAATGTATTACTATTATTAATTCATCTAATTCAAAATTTATGTTTCTAGGAGGGGTACCAAATGAGGAAGATCAATGGCAGCTGTAGGGAGGGTGAACAGAGATGAAGGTGTAGGAGGTAAATGACTACTGTTCCAATATTTCGAACCAGAAAATTGACCTAAAGTTTCTGCTAGTTTTTTGAACTCCAATTGCTGATAATTGTAGCAGGTTCATATTGCTAGTTTTTTGAACTCTTGTGACAAAATATTGTAGTATTTACAGCCTATGCAGTTGTTGAAGTAACATAAATGACTCTAATTGAACATCTGAAAATTCTACTAACTGACAACTCATTTTGTGCAAATATTTCTTCAAATTTTTATCATGAAACACTTATTTAGGATAATTATAGGCTGTACAAATTGCTAGTTATTTAGAAGTTTAAACAAAATATTCAAAACATATCTGTGTGTATCTGTGATTCTGTGAATACTACATCTAATTACTGTTTGTATCTGTGAATACTAAATCTGTGCATATATGTGTATATCTATGTATCCAGACATCTGATAGTTCAAATATCTGTACATGAAACACAAATTCCTGTGTATACTGATACCTTAACCAATTGCAGAGGAACCTAATGTTGCCCAATCACAAGGGAGTGAAGTAGGCTTACAATCAGAAGGGGTTGAGGGACATTGGCCACCAATTCAGTTATCACCACCATCACAGCAACAACAACCAACAAGCTCAAATAGAGGGAGGGGTAGAAAGGTACCTCTCAGATGGAGTGTTCAGAGGGGCAGAGGGGGTAGAGGATGAGAGAGTATTTGGATGATGAACAAAAATTTGTCTTGTAATAAGTTAATTCACCAGCAACAATTTACCTAACAGAACAGTTGACATATGTGACATGCAAACCATTAAAATGGTTGTGAGGTTCACGTTTGTTTTTGTATGAGTAATTTGTATCAGCCTACACTCTGGTGAACTGCTAATTTCACTACAGATGTATGTTGTTTGTTTGAACAAAAGTTTATGCTTTCAGAATTAATGCAGTGATTACAGCTGAGAAAATGTGTGCAGTACCAGTTTACAGATTAAAATTTTCAGGTTTTCTTAACATGCAATACTGTTGAGGCTGTACTTGTTTATGTTTTTTGCAATCTGAGTAGAGTTGCAAAACTGTCTGCACACAATCTTATATGTTTCAAAATTTGCTCTGTGAAATTATCATCTATTTGCAAAACCTTCTGAATGCAAAGTACTATATGTGAATGCATTGTCAATGCATTATCTACATGTTCATAGTTGCTAATTCAACTGAAACTGTGAACACATTGTAATTGAACATCTGATAAAATCTGTGCATTTGACACCACTAATTTCAGCTGTTAACACCATGCTACCATACATTACCAATTTGATGCATATTGACACCGTGATACCATACATTTGATGCATATTGCATAAATGTATACCCACTACAAATAACATAACTGTATGCAAACAAACATATATCGATGCATTTGAATGGATTCTCAAACAAATTTAAATTCATTCTCAGACATATTGAACCAATGCTTTCTCAAAACATTCTCTAAACATTCAAAATGGGTAAGTACTCTGAAAGGCTTCAAAGTACACAACCAAATCACAAACTCAGTATCAAACATTGTACAACAACAAACTCTTGCTTCTCATTTCGAAAAAAATTAGATTCATTCAATCAATCTAACTAATTTGAGTTAAGAAACATTGATTCTTTCATTCAAAAATATACATTCAGCCCTAATAAACTGCCATACAAAAAAGATACATTGATTCGTTACATGATATTTCATCGTACGAATGCAATTATCAAACTACGCATATTCAGCATCTGCCGTACATGAAATACACTGCATTTACTAAAACAATAAATACAACAAATAGAACTAAACAACTGCGAAACAACAATGTCAAGTGATTCAAACTACTCTCCAACTGAAGAAGCTTCGCAGCGAAATTAACATCCATCTGTTGTTTCATTATATTCAAAATCTCCTTCTACTCAAACAAGATTGCCTTCTATTCCCCCAACCCCAACTCTTTATCAGCTCGATCAGTGTCAACTGATACCCACCTAAAAAAATTGCAACTACGCTCATCTTTCCCTTTGTAATTTGGACAGGACTAGAACAATCTACCTTTATTCTTACCTCTCACACACTCCACAATCCGCACTCTCCCTGGCTTTTCGCAGTGGCACATCAATCCATTCTGCATTGACGATTCAGAATAAAAACTGGTGGCAGACATGGTGGGTAGAGAATAGAGTTTGGGTGCGATCAACAAATATTCAGTTCCTGGGGATTTTGTTCAGTGGGTTGAGATAGACAGAGAGAAAATGGGTTAGGGTTTAGAAAGGGGGGGAAATCTTCACAAGTCGGGTGAAGAAGAAAGAAGGTAGGGTATTTTCGTCATTTCATAGGTATCTTAATGGGTCTAAACCCATTAAGGGGTATATACCCAGAATATTCCACTAACTTAACGGAAAGATAGACGGTAGGGAGCTGCAGGTCCAAATAATCAGACTGTGGGTACTTTTGGGGTATTAGAAAAACTTTAGGTATGTTCAGGGTATTAGTGGTAACTTCAGGTGCCAATAGGTCATTGTCCCTTTTTTAAAAATAAAATATACTAATTAACATGTTTAAAGAGAATGTATCACTTTTCTTAAAAGGTTTGTGTAATATTGTACAGTGATATACTAGTTTGAATGAAATCATCAAAGTTAAAGAAACATCCTTCAACAAATTTTGCTTGAAGGCTATTCAGATCGAACTTCTTTTGTCCTGTGTACCATGACAACACATCTCACTTGGTTTTTTCGTTTACATGCTCCAAGAGAAAAATAGAAATGTTTCGATGAACTTTTTACCATATACAACAAGAGAGATCTAGTACAGTTTAAAGGTTACAGTTCAAAGGTTCACAATGCCAATTAAACATATACATTAAACCAGAGAATTAAAGAGTTTCTCTCTCTAGAAAAGTCTAAAGAGAGAAACTAATCCCCCCCAAAAACCCAAAAGCTAACCCTAGATTTGAGTTTGGTGGGGGGCGGTGGCTTGGGCTCGTCGTCACCGCCGCCCCGTCGCAAGGTTCGTCGTCGTCCCTCCTCGTTCATCTCCTTCCCATTGCGACTACCCTCTCCCATCGCTCTACAAATGGCTTAGATCCAGGTGCGTCATCCGGCTCCTCCGCCATACACCGCCATTCGGTGCTCCTCCGATCTCCTCCCTCTCCGCTCGATCAACCCCCCCTTCCGAGCTCCTCTCTCTCCACCGATCGACCTCCTCCATCTCCACCGATTGAAATGAGGGTACGTGGTTGGGAGTTATGGTTTGATATTGTGGTTTTTTTTATGTGGTTGGTGGGAGGTGGGATTGGGGAGATTCCAAGTCTTCTTTCGAGTTTTGATTTTCAGACCATGAAGGTGTTCTAGGGGTTGTTCTAGGGGTTGAAATTGTGGATCTTCATATCAGGATGTTGTTTTTAGACCTGGTTTGCTCGAGTGACGGGGACGCTGTGAGGTCGACGGCCTCCAGGCGCAGACCTGCTCGAGTGAATGAGGAGTTCACCCATCCCCGCTGTGCGTCATTGCTGTCCTCTTCTTCGGTGCCGGTTGCGGCGCCATCGCTACCGCCACCATGTCCTCGCACTCAACGCCAACCGCAATGATCTGCAGCTGCAATTTGGATGTTAAGATGCTGGTTGAGTATGCGAAGAAGAGAGAGTACGTGTGATGGTTGTGCCGGAATTTGAGACGGCAACGATTTGATTGATTTGATTGTTGTTGGCATTAGTGAGGGAGGAGTGGAGGAGGTGCCTGGGTTCGGTGTTGACTCGGTGTGAAGTATGATGTGCAACACGATTGTGGGGCTAGGGCCCGAAGACGGGGTCCTCCCATGAGGTGCGCTCACTTGTTACAACACAAGGTGGGGCTTGGGCCCGCATACGGGGTCCCCCCATGAGGTTTGGGGTTGGATGTCTTTACTGGAAGTCCTTCGGGAGCGAGCTGTAGCGTCGGCGTTCGCCTGTGCTCTATGCCTTCTACCGACGTCGTCGTCCGTCTCCATCAGCGGTGCCGGAATGGTTCCTTCGCCGCCACCACCATGTCCACGCTCTTGGGGCCGATTACGGTGATCTGCAGCCATAATTTGGGCCTCCAGGGTTGGTGTAGTCAGAGTTTGTAATGATGGCAACACCAAAGATAGTGGCGGGAGCTTGTACCCCGTTCTGTTGGGGTGTGATTTAGAGGGTGGGGGCTGCATCCGGGCTGCTTCACCTGATGACCACAGTCGACGGGGCACCACCACCACTATGCCCTCATAATGGAAGCTGACGCCCAATGCCATCGCCTGTTGTGGCGAGAAGAGAAGGTGATACTTCAATCAGCTGGGTCTTGTATTGGTTTTCTGATTGAGAGAGAGAGTGTGAGAGAGTGAGTGAGTGAAGATGTTGCTCCTTACTACTCTATGTTGGTGGTGGTCTGTATTTGTGAGAAATCACTGGAGATAGCAAGGACGTGAGAGAAGCGAAGGTATCCTCTTCACGGCTCTCTCCTTGAATGCGGTTTTTAATTTTTTTTTTTTTTTGGGGGGGGGGGTAATAATAGCAAGATTGTGGGAGGATAAGAGGTGTAGACTGAGCTTGGCGGTTGTCAAACTCTGCCTCCGGGGCTTGGGCCCAAAGATGGGGTCCCCCCAGCTAGTGGACTGAGCTCGGCGGTTGTCAAAATTTGGCATGCGGGACTTGGGCCCAAAGATGGGGTCCCTCAACGAGGAGAAGGTAGGGCTCGGGGTGTGATAAAATCCTGTCAGACTAGTTTCAGGTGGGTGTGCATGTGCCGTGGAGGCAGTGTACGAAGCTAAACTGACGTACATACAATTTTGATAGACCGAGCATGTTTGTCGGCCCACCCTCCAGGGTTGTTGGAGGAATTTGTTGTTTGTACGAGTTATGTTGCTTCATGTATGTTCTATTTTCTGTCTGTAGGTTGTAACTTGGCCCAGTACTGTGAGTTTGTTTCTTTAATTTCTTATTAATGAACAAGGTGGCCATATTTCACCTTTTCCTTAAAAAAAAGACAAGAGATCTAGTGTTGCTTCATATGTGACTGCACTTTAGTTATATGTAGCTTTACATATTTGATCAAACCTATAGCTCGTAACCTACCCAAAATAAGGGTATTGCTGTAAGAAAGATTCAAATATCAAACCCTTTGTTAATCATCACTAGCTAGAAGGCTCACTTCTAAATCCAGTGACATTCACTTTGAAAAACAGTTTGTTATAAAGAGTTATTTTCTTGGGATGGGCTCGGTAAGGTACCAGACTTTTTGACATTGTACCATTACCATACCAAACTAGTTCGGTTTGAAAATATGCAAACCGTTACCAATCAGAAAGTTTGGTATACCGAAACTTCGGTATACCGACTACTTCGGTTGGTACGGTTCGGTATTGGTGTTATACCAAAAATGACCCAACAAATACCTTAGCAAATATCAGTACCAATAAAAATAACAAGTTAACAATATCACACAATTACCGAAACAAAAACAGAATAGACCACAAATCCATTTTCATTCCAAAAGCAAGCAGGGAACAATAGCATAAGCATAAACTTCATAAAAGTGGCAAAAGGATAACATCAGTAGCCCTTGTTCGTTTGACAACACAATTTGCCAAAATAGTCATAAACTGGAAATAAAAATCACGTGAGAAAAGCCACAAAATAACACCGATTTAGTCCAACAAGAAATAAAAGCAAAAGTAAAAGGCCACAAAACATCAAGAGCTGATAACGCCACAAGAGCTCGTCTCTAACAGTTTGCTAGCTTCAGTTTCATCTCGTCAACAATCCTGAATAAACAAAAAAATAAGTATAAATTCATAAACGTGCCATACTCATAACTAAATGAAATAATAAGCAAAGCTCAATCTAAACCCCACAAAACAACAAAACAAGTCACATAAAACCTGTCATAGCCAAAAGCATACATATATTATAAATTGTGCTTATATCAGGGTCGGATCTAGGATTTTGGGGACCTGAAGTAAACTCTCAAAAAGGGGCCCCACATATAACCCCCCCCCCCAAAAAAAAAAACGATTTATGTATTAGATTTTTCACATATACACATTTCCAAATTTTTTATTTTTTTATTTTTTTTCTGAAATCGGTTGAGAACAACGACTACCGTTGAGAGTTGGATTTGACGCAATCGAAAGACAGTGTCGCGGTGGGGTTGAATTGGCGGATACACGACAGTAACGTCATGGGGAGAGGAGTTAGTATGCCAGCAAGAGATGGTGGATGTGGTTATTGCCAAAGTGGACGTTTGGGGGAATGTGGAGAGAGTTTCGGGAGTGGAGTGATTTCTAAGAGGTTTTTGAATCCCACATCAGTCTTGTGGGGAATCCTTATTACTATTGGGAGTGATAGGTGGGAGAATAAGGTACAGAACCAGCGTCTGCAAGTTTAGCTAGAGAGGGACTAGTTAGGGATGCAGGCTCAGCTTTGTAATTGTTCTCCACTGTTCCGTTTAAGAACAGATAGATGTAAACATTTATGTACTACTTGCATCGTTAATTTTCTATTAATGAAGTGGTGACGAGGACACCTTATTTCTCCAAAAAAAAAGACTCACTTCTAAACCCAGTGACACTCACTTTGAAAAACAGTTTGTTAAAGAGTTATTTTCATACAATTCACTCCCAAATATGCTAATTTCATATAACTCGATCAGAAATCATTATTTTCACGTAACTCATTCACAATGTTGGATACTTTCCATAAAAAAAACTACTTAATACTTCTTCTTTTTTTGTTGCAATCGGCCGTAGGCCCGTAGCTATCCACATTGGGGGGAGATAGAGATTTTCCTACATTTCTAATTAATTTCGTCTAATGCCGAAATCAAACTAACGACCTCTAATTTAAGAGTGAAAAATCATGTCAACACTACAAGTGCTTGGCATAATATACTGGTACTTAGTAACTATTTTAAACAATATAATATTTAAGATAAAATATCATTTCTACCCCCTCCTTATACACCTCTAGATGAGGGCATTTATAACGAAGAGCAATATAGTCCTTTTTAAACTATGGTTAACTTGTAATTTACATGTGCGATGCACGTTTTAATAATTTCAAGAAATAAAAATTAAAACTTTGATGTAAGGAGGATTTGAACCGGAAACTTCATTTATATTAGCTATGCACGTGCGTTGCATATGTTGGTAGAATGACAAAATGTCAATACTCAAGTTAAAGCAAATAAAATTACCAGAACCTGTTTTTTTGAATGTTTCTCATACTCTGAGTGAGTTATATATGGAAATAACCCTTCTCTAAAAAGTAAAACCAAAATAAAATAAATGTACATTGCACGTAATAATCATATACTCATCTGGTTATATAATCTCCCCTAAGCCCAACCCTCAATGTAAAAAACTATGATCCAACTCCTTAAACCTCAAAGGCCCAACTATAATCCCACCACCTTCTTTCAAAAACTAACCACCATCACCCCCTTCCCTCCAAAATCTTCCATCCCCAACCCCCGCCACCACCTCCTCCTCTCCCCACCTCCCACCACCCTCCCCTCCCTCCTCCAACGCCACGCCCTCATCGTCACCTCCGGTAACTCCACCAACCCCTTCCTCTCCTCCAAACTCATCTCCCTCTACTCCTCCTTCCACCTCCTCCCCCTCTCCTCCCTCCTCTTCTCCTCCCTCCCTCCCTTCTCCCTCGACACCTTCCTATGGAACTCCATCATCCAATCCCACTACGCAAACTCCGCATTTTCAACCTCCCTCTCCCTCTTCACCCAAATGCTCCGGTCCGGGCACCCCCCGGACCAATTCACCCTCCCAATCCTTGCTTCGTCCTGCGCGGAGTTGGGCTACATTGGGTTTGGGAGATGCATTCATGGGGTGGGTGTTAAGCTAGGAATTTGCGGCATTGGGTCGTCGTTGGTTTACTTGTACTCTAAGTGTGGGGTCGTTGGAGACGCATTGAACGTGTTTGGTGAAATGGCGGTTAGGGATGTGGTTGCGTGGACGGCAGTTGTTGTCGGGTGTGTGAGTAATGGGGAGTGGGAGGTGGGTTTGGTTCGGCTTTGGGAGATGTGGGGGGAGCTTGAGGTGGTGAGTCAGCGGGCTTTGGAGAGCGGGATGCAAGCGTGTGGGAGCTTGCAGAAGGTGTGGGGAGGAAGTTGCTTGCATGGATTTGCTGTGAAGATGGGGTTTGAGGGTTTTGGTTCAATCAAGTCGATGATTCTTTCAATGTATACGAAGTGTGATTGCTTGGAGGAAGCTTGTCGGGCATTTAGGGAGTTGCCTGAGAGGGATATAGTATCTTGGACTTCGGTTGTGGGTGTCCATGCTAGGAAAGGACTTATTGGGGAAAGCGTGGACTTATATAGGGAGATGGTGGACTTGGGGGTGAGACCTGATGGAGTTTTTCTTAGTTGCTTGCTTATGGGTTTCACAGAGAGTAGCTATGTGTATGGAGTTAAGGCATTGCATGGTATCATACTGCAAAGAAATAGGGAATTGGACAAATTGGTTTACAATTCTTTATTATCAGCGTATTTTAAGCTTGAATTATTGGATGATTCTGCAAAGGTGTTCGAGATGATAGGTTATCAGGATTCTGAGTCATGGAACTTGATGGCTTCTGAATATGCGAAGAGAGGGTTGAATTTCAAGTGTTTGGATATCTTTAGGGAGATGCATTATGTCGGTTTATCCATGAGTTCCATTGCTAACAGCTTGGTCTCAGTAATCTCGACGAGTACCCAGTTAGGTGCATTGCTTTTAGGCCAGTCCATACACTGCTATATTATAAAGAACTCAGTTCATGAAGGCCAATCCATTTTCAATTCACTCATTGAAATGTATGGTAGATGTGGGAGATTAGACAATGCCAGAAGAATTTTTGATGGAACAAGCAGAGTTGTCGATACTTGGAACACCTTGATTTCAGTTTACAATTACAATGGATGTTCTGAAGATGCGTTATCACTCTTTGATGAAATGCTCATGGCGAATATCAACCCTGATTCCACAACTTTGATGAGTGTTCTCTCTGCTTGTTCTCGTATTGCTGCCTTTGATAAAGGAAAGTATTTGCATGCTTACATAAAGGAATCAGGATTACAGTTGGACGTATCTCTTTCCACTGCCCTTATCGATATGTATGCCAAATGTGGGGAGATCGAAACTGCAAGGTTACTCTTCAATTCTATGATTGAGAGAGATATTGTTACTTTCAACGTGATGATCTCTGCATATGGGATCCATGGGGATGCAAAGCAAGCAATGAATGTTTTCGGAGAAATGGAGAGAAAAGGTGTGATGCCTAATGGAGTCACATTCCTTGCTCTTCTTTCTGCCTGTAGCCATGGGGGCTTAGTAGAACAAGGTAAAATTTTGTTCGATAGAATGAGAAGAAGCTATTCTATTAGTCCATCTTTGAAGCACTACGCTTGTATGGTTGATCTACTTGGGCGATGGGGAAATCTTTCTGAGGCCGAAGAGTTGGTTCTCTCTATGCCGATTAAGCCTGATGGAGCCATTTGGGGGGCGCTTCTTGGTGCTTGTAATATGCATAAAGAAGTTGAGATGGGTGAGAGAATAGCAAAGAGAGCTATAGAGTTAGATCCAGAGAACGATGGATACTATACACTAATGTCTAATATGTATGGTTGTTATGGAAGGTGGGAAGAGGTGAAGAGGTTGAGAGGGGTGATGAAAGCTAGCGGAGTTAAGAAGAGGGCAGGTTGGAGCTCAGTGGAAGTTGAAGGGAAAGTTAATGTGTTTGTAGTTGAAGAGAAGTTGAGTTTGCAGTCTGAAGAAATATCAATGGTGCTTGAGTGTATGAAAAGACAGATGGAGGAATGGAGCTGTTATATCGAAATTAAAACAATTGAAATTTGAAGATGCTGATAAGTTTGATGTTTTCATTATTCATCTGATGAGATTCTTCATACTACAAGAGTGTGCTTTGTGTGAATGAAACAGGTCACAACCACTGGTGAGATAAGTTGCATATTTCTCCTTTTGGGTTTATATAGTTTTATGCCTTTTCTTATGTCTCGAAAAAAATTTCATTAATATGATTCTGCTAGATGATAGCTGCCTAACGATTAAAATTAATGTTGACTAAATTCCAAACCATCCCTAATTATCAGTGAACGAATATTTCTTTAGTTGTATCACTTGTATGGCAGAATTATCCATGTATCTGTTTAATTTAATCATGCAACACTGGTATACACTATTTTTTCTCTCTTTTAAGGGAAATATAGTAATATACTGGTATATACATACACATAGCATCTATGATTAAGTTCATAACATTAGTATTCCAAGTATACCCGAAAAAATAATTTTGATTTTCATAGATTAAAATTTATCATATGTTTAATCTTATTGAGTGTTTACCAAAGGAAGGAAAAAATGTCAAAATAAGTTTCAGACCTAAGGATATTTATTGTACAAATTTCAACCATGAGCATGTAACCTGGTGTTTATTCTTGTGGTATGGGATAAGACCGGTTGTAACTTGTAACGCTCATCAATTTCTCATAAATTGGTAGCAAGTTGCAGAAATTTTCACATTGGTGATTAACAAAAGCAACGGTTGAAGATATCAAGTGAGCCTACTTATATCTAGGTTCTGACATGATTTTGCAATTCTTCAATTGCAGGTACCATATCTTATGCAAAGCTCTAGAGATATAGCGGCAACAAAAAGAGCAAAATTACAAAGAGTAAGTGAGAACTGGACAAATTGAATCAAATTCTTCCGGCCTTTGAGCCGGGCACATTTATTGGTGAGTTGAGTCAGAGTTACCGATGTCTTGGTCTGACATGGCTCCTTGTCCAGCTGTACTTGTGAGTTCGTATTGCTTCTCTTTGACGTGGCTTGGCACATAGTCTGTTCCACGGACTCCTCAGCATCTGGTTTTGAATTGTTGGTATAGCCATTGCTACATATTTCGTATTTTACCACCTATCAGATAATTCATAATCCAAGCTTATTCATGAAAGCAACACTACCTGCTAAAGTATGAACAATAAAGGAGCTAAGCTGAAGCTGCAACTAGCTCAAGGTGCACTTTTTCTTCTTATTTCTTCTCCTGCAATGGAAATAATGCCACTATCTTTCTTTACTCATTATGTCAAAATTGTTGATTGTTTCCATTCGTCGATGAGGTACTAGTTCAAGGTTCGCTATTAGTTTGTCACATTTTACGATCCTTTTTAATATTAATCAACTTTTTTTAAATAAAAATAAAAAATCCCGCAATGCAGAATAAATGTTTCTATCCAGATCAATTTGCTATTGAGTTATCACTTTTGACTTCTACATTTAGTATGCAATTTTTTTCTGTATGTTCTCAATAACTACTGGATCTTTTTTGTACTATATTCAAATTCTTTTAGTTGAGTCTGACTGAGTTCCAGTTGATTCCTTCTTTTTCGTATCCAGATTCTCAAAAGTGCAAGTGATGAAGAAGCTTACACAGGTGGCCAAAAATAATCCTACTTTCACCCTGTTCTCATTCTTCACTAGCCTCTTTCTGATAAACTAATCTTGAGCTCTCATATGAAGAAGCCAAAAGTCCTTCTGGGTTTGTTGAGTAGTGCTTCTTTGATACTTTACTGGGTGTTTACTACACAGTCCTGGATTGGTTTATTAGTTGTACAGTCAACTTATTTTTTCTACCAATTTACCCATGTAGATCATGATGAATTTATTTGTTAACAATGAGTGATAAGCAACTTATATTATTTATTTTTCTATTTATTTCTCTCATGAGCAGATTCACAAAAAAAAAAAAAAAAAAAGTTCAATGTTAAATTTTTATAATTATATTGTAAAGCATACGAAGGCTATGTCGAAGTTAGTTGTTGATTTCTTCCATTTGCGTACAGAGCAGCTTTTATTGTTAGAAAGAAACCTCGGTTTTTAACCTCATCTTTTTCTCATGTTCTCGAATGAAATAAAATTTGACAAGTAGAATTTCACTGGTTTAATACCAAAATTTTGTCGCTATTGTTCCCTTTATGGGTGTACATTGAGTACATCCTCACTATGTTAATTAGAACCAGATTCACTATGAATATTTGTTAAATACTATGTCAAATAGCTAAAAAGAGTTCAAATTTAAAGAACTCATTCAAATATCATTTCGAACTTTTCCAGTTTGATTTCAAAAAATCAGATTAACTAGAGTACAACTACATTAGGTTAACTAGATTCAGATTCAGAATTATATAAATATAAATATCTATTAAAACTATGAAAAATAACTAAAGGTTTAAAAGGAAAATGGGTTCAATCATGTACATAAAAAACTCCCTGAATATCTGAAGGAATGGGCTTCAGCTAATAATCTTTGAAAAGTGAAAACCAACTTAGCGGCTATTAAGTTGTTGCCACACTTCATGACAAATCTTGCAATGACAAAGAAACCACCAGAGTAAGTATCGACACATGACAAGAATCATAATAACACTGTTATGTTCATGAAAAATGAACAGATGTTTCATCTACTACATCTAGAAGATAAAAAGAACTACGTTCCCAAACTTGAAAGCCATCATACACTGGTTTACATCTGTGTTTGTGACTGTCCCAATTGGATACCACCATGCCAATCAAAATAACTTATATATTGCATTCCCAAGTACTTACAAAGAAAACTCATACTCCATTACCATAGGTCTATGTATCACAAATAATTTCAGGGAGTTCACACCAAAAAGCACAGAAAGACATACATTATCAGTAACAATGGTGGAAACCACGAAAGTCTCCGCTTCCAGTTTAATACAAAATAATCTCTATACAAAGAAACTGTTCAAAAACAAGATGCTATGGAACAAATTTTGGTTTTTTATATCTCCTCCCTAAACTTCCCTAGCAACCCCCAAAAGACTTATTATATCTTTGATGCAACCCCACAAACTTGAGTTCTATCACATACAACACTAAAGGAGACTAAAAACACCTGTATCTCACGCCTATTCACACAGAGCAGTTTAGTCAATTTTGAGTTATATATATTATATAACTCAAAAAGTTTTGGGAGTTTATACAAAATAGAGCAGCTTTTGGGCGCGATTCTCTACACCTTCTTAACTAGCTTTCCCGTGCCATCGGGGAGCTCGGGTCACCAATTGATACAGATGCCAATGATTTCGAGGCCCATGCCTTTGCATTCTTCGCCCCTTCCTGAAGATTGCTCTTCTTCTTGCATGGGTTCAGCCGGTGTAAACCCTGCTTTGCTTGTTGAAGATAAGTGTGGAGATGGTCCCACAAGCTAATTCGAGGGGAAGCCCTCTTGATGCATGAATTGAGCTTGGGTATGAGGAAGTAGAGCAGCCTGAGTAGTACAAAGGAGCACGCAAGTGCCAAATATGTATCTTGTTGAAGCAATTTCTCGGGGGATCGAGCCCATGAGAACGGGCAGTTCTCCTGCTCAGACATTTCTGGTGGTGTAGGGAGGTTTGATGAGTCTATTACTTTTCCCATGGATGTTGGATCGAGTGAAGCAGGTTTGATACCTGTAGAGGTTAATGTATTAGAAGTTACATATAGGAGTCTATAACCCAAATAAATAATTCGTATTTGTTGAATGATATCCCTACACTTTGGAAGGTTACAGAATGATTACACTCAGTAACCTATTCGAGCATGTGATGGAACAGCTAGGTGCTAGCAGCATAAATGGAACAAATGTAAATTAACAGTACTAAATTTGAAGTTGTATACTATTATATGCGTATGGATACTGCTCCAATATTGAATTTAATATTCATATTCAATTAAAATCATAAAATGGGTTCTGGCTCAGACCAAATTTGGACATTAATTAAAAAGATTAACGTTATAAATATAATAAAAATGTGAGTCTATAGCAGTAAATTCTTTAATTATTGGGATCTTCAGATATCCTATATGGTCCAGCACTATTTGCATTTTATCTGTTTATAAGTGGACAAAAAAAAATGAGACAACAAATACTTCAAGTTGAATTCAAATCAGAGTATTTGTAGTCATTTACACACCTATTAAGCATGGATGGTCCTACTTACAAACCATTCTATGTCAGACATATGTGACAGAAAACTACAAATTTCAGTGTAATTTATTCAGAAATTTCTCATGGGGTGGTATTGTCGAGCCACATCATGCCAGTGTTGATGTGCCTAGGTCCACGGATTTACACTTCTACTAGCTACCATATATACGGAACATATTCAGCATGGGGTGGTGGTCCTTCAGATAGTTGAGTAGAACATAGTATTTGACAGCTTAATGACTCTAAAACAACATGATGGAATAACAATTAATAATCTACAATAAAGATGGAATACAATTTTAAGGAATAAAAACTACACACAAAAAATAATAAGTAAAGGTTTTACAGGCGGGTACATATTTTATGTATCTTTATTCTAACACCAGAGTTTCCCTCAATCCACAGATAACCAACTTCATATGGTGTATGGCTACATTTGGCCACTCTGTGCAGCTAGGAACAGCATACTTTCCACAACAATGTTGACTGGGAATGGCAGAATGTCATAGTTCCTAAGTAATCCCCAGAAAGTTTAATATCAAAATCTAACATTTATTGAGCATTCTTTCTTACCCCTAGTCTTATGTCTACTTTAATGTCATGAGGTTCATAAGAGGGTATCCTTCTGCATTTAGGGAGTAAAGTATAATCCCGTCCATACAATAAAATTTCCATAAATTATAAAAGTGGCTCACCTGTCACATCACTGTAGAAAGCAATAAGAGAATTGATAGTACGTGAGCCACGATATCGCACCCGCATGGTAGAATTTAGGAGAAATAGAGTTGGAAAACCATGAACTCCATACCGTGAAAGTATGCTACAATAAATAATTAGCCATAGTTAACTTGCCATGCATAATAATGGTATATGATATAGAAAACAATAACATCCAGATAGACCCCTTAATTCACACCTACTTTCTATTAGGTTCTTAATAAACATCAATATCTATTACGACTCTCAATTTACCAATATCAGTCAAGAGGGGTCATTTAAAGCAACTTAATTTTCATCCAAAATTGACCTAACTAAGGTTTGAAACAAATCATTATAAAGAATACTGAAATTTCAATATTTAGAGTTATTTTGTCAAATTTACTGTTTTAGAAAATAACTTGCACTGATTAGAATTTGATGAATCGAGATATCTCTTAGATATTAGCATTTATTAGAGGACCTAACCAAGCAAATTAGTAAATTAGGGGGCTTGCACCAAAAGTTTCCCAAAATAACTTTTTTTCAGACAATACCTTGGCCTGATTACTGATTCTTCAAATGCAAAATGGCGGACAGTCGGGAACAAAGAAGACATAATGTGGAAATTTGGTTTGCATATTTTTGAGAAGGGACACCAAGAGGCATGAAAGAGCACAGAAACATATTCTTCTCTATTCTTGTAGACCACATTCAATGCCATTTGCAGGGCAGCCTCATCACCCTTCAAGAAAACAAGGTAATCCATAAGATTTTGCAAGCTCAAAAGCATAAGTTACCTATCTAAAATTTCAAAAAGAAAATGAAATAAGCAAAAATTCAAGGAACTTATAATTGTCACCTGTAGTGTAGGTGTGTAGCCTGCAATTAAGCAAGTTCAAGTCTCCTATATATTTCCTTGCGTGTGTGTTATACTGTACTATAGTAGATAACAAGAGTCTTCAACAGAGTCTGAAACCCGCTCCTGTCTTGTAGGTCTATAGCTGACACCTAAAAAATTTCAAGTCTACTATGTATTCTCTAGTGTGTGTGTGTGCACGCGTTCGTGTTCGTGTTCTTTTTGTATTGGATTTCAAAACTCCTGTAACTTCGTTGTGAATCTCAATCTTGTACAACCCTCTCTATTAGGACCCCATATGAGCTGCACACTGCTCAAGCACATTTCAAAATTGCTAGTTCGACATCTAGAATTAAGCTTGAGATAGGGTTGTTAAGTGTTAACCATTTAAGTTGACTATCAGGACATTCAAGCTATCAAGTACAAGAAGTCAAAATGTAAACAAGTTCAGCTCAATCTTGACTAGAAACTCAAGTCCACATTGGCTTGAAACTTAAACTTGACCTTCATCTATAAGAGAAATTGAACTTGAACAGAAATTCTGAAGATGGGAAATTGATACCTAACACCATTAGTACAAAACATTGGTTTAATGCCTTTATACATCCCTGTAGAAGACCTGGCTGGGTTTGGGTTGGGTCATCTGTAATATTGTAACAGATTATTGGAAGGAAGCTTGATTTTAAATAGGAGTGGATCAAGCTGACACTTCAATGCAGCCTGAATTTACACTATGCACGACACCACCCTAACCCAACTTGACCTTCTTGGTACTATTTTTAAAATATAGCTACATAATTATACAAGGATCTTATTTTGCACATAAGAATTTGATGGTCTTTTTAAGGCTTGACTTGGGCTTGGCATAGAATGAAGGAAAACATGTAGATAGAGGGATTAGCTCATTTCTAATTGTTTGCATTGCCTCCCCTAGTTCCCCGATTCCTAAAAATTATACGCTTCTTTTTCAGTTATCTCCATCAACTCCAAGAAAGGGCACATGATACCCTACCTACTCAACTCCTCCGCCCCTCCCATGAGATGGATCTCTAGCCATCCAATATTATTTTACACTTGACATCTCAAACTCTCTCCACTCTGCATTGTGAACTATTCAGTCAAAAATGGCCTCCCCAAATTCAATTCATATCATCAATATTAGCCAGAGCATACATGTGTATTGTTTCAAGTTCATTTTATTATTTAACTATGCTTACCTGTTCTAAATGATCATAATAAAAGTAGGAGGCCTACATTAATAATATACTTGGAACTATAGTTCATTAGAGTTGAAGGTATTTAACTTGGTTTTTGGTGAGGCTAGTGCATGGATCAGGGTCCTCAAAACCATGTGGTTGTCAGGCTCTGGATGGGTCTTGGGGCTTTGTTTGAATGTCCAAGGATCATGCTAATTCAGTTGTTAAGATATATAAGGAATCAGGTGAAACTGAAATGCGATTTCGTCATGGAACTACTATTAATAATCCCATTAGAGACTTCATATATGCTTTGGTCGCTAATAGGAATAGCGACGGTAAACAAAAATTTCAAGTTTTGTTTAAAAAGAGGTCGTTATTCACATTAGCGACCTCTAAAATAATCAGACCGCTGCTGACGTGGCACCAAATAGCCCACGAGCGCTAATAGTTTCGAAGCTGACCCATAATCGCAAATATTTTCAAAAAGTGGCCTATTACGGCAAAAAATTCCCTTCCTTAGATTATTATAGCAAGCTCAAAACATTCTTCATCTTAAACTCTCAACTAATAATTAAAAAAAAAAAAAAAAAAAACCACGAAATTCTTTAACTTCGCAACATGTTCTGATTTCTACGCCGTCAACGCAACTCAAGTCAAACATCAGGGCTTAAGGTGTTTATCTGTAATTATTCATAAAAAAAAAATACCTCGACGACACCGAACCCAACGTACGGAGACTCCACGGCTGAGCACGAATTACGAGGCGGCGGGAGGATCGAATCCACGGCCGAAACCCTAGCGCACGCTGCCGGTTCGGCGGCCGGGGCGGCTAAACCGAGGCGAAAGAAGACGATCGAGAGAGCGACGCGCCTCCATAACCTCACATCCATGATCAAGAACGCGGATTTATGCAAGAAGGGAGAGTTGGGTGAGAAACCCTAACCCCAGATGGGGGGTTTCTGAGAGAAGTGGACGCGCACGGTAGAAGGAGGAGAGCGGCGCCAGAGCATGTTAGAATCCGATGACGTCGCCATTCATGATGCGGGACTCGACAGAAAAAATTTTGGTCCTTTATTTTAATTTTTTGCTAGTTAAAAGGATGATGACGAAGATGGTGTGGTGCTACCGCTGCAAGCCGTCCATTTTGGAACGAGAATAAGGACGCGTCAACGCATCGTATTCGGGTTGGATCTTAAAAGACCCGCGTTAGGATCCGGAAAGAATTTGTGTGAAGGGTGAATGCCCTATTGACACCCAAGTCATTAATAATACCTTATACATATCTATAGTTACAGTAATACTCCAATGGCATCCATAATTTTAAAAACTGGACAGATAGACATCCGCCATTTATTTATCAGTTAAGTTAGTGAAATATTCATGGTATATACATCTTAATGGGTTCATATCCATTAAGAAGAATGTGAAAATACCAAAATGCCCCTACTCTCTTCATCTTCTCTTCTTCCTAGTTATTTCTTCCTCCCCTTTCTAAACCCTAATCACCCTATCTTAAAATTTCAAAATCCTTAAGTACTTTATATCTCTCATCTCTTATTTTCGACGCACCGTACATTCTCAATCTTTGCCTCATTTTTGTGAGGACCGATGTCGAATACCCACCTACATCCAATGTCGAATTCCCATCTAAGTTTGAGGGCTAGAGTTGGGTTTTTGAAATAGCGTATGCCATTTGACATTATGATATCAGAGGGAAGTGTTTGATTCTCAGCTGCAATTTTATCATACAATATTGTTTAATTACTTGCAAAATATTTTGGATTCTCAGTAGGCAAAGATAAGTCACACAAAATAGTATTATTTGTTTTTTGTATGATACTTAGTTACTTGTTCTTGATTGTGGATGGAAATCATACAATATTCATAGAAAATAATATGGGTTGGGAATTATCTTGGATTCTTTGTAGGTATGGGTGAACTGATGCTTTTGATTTTGCTTAGGCTTTTGCGGCTGCTGCTTATGCATAGGCTGCTGGTCATGTTTTTGCTGCAGCATTTTATGCTTGGTTGTTTCTGATTTTGCTGTTGTTGCTGCTGAACTAGTTGGCATGACATTACAATGCAGCCCTAGTGAAACCATTTTTTTATATATTTGATGAATTGATACTACTGTAATTGGCAAATTTGATATGTCCGAGCTGACAATTGTGTTCTGAGCCTGCTAGTAATTGTTTAATGTATTGTTCAGTATCATGTACATACATATATATGAATATTGCTGCTAAACTCCTGTTTCTGGTGTGGTTGGCAGAAGAAGAAGAAAAGCTGGTTTTTTTGTGGTTGATCGAAGAAGAAAAGAAGAAAATAGCAGCTGAAGCTAGTATATTGAAGAAGCTAAATTTGAAGAAGTAGTCGCTTGCTTCTATTGAAGAATTAGCAGTTTGACTGTATTGAAGAAGCATAATATGAAAAAAAAATATTTGGAATGTAATTTGATTTTTATTCATTTAATTTTGGTTTATTAAAATAGTATTTGCAAGTTCTTCAGAATGTAATAGTTCTTTGCAATTTAATAAGAGAACAAGATTTGGAATTGTATCAATTTTTGTCAGTTCTTTGTTCAATCATATTATTTTGTCATCTCTTTCACACAGCAAGTAGGTAAGCTTCTAAAGGAACATCATTGAAGAATTAGCAGTTTGGCTGTAAAAATTTTGGAATGCTTCTAAAGGAATTTTTTTTTTTGGAATGCTTCTTAGTTTCACATCTGAGTTTGGAATGCTTATGAGTTATGAGTTACACATATCTGATCCTTGCTGCTTTTGATGAACAATAGTTTTACAAGTTCATCAGTTATACATATGTGATGATACATACACCATTATTTCACAAGTTTATATATACATACCTGAGTTTATATACACAAGTAAAATATACACATTTGATCATACATATGAGTTATACACAAGGACAAAATTTTGGAATGCTTATGAGTTATACATATCTGATCATACCTACACCATCATTTCACAAGTTTATATATACGTATCTGAGTTTATATACACAAGTAAAATATACACATTTGAACTGATCATACATAGACATTTGAAGTGATGCTTCTGTTTTTTGTTGTTGTTGCTTTGACTTAGCTGTTGTTATATATGTTTCACAATGTTTATATATACGTATCTAGTTTTGTTGTTGTTGTTGCTGCTGCTTCTGATTTTTGCTGTTGCTGCTCTGGTATTGCTGTTGTTGTTGCTGCTTTTGATTTTTGCTGCTGCTGCTGCTCTGGTATTGCTGTTGTTGTTGATGCTTCTGATTTTTGCTGCTGTTGCTTTGGTATTGCTGCTGTTGCTTCTGATTTTTGCTGCTGTTGCTTTGGTATTGCTGCTGTTGCTTCTGATTTTTCCTACTGCTGCTTTGGTTTTGCTGTTGCTAATGCTACTGCTTCTGGTTTTTGCTGATGCTGTTTCTTGTTTTTGAGAAGTGTATCAATTTTTATACATATTTGATAAGTTCATATATCTCTCCATACACCATCAATTCACAAGTGTATAAATACATATCCGATTATAGATACACAAGTAAAATACACAAGTTTACTCTGCTTTTGATTATTGTTGTTGCTGCTGCTTGTGATTTTTGCTGCTGCTACTTCTGATATTTGCTGTTGATGTTGTTTCTGATTTTGCTGTTGTTACTGCTTTTGATTATTACTGCTGCTGGTGCTTGTGTTTTTTTGCTGCTGGTGCTTCTGATATTTGCTGCTAATGCTGTTTCTGGTTTTGTTGTTGCTGTTGCTTTTGATTATTGTTGCTGCCACTGTTTCTGATTTTGCTATTGTTGTTGCTTTTGATTATTGTTGCTGCTGTTGTTTCTGATTTTTTGCTGATATTGTATCTGAATTTTGAAAAGTGTATCAATGTTTTTGACTTTTAGATTTATGTATCAATGGTAGGCTTTGTTGTTTATGGAGTGGATGCATTAATAAACAATTAATTCATCAAGGAGTGTCTTCTTCATTGTATAGTCTTGGAAATGCTATATACCCAATTCAAAGAGTGTCTTCTTCATCATGTTTCTATTGAATATGATAGTAAAAAAGAAAAGAAAGAAGATGAAGAAAAGAAAGAAAAAGAAGCTGGGAAAAAAATGGAGAAAATGAAGAATAAAAAAGAAATAAGAAAGAAGACGAAGATGAAGAAAAAGAAGAAGAAAGAAGATGAAGGATAGAAGGCAAGAAAAAAAGAAAGAAGATGTTGAAATATGAGAGGGAGACAGATGCATGTCTAGATGTTAGCATACAAGTACATGTTGGGTTTCCCTCAATGGGTAGGGAAGAGTACTGACTCTGCCTCTTTTCTTTTCTTGTTTTCTGGATTTTTTTTTTGAATGTAGAAGTAACTATTCTCCTTCCTTCATACACATTCATTCACCACCTTTACACAGAGTGCAGAAATTCTCTGGTTTCGGAGGATGGAGTAGTAGTGGGTGTCACAATATATTCATGCTAATTTTCAACTTCTTGGCATGCACACCTCACAATCATGAAACAAATAGCATGAATATGAGGAGTGCGTGTCAAGAAGTTGTTAAGTACTTTGAATATACTGTTACACCCGCTACTTCTCCAACACCCGAACCAGAGAATTGCTTCTTCTGTCTAATGGTGGTGAACGAAAGTGTATGCAGGGGAGAAAACTGCTACTTATGCATTTAAAAAGAGGCAGAGGCAGTAGTCCTTCCTACCCGTTGAGAAGAAACTTAGCATGTACTTGTATTCTAAATTAATTGCAAAATTTACTCTAGTCTACTGAAAGTGTCAAAATTGAGTTTGTAATAGCAATTAAGTTTAGTTATGTATGCATTGTATGTATGTTCAATTTATATGTATTTGCCAGTTTCTAATGTATGAAGTACAAAGCTAGTATAATGTGTTCAATCTCTATTTCAATTTCAATCCCAAATTCCAATCCCAAAGTTAATTGCCCAAATTCCAAATTCCTAACTCGAACCCCTGCAACAAATCCCAAATTCCTAAGTCGGAATCGGAATTACAATCCTAAATTCCTAATTGCAACAAATCAGAATCATAACTCAACCCTAATAGCAATTCCAAATTCAATCCTAAATTGAAGGATACTACAACCATCAAGAATAATCAACATTTAAGAGTAGTTATACAATTAAAACCCAAATTAATCTACAAATAACCCATAAAGACTAAGAGACAGGTTCATCAAATGCAAAGATGAGAGATTCCCCACCTTTTGATGCATCTGCTGCTTGTACGCCACCGCCTACCACCTGCCGCAAAGCCACCGCCTGTCGCGCCACCACCGCCTGCCGCTTCACGCGCCGCTGGCCCCCCTCCAACGCCCCACCCCTGCCCCAAGCTTTGCTTCATTTCCAAAGAGAGGAGAAGAAGATAGCAAAGATAACATAGTGAGTTAAAAAGGCAAGGGTAAAAATGTAAATTCACGCTATATCTGTTAATACGGAATTGAATGGCAGGTGCCTATAGATCCAATTTTCAAATTTTGGGTGTCATTGGGGTATTACTGTAACTTCAGGTGTGTATAGGATATTATTACTAACTTTGGTGCGAGTAGGTCATTCACGCTTGTCTGAAATATGAATATGAGATTAGTAGGGGTGGTATACCGTACCGTCCCATCATTATTGTACCGTCTACCGTACCGGAATACCTAGTATACAGATTTCTCTATCATTACCGTGCCAAGATTTCGGTACTACCGAGTTCGGTAATACTGAAATATCGATATGGTAATGGTAATGAGATGTTAGTACCAGACCTTAAAAAGAAAAAGAAAAAAATTGTTAAGTAGAAGTATACTGATTAGCAAATAACTAGATACTTGAAGTGTTAAACTATCAGCCACACACAAAATTAGCATTTGTTTTGAATCTACGGCCTCAGTCATCATTCATTATCAAAGGTACATCAAACAATCCCAAATTTTATATCACTACCAATTTTCTTGTATTCTACTGGTTTCCTATACGACTGCTTGTTCTACTACTACTACAGGAAGACGTCATCTTCCAAACCCTGATGCTGAGGTTGAGGACGAAGGAGATGAAGCGGCGCAACTCTCCTTGCCATTTGGTAGAGTAAAGGATGGAGGAGATGAATCTGGTGGGCTTGCATCGAATTATACCTCTCAATATCAATTATGTGATCGTCAAAAGTTGTTAACTTTTGAACTGGTGCCAAGTGAAGCTATCGTTAACATATATAAATATAAATAAATAAATATATATATATATATATATATATATATGTGTGTGTGTGTGTGTGTGTGTGTGTGGGTCACTAACAAATGTGGAAATTTCATATAATCACTCACAAATTGATATTTTCATATAACTCACTCACATTGTTGGCCAATACCAAAAAATTACTTTTTGTTTGTTATTGTCACTCTACTTATGTTAAATCTTACTATGGGTTTAAAAATAACTATTTTGCCCTCTGTTTATGGTTAGGGTTAGGGTTAGGGTTAAGGTTAGGGGGTTAGATTAGGATTAGGGCTAGGATTAGGGTTAGTTTAGGGACCCTGATTCTAATCGTAGATTTTAAAGGGAATGCAAAATAGTCATTTTCAAACTCAATGTAAGATTTAACGTAAGTAGAGTGACAATAGTCATAACTCTAGATTTTAAAATGAGGGCAAAATAGTTATTTTCAAACTCAGTGTAAGATTTAACATAAGTAGAGTGGCAATAGCAAATAAAAGGAATTTGTTGGTATTGGCCAACATTGTGAGTAAGTTATAAGGAAACATCAATTTATTAGTGAGTTATATGGAACTTCCATATTTATTAGTGACCCATGTAGAATTAACCCAAAATTTTAACGATTTCTCTAACAGGTTCCCAATAATTACTGAAATTTCATATTAGTCCTTCACAATTTACTAATTCCATATTAGTCTCTCGACTGACTCTGAAAATGAAGGTCAATGTCTTAATTGTAACATCATGAAAATTCTGATTTATCGAGCCTAGTTTATAGAAAACATCTTGAAAAGAAAAGTCTCATTACTTTAAAATAGCCTTCATACTCTTGTGATTTTATTCACTTCTAGACAGTTCTGCTTAAGATTGTTTTCTCCAAAATTGGTTCAATGATTCATAATTTTCATAATATTGCACTTGAGTTTAAAAAAGACCACTTTTGGATTTGATCGAGGGACTAATATGGAATTAGCAAAGCATGGGGGACTAATATGGAATTTGAATATTTGTTGGGGACATATGTGGGAAAAACCCAAAATGTAAATATGTATACTAAATTAACCACATATCAAATTGATGGACTCACTTATATTATAACTAATTAAGTCTAACTAAACAATGATGTTGCTGATAATTTTGGTGTAGGAGCAATCAGATGATGAGTTATTTTATTGAGGAAGAAAGCATTGAATTGGGTAGTCAATCAGGATCTGGATGGCTGGAAACTCCTGGATCTGAATATGAGTGGCTGGGAACACCTGAATCTTGATATGGATGGCTGGAAATCTAAAACCCAAAATTTAGGTATATAGCCAACGACAACAACACTTTTTTTTTTGTTGAAAAAATGGCTTTTTAGCCAACAATTGCTAATGCTCTTAGAAGACTCTTCCTTATCCATTTTAGCTTTGGTATCAAGACATTTTCTGTGCTTCTGTACCAACGCAGGGCCGGTCCTGAGATTTCTAGAGATTTATAAGGCCTTGTGCGGAAAGGAAAAAACTGAGTCTTCTTTACATATTCTAATATTAATTTTGCTTTATTTTGCTTTATTTTGGTTTTGACGTCATATATATATATATATATATATATATATATATAGGCCTTCCAAATTTTTAGGCGATGTGCTGTCGCATCTGTCTCCCGGGCTCAGGGCCGGCCTTGTACCAACCAAAATAGTTTTGTAAGTTCACATTATTACACTAAATAAAACTTCTTAAACGTCATAATAAACCAATCACTGAAAAATTACTACAGACGAAGCAACATAAACGGTCAAATTTTACAATATAAAGAATCTGCACGCTTTAAAAAAGCATTAGGGTCGTTTTTATCCTTGCTATAATCAGCAAAGGAGGTGTGCCATGTATTTACGTAGTTGGCTTCCTTCTATCTTTCAAATTGTTTTTTATTAAATCTATCTATCTATTTCTATTATAAAAGCCAGAATATAAAAAAAAAATTTGTCAAAAGACGATTGTAGTTGTTCATATATTATATTGATCTAGACGATTAAAGGCTGAGATTAAATAACTTAATGGGAACGTGTATTACACGTGCAATAGGTCTTTAATACTCTTCTTCTTATATTCGATGATTGGGGCTTCCTTTTTTTCTCATCAAATTCCGTGCTTCAATTTCTATGGTTTTGAATTAATTCAATGGCTTCGAAGAATATCCAACATCATCTCCTCCTCCAAGAATGAGGTGGCCCCACCGGCCGGTATGGCCGCACGCCGAGCTCCTCGGCCCCGGCTCCGTCAAGCGCGTCTATCGCGTCTTCGACGAAGAATAGGGCATAGAGGTCGCCTGGAACCAGGTAAAGCTCCCGACTTTTGCCTCACGTGATGATCACATGATCGACCGGCTCTACGTCGCGTTAATTTGTTGATTTTGGTGGAATTGGGGAATGAAATTGGTAGGAGAGTAATGTGAATTGTTAGGATGAAGAGGAAGATGTTGGAAATGGGGATCTGTTTCGACTCTAATGTGGGTGTGGCTTGTTGGGTTTATGTCTTGCATATTATGTTGGATAAGAAGACGATGAGACGATGGAAGAATCGAGACGATCGGAGACGGAGTGGAGGCAAGGAAATAGTCAGCGGCTGTAGTTGCAGGAGTTGTGGTCGACCGGTCACAAGGTGCAGTCGACCACCCTACTGAGCAAATGTTCCCGAGAGGGGGACGGTCGACCGACCTTGGGGTGCGGTCGATCGAACGCGGCGCTGATGGATTTATTGGGTCGCATCTTGGTGATTCGTGAGAATTTTGAACTAAACTTGCCGTTAGAAACAGTGAGTTTCTAATAAAAAATAGCTCTAAACTCACATGAAACAACTAAACTCGTTGTTGGAACGGCGAGTTTAGTTGTTGAGTCCACGAGCGCCAATACTTTGGCAACTGTCCTCTTTCTGCAAATAGTTTCAAAAAGTGGCATATAAAAAAATCATTTTTTCATTGTTTTTTAATATATAAACTTTTACTTCTAATTTTTTAACTCTGTATAATAACTTTATAATAACTTGTCTTCCTATATTAAGCTTTGTTTCTCTTTGTACTAGATTTATAGTTGCAATGAATATCTGTTAGTTTTGATTTTATTTCCGATTCCAATCGGTTGTCATGATTGTTGCGTTAGGAAGATGAAGATGAAGACCAGAGGTTGGTGCAATATTACCTCTGCCATTACGACAAAGTTAATTGTGACTGATTCATTTCTTTCTCGAAGATAAAAAAAAGTTTCCTTGCAATGAAATAAATAGAGTGAAAGTCATAAAAGAAAATAAGGCAGATGTGAAACAGATAAAAACTGCAGCAGCAGTTTTTGTTGTTGTTGTTGTTGATATTGTGAGAAATTTTATATTTGACTAGTTAAGATGAAACAGTAATTGTTGTGTTTATGGTATTTACGTCTTAGTGCTAGCACGCTCGAATGTAGATACAGATCACATTTTTTCTTCGTGCGTGGAGTATAATCAGACTATCAACCTGATGAAATAGTTTTCAAGAATTTGTTGAATCTGCATTGTGGCTTTTCATTTAACTGTTTAAAGTTGTTCGATGACTATTCTGCAACTACAATTTATATCTTTTATGATTTGGATGAGATAATTATTCATATCGTATTTTATATTTACTCCAGACTAGATATAATATTTAGAGTCTTTAATATTAAAATTTTAAGTATTTTGTTTACATAATTAATATATAGTGATTATATTATACTAGTATTTTTCACGTGCGATGCACGTTTTGATAAGAGTTGGAGGATTTTTACGTGCGTGCGATATACGTGTTTTTTACGTGCGTGTGATATACGTGTTAAGAAATATTTTTGGAGTTGGACGTAATTGGAAAAAATAGTTTGAAATAAAAGCTACATTTACGTGCAATGCACGTGTTTATAAGTCGAATTTGAGTTGTACGTACAACATATGTGTATGTTTACCGTTAAAAAAATATATTATAAAATTGTTTTGCATGTTCGTTGCACGTTTTAAATAGGTTGAGTTTTTTTATTTATTTGTTTTTGTTGTAATTAATAGGAGAGTTGAGCTGCACGTGCAACGCACGGATTTGTATGTTGACAAATGACAACTCCAACTCTTCCATTATAATTTTAGAGATTAGAGATATTCATTTGATTATTAATAAGATTTTCTCAACAACATAAAATTTTGTTAAAATATTCAACCTGCACGTCCACAGAACCACGTGCTCTTGGTGCACTGCAAAATTCAACTAGTTTAATCTAACAAAAAAAAAGGCTATAAGTTGTCAAACTTTAAATTTCGTACCGTTCACGAAAATTAGAACATTTACAGTCTAATTTTAGAAGGGGAAAAAAATTTGTTGCAAATTTTTTAAAAGAGAGATAAGCAACCAGGCAAGAACATAGCGAAAAAGGGGTAAAACAGTCGGGACATGCATATTACTGCATACTTAGCAATAAGTAGAGAGTTGAGAGTTAATAATTTCATACAAAACCATCCGCGTAAAGATTCCCAAACATAGAGAATGGAGATATGACAATATCAATGTTATTGTTATTGTGCGATAGTCATTCATATAAGATATCACAAATTTAGGCCGGATTTGAGGACAAAGTTAAGATAACTTTATCTACGCAGTTAAAAAAATAGACACAATGAAAGTATAAATAACTATTGTATTCTCACTTTTTGGGGTGCGATAACTTGGTAGTTATCACAACTCGAAACGAGTCTTAAACATGCCAAAATTAGAATAATTAGACTTTTTTTTAAATTATAAAAGATAACTCCCATTATCCTAACTCTAACTTTGTTGTCAAAGATAGCTGTAGCCAGGCTCGGTCCTGGCCTGATGCAACCGATGCAACTGCATCAGGCCTTCCAAATCACCAAAAAAAGAGGAGCCCCCGTTTTCGGGAAAAAAAAATTATATTAACTTCAGATCCCTAAAATCCATAAATCGTTTTATTTTTTTTATAATTTTATATTAGCTTCAGGCCTCTGAAAATTTTTATATTAGCTTCATGCCCATAAAATCCATAATTTTTCATGTATACTTTATTTATTTTTTTTCTAATACATGAATGGCTTTTTTTTTTTTTTGGGTATATGGGAAACCCCTTTTTGAGAGTTTGCTTCAGGCTCCTAAAATCCTAGGGCCGCCCCTAGCTGTAGCTGTAATGAAATGGCTTTTGAGAGTTTGCTTCAGGCCCCTAATATACTAAGAAACTTTGCTTCCGTACGATCATCTCAGCCAACTTCGGCAAAACTTCTCCCACAATTGCAAGTATAATGGATAAAAGAAGTGCAAGTATAATGGATATATGACGAAAATTACACGCATTTACATTTGACAAAACTATACCAAATTTGAGATTTCTCATGTAATATGTTAGCTACAGAGAGCACATACTCGCAGGAGAACTAACATTTGAAGTTTAACCCACTGTTTACATAAGTTTTGTGAAAGAAACAATTATTCTGATCGAATATGATCAGTGTTACCTTAAATACAAACAGAACAAAGTTACATAATATAAAGATACAAGCATATACTGAATGGCCAAAAGACAGACCAGCTTCCAGCTATCACAAAATTGTGGAATTCTTGAAGTGTGCGATTATATTACCGAATGCGACTTCAATATGTGTGTTGACATTGTTCTTTCAAAATGTACACTCAGGGTTCGCATTGATAATTAATTCACTAGTTTCTTCTTTAACCTATTCACAGCTTCCAGAGCAGCCTTGTTCTGTGGTTCTAGAACTAGTGCAAGCTTGAAATCTGCAATGGAAAGAGAAACAGAAAGTTTTAACTCCACTTGCATCAAATTCACAAATTTGAAGAGTGGAAATTTATACATGACACATATTTTCTAGGATAAAAAAAAAGAAAGTGAAAATTATTTCCAAAGTTGAAACTATCGTCTGGACCAAAAGTTGAAACAGGATTTGTTTTAAATCCCGGTAGCTTTCATAAATATCAAAAAACCCAATACTTTGTAGATTCATACTTTAAACCCAATCGCCCACATTATACAAGTATTCAAAATACGAATAACAAAAGAATAACTAAATTTCCTTTATCCACTTGGAAGAGAAAATTGCGTATTAATGTTTTTTCCCCTCATCCAAACTCGTGTCATCCTCGTGAATTTTTCCATTAACTTCACGGCCTGCTTCAAACCAGATCAAAAGATAGTAACCGTATATTTTGGTCCATGGAAATTAGGAATAGAAGAAGCAAGATTGTGAAACTTACAAATGGTTGTAATGGTTAGTGATAAGAAACTGGGTTCTTCCTTAATGTGGTACTGTATTGTGCAACCATGGAAAACAACTCAAGAAGTTGGGATGCCAAATCCTCGTCAATTATTAAATCTCTATCCTCAAGATCATCCAATGGCTTCATCCCTTGTTGATCAAGAATCTTCCATTAAAACATTCATTAAAGTGTTAAACATATTGTCTTGCATCCCAGCTACCATCTTACCCTTCAAACCTCATCTTTTATGGGGATGGAGACGAAGTTGGAATATGTAATAGGACTTAATTAATGTTTAAACTGTCGAATATCAAAGAATTACTTCTAGTAAAAAGTCAGATTTAGTGTATTGGGTTTTTAAGTAATCATATAAGTTAGTGAGTTTAACAATAAATCAAGTTTAAACTTTGGTTTTAAAATTTGTTTTCCCTAGAAATTTTGTTTCCAAACTGCTAAAATTAGGGCGAAATCAAGAAACCCCCTAACATTTTTTTTGCTCATTAAACCCCCCATTCCATTAAGTTTTGAATATTCCGTTAAGTTTTGAAAATTCCGTTAAAACTCAATTGTGTAATGCCCACTTTGCCCCTTTCTTTAATCTTTAAAACCCCTGTCGCTTTTCCTATCCTTCTCACTTCCTTTTCAAACTTGCAAAGCAATCGTTACAATTCACAATCCCCCTTTTCAAACTTGTAAACTTCCTTTCCAAACTTGTGAAGGATGGGTTTGCAAGTTCGAAAAGGAAGTGAGAAGCATGGGCAAAGGTTTTAAAGATTAAAGAAAAGGCAAAATGGATATTTCACAATGGGGTTTTAACGGAACATTCAAAGCTTATGGAAGTGGGGTTTAATGAGTGGGACAAAAAAGCATTAGGGGGTTTCTTCATTTAAATGGAAAACGACAAGGGGTTTTTTGATTTTTCCCCCAAAATTATAAGTAATTTAGAACTTTTTGAAAAAAAAAACATCTTTTGTTACCAAGTCTCTGGCGCTCTCAATCAAGCAACGAATAGGAATAGACACTGTCAAATATGTTCACCACTAATTGTGGACACTTTTTGGACACATCTTCTACAAATTTTCGCTACTACATACTGAAGACAAGCTCTCATTTATATACAAAAGAATACATTTTAGGGGGGTGGTCCCAAACTAGCGACATATATCAAATTATGGTAACTTTAGAATATATATTTATGTGAGATACACAAAGCTATTTGATGAGGATATCAGTTCGAGACGATTTGGGCACTTCTATCAGCGCATATATCGTCTAGGATGCTATTCTATTAGCCTAGTCATTTTATTTCAGCACTTTTAGTTATTTTGGCATATGTAGTAGTTTTGCTATTTGCACATTTTACTTTCTGCACATTGGGATATATTTTGAAGATTTGTTTTGAGATTTGTATTGAGCCTATATATAGGTCTTTAGACAAATGAGAAGTTATGTTTTTGATTAATTAAAAATTGTGTGTTGAGTTTTGCTCTTCATTCCTCTCTTGTGTGTGAGACCTTGAGAAAATATTTGGGTTTGTGAGAAACCCTAGACTACAAAACCCCCACCCGCTCCCTCTTTCTTCTCACCTGACCACCCCGACCATCCCTAACAACCCCACCATTCAAATCTTCATTCAAACCCTAACCCTAATCCTCACAGGATTTGAAAAAGGAATCGACCTTGATTTGGGGAAATGTGTTGAATCAAGAATAGACAGCAAGCGTCTTTACTATGGTCGTTTCATTCTGTGCTTCACAGCAGGATTAACGGCATTTTATATGTTTCGGATGTATTTACTTACCTTTGATGGACATTTGCATCAAGATAATGAGCTATGGGAGTACAACGCCATTGACTTCGACGATTGGCATCTTCTTCCTCTCCATCCATGGTGGCGACACTTTCATCGAACCCCGGTAATTTCTTTCCATTCCTCCATTATTTGTAGTACTGCCTATTATCTATAGAATCTTATCTGGATTTTCTGTCATCCACAAATATTCAGCGTGTGTGCTTTTACTTGCCAAATAGTGTACGAATCATTATTGAATATCTTACTTGCTAAGAATGCTTAAGTATAATCATTGATTTTAAGATTGAATCTTTAATTGGGACTGTTAACTTATTGTATTTCTTGAAAAGCCATCAAACCAATCACTAGTTTAATTTCTAACTCGATCAACACTACTTGTTGGTAAACTTGATCTTTAATACTCCTGGAAAATTCTCTACCTAGGGTTAAGTTTACATCACTGTTCCATTGAATGTTGAAGAAGAAACCATAAAGATACTATTAGTAAACTTTTCGAATAATGTAAATGTTATCCATGTTTGCTCATGTATGTCCAAGCTCATTCGTATGTGCTATCTTTGACATGAATATAATTTATTGCCATCTCCTACATGACACAGAAACATATACATAGTGACTGTAAAATGTTGGCAGCCATGTCATTCTCAACTTCTCTATATAACTTAGTTTACCAACTGGGCAATTCCACATGTCCCATTTATTATGTCTAACACATGTTCAAGTAAAAGTCCAATTGCATCAGAAAGCTCACCTTGAGCAGCTTCTTTATAGCATAGGAGCATTTCTCTTGCTGTTCCTCTCCTCAAATATGCCTTTATATTCTGATAATGTAAATAATAAACCATCAGATTAACAATTACAAGTATAAAAGCAATTTATGAGAAAGAAACTCTGGTTGAATGAATAAGATCCATAGAAGCCATCAATCTAGACCTTAATTATGAGACTATTATAATCTACACATTTCTTATCCTCCAATATAAAAAATTCTAAGAAATAACCTTTTCTTAGAATGTTGTCCTAACTAACAGCTTACAGGTATGATAATAAATTAAAATAGAAGTAATATTATTTTTACTGCTTCTTGCTCTACATTATGTTTATTAAAAACATCATAAGCTAAGAAATAAAACAAAATTTCTAAGAAACAACCTTCTTTTTTAGAATGATGTCCTAACAGGCCTACAGGTACGAAAATAAATAAAAATAAAAGTAGCACTACTTTTACTGCTTGCTCTACATCATGTTTATTACTAACATAATAAGCTAAGTGAATACTTAATTAAAAATGTTCTCAAAACTGCTGATAGTATACACACCTTTTTTTAGCATCGTAGCAACTGATGTTAGTATAAGCTACATGAACACTTATTAAAAAAAACATTATCAAACTGATGTTAGTATATACGCCTTTTTTGAACATCGTAGAAACAGGCAAACGATTTAAATTGACTACCTATTTGATACTTAGCATCGTTAAATGCAAATATTTATATGATTAAAAAAATACAAAAATAGATGCAAAATTATTTATGCCTAACTTGCATTCAAATTGAAGAGCTATACAACCTTTTTATCGAGAGATATTGCTTGATTGCAGTCTGCTTCGGCTTGTTGGAAGCTGCAAAGGATTAAGAACACTTATAAGGAAGCAGTGAGAGAACAATCAATAAGAATCGCATCATAACAAAATTTAGCATACCATCCAAGTTTCAGATACGCAGCTGCTCTATTGCAGTAATAAGTTGCATTTGTATCATTTAATTTAATAGCTTCGGAGTACAAAGTAACAGCTTTATTCCACTGGTTTCCTTTAAATGCAGCATTTCCCTGTCAAAATATTTTAGACCAGTACATAACTGAGAAAATAGAAACAAAATAAAACCGAAACAAATTCAGCATTCCACTGATTCTAGCAATTAAGGCAGAGTCAGTACTTCATTTTTTTGACAATTGCAATATGGCGATTACAATAGAAGTGTGTGGACTCAAATATAAGACTGGCGATGAAGTCAAAAAACAAGTATCACGGTGTGCTTTCTTACCAATAGAAAGTGTACAGGAGCTACAACAACTACTACTGGATCAACAAATTCTCTTTCCTAAAATTTTGGGAACGACTAAATGTTGGGATCAACAAATTATATTCCCTAAAATTTAGTAATCGCCTACAAGAATCTTTCTCCTCTACACAAAGGATGGTAACTTCCAACTCCCTCAATTACCATACTCATTTCACTACCGCCACCAATTTCCGTTCTTGAGAAACCCTAATCCTAGCTCCTTGTACCACTCCCAATTGCAATCTCTCCAAGTCTCCATAGCACATGTCCATTAAACATCTCAAACAATTATTCCTCGCCTTGCCTTAACCTCGATTTGAGTATTCCCCGGAAGCACACATAATCCTACTTCTTTCTTTTGCATATTGTAGCTTATGTCCACTATTTCATGCTAAATACATATTAGGCATGTTTCTTATAACTGAAGAGAAAAAGAAAAGAACAAAACCAAGGGCAATCAAATAACGATCTTCAATTTTTGCAATTAGCTTTATAGTTTCTAATATTACTAAGTACACAACTTGTCCTCTTCAATAATGATAACTTAATGATCCTGAAGTACCAAAAATTACTTTGTTCTGAGCATTCCTTAACAAATATGAGAATTGTACCTTGAGTATACAACAACAATAACAACAAAGCCTTTTTTCCAACTAGTTGGGGTAGGCTACATGAATCATGGTTTTCCATTCTGCTTGGTTTAGCACAATATCTTGTGTAAGGCCACAAGCTATCATATCTTTCCTCACCGTTTTCACCCAAATTTAGGACTTCCCCTACCCCTAACTCTACCCTCAATAGATATCAAATCACTCTTTCTAACGGGGGCACTACTAGGTGACTAGGTCTATGTAGTACCCCCATTAGAAGAGTGATTTGATAAGAACTGTACCTTACTTAAGTTTAAAAAACTGCCAAAATTATTTTCAGGACATTTCCATTTCCATTCTGTTTATTCTTTAAGTCCTTCTATTCTAAAGAATCTAAACATTTCTGCGTATCCTTCAGAAATTATGTCTTCACTTTCACTTTCATCAATATGTGACACCATCATGATACTATTAGTTTGTCTCATCCTTACTAGTATTATACACGTGCTGTGCACGTGGGGAAAATGGAGGGAATGAAAATGGGGAAAAAAATTCTACCAGCACGTGCGTTGCACGGGTTGGGATATGGACAAATTACACTAAGACCTTCTCCCATTATAGTAGTAGAGATATATTTGTTAACAAATAGAAGAAACAAATTATTAAGACTATAATCTCATAAGTTATAATTAGCCATACGTATAAAACTAAAACTTAACAAAGATTACGCAATATATTTATATGAACATTAGAAGGAGAAAAAAAAGCAAAAAAACCTTTTCTTTTAGTAGTTCTGAAGCATCCATATCTCCATTTGTGTCTTGAGTTGGCACTAAGTTTGATGCAATACTAATTTGTTCTTGAAGAGACGAATACATATCTGAAACTGTATCAAGAAGAAATATGTCTGCTCCATGAGGTGCAATAAATGACACAGAAATGGGATATCCCTCATGTTTCCCTAATGGTACAGCAACCTGAAAAACAAAATTAACAAGATATGTCATGTATCCCACCAGAATTAATCGAACTTGATCAAGAACATAAACTTCATGCTTTCAGCAACTTAGTTATCATCATTTAGTACCTGACAACAGCCAGATAGACCTGCTATACTTAACAGCGTGAATAACCGCTCTTCAACTTCAAGGGACAATTTCTTCTTAGAGGAACAATTGAATGGGAAATCTGAGGTTGTAGGAATAACTAAGATCCCGCCATCCTAGAAATGCACATAAAGAATTTAGTTCATAACTAAAATCATTTTAAAAGTTCAAGCAACAAATGAATAATTAATTTAAATCTAGTCAACTTATATTGTATTTCTCCATGTACTGGACGAGATATTTTCCTATCAAAGAAGAATTCACATCTTACCCAGTCCGTTAAAAGTGAAGAAAGCCCTTTGCATGCAGCTTCAAAGGAAAATAAAATTCTCTTTACCTTTCCTCAAGAGGCCCCAAATCTTTAAGGAATGTCAATACTGTTTCCATTAATAAAACTTTTATACTAATTAAATACTGTTAACAACTTGTGCTATTAATTCATAGTGGCAGGCTTTTAATTATATCAGCACTAATGACATACTTAAAACATGCAAGCATGCACCAAAGGAAATATGATATGCTAATTTGCCTCTCTGATGTTGACCAACATATACATGTAAAATTATTCTGGCACATGGATGACAAACAATGCACATGGATGACAAACGATGCACATGGATGTCAAAACATGTCACAAACCTAATAGTACAGATTCAGTAGAGATGATGTGTCTCTAACATCATCAATATGCATTTAGAAACTAATAATGGGTTCTATACTATTCCATATTTTTGGAAACTCACTTTATCGTACTAAAGGTCTGGGAGTGTTCTTTAAACTTCTACACCACACGTGCAAATGCATGCGTCCAAAATGTATCCAAAATCTAGTATAAGTGAACTGCATATACAAAATAAAATACAATAGTGAATCCATAATCACAAAACATATAAGCATTTAGCTTCCAATGACAACAATATAATATTATATGAATTTTTTCCAAGCTGCATGCACAATTGCACAGGTCCAAAAATCTAGTAGAGTTTAATCTTATGCACAATAGATAATGAAACAGATTATTGATGCGGTTTGTTTTTGGGGGATGTGGAGGCGTGAGTTCTTCTCGATTTGTATTGGTGGAGGAAGCTTTAGTGGGGACGGTTCCTCAGCCAGGAGGAACGGTTCGGGAATAGACGTGAGTAAGGCGGAGATGGGATGCTCAGCTCGGATCTGGAGGCTCGGATCCGGAGTCTCGTGTACCTGCACACGGTCTAGGAACACCGGGGTTAGTCCCGGTGGCAGACCCTCCGACGATCTAGTCAGCTACTGAAAGAGAGTAACAGTGACTAGGGTTTAAGCGGGAAAAGACTGATTACCTTGGCAAGGGGTAGAGGGTCCGGAATTTATAGGAGAAGCCAACCGGGTCTGGACCCGTTTGGGGCCGAGTCTGGACCCGGTTGTCCGTGGGTCTGACGTGGCAGAAACCCAAGCGGTATAGGACGGACGTGGCGTGGGTCCGGGGTGGTTTAGGGCTGACGTGGCGGAAACCTGGGTGGTTTCCAAGCTAACGTGGCAGACCCTGATGATCCGACGGTGCACGCTCTTTGAGGGGATCATGTAGCCTAGGAGGGGCCACGTCATCTGACCCATATCAGGAGCCTCCCACTCCTGGAAGGCTGGGTGACCCAGCCGTGTAGGAGTAGTCCTTTGCCTCTGTAGGAAGAGCGGGAGTGGTGTGTATGGTGAGGAATAGGATCGGTATTTTTCAGAAGAGACCAGGTGGGTAGGATGACGGGATCCCCTATTGGAGTCATGTGGAGTGCCGGGTGCAGAAGGGTCGGAGCTCGGATTGCCGAGCGTCGGTAGACGAGTCCCCTCACTGGTTGGAAAAGCGAAGGGACGTCGAGATCTGTCGAGTTGGGGCTTCGGCGAGCCGAGCGTCGAGGGTCGGTAGACGATCCCCTCACTGGTTGGAAAAGCGAGGGGACGTCGAGATTTGTCGAGTTGGGGCTTCGGCGAACCGAGCATCGAGGGTCGGTAGACGAGCCCCTCGCTGGTTGGAAAAGCGAGGGGACGTCGAGATCTGTCGAGTTGGGGCTTCGACGAGCCGAGCGTCGAGGGTCGGTAGACGAGCCCCCTCACTGGTTGGAAGAGCAAAGGGGTAGTCGAGATCTGTCGAGTTGGGGATTTCGGCGAGCCGAGCATCGAGGGTCGGTAGACGAGCCCCCTCACCGGTTGGAAGAACGAGAGGGGCATCGAGATCTGTCGAGTTGGGGGCTCGGCTCGCCGAGCGTCGAGGGTCGATAGACGAGCCCCTATCTTGTTGAAAAGATGAGGAGTTTTGGGGCTCGCGGTGTCATCCGAGCTCCGAGCTCCCGTGAATGAGGGAGGACTTTGGGGCTCACGGTGTCATCCGAGCTCCGACTCTCCTGTGAAAAGAGAAGGAGTTTTGGGGCTCGCAGTGCCATCCGAGCTCCGAGCCTCCTGTGAATGAGGGAGGACTTTGGGGCTCGCGGTGCCATTCGAGCTCCGACCCTCCCTGTGGAATGGAGGTGGAGTTTTGGGACTCGCGGGGCCATCCAAGCTCCGACCCTCCTGTGGAAATAGAGGAGTTTGGGGCTCGCAGTGTCATCCGAGCTCCGAATTCCCTGACTTGTTGGAAAAGCCGTCATCCGAGCTCCGAGCCCCCTGTGAATAGAGGACTTTGGGGCTCGCAGTGTAATCCGAGCTCCGAGCCTCTTGTGGAACGTGGAGGAGTTTTGGGGCTCGCGGTGTCATCCGAGCTCCGAGCCTCCTCTAAATGAAGGAGGTCTTTGGGGCTCGCGGTGTCATCCGAGCTCCGAGCGCCCTGTGAATAGAGGACGACTCTGGGGCTCGCGGTTTCGTCCGAGCTCCGGGCCTCCTGTGAACAGAGCAGGAGCTTGGGGCTCACGGTATCATCCGAGCTCTGAGCCCCCCAAAACATGCTGAAGCTTTTGGAGTGGTTTGTCGTCGGTGGAGCGGTACATTGGTAATGGCGGCCGAATGAAATCTAATGATTTCATTTCATTTGATGCTTTGGGTGCAGGAGCCTGTGGCTCGTTGTGACCTCCGAGCTCCGAGCCTCCTGTGAAATGAGGGAGGAGTTTGGGGCTCGCGGTGCCATCCGAGCTCCGACCCTTCCGTCGAATGGGGGAGGAGTTTAGGGCTCGCGGTGCCATCCGAGCTCCGACCCTCCTGTGGAATAGAGGAAGAGTTTGGGGCTTGCGGTGTCATCCGAACTCCGACCCTCCTATAGAATAGAGGAGTTTGGGGTTCGCAATGCCATCCAAGCTCCGACCCTTTGATGCGGAGGGGATTTTCTACTTCTCGCCTAGGCCTCATAAGAAGGTGATGCACGGGCATCCGGACTCCATCAAAGGGTGGAAAGTGAAGTATTTCATAGTTCGGAGCAAGAAGTCTTGGGGGATTCTAACATCTTGGAACTTCTTCAAGCCGAACCATAAGCCTCCGAAGCGTAGCGAGCTGACGGAGAAAGAGTGGGCAAAGGTGGAGAAGATTGTGAGTGGGCACAGTATAGCGTGGCCTCGAGTGACGGAGGCGCACCTGGCCTGAGCCGGACTGAGCCCAGCCGACCCTAGTATGTTTTTGTTCTAAATTTATATCTTTCTGCCTTCGTGTTAACGTTAGCTTCTCTTCTATTTTGCATAGATGACGGCCAACCAGCTTGACGACCGGCGTGCCTTGTTGGCTGCTGCCACCAAGAGGAGGACGGAGAAGGAGAAGAAGGCGGAGCAGGATAAGGCGGCCACTCAGGACACGGGGTCCGGCAAGGGACCGACCTCGGCAGTCGTGGAGCCGGCCCCGAAGAGAACAAAGAAGCAGCACCACCACACGCCGAGGGCGTCTCGGGAGGAGGGGGAAGTTCGGCTAGCAAGAGGACTTCTGAGGCCCCGGAGCAGAGGCTTCCCCCAACTTGGCCTACCGCTGAGAAGATGGTGGGGCGACAGGGACTTCGGCCGCATGCTCCTGATTGGTCGGTCGTCGCAGGGGACTCCCTGCTTGAAGGTCCCGTGGCCATTGAAGTGGTCAGGAACATCGCCACCGAGCGAGATCGGATGGCACTGGCGGTGCAGACGTCTGAGCAGGCCTTCATGCAGGTTGTCTCAGGCGCAGATCTCGGTGAGTGTTAGTGACTTTGTATTGAGTTTGGATTCTAGGATTCATCTGACTTCTTCTTCCTCGGACAGGCGATGCTTCACGGGCAGCACTTTCAGAAGTGCTTGGAGAAGGAGATCCTCATCGGGAGGAGGAACGCGGAGAAGTACCTCCGCGAATTGAACAAGGCGACGACGAGCTAAAGAAGGCTTGGAGTATGGAGGCCGTCCACGAGGCCTAGATGACCTCGATCTTCGACCACCACAAGAAGGACGTAGATCGCCTTAAGGAGAAGATTCAGGAAGAAGCAGAGAAGGGGCGGAAGGTCCTCGAGCAGGCGGAGATCACCATGACGGATGCCCTGATCCTGGCGCAGGACGAGGCCTACGACCGGGCCAAGGAGCATTGCCAGATGATCTATCCGGACTAGAGGGTCGACCAACTTCACTATAGCTGGCAGCCGGATCTTCCAATAACACCCGGCGGCGAAGAGATGGGAGATCCTCGTCAAGAGGAGGTCGGGGGCGACCCGGCTGACGAAGAGGTGCCACCCCCCCCCAAGCTTAGTTTAGGTCTTTTTTCTTTTTTGATTTTTGTAAATGCCTTGTGCGGACTGGCCACCGCATTTTGTAGTGCAAAGATTTTGAAACTAATGAAAGATGATTTTTGGTCGATGCTCCATGACTTGTGCTTCTTTAGTCTCTTTTGTGACTCGTTGTTTCTCCGTCTTTTTGATAGAGGGTCTCGGGTGCCGACCCCATATCTGCCGAGGACCCCTTGATCCGAGCTGGGCCGGAGGACAAGGAGACGGCTTTGGCTTGCCAATAAAAACAGGCTCGAGACCGAGTAGCCGCAGTGAATTATTTCATGAACAAGTCCAGGGAGCTCGGCTTGGAGGTCGCTCGTCTGAGGAAAAGCCATAGCCGACCGGGACTGGTGGGTAATCGAGACGGACTGGTCGATCTCGGACGCCTCCAGCGGGCAGTCGGCCTCGAAGTCTTTTCTTCGTGAAGCCGTGGTTGAGAAAGAGTTGGAGATCCGCAGGTTGAAGCTGGTTCTAGGCACCGGTTTGATCGAGGGGGACGAGCAATTCAGTATTAGGACCATCTCCGACTTTTTTATTGGAGGGGGCCCAGCCTGACGATGCCGAGAGCTTGGTGGCGGGGGAACCTTCCCCGATCGGGCCGACCGAGCGAGAGAGGGAACCCGAAGGAAGCGCCGACTTTGAGTTTTAAGCCGAGTGCGAGTGATTTGTAAGCTTTTCATTGTATTTGTGTCGCCGTTACGGGCGTGCGATGAGTAATAATAAAAACAGACTCCCGACTTCTTTAACCCAGAGAATTTCATTGAGTGGGGGTTGACGCCGGGCTCGGCCTTGGAAAAAGGGGTTGCCGCCGAGGCGGAAAGACCACACATTAACTTTGCGCAAGCGATGCATAATCCATGGCGCTGCATAATCCATGGCATTTCACCTCTCGATGAGTATTAATGGCGATGTTTCGCCTTCCGCCGTTTGGGCTTCCCAGACGCAATAACTGCGCTTCTCAAGGGACTATATAACCCCCCTCCACTCCTTGTTGGTGGTCAGGGATTGAGATTGGTTGATCTGCCATTCGATTTGGGTGCCTGCCGAAGGCGGGCGCCCCAAAATTAAAATTTTGGTCTGAAGGCTCCGGATTGGTGGTGCACCAATCACCCTCGAACAATTCGGGGTTTTGGCCTTGACGGACGTAAGACCCCGGGTTGTTCGTTGGTGAGTGGTGGGCCGATGAATTGATTCGGAGGCTCGGAGGATCGGAGGATCGGAGAGAGCCTTTAGTCGGTGGCTCCTCTGCCGCCCTCGAACAGTTCGGGGTTTTGGCTTTTGAAAGCTGTAAACCCCGAGTTGCTCGCAGGTGAGAGGAGGGTCAAAACGACTCGAAGCTCGGGGCGTTTGCCGAAGGCGGGCGCCCTAAACCTTAATGAAAACTTTGCTGAAGTGGTCGTGGTGGACGGTCGCCGCCGAGCGTACTGGTCGAGTGGCTTTTAAGAAAGCCACTGCCTTGCTCGGGGTCGAGGACGAGCCCCACCCCTTGCTCGCAGGAAGATGGTACGGGTGTAGCTGGCAGTTGCCGCCGTGCGCATTGGTTGATGGGCTTGAAGAAGCCCAAACCATGCTAGGGGCAGATGCTGAGCCCCCACACCGGGGAGAAAGCCAGTAGTGGGCGTGGCTGAAGGTCGTCGCCGAGCGTAACAGTCGAGTGCCTTTGAAGAAAGCCTCGGCCTTGCTCGGGGTCGACGACGAGCCCCCACACTTGTTCTCAGGAAGACGGTACGGGTGTAGCTGGCGGTTGCCGCCTTGTGCATAAGTTGATGGGCTTGAAGAAGCCCAAACCATACTAGGGGCAGATGCTGAGCCCCTACACCGGAGAGAAAGCCGGTAATGGGCGTGGCTAAAGGTCGTCGCCGAGCGTAACGGTTGTGTAGCTTTGAAGAAAGCCTCGGCCTTGCTCGGGGTCGACGACGAGCCCCCACACTTGTTCTCAAGAAGACGGTACGGGTGTAGCTGGCGGTTGCCGCCTTGTGCATAGGTTGATGGGCTTGAAGAAGCCCAAATCATGCTAGGGGCAGATGCCGAACTCCCACCCCGGGGAGAAAGCCGGTAATAGGGTGTGGCTGAAGGTTGTCGCCGAGCGTAACAGTCGAGTGGCTTTGAAGAAAGCCTCGGCCTTGCTCGGGGTGGACGACGAGCCCCCACACTTATTCTCAGGAAGACGGTACGGGTGTAGCTGATGGTTGCCGCCTTGTGCATAGGTTGATGGGCTTGAAGAAGCCCAAACCATGCTAGGGACAGATTCCGAGCCCCCACACCAGGGAGAAAGCCGGTACTGGGCGTGGCTGAAGATCGCCACCGAGCGCAACGGTCGTGTGGCTTGGAAGAAAGCCTCGGCCTTGCTCGGGGTCGACGGTACGTGTGTAGCCAAGTGCCGAGCCGTGAGCTTGTAAGGAAAGCTTTTCTGGCTCGCGGTTCTATCCACGTGCCGAGCCGTAAGCTTGTAAGGGAAGCTTTTCTGGCTCGCGGTGCTATCCGAGCGTCGAGCCGTAAGCTTGTAAGGGAAGCTTTTCTGGCTCGTGGTGCTATCCGTGTGCCGAGCCGTAATCTTGTAAGGGAAACTTTTCTGGCTCGCGGTGCTATCCGAGCGCCAAGCTGTAAGCTTGTAAGGGAAGCTTTTCTGGCTCGCGGTGCTATCCGAGCGCCGAGCCCGAGACATGTTTTTAATGAGAACTAACACGAAGCCAAAACTTGTTTTAAGAAAGCTGGCATAATTACAGTATATTTGAACTTTACAAAAAACAAGGCACGACGTGCCGATTACATCCTTAATAATTTTACACAGGGCTGTAGAGGCTAGCCCTCCCCTTCTAGGAATTTGATGAGGTGCTCTGCGTTCCAGGGCCTTTTGACAGCCTTGCCCTCAGGATCGGTTAGGCGGTACGTGCCCGGGCGTACGACCCCTGATACCTTGTATGGGCCCTCCCAGTTTGGAGCCAGTTTTCTCTTTTGGCCGGGGTTGGATATCGCCAGCTTCCGGAGGACGAGATCTCCGAGCTTGATGTCGGTGGGACGCACCTTTTTGTTGTAGAACCTTTCGATCCTCTGTTGGTAGATGTTCCTTCTAATGGCAGACTTCTCCCTGACCTCGTCTATGAGGTCCAGGTCGGCTCATAGTTGTGCAGAGTTGCTTGCTTCATCGAAAGGCCATGATCTGGGGTGAAGGGATCCCGATCTCCAGGGAAATGACGGCCTCCGTGCCGTATGTCAGATTGAATGGAGACTCTCCCGTCGGGATCCTCTTTGTGGTTCGGTGGGCCCAGAGAACACTCGGAAGCTCATCGACCCATAACCCCTTGGAAGAGTTATCGAGTCACTTTTTGAACCGTCAAGAATTTGGCGGTTCGCGTTCTCGGCCTGACCATTTGACTGCGGTTGGCATACTGAAGAAAAACGTTGTTGGATTCCCGAGATCCTCGCAGAACCTTCGGAAATGTTTACCCGCGAACTGAGTCCCATTATCCGTAATGAGCACCTGTGGGATCCCGAACCGGCAGACGATGTGCTTCCAGAAAAACTGTTGGGTCTGCTGCTCGGTGATCGTAGCTAACAGCACGGCCTCGATCCAATTCGTGAAGTAATCTATTGCCACTATGAGAAACTTTCGTTGGCCCGTTGCCTTTGGAAATGGGCCTACCAGATCCATCCCCCACATTGCAGAGGGGGTCGGACTGGCCATGGAACAGAGGTTTGCTTGCGGAGCCCTCTTCACGGGGGAGAATCGTTGACAGGGGCCACACTTCTTCACCAGGGCGAGGGTGTCTTGCAACATCGTGGGCCAGTAGTACCCGTGGTTCAAAGCCTTTCACGCGAGCAAGCGGCTTCCCATATGGTACCTGCCGATTCCCTCATGTAGCTCCCTGAGAGCGTACTTTGCTTCATCGGGGGTCAGACAGCGGAGGTAGGGTCTTCCGTCCGTCGTTGTGTATGACCTCTTGAAGAGGGTCGCGTTGATCACGGCGAACCTTTCCAAACGGATCCTGACCCGCCTCGCTTCGGCTCGGTCTTCAAGGAGCTCTCCCTTGATTAGAAATTTCTTGACATGAGTGGTCCAGTCGTCAGGAGGAGCTCCGTCTTCAATGCAGAGAGTCTCGGGGAAGTCCGTACTCGGCTTTAGGAGAACTTCGATCAGGACGGTGCGATCGAGGCCTTTGAAGGAAGAGGAAGCAAACTTCGACAGAGCGTCGGCCTGAGCGTTCTGTTCCCTGGGGATCCTTAAGACCGCCGACTCGTCGAAGGACGTCAATAGCCGTTGGACCACGGCCAGGTACTTGATCATCCGGTCGTCACAGGCCTCGTACTCTCCGGTGATCTGGTTGACCACGAGTTGAGAGTCACTGAAGGCCCTGATCTACCTGGCATCGGCCTGATGCGCCAAGGTGAGCTCGGCGATCATGGCCTCGTACTTAGCCTCGTTGTTAGAGGCCGAAAAGTTGAGGCGGAGGCAATATTGAAGGAGAAAACCGTCGGGACCCCGCAGAATGATGCCCGCACCACTCCACGCTTCGCAGGAGGAACCATCGACGTAAACATCCCACGTCTGGTCAGCCTCCTTACTTTCGGGTTGCTCGGAGATGGTACATTCCGTAATGAATTCGGCGAGGGCCTGCCCTTTGATGGCCGTCCTTGGCTGGTAACCGATGTCGTATTGACTGAGCTCGATCGACCATTTGACTAGTCGTCCCGAGCTCTCGGGCTTATAGAGCACGGCCTTCAGAGGCTGGTCCGTGAGCACCTGGACTGAATGCGCCTGAAAATAGGGACGGAGCTTCCACGCGGCCATGACCAGGGCGTATGCTATCTTGTCCATCCGGGAGTATCTGGTCTCAGCAGAGAGCAGAACCTTGCTCACATAGTACAGAGGCTTTTGGACTCCTTCCTCTTCTTGAACGAGGATGGCGCTGAGCACGCTGTCCGAAGCCAAAAGGTAAAGCCAGAGTGGCTCATCTGGTTCGGGCTTACTGAGGAGAGAAAGGTTGGCGAGGTACTCCTTCAATTGGGCGAACGCCTCTTGCTGCTGAGTACCCCACTTGAATCCTCCGGTTCTGCGCAGTGCCTTGAAGAATGGGAGGGACTTCTTTCCTGACTTGGAAAGGAAACGGCCGATGGCCGCCAGTCTTCCCGTTAGCCTTTGGACTTTGACGTTTCTGGGATGGGCCATGTCGATTATGGCCTGAATTTTTTCGGGATTCGCCTCGATACCGCGCTGGCTGACGATGAACCCGAGGAATTTTCCTGAGGAGACGCCGAATGTACATTTCGCCGGATTGAGTCTCATGTTGTGGGTCCGAAGGACCCCAAAGGCCTCTTCCAAGTCGGCGACGTGATCCTGTCCCCTGCTGGCTCTTGACGAGCATGTCGTCGACGTACACCTCCATGTTACGCCTAATTTGATCCTTGAAGACTCGGTTAACGAGCCCCTGATAAGTAGCACCGGTGTTCTTCAGCCCGAAGGGCATAACCCGATAGCAGTAAAGACCTTGGTCCGTGACGAAGGACGCCTTGGCAATATTGGGAGGGAACATTCGGATCTGGTTATAGCCCGAGAAGGCATCCATGAAAGAAAGGAGCTCGTGACCCGATGTAGCGTCGATCAGAGCGTCGATGCTGGGGAGGGGGAACAGATCTTTGAGGTACGCCTTGTTAAGGTCTGTGAAGTCTATACAGATCATCCAGCTCCCGCTCGCCTTTTTGACCATCACGACGTTCGCCAGCCACTCAGGGTAGCTGACCTATATGAAACGGGCGGACAAGAGCTTGTCCACCTCCGCTTTCACCGCCTGTTGCCTCTCCGGGGTGAACTTACGTGGCTTCTGGACGATCGGCTTCGAGCCGGGGATCACGCTGAGTTTGTGCATTATGAGGTCCTCAGAGATACCGGGCATATCGGAGGGTTTCCAGGCGAAGAGATCGATATTGCGGCGAATGCAGTCGATCAGGGCAGATTTGAGGTTAGGAGCGAGGGAGCAGCTCACTCGGAAACACCTTGACGCGTCCCCTGTCTCGAACGAGACATCTTCTGATTCGTCTGCCGGCTCTGGTTCTGGCTGGGTTCTCTCGGGCTGTAGCTAGACGGCATCCAGGGGGAACACACCACCCCCGATTGCCGTCACATAGCACGAGCGTGCCGCTTCTTGGTTCCCTTGGACAACTCCGACACCAAACTTGGTGGGGAATTTTAGCTTTTGGTGGTAGGCCGAGGGAACCGCCTGGAGGGAGCAAAGCCCGGGACGACCGAGGATGGCATTGTAGGCTGCCTTGACGTTTACAACCATGAAGTACACCGACTCGGTTCGCCTGTGAGGGGTCGTACCAGCGGTGACGTCCAAGGTCACGATCCCCTCGATGGCCACCGGGACGCCGGAGAATCCATGCAATGTGTACCCGGCTGGCTTCAGCTTATCCCGAGAGAGTTTCAGGTTCGCGAATGCTTTAAGAAAGATGATGTTTACCGAGCTCCCAGTTGTCCACGAGGATGCGATGGACCTCGAAGTTTGCCATGCTGAGGCTGATGACGAGCGCGTTGCAGTGCGGAAGCTGGACTCCCTCCAGGTCTTCCGCAGAGAAGGAGACAGGGGAGTTGCTAGACCTGAGGGATGAGGGGACCCTGAACGGCGTTCACCCCACGGACGAACGCCTTGCGGGAAGTGTTGGATTCCCCTCCCATGGGCCCCTCCATGGACGCAATGTAAGATGGCCTGACCCTCGGGTTCTTCATGCTCGGGGTCCCGCTCGGGACGCTGTCTGGGCGCTCGAGGAGGAGGGGAAGGCCTCTTATTCCTCGTGTCCCTCTAGTCCCGAACGTCTTCCCTCTTGAACTCCCGGAGGTACCCTCATTGGATGAGGGCCTCGATCTCGTCCTTCAGGATGCGGCAATGATCCGTGTCGTGCCTATTGTCCCGGTGGAAGCGGCAAAAGAACCGCTGGTCCCTCTTCTTGTTGTTGTTGGTCGGTCGCGAAGGGTATTGCACGAGGTCCCTATCTTCGATCGCTAAGAGGATGGCCGACACGTTTTGTGTCAGCGGAGTGTACCTCTCGAAGCGGGGGACAGGAGGGACTCTTTTCGCGACGCCCCCGTCTCTAGGGACCTTCTTTGTTGGCTCCGCCTCGTCGGCCTTGCGTTTCCCCTTTTCGGGAATCTCTTTAGGGTCCTCTGGATTCAGGGCCTCCTCGGCCCGGATGTACTTTTCGACCCGATTGAGGAGGTTAGAGAAATCGATCGGGGGCTTCTTTGCCAGGGATGCCTTCAGCTGGCCGTGCCGGACGTTGTGCCTGAATGCTGCCGAGGCGACCCCTGGATCCAGGGAGGAGACCGACCTCGCCTCGGTGGTGAACCTTCGGACGAACAGCCGGAACGACTCCCCTTCCTTTTGTCGGAGGCCCAGTAGGGACGCACTCGTCCTTTCGACCTTTCGGCTGGTCACGAAGTGGGCGAGAAAGTTGCCCTCCAGTTGGTCGAAAGAGTAGATGGAGCCGGGGGTAAGCTTGGAGAACCATTCCCAAGCTAGGCCCCGGAGGGTGGCGGGGAAAGCGCGGCACAGGAGGGAATCCGATGCGCTGTGAATCATCATGAAGGTCTTGAAGCCCTCCATGTGATCAGCAGGATTACCCTCACCGTCATAAGTCTCAAATTGTGGGGGACGAAAATTTCGGGGTATTTCGGCCTGCAAGATAACGGTGGAGAAAGGAGGTCAGGTGGGTCTGTGCCCCTAGGCCGGCCTCGGACTCCGTCGCCAAAGTGGTCTAGGCGGTCTTCCATTTTCTGGAGACGTTGCAAAACGTCATCGTCATACTCCGACGGGACAGTCGGGCCGCAGGACGCGCTGGCCTCGATGTCCGAGTGTGAGTTAGAACGGCGGTCCGTCTTGTCGACGGGGACCCCACGGATGGCCTCCATGATCTCTTTCCGAAAGTCCTGGAACTCCTGGTGGGTGACCGGGGCTCGTTCAGCCCGGCTATGTTGGATCGGTGGCCTGGGATGGTTCGAGACCGAGTTGGAAGCAGCCCCTCTCCTAGTCCGGCTTTCTTGTCTATTCTAGATGAGCTCGCGTAGGTCGGGCACGACCGAACGGGAGGCCACTGACTGGTGTCCGTGGCTGATCCCCGGATTGTTGGATCCATGAGAGTCGGCAGGATCGTCCTGAGGAGGGACGTCCTGGCGACGTACAGAGGTGACAGCTCTCCTGGCCTTGGGCGCCATGTGAGCTCGGATGGACGGGATACCGTTGATGGCTGAGCTCGGGCCGGCGTCTGCACTAGAGGTTTCCCACAGAAGGCGACATCCTGATGCGGTTTGTTTTTGGAGGTGTGGGTGCACCAGGCATGAGTTCTTCTCGATTTGTATTGGTGGAGGAAGCTTTAGTGCGAACGGTGACACCGATCCTCAGCCAGGAGGAACGGTTCGGGAATAGACGTGAGTAAGGCGGAGATGGGATGCTCGGCTCGGATCTGGAGGCTTGGATCCGGAGTCTCGTGTACCTGCACACGGTCTAGGAACACCGGGGTTGGTCCCGGTGGCAGACCCTCCGACGATCTAGTCAGCTACTGAAAGAGAGTAACAGTGACTAGGGTTTTAGAGGGAAAAGATTGATTACCTTGGCAAAGGGTAGAGGGTCCGGTATTTATAGGAGAAGCCAACCGGGTCTAGACCCGTTTGGGGCCGGGTCTGGACCCGGTTGCCCGTGGGCCTGACGTGGCAGAAGCCCAAGCTGTATAGGGCTGACGTGGCGTGGGTCCGGGGTGGTTTAAGGCTGACGTGGCAGAGACCTAGGTGGTTTCCAAGCTGACGTGGCAGACCCTGATGATCCGGCGGTGCATGCTCTTTGAGGGGATCCTGTGGCCCAGGAGGGGCCACGTCATCTGACCCATATCAATTATCTATATTCCCATCATACACATAATCCTATAACTTCCAATAAAATATATTTCAAAATACAAGGGAGGTTCAAAGATGTACAGAATAATTCTATACTTCACACACCAAGCTCATTAATACATTGTTCCAACAATCTGTAGTTGTGTTCACAATACAGATGCTCTCACTCTTCACAGACAATACGCTAAACCAAAGGGATGCCGCAATTGCTTGTATGCCAACAAGGTTTAATCATGTATGCACAGTTATAGGATATATACAAACGTGTTCTAAAAGCTTTAAAAAAATATAGATTAACATTTAATAACATCAAACATAATAAAAATTAAATCAAATATAATAACCACAGGGAAATATGTCTACATATGAATGTAATAATAATAGATCAGATGTCGAAGAGAATCTACCTTTAGAAGGCTAATTAGTGCAGCTCTTAGTTCTGTTCGAACTTTATAAAGTGTTTTAATGTTATCTTGACTGGAATTTATCGCAGAAAGAATACGAGTTGAAATGTCCAACCCTATCCCGGGTTTCACTGTATTAAACCATTCCTCATGGTTTGTCTTGAACTCACATCTGCAAAATTGGTTATCTTAGATTTAGAACTTCAACTGCTAAAATGCTTGGTGATAAGATGTATTCCCTTATGAAGGGAAGCAATTACAGTTTACGAATGAAAACAAGATCATAAAGCAAGCAATTGATCCTAGGATGCAAGAAAAGCTAAAATTCAAAACAACAAAAAAGAATAGCGTATTAGTAATAAATCTGTTCAATTGAAATAGCTGTAAATACTTCTTTAAATTTAACCAAGTGACAAAATTCAACAACTTGTGCTGCTATCATCCGTGGAAGCTAATTTGCCACTGATATTTGTTGAAACATTAATAAACTTCACAAAATCCAAGCATAACAGATAAGCTGCAACTTAATAGAAATACAGGCACATGTTCAAGTCTAACAATTCAACATTCTTCTTCGAATCATATAAGAGAATTGGATAGTTTGGATAGTTAAACTTAAAACCTGTTCCTGTTTTGACCAAATCTTATAAAGCTGTACTTTTTGTAATGCATAATTCAGGAAATGAAGTTTTTAATCTGCCAAATGCAAATAATGAGGCGAATTCAAGCAGAATAGGAGTATAATCTGGATCCTATCGTATTTTAAGAATACAATCCTTATAATTGTAACTACTCTATGTAACACCCGGTATTATATATATAATATTATATAGAGATATATAATAATATATATATATATATATATATATAAGAATGGATGGATTGGAAGTAGGTGGTGACGTGGAGAAGGAATGGAAAGAAGGAAGTGTAGGTGTGGGTTGACCAGTTGACCATTACATGAAATAAATGAATGAAGGAAAAAGATGGAATGGGTGTATGTGTTGACCGGGTTTGACTTGGGGCTAATAACATCCCATATCGGATGGGATTAGGAAGAAATGGAAGTATATATTAGGAAAGCCTATGATTAAGGGGTACCAAATGGTTAACCACCTTTTTGAGGCAGCCTGTGGTGGGCGTGGCTAGAGTTTTGTGTCCGTTCTTTCGAGTGTGCGCACGTGTAGTCGCGTGCGCAGCTGAGCCGGGCTCGGGGCGTTACAAATGGTATCAGAGCCGACTTTCGACACCGAGTGTGTGCAAGATGTACGTCTGAGAAGGAGCTAGGTTGGGACAGGTTGCCCGGATAGGGGACTGTACAACTAGCAGAATCAGGGTAATCCTCCCCACATCGGCTAGAAAGGGATCCTGAATCAAGTTGTAAGTCCGGGCTCAGCGAGGACGCTGAGTTCTTAAGGAGGGGTGTGTGTAACACCCGGTATATATATATAATATTATATAGCGATATATAATAATATATATATATATAGTATAATAAATAAAGAAAAGAATGGATGGGGTAGGTGACGTGGATGAAGAAAAGAAAAGAAGGAAATGGGGTTGGTATTTAATGTGTGGCCTATAGGATGATCCTATGGGAATTATTAGTGTGATGGACCTATGAGATAATCTATGGGGCTTAGAGAAAAGAATTAAATGGTGAATGAATAAGTGTGTGTGCTGGTTGGGAATGTTGACCGGGAGTTGACCAAGGGAATATATACCATATCGGTGGTGATTAGGAGTAGGATTAAGTATATATAGGATTGCCCATGATAAAAAGGTTACCAAATGGTTAACCACCTTTTTGAGGCAGCCTGTGGTGGGCGTGGCTAGAGTTTTGTGTCCGTTCTTTCGCGTGCGCGCACGTGTAGCCGCGTGCGCAGCTGAGCCGGGCTCGGGGCGTTACACTCTAGTTTTGGTAGGTTCGTATCTGGAAACTATCTTCGTATAGTCAGTTAAAGCATGAAAATGTAGTTTAAATTTAGCCAGCTTAATTTAAAAAGGGAACATTATTTTGGTTCCACTTGGCTGATAATCGATAGAAATCAGAGTCAGGCAAAGGTTTATCTTAATTATTTTAATTATTTTAATTATTTTAAAACGAATTTAAACCTATTTTGGAGATTTAATTAATATTTTCTAAAAAGATTTATCTTTCGCACACGTGCAAAACACGTGCAAATGACTTTTGAGATGTCTGAAAAATTAAGTTTTCTTTATGAAAAATCATTATTTAATATTTGGAAATTATTTATTATTTTTCTGGATTTTTCTGAAATTAATTGGATCTTGCAAAATTGACATTTTAGGGGTTGAAATGCAAAATGTATTTTCCTGGACGTTTTGAAATGTACCAATTGAGATTAATGAGTATATTTTACTATTAAATCCTAATTTAAATAATTTTATTGAATTTCTAAGGATAAGAACTATATATGTAAAATTATGTTTTGAAAGGACTATTTTGCAAATGTATTCCTAAAGGGGTATGTGAGACTGCTCAGCAATGTTGTGGAAAACCAAAAAAAGAAGTCAAGAAGAAATACAAAGCTTAAGGATTTCAGGGGAATGTTAGCAGCGAAAAGCGACAAAATTATTACCGAAACGAAAAACATTAATATAATCATCAGACGACACTAATTTTTTTTTAAAAAGACAAAAAATCTTGATAAAAAATTTTATGAAAATGCATTATTAGTGAAGAAACTTACAAAATTAACATTGATAATATTAAAATGACAATTAAAACAAACTTAAGACTATATATTGTACTTCCTGCAAAGGAGCTAAAGCACTGCTGAAAGCTAAAGCTACAGTAGGGACTAACGATGGGGCTATACAAGTGTTGCTGCTGATTTTTGGTGTGGGAGCAAACAGATGAATTTGTGGATTCTTGAAGAAAACAAGTTAGTTGACTTTCACCGGCGTGTTGAATGGTTTCTCGCCGCTGCCATGAACCTACACAAAATTCGATACACCGGGATGGATCCCGACGACGAACCCTCCGACGCTCTTTTCAGTAATCAGAAAGATTATGAAAGAGCTTAAGTAGAAAAAGATTGATTACCTTGTTACGGTGGGGGAGAGGGGTATTTATAGTCGCCTCAGGAACCAGTTTCGAGATAAGGATAAATCTCTACTTCCGGATGTTTATGGATAAGAAGAGAGTTTGACTCGTTTCGTGATACGAGGGACTGTTCAAACTATCTCTTAGGGATAACCACGAATTTGAATTACTCTTTATCCATCTGGGTTGGTTTGGTTTGTAACAGGTTGCTACCCATACCCAGTAAGACAGATCCATTTTGGGGCTATTGGGCTTTAAAGAAAGACCTAGTTCCCAATTCGGACCCGTTTGTAAGTTGAAATTACCGTTTTACCCCTAAGAGCTTTGAGATTCGTACCCGATTTGAACGATCCCGATTTAATCCTATTTTTAGCTATATCAACAAGCTTTCCAAAACAATGCTACCACTTAGGCCAACGCTTTCCATTGCATATGAAAGGAGCAGCCAGTTGTCTAAACCATTTTGCGCCAACTTTAATCATAGGGGCATTGAATATAACATATATATGAGTATATTCCGAGCAAAGCTACATTTGCATCACGTCTCAGTGCAATTTTCAAGTCTTAAATTGCTAGATCTTTAACCAAAAATAACATAAACAACTCTCAACCAGTCAACCCTGTATGCCATAATTTACCATCTAATCCCTACTCAGAAAAACGTTGTAGAGTTACCATTATAGCATGGTCAATTATTTCAAATAATAATCAAAAATAACTTGGAAATTCACAAGCTTAAAGACATCGATAACATTTGTATCCAACTTGAGCCATTTTGATAAGCTACAGTATCATTTCTTTAAAAGGCAGTGAGGCCACTTGGTTTTCTTTTAATAATCTAGCATGTCATTTGTAGCACTCTTAACAGAAAGCAATAAAACTGATTGGAGATCTACACTGATAAACCAATTTCAAGATAGAAGTAACATAAGGTAACCAATTTTGAAATATGAGTAACATACCGCCGCAGCAATTCCATTACAGTAGAAAGAGCCTTCAGAACAGAGGTTCCTTGTGTTTTCATATATGGTTCAGAGAATTCCTTTAAACTTGGTACATTTGAAGCAATGTACTGGCTGATATTCATATATTTTGGGGGCAGGTCTGCACAACAAACAAAATCCATAAGATAATAGCTACAATTGCTACCGATAAAAGAAATTAGAATGTAAATGTCCATGTAGGCTTACATCCTGATAAAGCTTCAATTGCTTTACCCACAACATGCACCGTTTTCTGCTTCGGAACTCTTAGAAACTGAAAACAATCATTTGAAAAGATGAAGCGTCTTGCCCGCCTAAGTTTTGTAGAAGGAGCTTGTAATAGTATGTTCCCAACACGACGAAGAATAGATGGATCAAGTGCAAACCATCCTAAAATGTTCCTCAAATCATAGGAAGCCATGTGAACAAAAACTGATTGGAAAAAAATAATGCATGGGAATATATATCTGCATTGCTTTCTATCTCTCTTCATCTAGCATAATAATGTTATTTCTCTAGAAAATCTAACAAAAATCATTTTAAAAATATTTATGATTTCAAAGAGAGGCCCAGCAAACAAAGTCCTTTTTCACTATAGTACACTAGATATTGATATATGAACATGTATGCATGCAAGAAGTTATGAATATATGAGAGAAAGAGAGATGCATAAACACACAGAGATCCCAATCACAACATCAATATGCACAGAACAATCTAGTACATGTAGCGTTTCTCTACCACAGATTTAGCTAACTGATATCAGGGTATGTTTGTATACATATGAGGATACTGGGTATCCTGTAGCACAGGCGGAAATTTCCTCCTATGGCATGCTAAAAATTCAATCTCCAAACCGAAATTCATGATCTACACCAGTAACGCCATCGCTCAAGTTGATCTTCATACAATAAATTACTGAACATGGTTTGCCCATTCATCATGTGGTTGTAAAATGAACAATTTTATAGCAATAGAACAATTGCAACCACTTGATGCATGGATAAAACATGTTCAACCCTAATGATATGTCATTTTCTTATGCTTTATGACATGTAAACAGTTTCAACGGTGCTGATAATGCATTTGGGACGGTGGAATTTTTAGATTGCATAGGAGGAAATTCCCCGCAGTGTCACAGGATACCTCGTTCTCGTAACCAAAAAGTTAAGGCTTTACTCAACAACAACAACAACAACAACAACAAATATTCAAACAGGTCCTCAAGATTTTTTTTTGGCACAAACAAGGTACCACTAAAGACTGCCGTAAAGAAATGAACATATGAATCAGAGTTTAAGGGCACAGAGTATCATACACAAATTGATTCCACATCATCTACAATGAGGAGACCATCATTGATAAATGTTGGTTGTCATTTTTAAAAAGGGGTAAGTTAGAGCACAAACAGTCTTGGGATGGTTAGTATTACTGACTCCTTTTAAATTAATTGACAAGACGACCTGAATTATCTTAGATTCTGGACCGCGAGAACTATTTGTTTCGTCTGCATCTTTCTACCCGTAATAGGGATTTGTATTTACCTGCTCACTATGAGTTGACAAGGTACAAGCTATCCTATCTAATTATTTTCATACAGTTTTTTCCCCCATTACTGAGACGCAATATATTTGTTTTTTGAATTTTTGTTTGAGATTTCTGAAAGAATTTCTGGTACAATGCAGACATGCACAGTCGCACACCCACCCACACACACACAAAAAGGTGAATTTTATATATATATAATAAAACACAAAGAAAGCTATCAAGTGGCTCTCCTTCAATTCCCCCAAAATCAAAGGCCCAGATCTAACCTCACAAAACACATTTTCCCCCCAAAACAACTCATTTATTTACTTTATTCTCTCTCTATATATATATAAATATCTATGGAAACATGGACTTTTATACCCCAATTTATAATTATTTTTCACCAGATACTAATGGAAACATGGACTTTTATTTACAACTAATTATTGTCATACTATTTAAACTTCAGCTACATAATTGTTGATTTAATGTTTACAAGGCTTTTCATATGCTGTATCGTTCTCAAGACGCGCCGTAGGCACGTGGCCACGGGCAAATCTAGTATATATATATATATATATATATATATATATATATATATATATATACCCCTTCGTTTGCGCACTGGGTTTGTGCGCACCCAGAGAACACCGCTCCGCGAGCAGTTCGATCAAGATGAAGATCGAACGGCTCGCGGAGCGGTGCGCCCCGGGTGGGCACGAACCCAGTGCGCAACCAAAGCTCCCACATATATATATACTGATTAAAGAATCTAAGAAGAATGGCCCATATATAGATCTCCGCATGTCATACGGAAACAATGTCGAATTTATTGCTCTTACCATTTTTTTTACTTAGCTACACTCAATGTTGAGTCTATGAAGGCAGTTAGGGTACACAGAAGATTTATAATTAAGTATTCATTAAGTTAAATCAAACACGCCATATAGAAAATTAAATATCTTAAGTAAGATAAAACTTAATTAAAATCCAACACGTCAATACGTCATCAGATATAGCACATAAAAATATCATAATTAATTAAAAGTGCATGTTCAACTGAAGTACGAAGTTAACATTTCATACCTACAGTATCAAAACTCTGGGAGTTTGTCAACATTCCCATAGTAGATACAGCTCCATGAGAAGGTCTAAACCCAAACACACCACAATAAGATGCTGGTATCCTCACACCTCCGATTGTATCAGTACCTACACAAACAATAAGTGCCAAAAAGGCTTAAACCACTAGGCATTCCACAAGAATATGAAGACGGAAAAATTACCACATTAAATCAATGCTCATTATTTTCTTATCTTTTAACTATAACCAATGTGTTTATGGGAATTTGAATAAAATTGAACAAATCAAATTAAAATATATATTTAGAATGCTGAAAATCACAATACAAATGATGAAAGTGACCAACTGAGTAAAAGGTTATAGCCAATTTGCACAAACATCGTATTAGCAATTTTTTTAGTCAACAGAAATTAGAATTTAGAAAACAAAACTTTGAAACAAATTTAGTTCACTTCTATAAATTTAAGTAGGCATATCAAAAATAGCAAAGTTCAAACAGCTCCTTTTAGACCAATTTCATATGGAAACAAATGGTAGCATAAGTAATCGCTACATACCAACAATCCCAGCTTATTAACAGAAAAGCTCCCAATTAGTCCCTTAAATCATTTCTACTAACATTTTCACTGTAAAAAACCACAATCTTCTGACCTTCTCTTTTTAATAATATTACGTTGTAAGAGTTGGCAAATAAATTTTGTGCTATGACTTATTGCTCTTCTAAACATCACCCAGTTTACTTTTTGCAAAAAATTATATATGTACATGCATGGCAAATGAATTATGAGCCCAAATTCTGCTTGAAAAAGAGCTCCAAAACTTCATTCAAAACAGTTATCTTTTAGTAACTACTCGAAGAAAACGATTCAAAAGCAATAAATCCGATTTCCATTCAAAAAGTGGGATACTGCATAAGACAAATCCCACACTGGAGGATATTTCTGACGGCTATTTAATATGCAGAAAAATGAATAAGGGCATATTATTAGTTATTCTACAAGGAAAGAGAATGTAGTTCTTGTCACATACCAAGAGCAAAGTCGACGAGTTTAGCAGCAACAGCCACAGCAGATCCACTAGATGATCCCCCAGGGATGTGTGATGGCCATTCTGGGTTTACTGGTGTCCCATAGTGCAAATTCTCTCCTGTTATGCTGTAATATTAAAATAAGCAAATCATAAATCAACAAACTACAAAGCCATCTCAAATAAGAAGCTTGTCATGAAAAAAAAAATTAACCTTTTATCTGGTTCGGTGATACCTGAAGGAAGTGTGTTCATGAAGGAATTTAGTTGTAAATCTACCAAGCTATCTAATTTTATGATGATTAATACTTTTAATAGTGAGACTGTAAGAGATCGTCTTTCACATATAAAAATGAAGAAGAAACAGTTGCCTATCTGCAACGCAACAATCTCTTAAAAATATGGTTCATCAAATGTTGTTGAAATTTATAAATGTAACATCCCACATTTTTATTTTAATCAAAAATGCATTTTTTTTTCAATTTTTGCATGTATGATGCACGTGCTAATTTTATTCTCATTTTATTACTCTCAATTATCTAATTTAGCATGCACAAGTTTATTTTAATTAGCTTTCTTTTGACCCGTGGACTTAAAGTGAAATTCTAGCTCAATAGACTAATTAAAAAGAGAACCCACTAGAATAATTAAATTAGTTAAATAAAATGAAGGCCCATAATTCAAGCCCACTAATTATAACCTAAATTAGGTTGAACATAAACTAATACATGACAAGTCACATTTTTTTTGTACACATTTAGAATCATAACAAGTAGTATTTAATATGTATGTGTGCTTGTACATTTGTACACTATGCTGGCCGGGTTACTCTAGGAGGAGGCCGGTTTTTGGCATGGGAAAGAGAGAGTGAATGTGAGTTAAGGTTTAGAGTAGTGGGGAGATGAAGAGTTGGGGGTTTGGGAGTTATAGCATTTGGAGAGTTTGAGGGAGAGGTTAAGAAAGTGAAGAGATGAGAATTTTAATGGAGGAGTTAATTCTAAACCCTAATTTGTCCTATAAATAGCACCCCTCTTCTTCTCATTTCACACACCAAAACAAGTCAAGTAAAGAGAAAGAAAAGAAAGAGGGTTGTGTTCTTGTGCTTGGAGGCTTTTGCTAGGAGGAGAAGAGCTAGGAGTCCTTGGAGCTAGAAGTGGTGTTCTTTTCTTTCATTGTTCAAACTTCACATAAGGTGGGTGTCGCTATACTTTCTAATTGTGGAATAATGCATGCTAAGTAATAAATAATTAGTATGGAAATTCTTATGTGATCTATGTCATTGTATGAGATGAGAATGGTAGTAATCCATGTATGATTAATAAATTAAATTACATCATGTTAGAGGTTAAAGAATTGATTGGTTATTTGTCATATATTAGTGTACATGAATGTAGAAAAAAAATTATGTGAACAATTGATAAGTAAATAAATTATTGTAAAGAAGATTTGATGTTACGAAACTCATTTGAGGTGCTTATAGAAAATATAATATGATATCTCTAATTAAAAAGTATAAATGCAAATTTGTGTTTATCAATAAAAAGGAAACGATTTTGAAGGTTGTTTTATTCTTTAAAATAAGATTTATAAATCTGTAATTTACTATTGAAAAGTACACTCGGATTTGTATGAACAAAATTTAGTCTAACAAAATATTAGAACAAATAAGAGAAATCGAGTTTTTATGAAAGAAAAGAGATAACAGAAAGTTTTGAGCAAAAGCAAAGAAATAAACTACTTGACGTCTGGCGCACTTGGCCTAGTGGCCGGTTAGTGCGTTGGCCTCCTCTGCGTCCTGGGTTCGAAACCCGATAAGCTCATATCTTTTGATTATTATTTTTTATTATTCAAGACCCGAGAATTTGTGTAAAAAGATTTATCTAGGACTTTAGAACAACAAGTCCATATGGACTTTATGTTTGGCGCTGGTTGCTTGGGCGCTGGTTTTGTTGGTCAGGGGTTCGAAACCCATAGGCCACATTTGTTTTTTTTTTTGTGTTTTAATAATTTTAATGAGTTTAAAGGCATCAAAAAAAAAGGGAAAAATGCTAATGTTATAAAATGTAATGGGGAATTTATTAAAATAGTTTCAAAGATTTTCTATGTATATTTGAGAAGTAAAAGAGACATTTTTTAGATAGAAAAAGATTTTGTTCTCAAATTAAATTTTTTTTAAACATAATTTTCATCCTTAGAAGTAAGATTTTGATGTGGGAATTAGTTTCTCTTGTTAAAATAATGCAATTATGTTGAATGTGAAATTTCTAGATTTCTATATGTGCTCAGATTGATAATGATTTTAAATTTGATGAATACATGAGTAAAATCATTGATTGGAAGAATTAAAAGTGGAAAAGTAAATCATGAATAGTGTTAAAATGAGACATTGACTGTGACATGAATTGAAGTTGAGAACAATCAAGTTTAAGATATGTTATTGAAGAGTATGAATACTTGTGGTTTCTTGTACATGAAAAAGTTGTGACTTAGAAATTAGTGAGACCTCGGATACCGGCACTATTGAATTGAAAAGATTTGACATATATTTTTGAGATATGGCCATGGGGCTATTTCGCACTTACGAGTAAGACCGGTAGGAGGTAAAACTGATTCTAGGTTTGATAAATTATTCATGTCTTGAACTTAAAACTAGGCACTTAAGTGAAGATGTAGTAAGACCTAGGCAAACGTAAGTGGTGCACTCTATATAGTCGGGCGGTGGGTTGACTGCGGCGATTCACCGGGACTTTAGACCCAGTCAGGCGGTGTACTCCGGGACTGTGGTTGCCTCGAGGAAGACGAGTTTTATTTGAAATCCGGGACTATGCATAGTCGAGCGGATAGTTTGTCGCACTCCATGTATATGCGTATACCGGGGCTAGAGGGACACTTGCGGGAGGTTCGCACAACGAGGAGTCTGTATAACAGTCGGGTGGGGGATTGGCTGCGGCGATTCTCCGGGGCTGGGATTCGTACTCGTGGAACATCTCAACTTTGTCTTATTACTGGGATTGAACCTTTTATTGTGGAATACGTAGGCGCTTGCCCTCGGACCTATATAGTATGGGATGCATAAAATCCGAACAAGTGTGCATTAGTGTCATCCTAGAATGAAAATATCTGCATTAGGCATCAAGGCATGACATACACTTACATGTTTAGAGTAGTCACATTTCTACACTTTATTTCATTCAAATTTGTGGTTTGTTAAAGTATGGTGATCGTTATACTGTCTTCGGCATAGAGAGGATAGCCGTATATAACATTTCGTCGGTTGTAATCAACTGACGTGTCCACAGTCTTACTTGTAGGTAATGGAAGTTCATGAAGCTATAAAGTGGATATGCTGATGTTGTTTTGTTTAAAGATGTTGTACATGTTTCATTGTAATTTATTTTGTCTTCCGCTGTGTAACAAATGTAACAAACTCTGATGTATTATTGAAAAGTTTAGATTTCCTTGTAAAATTGTACGAAATGAAGTAAAGATCCTGTGGAATCTCGAATTCATTCTTATTTGGAATTCGGGGTGTTACGATAAATACTGTAAGTAATTAGATTCCAACTGTTCAATCATTTGATAGCTAGGGTCACTCTTTGATAAAACATCTGCGCAAGTCAAATTAAACTAAGGAAAACAATCTGAAAGCTAGACTGCGGGTCAAGAAACAACTTATTTGTCATGTGCATAAATCTATATTAAAAAATTAAAAAAATAGAAAACAACTAAAACAAAATACACCCTCCAATTCCCATACTATACATAGAATTAGTGTTCTTGAAACCAACAGGATTCTAGTTGAAGGACCTATCACCTAAGTTAAGATCAAATGTAATGACCAGTTTTCAAACTGAGACAAATGCAGCAAGTATTTGTGAACCTACGATTTTACTTTTAGTGAGATAATCTATCCCTTATAAATGTGATGCCAGAAAATCACACAAAAATAAAATGTACACATTCAATTCTCAAAACTAACAAAAATATAGCATCCAAAATAAAAAATACACCAAATTTTATAGCTCCTCATAGTAGCTATTCTTTTGATCATGCAATTTTAAACACGAAACTCTTCATGGAAATTTTAGGGAAATTTCCACTAAACCCCACCAGATTTTCGACTAAACTGTAAAATCACTAACCTACTTCTTTTTCACTTTGTACCACTAAACTCCCCTAAAGCCTATTTTCCTGTCACATCCATCACTCCAGCTCAGATTATCAGCTAATCGGTTTCACAAATATTCAAAATTTTCCCATATGAAGAGGGTATTAGGCCAACGGCCAACCTTGAGTGAAAAACCATTGTAGCCCCACTATAAGATGGGAGAAAAAGGAGCAATTTTCTTTAAACTGTAGCTTTACTCTTTTCTCTTCCCCCTTATAATGGGCCTACAATGTTCATCTACTCTAAATTTAGCCTAGTAGTAACCCTCCTCGTTACGGGCAAACTAGTCACATAATTCCATAAGCCTGATCCTATCACACGATGCTTTGAGGTTTATTACAAGTTAAGCCAGATCCTATCACACGATGCTTTGAGGTTTATTACAAGTTTACAGGTACGAAGTGTAACAAAAGGATGCCATCTGACTTCTCATTGTCAAAATTCCACATGGTTTTGGGAAATTTTCCGTACATTTTACCCAAATGTCATGATCAAGTAGCAACCCTCGACCCTAAAGGTAACCAGGTAACCAGATGACCAGCATGTGCAATGCACATGTTTTTCCCTCCCAACAATTGTAATCAACTTCCATCTGAGCAAAACAAATATAGTTGGCACATGTGCAATTCACGTTTCAGGTCACAAACTATCTCCCAACAGCTACAACACAGCTCTTAATCATACTGTCAATTTCATTACCAGCCAAAACAAACACACACAAAAAGTACAACCCCCCACCCTAAAGCTAACCATATGATTATCATGTGCAATAAACTATGAAGCACAGATATGATACAGGGTGCGGGTACGACACGACACGAGTATGGGGATGCATTATTTTCCAAAAAAGTAGGATATGGGTACGTTAGTTGGTACGTTAAATATAATATATTTATATTATATATATAAATCAATAAATATTTATCTTGCTAAAAATGCAAATATTTAACCATTTCAGAGAACTTTAAGGATACATTATAATTATGGGCATTTTTGAAGAAAAATAATGATAACCTAACTATCAAAACATTGGCTAAACTTGTTTTTTTTTGTTTGAGCCTAACTTGAAACATCAAGTATTTGAAATTACACAAAGGATCCAAACATTTATCTAAACATAATTGTGTCCAAAAGTTGCAAATACGTATTAAGAAATTTGATACTCCTTGGGTATGCACCCGGGAGTACCCAATGAGTATCGGCACCGAATACGCACCCGATACGGGTACATTGGTCGTTTGGAAGTACCCACTTCCTAGGCAATAAACATAATTTTCCCTCTCAATTATTGTCATCAACTTCTAACAAGTATGACAAATACAGTAGAAACATGTGCTATTAAGCTGTTAGATCACTCAAACAATGTCAGAACAGCTACAACACCAACTCTCTCATCATAATATTCAAATAGTAAAGGCAAAGACACTAAATAAGCACACTATCCAACAATAAATTAATTTTTAAAAAACACTTACCCAAATCCCAGCTCATCCATCACAGTTCTCCCAACGCAGGTCGCCCCGTTCTTCAGAACCAGCGTCACCGCCACCCCCGACTTCGCCGCCGCCTCCTCGTGCGTCTTCCTCCAGTCCGGGTTCCCAAACCCCGTCACATACCCCTTCACATCAAAACTAAAACAACCACCCAACAAAAAAAATTATATTAAAACAAATCGGTATATATTTTCGATCGTTGATCGAGTAGGAATCTTAAAGCAGAGAGACTGAGTACTGACTTGTCGGAGACGGCGAAGGTGAGGTCGGTGAGGGGGAGCTTGGCGGCGGGGGGAGGCGGCTGAGGGGAAGGGGGTATCGTGAAGCGTTCGACGAAGGCGCCGGAATCAGTGTTTGATCGGCGGCGGCGGCGGCGGGAGGAGTCGGCGGCGATGAGGATGGCGACGGATACGCCGGCGGCGACGCCGATCGCGATCCATAGCTTGGCGCGCGAGGAGGTGATGACGTGATTTGGGAACGAGGGTTTCATTGAGGGTTTTGGGATCGAAAGTTTGGGACGAGAGAGAGAGAGAGGGGTTTAACGAGGGGTTTTGGTTGTTTGGGGAAGAAGAAAGGAAAGGACCGAAAGGTAGACGAATTTTTACCAAAATGACCCACTTTTTGAAAGTATTTACCAACACTAATCCACTTTTAAAACTATTTACCGAATTGGCCCACTCACTTTCTCACACGGCGAGTCTAGTTCAGATGAACTCGCTATCTCAGATAGTGAATGTAGTTGTACTCATTTTTTCAGAAAAAAAAATGAACCTGAAATGTATACAACTACACTCGCTATCTGAGATAGCGAATCAAATTCAAATGAAAATTGTACTCAATTTTTTCAGATAAATTTTGAACATTCAATATATACAATTACTTTAGTTCAACTGAACTCGCTATCTTGAAAAGTGAGTGTAGGTCTATACATTTCAAGTAGAATTGCATGTTTAAAATTTCTTTTAAAATGAGTACAACTACACTCGCTGTCTTAGATAGTGATGTCAGTTGAACTATACTCACTATCTGAAATAGCGAGTGTAGTTATATACATTTCAGGTAGAAGTTGCATGTTTAAAATTTCTCTAAGAAATGAGTATAACTACACTCGCTATCTAAAATAGCAAGGTCAGTTGAACTACGCTCGCTATTTGAGATAGCGAATATAGTTATATACATTTTACGTGAAAATTGTATGTTCAAAATTTCTCTTAAAAATGAGTACAACTACACTCACTATCTGAGACAGCAAGTTCATTTGAACTTTACTCGCTATCCCATAGCGAGTATGTTAATTTGGTAAATAGTTTCAAAAGTAGGTTAGTTTTGTATTTCAAAAAGTTGGTCATTTTGATCAAAAAATTTAAGGTGCTAGGTGGGGCCCACGGAATAGTTTTGGGGAAAAATTTTCCAAAACCAACTTATTTGCGAAACAATCTCCCTTTGTGAGCTTGTTGTTATCACGTCAGCTTAGATCGCAGTAAAAATATCTTCATTAAAATTCTTGAGCATGACGTAGTTGTCAACTTCGGCGACAGTGTAAATGTTTGAAGCAGTTGGCAATAGCGGATGTGTCTCAAAGTTTTGAGATACATAGGCTACACTTGATCGTAGTTCTCAACTACGGCCTACATTATACTTAAAAATTTTGGCTGTTTAAGTCAAAAAACAAAGCAAAATTCCTTCCCGCTAAAGACACGTTTGGGAACTACGGCTTCACTTGCACAAGAGCCACAGTTCCCAACTACGACTTCTACTTGAACAGTGATATCAGAAAACCAGATATCACTGTTTTCATGTTTACAACTCAAAACAAGCACGATATATTACAATCGACACCAAAATATCACAGTATCGCAATATATCACAATTTTACAATATCACAATATCACAATATATCACAACACCAAAAATACCACAATATATCACAGGTCCAAAATATCACAATTATTGAAGAAGAAAAACATCAATCTAACTTTGAGTATAAAATGTGTTATTCTTCTTCTTCCGAATGAACTTTGGCCGACTAATACATACGTGTGTCAGCTATGAGATGGGCAAATCAATGTCAAGTGCATGCTCCTCTTCACGTGTTGGCTTTTCTTGTTGTTGCACCTTGCATTCTGCTTGTCGCCCGGGCTTGCTAACCACATTCTTACGTCTACCCATTTGAGAATCTAAGCGGTTAACAGTATCAAGTTTCACTCCTTAACCAACATGTTTGTAATGCCCCGGATTTCATATACTGGGAAACCGTGACATAAGGCAGAATTTTTTCTTCAATTAGTCACAATACACAGAAAAACATGAAAATTTAAAACTTTTTTATTCAACACAAAATGCATTACAAGTCTGAATGTTATACAATTGTAATATATTACAATAGTGTTACAATAATACCTTTACAATCCCAAGTATTACAACTTTCAACAATTTACATCAGAGTGCATTGAATGAAAAACAATACTTGGTAATTCCCACTTGGGTACTTTTCAACAATTAGATAATCAACATAAATATTACAGCGGAACTTAAATGATATCGACTCCTCGCTTTCCTTGCCTTGAGTCCTCCTGAATCTCGCACCTGTGCTTCTGCGATCTAGTACCTATTGAAGTGGGGACGTCAGTATTCACTGACGCCTTAAGGCTGATAACTAGCAGCAAATCTCCCAAAATAAACATACAATCATGGCAAATGTGTCAGTGTAGTTTAAGTATTCGTGAGAGCTATGACTAGAATCTAATGCAATATCAACTAAGGCTAGGATGCTCCTATTCTAATGTAAGCAAGTCTTCGGAACAGTATGCAGCCCATACTACATACGCCCCATCTCAAGCCGTCTCTTCATATATAGGGATTTGAACCCGCGCCATGTATTCTACTTTGGTACCCATCCTGTTCCTAACATAATACTACATGACTAGCGAAGTTGTAGGTACGGTCTAGTTCCGTTACTGCAGTCAATAGTGGTGTCCTTGTTTGCCACTACTGTCCAGTCGCACCGGACCCCACTCAAAATCCAACACGAACTACAAGATACTTTTCAACCTTCTTCCGTGCCCTTAACTGGTCATGAGAAGGCATAGAACCTGACGGTATCGTAGGGTCCATTTCCCTAGGAAACCATCTCGTTCTTATCATGGCACATTCAGGAATTAACAATCAAGATACGAAACCCGTGCTCCCAACTTGTCATTAAAAAGCACCGCCCGTATCCTTTTGATAGGGGAATACATGCCAATAACACTACCTAGTGTCAACCTATAGGAGAGGTTGGATTATAGGGTATCACCCCTAACACCAACTCTCACCTTTTGGCAATTTATAGATAAAAATGGTTAAGTAACTGTTACTACCCTAACGATGTCACTAACCCTAACCAACCAAGCGAGACATGTCACTGTGCTTCCAACTAGACATGAAAAAGCACTGTATGTGTCATTCTTCTAACCAAACAAGCGAGACACGGCACTATGCTTCCAACTCGGCATGAAAAAATACTGTACGTGTCCCTCTTCTAACCAAACAAGCGAGACACGACACTGTGCTTCCAACTCGGCATGAAAAAGCACCGTACGTGTCCCTCTTCTAGAGAGTGCAACAATTAACCTGTCTTAACCTAGACTTCGCAAGATCTCATCGGATCCACTCACAGCCTACAATACCTACATACGAGCCAAATAAGCTACGTATGAGACCAACCGTTACATACGGCCCATGTGAGCCACGTATGAGACAACTACATACAACGACCACACTAGAATCAACCTAGAAGCAACAACATGCGCTTGTTAGCAAAGTTGATCTTCTATAATTAGAAACAACAGAAGAATCTAGTCTAAAATAGGCATCTACCAATGAGAAGCCCCGCGACCTAAAACCTTTTATCGAGCTAATCAATTATTAGTGACCTTCCCAACCCTTATTACCCATAAGGATGTGGAATGTTCCCATGATACGGTCCAATTTCAATTAGAACCTCACACAACTAGAATCCACGGTTTCCTTTCCCAAATTGAACTAGAACTACATGCAACTAGATTTTTGGGTTCTCTCTCAAGTTTGAGCTAGAATCACCTAGAAGCTAGGTGCATGGGTTCATGGGTTCTCCCTAATCCTTCACTACAGTACTACCATGTACAATTCAAGCATGGTTTCTTTTATCTAGAAAGTTACAATATATCATTCAAGCATGCATGGCTCTTGAATCCAGAACAACTAAGCAATCTTAACAAGGGTTCCTCTTAGGGGATTAGCTAGAACGACCTCACAACTCAATATTGCAACTACAACATGATTGGTTCTTCACTAACGCTACAACCACCACATGTTAGTTCTTTACTAACACAATTTACTATAACATGATAGTTCTTCACTAACATTATAACTACAATGTGATAGTTAATACTACAACTACAACATGAAGGTTCTTCATTAACACTACAACTACAATATGGATATCTACCATTACTTTATACAAGAATGGTTACCACTATTTTAAGCATGGACTTTACTCACACTTAAGCATGAACGTCTACTACTTTAAGCATGTATATCTACTACCCACTCTAAGCATGGATCTTCACTACTTGAGCATGGATGGTCACTACAACTCAAGCATGGATATAACTTAAGTAGAAAGCTACTATAAGTTTAAAGCATGAATAGCTACTAGATTTAAGCATGAATATCTCTTACTACTTTAGCATGGCTAATTGCTACAACTTACCCATGAGTATTAACAATTTAGCATGGTATACAACAAAGCATGATTTTATTTACTACTTTAACCTACAACAATTAGCATGGTATACAACCTTAAACATCATTCTACAACAATCTCAAGCATGGTAGGAACCTACAACAATCTTAAGCATTCCTACAACAATCTTAGGCATGGTAGGTAATTTAAACATCAATCCTACACATTCCTAAGCATGGTATATGACTTAGCATGAATCTACAATATTCTAAACATGGTATACTATTTAAGTATCAACCTAAGCATGGTATGCATTTTAAGCATGAACCTACAACATTCTAAACATGGTATACTACGTAAGTATCAACCTGAGCATGAACCTACATCATTCTAAACATGGTATACTACTTAAGTATCAACCTAAGCTTGGTATACATTTTAAGCATGGACCTATAACATTCTAACATGGTATACTACTTAAGTATCAACCTAAGCATGGTATACATTTTAAGCATAGATAAACATTAGTTCTCTACTACAATCCCTACAACATGCATACAACATAAGCATGAACTCACTACATCTTAGCATGAATGATTACTAGGCTTAAGCATGGATATCTTCTACTAGCTTAAGCATGTATCTTTTCCTACAACTACTTAAGAATGGTATACAACGTAGGTATGAGTTTCTTTTCTACCTTATCTTACAACAAATTAAGCATAGTAGAAAGCATGAGTATCAATTCTACAATAATCTAATATGGTATATAATTTTCCTACAACAATCTAAGCATGGATTGTACTTTCCTATAACAATCTAAGCATGGTAGGTAATTAAACATTAATCCTACAACAATCTTAGTATGTGTATATATACTTAGCATGAATCTACAACATTCTAAACATGGTATTCAACTTCAATATTAATCTACAACAATCTAAGCATCGTATATCAATCAATCTAAGCATGGTATATATCACAAGCATCAACCTACTACAATCTAGCGTGGTATGTTGATCTACAACAATCTAAGCATGAAAACAACTTAAGTAGAACATCTACTACTACAATCTAGCATAAGGAGTTTCTTGACTATATCAAACCTACACAATCTAGCATGGATACAACATAAACATGGGTTCTTACTATAATTCTTACAACAAGTTAAGCATGGATACAACATAAACATGGACTTCCTACAACATTGTAGACAACATGTACTTAGATTCCCTACAACATGATAGACAAACATAAACTTAGGTTTCCTACAACATTTGAGCATGAATACAACATACACATGGACTTCCTACAACATGGTAGACATTATAAATATGAGCTTCCTACAACATCTAACATGAAACAACAATTTAACTTTATGAGCTACCATTTCTACATACTACAAGTCTATCTTTTTATAACGAGGAGCTAGCACAAATTTTTTATTTAATAAATTAGAGAGCAAGAAGCAAATAAAAGACTCATTTTTAATAATCAAGAGTTCTACAATCCCAAGGGGTATGTAATAGTTCTATGTGCAAAATATATGCTTATGCCAAAGGTTCTTGGTTGAGTTCTACATCCCAAAATGGGTATGTATACAATGTTCATATGCATATGTGTATGAGTCTAATGTCAAGTCCTACAACCCAAAATGGGTGTATACACAATCCTCCATATGCTTAGGTTCATTAGTCCAAAATAATAACAATAAGAACAACAATTACAACCATCAAAGAGTCAATCTTTATGTTCTCCATTAAGTAGTTATACCCTTTACTTACTATTCTTTATGCTTAGAACTTAGTTCATGTTATTTTAGAACACAACAAGAGAACAACAACACAATACTACAAAGAGAACAAAACACTCAACAAAACACACAACAAAAAGAGAACAAGAAGAACAAGAATCAACAAAAGAGAATGAGAAAAGATGGAGAAACCCCCACCTTAATTTCTTGTTGGAAGGACTAGCCTATGCAAACCTTCTCCTTCCACTTAGCTCTTAGGAACTCTTAAAAACCCACAATTAAAAACTCTCCTATTAGTGTTTTGTTCTCTCTTTCTTTTCCTTTCTTTCTTTTTTTGTCTTTGTAAAAATGAGACAAGAGTGAAGGGATGGGGTATTTATAGGATGGAGAGAAGGTGGAGAATGCTAAATCACCAAGGCAATTTTGCAAAAAACCCTTCCCTAAAAAAAGGGAAGGCCATACCTAGGTGAGGTGGAGGTATGGTGAAACATGGTGAGGTGGAGGAGAGAGATCTTCTAGAAGAGAACTCTCTTAAACTCTTATGCACACTTAATCCCAGGTTTAATCCCTTCATCAAAACCTAACTATCTAATCAGGTTTGTCATGACAAAAGAGAACTATTTTATCCAAAAATACATACCACACAATTTGCACAATGTACTAATTTGGTACAATACACATGTGTATGTATATATATATATACCGAAGATCTTCGCATAATCCGTATAAAAATAATTTAATTTCGAAAATAATAATAAAATAAATTTATACAATGTAATATCCGTCCGGGATATTACAATGTTCAAGTTGCAACCTGCACGGTTTAAGAATTTCTTGTGAGAACTCCTAAACAACATTGGTCTCATTACTCGGCAAGGCACAAGCATATCTCCAGGCAATTTCCCATGTGTTATCAATCTGCAACAAATTATAATGTATTATATACAAATTAGAATAATTCAAATGGAAGAAAAAATTGAATGCATAAATACTATATGAAATGAACAGCAAAATATTCTATCTTACAATGGATCAATATGTCGACGCCCTCGGTTGATACATGGGTTGAAAACATGAAGACCCGGGAGCTGGTTTTATCTATCCCATTGGAACCGGTAGGTGGACTTTGCTCTTAGTTTGTTTTAACTGAGAAGATGTATTTGAAGATCTAGTTATTGTTATTGAATGAAGCAATTTAGAGGGGTTAGTATGGGTATACTGATGAAATGAATTCGCTTTTCATGTGCCTTTGTCAACGAACAAGACCAAACCAAGCCATATGTGCTTGATAGACTAACTGCGTACCGAGATGCCTGACATGTCCATGTTGAATAATCCACCCAAAACTGGCAAATGAGAAAGAATACTCAAAGGAAGGAGTTAACTAATCCAATTGATGAAGAAAGTCCAATTGATGAAAGCATATCGATGTCGCCCACACTCTCGGATCTGACACACGAACTCTGGCAAAATCACTCAGGATTAAGAAATCCTGTATCAGAGCTGATGCGGTTTGTTTTTTGTCGCAGTGTGGATGCACCAGCTGTGAGTTCGGACTCAATTTGTAATGAGGGAAGAGTACGGTGCCGGACGGTGAGCGAGGGGCTCGCTTCGGCGCTTGAGGATCGGCTCGGATGGCCTCGCCCCGAGTACCTGCAGACGGTCCTGGAACATCGGGGTTTATTCCGGCGGCGGACCTTCCGACGATCTAGTCAGTCTCTGTGAGAGAGTAGCAATAACTAGGGAAATTTAGGTGGCAAAAGATTGATTATTCCTTACCTAAAAAGGTGGGTGAGGGTCTGGTATTTATAGGGGATTCCAACCGGGTTTGGATCCGTTTGGGGGCCGGGTCTGAACCCGAAAGCCCATGGGCCTGACATGGCAGGAGGCCCAGGGGGTTTAGGGCGGACGTGGCAGTGCCGAAAGTGGTATAGGGCTGACGTGGCAAAGCCCTTGGTGGTATTTGGAGCTGACATGGCTGATCATGGGGCTCATGTGCCTCTGGGGGAATCGGATGGCCTAGGTTGTGCCAGGTCATCCTCATTCCTTGCCAGACTGGGCGGACGGCCCGTGGGGCTGTCGCGGATCGGAGGTCGAGGGCCATCGGGGCTCGTCGGATACGAGGAGACCAGTTCTGTGGGGGTGAACTCGCGGCTCGGTGCCGAGCCTGTAGTGGTCCGGAGCCGAGCCAGATTGTCGTTTTTCTTATTTTTGAGCGAGAGCTGTCCTGGGCCTTGGCTAGGCCCCAGGCCATTTTTACCCTACCACACAAGCCCCCCACTCCTGCGGGGGTGCGGGAGTTAGCCGTGGAGGAGTGTTTATGGTCGTGGAAATGGGATGGCGAATCGCTGGGCCTTCACGAGAAGGCTACCCTGATGCTAGACCGAACCTCGAGCTGGCAAGGGTTTATGGGTTGGTAAGGGCGATGGCGAGCCGTTGTGTCTTCCTGAGAAGATAACCCTGGTGCTAGACTGAACCTCGAGATGACGAGGGATTATGTGTCGGCAATGGTGATGGCGAGCCGTTGTGTCTTCCTGAGAAGATAACCCTGGTGCTAGACCGAACCTCGAGATGACGAGGGATTATGTGTCGGCAAGGGTGATGGCGAGCCGTTGTGTCTTCCTGAGAAGATAACCCTGGTGCTAGACCGAACCTCGAGATGAGGAGGGATTATGTGTCGGCAAGGGTGATGGCGAGCCGTTGTGTCTTCCTGAGAAGATAACCCTGGTGCTAGACCGAACCTCGAGATGACGAGGGATTATGTGTCGGCAAGGGTGATGGCGAACCGTTGTGTCTTCCTGAGAAGATAACCCCGGTGCTAGACCGAACCTCGAGATGACGAGGGATTATGTGTCGGCAAGGGTGATGGCGAGCCATTGTGTCTTCCTGAGAAGATAACCCTGGTGCTAGACCGAACCTCGAGATGACGAGGGATTATGTGTCGGCAAGGGCGATGGCGAGTCGTTGTGTCTTCCTGAGAAGATAACCCTGGTGCTAGACCGAACCTCGAGATGACGAGGGATTATGTGTCGGCAAGGGCGATGGCGAGCCGTTGTGTCTTCCTGAGAAGATAACCCTGGTGCTAGACCGAACCTCGAGATGACGAGGGATTATGTGTCGGCAAGGGCGATGGCGAGCCGTTGTGTCTTCCTGAGAAGATAACCCTGGTGCTAGACCGAACCTCGAGCTGGCGAGGGTTTATGGGTCAGTAAGGGCGATGGCGAGCCGTTGTGTCTTCCTGAGAAGAGAAGATTACCCTGGTGCTAGACCGAACCTCGAGATGACGAGAGATTATGTGTCGGCAATGGTGATGGCGAGCCGTTGTGTCTTCCTGAGAAGATAACCCTGATGCTAGACCGAACCTCGAGCTGGCGAGGGTTTATGGGTCAGTAAGGGCGATGGCGAGCCGTTGCGTCTTCCTGAAAAGATTACCCTGGTGCTAGACCGAACCTCGAGATGACGAGGGATTATGTGTCGGCAAGGGTGATGGCGAGCCATTGTGTCTTCCTGAGAAGATTACCCTGGTGCTAGACCGAACCTCGAGATGACGAGGGATTATGTGTCGGCAAGGGTGATGGCGAGCCGTTGTGTCTTCCTGAGAAGATAACCCTGGTGCTAGACCGAACCTCGAGATGACGAGGGATTATGGGTCGGCAAGGGTGATGGCGAGCCGTTGAGCCATCCTGAGAAGACTACCCTGGTGCTAGACCGAACCTCGAGATGACGAGGGATTATGTGTCGGCAAGGGTGATGGCGAGCCGTTGTGTCTTCCTGAGAAGATAACTCTGGTGCTAGACCGAACCTCGAGATGACGAGGGATTATGGGTCGGCAAGGGTGATGGCGAGCCGTTGAGCCTTCCTGAGAAGACTACCCTAGTGCTAGACCGAACCTCGAGATGACGAGGGATTATGGGTCGGCAAGGTTGATGGCGAGCCGTTGTGCCTTAGAAGGTTTGAGCGGGGCGGTCCGCTGTCTTTGTGGAGCATTGAAGGCGCTCCGGGATCTGTGCAATGTTCCAACTTCCTAGGAGCATTAATGGCGCCGCCTAATAAATGCACGGCGCTTAGGCTTCCGTCGTTTGGCTTTCCCAATGTCATAATAGCAGGTCTATGGGGGAGGTTATAAATACCCCTCTCCCCGTAGCAGGTTTGATCACAGCAAGGGTGGCCCATCGGCCATCAGAGGTGTCTGCTTCGGCGGACGTCTGTCTCTTGCAAAATTTTAACCCTGGTTGTATCGGAGGGGTGGTTACTCTTGTAGGTTGCGGCTCCCCTTCCTGATGTGGGACCCCGTCGCTCCGACGTGGCCTGGCTCCGGAGCAAGGTTGAGGCCCTGGAGGCCACGTTGGTTCGCTACCGAAAGGGGGCTCGCGACACTGATGCGGCCTTCAACTACTATTGGAACAAGTCTGAAGCCCTGAGTGAGGAGGCGAGCCGACTGAGGAGGGCGATGGTGGATCGGGACCTCGGAAGTGTCGGACTTGGATATACCATGTCGAGTGCATCGGTGCAGAGGCCCTCCTCTGAGAGGCTACTTCGTGATGTCATTGTGGAGAAGGAGATGGAGATACACCGTTACAAGACGATGCTGGGTGTCTCGGCATCCTCCTCGGGAGGTCGGCGAGCGGAGGGGGTACCCTCGGCGTTGCTGCTGCTGGAGCGTGTGCGACCAGTTGATGCCCAGAGCTCTGTGGCTGGTGTGTTGACCGTGGCTGAGCCTAAGGACCACCATGACGAGGAGGGGGCTCCAAGTCATTCGGTCGGAGTGGTCCAGCCATTCGTCGGACCCAAGGGGCCCTAAGAGGGCGGCTTCCTTCAGTTTGAGATGAGTGATGTGGTCCTGTAACGGTCTTTGTTTGTTTTCTCAGAACCAAATAAAGGAGTATGAATAAAGAATTCTTTTCCTTCTTTGCTCTGGTCAATAGTGTTGTGAATGGTGGCGGAGGTGAAGTTCGGCTCCGTCGATCCGTGAGGGATCGGCGCGGGGCATTAGGAAGACTCCCTGGTCTGAAGCCGGGTCGGACCTACCGAGACGTTGGGGACGATACCGGAGTGAGGACTCGAGTGCCGATCCCATTGTCTGGTGTTAGGTCGGAGCTGCCAAGGCATTTGGAGTTTGACAAAAAGAGATTTCTTTCATACAAGATAGGGGGGGTCGCTAAAACTGCCCTTTACACATGAAAGCTTACAAAAGATTTTATTTACATTAGCCGAGCTAGAACCTATGTTCGCTCTTCCAGGAACTTCATTAGGTGCTCGGCGTTCCAGGATCGGCTGATGAGCCGGTCGTCCATATCTGCCAGTCGGTATGTACCAGGGCGTACAGCCTCGACTACACGGTATGGGCCTTCCCAGTTGGGAGCCAATTTCCTCTTCTTGGTTGGATCAGAGACGGACAGTTTTCGTAACACGAGGTCCCCCGCCTTGATGTTTGTGGGGCGGACCCTTTTGTTGTAAAACTTCTCGATCCGTTGTTGGTAGATGCTTCTTCAGATTGAAGACTTCTCTCTGACCTCGGCGATGAGGTCCAGGTTGGCCCTCAGGCCGGACGAATTGTTAGCTTCATCGAAGGCTATGATCCGGGGAGAAGGCAGGCCGACCTCGACGGGGATAACTGCCTCTGTCCCGTAGGTAAGATTGAACGGCGTCTCCCCTGTGGGGATCCTCTTGGTGGTTCGGTGCACCCATAGCACGCTAGGTAGTTCTTCAACCCACAGCCCTTTGGGGGAACTGTCGAGGCGCTTTTTGAGGCCGTCGAGGATTTGCCTGTTCGCGTTCTCCGCCTGGCCGTTGGACTGAGGGTGACAAATAGCGGAGAAACGCTGCTGGATGCCGATGTCTGCACAGAAAGTTTGGAAGTTCTGACCTTGGAATTGGGTTCCGTTGTCCGTGACGAGGACCCGAGGGATTCCGAACCGGCAAATAATGTTCTTCCAAAAGAATTGTTGTACTTGGCGCTCGGACAGAGGCTCGGCTTCGAGCCACTTGGTGAAGTAGTCGATGGCAACTATCAAGAATTTCTTTTGCCCTACCGCTACGGGGAAGGGGCCCACAAGGTCCATGCCCCACATGGCGAATGGGGTAGGACTAGCCAGGGATCGGAGATTGGCTTGAGGAAGCCTCTTGATAGGGGAGAACCTTTGGCATGGGCCGCACCTTTTGACTAGGTCTTGCGAGTCTTGGAGCATGGTCGGCCAATAGTACCCCTGATTCAGGGCCTTCCGGGAGAGCGTCCTGCTCCCCATGTGGCATCCGTCGATCCCCTCATGAAGATCTCTCAGCGTGTAGCTGGCCTCGTCGCTGGGGAGACAGCGGAGGTACGGCTTGCCGTCGGCCAAAGTGTATGAGCGTTTGAAGAGGATGTCATCAATCATGACGAACCTTTCAGCTCGGACCCTGACCCGTCTGGCTTCGGCTCGGTCTTCAGGGAGCTCGGCATTGACTAAGAATTTCCGGATGGGAATGGTCCAGTTGTCTGGACTGGTACCGTCTTGGACACACATTGCCTCCTGGTCTTGATCGTTGATACTCGGCCTCAATAGGATTTTGATGAGTACTGTTTGGTCGAGACCCTCGAAGGAGGAAGAGGCGAGTTTTGACAACGCGTCTGCTTGAGCGTTCTGCTCTCTAGGGACTCGAATGATTGTGGAGTGGCAGAAGGACGCTAGGAGACGTCGGACCACCGCCAAATACTTCACCATGCGATCATCACGGGCTTCGTATTCTCCAGTGATCTGATTGACCATGAGCTGAGAATCGCTGAAGGCCCGGATTTGCTTGGCTCCGGCTCGGCGTGCTATGGTCAATCCGGCGATCATGGCCTCGTATTCCGCCTCGTTGTTGGAGGCCGGAAAGTTGAGGCAGAGGGAGTATTGAAGTAGGAATTGGTCGGGGCCACGAAGGATGATGCCAGCCCCACTCCCCGTTTCGCATGATGACCCATCGACAAAGACCTCCCAGGTCGGATCCGAGGCCTCGGTGCTGGGCTGCTCGGAGACGGTGCACTCAGTTATAAATTCGGCGAGGGCCTGCCCTTTGATGGCCGTCCTCGGCTGATAGCTGATGTCGAACTGACTCAGCTCAATTGACCACTTGACTAAGCGGCAAGAGTTTTCGGGCTTGTGGAGGACAGTCTTCAGTGGCTGGTCGGTCAGTACTTGGACGGAGTGGGCCTGGAAGTAAGGGCGAAGTTTCCGGGCTGCCATGACCAAAGCATAGGCTATTTTCTCTATCTTTGCGTACCTCATCTCAGCGGGGAGCAGGACTTTGCTCACATAATACAATGGTCTCTGAACCCCATCTTCTTCTCGGACGAGGACGATGCTGAGGGCGCTATCCGAGGCGGACAGGTAGAGCCATAGTGGTTCGCCCGGCTCGGGCTTGCTGAGGAGAGGAGGGTTGGTGAGGTATTGCTTCAGCTGTTCGAAGGCTTCTTGTTGATGGGTACCCCACTCGAAGCCCCCTTTTCCGCGTAGAGCCTTGAAGAAGGGGAGAGACTTCTCCCCTGACTTGGAGAGGAAACGGCCAATTGCAGCCAACCGGCCTGTGAGCCTCTGAACCTCTTTGACATTCCGGGGTGGGGCCATGTCAATAATAGTTTGGATTTTCTCGGGGTTCGCCTCGATGCCGCGCTGGCTGACGATGAACCCCAGGAATTTCCCAGTGGAGACGCCGAAGGCGCATTTAGCCGGGCTGAGCCTCATGTTATGGTGTCGGAGGACTCCGAAGGCTTCCTCGAGGTCGGCGACGTGGTCCGGCCGGCCCGGCTCTTAACGAGCATGTCGTCGACATAGACTTCCACGTTGCGGCCGATCAGGTCTTTGAAGATTCTGTTGACGAGCCGTTGGTACGTGGCTCCGGCGTTTTTCAGCCCGAAGGGCATAACGCGATAACAAAAAAGACCCTGGTCGGTGACGAACGAGGTCTTGGAGATGTCTGGTGGAAACATCTGGATCTGATTGTACCCCGAGAATGCATCCATGAAGGACAGTAGCTCATGCCCCGCGGTTGCGTCGATTAAAGCATCGATGCGGGGGAGGGGGAAGGGATCTTTCGGACATGCTTTATTTAGGTCCGTGAAGTCGATACAGATCTGCCAGCCCCCGGTTGCCTTCTTCACCATGACGACATTAGCCAACCACTCGGGGTAGCTGACTTCCTGAATAAATCGAGCCGACAAGAGTTTGTCGACCTCTGTCTTCACAATTTGCTGCCTCTCCGGAGCAAATTTGCGCCTCTTCTGAACGACCGGCTTGGAGTCCGGGATGACGCTCAGTCGATGCATAATCAGGTCTTCAGAGATCCCAGGCATGTCGGAGGGCTTCCAGGCGAAGAGATCGACGTTGCGGCGGATGCAGGCGATTATGCCTGGCTTCAAGTCCTCGGGGAGCGAGCGGCTCACCTGGAACCATTTTGAGTCGTCCTCGGTGCCGAAGGGGACTTCCTCCAGCTCGTCGACAGGCTCTGGAGAGGGACCGTCCCTTTCGGGTTCGAGCTCAACGGCGTCGAGGGGGAACACACCCCCTCCGACGGCAGTCATGTAGCACGACCGCGCTGCTTCTTGGCTACCTCGGACTATGCCGACCCCCTGCGGAGTGGGAGATTTAAGTTTCAGATGGTAAGCCGAAGGTACCGCTTGAAGGGAGCACAGTCCGGGTCGGTCGAGTATGGCGTTGTAAGCTGCTTTGACGTTTACCACCATGAAGTCCATGGACTCGGTCCTCTTGACAGGAGCCGATCCCGCGGTGACGTCGAGAGTAACAATCCCTTCGATCACGACAGGGACGCCAGAGAACCCATGCAAAGTGTATCCGGCTGGCTTGAGCTTGCCTCTGGGTAGCTTGAGATTCTCGAAGGCCTCGAGGAAGAGAATATTTACCGAGCTGCCGTTGTCGACGAGGATTCGGCGAACCTCACAATTAGCCATGTGGAGGCCAATGACGAGGGCGTCGCAATGAGGGAGGCGAACGCCTTCGAGGTCCTCTCCGGAGAAGGAGACAGGCACCGGTTGCAACTTGGGCGAGGGGTTGTCTTGGACAGCATTCACCTCTCGGATGAAGGCTTTTCGGGAAGTATTTGACTCTCCCCCCATCGCCCCCCCGTGGACACAGTGCAAGATGAATGGCGTATCCGCGGCTCCCTCGGGTTCGGGGTCCCGATCCTGGATGCGGTTCGGAGTAGAGTTCGGAGGCGAAGGCCTCCGGTTCCTAGCATCTCGCCGATCCCGTGGGCCTTCTCTGGTGAATTCTCGGAGGTACCCTCGTGAGATGAGTTCCTCAATCTCGTCTTTCAGGGCCCGACATTGGTCGGTTTCGTGCCCATGATCTCTATGGAAATGGCAGTAGAAGCGCTGATCTCGCTTCTTGTTGTTATTTGATCGGGGAGGCAGTCGGACAATACCCTTATCTTCGATTTCTAAGAGGATGGCGGACACGTTATGTGTCAAGGGAGTGTACCTTTCGAAGCGAGGGACCGGAGGTGCCCTCTTCGCGCCGACCCCTTCCTTTGCTGTTTTCTTGGCAGGTTCGGCCTCATCGACCCTGCGCTTGCCCTTCCCCACGACTTCTTTGTTGCCCTCTGGGTTAAGAGCTTCTTCAGCTCGTATGTACTTCTCGACCCGGTTGAGAAGGTCAGGGAAGTCCAGAGGTGGCTTCTTCGCTAAGGAGACCTTTAGCTGGTTGTGGCGGACATTGTGTCGGAAAGCTGCCGAGGCGACCCCTGCGTCGAGGGCAGAGACGGATCTGGCCTCGGTTGTGAACCTCTTGACGAAGTTACGGAGCGACTCCCCCTCCCTCTGACTGAGGTCGAGCAGGGAAGCGCTCGTCCTTTCGCTCTTCCGGCTAGTGATGAAGTGGGCCAGGAAGCTGGCTTCTAGCTGGTTGAACGAGAAGATCGAGCCAGGGGAGAGTTTGGAGAACCAATCCCTGGTCGGACCCCGGAGGGTGGCTGGGAAGGCTCGGCACAGCAGGGGACCCGAGGCGCTGTGAATCATCATGAGGGTTTTGAAGCCCTCCATGTGATCAGCTGGATCACCCTCGCCGTTGTAAGTCTCGAACTGCGGAGGCCGAAAGTTCCGGGGGATCTCCGCTTCTATGATGTTGACGGAAAATGGGGGTCGAGAAGGCCCCCGTCCTTGGACTAGGTTGGGATTCCTGTCGCCGATGCGCTCGATTTGATTCTCCATCTCTAGGAGGCGTCGGAGAACCTCGTCTGTGCGCTCAGGAGGGGCGGTCGGCGCGCGAGTGCGACTCCTCCCTTCGCTCATTTGAAGGGGTCGGCTATAAGTCGCGGACCTCGGCGCCCCATGGAGTGCCTCCATGATTTCATCTCTGAAGCTTCTGAATTCTCCCCTGGTGACCGCGCCATGGTCGGCAGGGTTGGGTCGGGGCATAGGAATTCGGCCGATGCGGCTGAGTGCCGATGGCCTGTCTCCTTGCGCGGGCCTAGAATGGTTCGGGGCTGAGTTGGAAGTGGTCCCTCCCCTAGCCTGGCTAGCCCTTCTGTTCAGAATGACCCGACGAAGGTCGGGTTCGGCGATGTGCGAAGCGCTTCGTTGGGGTCCGGGGTTTCCACCCAGATTATTGGATGCTTGCCCTCCGTCGAGGGCCCCCTCGGGAGGAGGCCCGTCTGGTCGGGAGGAACGGGCCGATCTTCGGGCTCGGGGAGCCATGGGAGATCGGGTCGAGGGAGAGCGTCGGTGGCGAGGCTCGGACTATCGCCCGTACCGGATAAAGAGTTCCCACAGACGGCGCCAACCTGATGCGGTTTGTTTTTTGTCGCAGTGTGGATGCACCAGGTGTGAGTTCGGACTCAATTTGTAATGAGGGAAGAGTACGGTGCCGGACGGTGAGCGAGGGGCTCGCTTCGGCGCTTGAGGATCGGCTCGGATGGCCTCGCCTCGAGTACCTGCAGACGGTCCTGGAAATCGGGGTTTATTCCGGCGGCGGACCTTCCGACGATCTAGTCAGTCTCTGTGAGAGAGTAGCAATAACTAGGGAAATTTAGGTGGCAAAAGATTGATTATTCCTTACCTGAAAAGGTGGGTGAGGGCCTGGTATTTATAGGGGATTCCAACCGGGTTTGGATCCGCTTGGGGGCCGGGTCTGAACCCGAAAGCCCATGGGCCTGACGTGGCAGGAGGCCCAGGGGGTTTAGGGCGGACGTGGTAGTGCCGAGAGTGGTATAGGGCTGACGTGGCAAAGCCCTTGGTGGTATTTGGAGCTGACATGGCTGATCATGGGGCTCCTGTGCCTCTGGGGGAATCGGATGGCCTAGGTTGTGCCAGGTCATCCTCATTCCTTGCCAGACTGGGCGGACGGCCCATGGGGCTGTCGCGGATCGGAGGCCGAGGGCCATAGGGGCTCGTCGAATACGAGGAGACCAGTTCTGTGGGGGTGAACTCGCGGCTCGGTGCCGAGCCTGTAGTGGTCCGGAGCCGAGCCAGATTGTCGTTTTTCTTATTTTTGAGCGAGAGCCGTCCTGGGCCTTGGCTGGGCCCCAGGCCATTTTTACCCTACCACAAGAGCTTTCCGCGCCAGGAGAACAAGCTAAAGGTTTCAGAACCAACTCCACTTTCTATAAAGGAGTAATCAATATGAAAGAGTTCACAAATAGAAACATAAGGGAAGCGTAAGTGAATGCATGTGGTATGTTCTTTCCATTCGGGAGTCATTCCTACGCACTTAGGTGTAACACCCTGAAAAATAAAATGATTTATTTTGCATTATTAAATAATATTGAATTGGTAAAGTTGAATATTTTGACTATTTTCTTGAAATTGCAATTTTGCACGTGCAACACATGTGCAAAGTTAGAATTTTTTGAATTCTTAAAATTTTTTTATGGTTAATGATTGATTTTCCTCATTTATTTATGATATATTAATTTTTCAGATTTATTTAAATTAATTTGACTATTTTACGAATTTGTCAATTTTATACGTGCAAATATTTTTTAGGTGCAAATCTCCACTTTTAAATTTTCAAATAAATTCTCCTATTTATAATTGAGTATATTATATATTTTTGGATTTTTCTGAATAAAGGAAATATTTTTATAAATACTACGAAAGAGATGGGCTTTTATGTAAAAAGCCGATTGGATCTAAAACAAATAATTAAAATTCATTTTTGCTGCTTTTGGGCCAGCCATGGTCATCATTGAAGATAAATTTTATTTAGAGTTGATTTGGTAAAGATTTAAACAAATATGTATTTTTGCAAATATGAAATTTAAGTTGGACCTTGTGCAAATATTTTTCTTGGAAACTAAAAGTAAAAAAACTTATTTGTAAAATCTAATATTTATTAGTAGATAATAATTCTATGTTTTCTGGATTTTACGAATATTTTATGACACATTTGCAAATATTACAAAAAGTTGTGTTTTTATGCAAAATTACTACTTGGAGCAAAAACTTCAGATTTTTGGTTTTCTGGGCTGAGCATGATGGCTAGCCAACTCAGAGGTTAAGAGTTTAATTTTATTCTAATAGATTTGGTTTATTTTGCTAATTTGTTAATGAAGGTTTTTTTGTGCAAAATTGCCACTTGGAAGCAAAAAATTACAAAATTTATTTTGCTGATTATATATGGATGCCGGCCAAATCTGGAGAGTTACTTTTGATTTTTAATCCCAATTAAATTGGTTAACCTAATTTCCTAGTATAAAGATCTATATATCTATATAATAAAACACAAAGAATGTTGATCATTGATTTTGATAATTACAACGCAATGCAAAGTTGTTGTGCTACTTCTCATATATTGCATGTTGTATCAAAGTTATCATGTATGATACACAAATGCCTCAAATCAAATTGATCAAGCAAGCCATAAGGTTCTAATGCTGACGAATGATCAAGCAAAGCTTCATACAAAGACAATGGCTAAAGCTTCACTCAAGACTAAAGTCAAGACCAAAGTTTCAATGTCTTATTTTGTGTCTTGTAAAAACGAAAGTATTTTTTCTCTTTATTGAGTCTTAGATTGATGTACTACCTTGTCTCAGACACACACACACACACACACACACACACACACACACACACACACACTCACACATAATTTTATAACTGTGTTTTACAAAATCTAAAGGTCAAAACAGCTTGAACTAGATTAGCTGTTGAGTACCAGTCGGCTGCCATTAAAGACCAATCGACCGAATCTGTACAAAACTGTCTGATCTTCTTCAAACTCTGGCCAGTCGACTCATAACGGCAACCCAGTCGACTGTTCAAGTCGTTTCGACAGTTTACTGATTCCAAAACTTGTATTTTCAAATTTAAAATAATTATATCGATTGTTAAACAATTGTAGGAACTGTTTCTACAACGTCCAGGGATTCTACTCTATAAATGGAGCCTTAGAATCACCATGGAAAGGTTCCAATTTTTTTTTAGAAAAGTTTAAGTATTTTTGCTTTCAAGAGAAAAAGTTTTTCATGCAAAGCACTCTAATCTCTAAGTCTTGGTTCTCTGATTTCAATCCTGCATAACATCGAATTTGTTTTGGACTGATTTCAGAAGTTGACCGAATAGCCACTTGCAAAATCACAAACACTACAAGGTTATAGGTTGATTGTAAACATCTTTATTGTTTTCTTTTACTCTCGGTTGTGAGGGTGGTTCCTCTCGATTGGAGAGTAGAACTCTAGGGTGTAGAGTCAGTTTTTCACTATTGTTGGAAGAGTGGGTTTGCTCTCTCTAGCGGTGATAGAGAACTACGGGTTGGACAAGGTTGCTGTCTAACGCCGTAGGGTATTCTTGTACATTTTCAAGAATAGTGGAAAATCTCAAGTGGGTTGCTTGGGGACTGGATGTAGGTCGGGAGGACTAAACCAGGATACATCGTGTGTGCTCTGTAATTGGTATCTCTGTGGTTGTATCTCTTTGAACTCTTTTCATTACTTGCATTTCAGTTTAGTCGAAATCTTTTTGGTAAGTCGACTAGATCTCCATCCTAAGTCGACTGATCATACTGGTATAACAATCGTCTTAAAAACTCTTCTGGCAAGTCGATTGTCTCTCCTATTTAAGTCGACTTATCAGACTAGTCTAAAAAATACTCTTCTACTCTGACGCTCTAGTCGACTGAAATCTCTTTTATACGGTCGACTGGACAGAAGAAAACTTTCAATTCCGCAATTATTTTTTATACAACACTATTCACCCCTTATAGTGTTTCTTGCCTTGCCTACAGGATCCAACAAGAAAGCTATCAAGTAGCTCTCATTCGATATGGTTGAAATCAATGGTCCAGATTTAACCTCACAAAACATATTTTCCCGCCGAAAAGTTTTCCCCCAAAACTCAAATTTAAATCCCCCAAAACAACTCCTTTATTTATTTATTTATTTATCTCTCTCTCTCTCTCTCTCTCTCTCTCATTCTCTCTCTATTTACTCATAAATTTATATTTTCAGAATTCAGGTTTGTAAATTTTCATATTTTTTATGCATTTTTTTATTGCTCACGTTACATTGAAAATAGCAAATATCTCATCAACAGTTAGATTTCATCATGTTCCACATTCAAAGGTCTAAGAAGTTGGATTTTACACCCCCATTTATAATTATTTTTCAACATATACTAATGAAACATGAACTTTTATTTACAAATAATTATTGTTTTACTATTCAAACTTGAGCTACATAATTGTTGATTTACTGTTTACAAGACTTTCGTATGATGTATCATTCCGAAGACGTGCCGTAGGCACGTGTCCACGGGCAAATCTAGTGTAAAGATATATTCTAAAGGAATATTTTGCAAAATATTCTCAAAACCCTAATGAACCCAGACTTCGGCCTATATTATGGCCACTGCAGCCGTTCCCTTCCTCTGCAAAAACAAAATATTATTTTACTGTTGGTTTTCTTGAAGTTTCGAAGCAAGGATCTTGGATTTTTGCGAAAGAAATGACTTTTTCTTATTCTTTATTAATTCGGTCGATTTCTTTATTGAGGTTAGTGACATATGTTTGATTTTTTTTATTCTATGCATGTTATTTATGATGATTTGTCTAGTAGTATGCATGATATATGATGGTATGATGGTATAATGAAATTATTGATGGATGGATGCTTGAAAATAGAACTTTTCATGAAAACTATGAAATGGATTAATACAATTTTATATAGATGACTTGAGATTATTAAAAACTTAGTAGGAATTATGGGTATGTTATATTCTTTCATATTATTGTTGATTTGATTAGGGTATGTTGAGTTTGTATGATGTATAAGAGAAATAGGTGGATAAAGATGAGTATTTTACTATTGAGTTTATATATATGATTTGTTTGAGAGTTTTGATGAGTAAAATTTTACGAACGTTTGTGGAGGATGCTTATAATCATGGGCAAACTAATGTAAATAGTTGTAGGTGGGTTTAATAAAGTTGCAAAGGGGTTTTGAAATCAAAAGATCAAGCTTTGAAGGTTGAAGTTGAATAATTGATTTCGGGTGTGATGGTGCATAGTTGAACTTGGATTTTTTGTTTGTTTGTGAAGTTTTCGATTGGATCTTGATTTATATTGATACTGAGATTGAATTGAATACCAAACTACGCATATACAAATGAATTTCGATGATTTTACTAATACATATATATACATGTACACACATACATCTACATATTCCTGATTTGAAGAGTTGTTAGTGAAAAATTGCTCTTTTATGAATTTGATGAGAGTTTGATTTGATATAAACTTTAGTATACTAGACAAGTTGTATTTGAACATCTCAGGATTTCTAGTTTACAAATTCATGCTTTTAAAGAAATTTAAACAATGTATCAGATTGAAAGTGCACGAATTTTAAAGTGATTGTTTTTGACATGTCAGTCGACTGTCCCGATTTTGAACTAAATTGAAGGTCGACTGTCATTGTTTGAGATTTTGGATTTTGGCATGTCGGTCGACTGTGACTTTTGCAGGTCGACCGACATCATTGTTTCTGGCTATTTTGTTGAGTGTTTTGTTGAGTTCTTGCTGTTTCCCTTGAATGACTTCTTCTTCGAACTTATAGATTATTGATTTACTGTTTTGAATGAAGTTTTTACTATAAATCACTGTATTTTTACAAATAGCTATATTTTGATCAACAATGGAATTCAATTGGTATTTCTATAACTTTAGAAAACGAATTATATATGGTTTTTCGAATGATGATGTATTGTGATTTTTCCATGACTTCCAAATATGAACTCAGCAATTGTTTAAGAGGTTAAATCTCAAATTTTGTTTCGAGAAATTTGTGATTGTATTCAGATAAATTGGATTGGTCGATTTTAAGAAGTTTTCTTGATATAAACGATTTGGTGATGAAATTAAAAGTTTTAATGAAAGGTTTTGTGTTGATATTCGGTTTGTGAGTCCCTAGGGGTTGTGTGGGATTCTTGTAAACCAACAGATGAGATTTTATGGATTTTGGCCAGTTGGGGCCTTAGGGTTGTTTTGGTAGAATTAAGTCCAGCAGGATACACCAACTATAGAGAGGGGGAAATTGTGTGTTAATTAATAATAATCAACATAAGGACATGCACTAGTGGAGACGTGACAGAACTTGATAACTGTAAGTATATGCTCTGGGGTTAGTCCAACAGATGCGTTTCAGGACTGTGTTGTTGTGTCCCGAAAGAACAGTTGGTATGTTCGAATGTCGAGGGTCGGCATGCTTATTCACAAAACATACGGTGCATTCGCTTGTCAAGGGTCGGCGGGCCTATTCACGGGATGTATTGTGTATCTGCACATCGAGGGTCGGCATGCCTATTCGTAGGATACACAACAGGGAGGTGATTCTCTGGTTTTTGAGCTATGCATACATGATGCTTGCACGTCGAGGGTTGTCAGGCCTATTTGCGGAGTATTCTAAATCTTGTTTCTATCACCGTAGTAGGATTAGTTGCATAACGATGGATTTATCCCTCTAAAGTGGAGAACGATAAGGGCTTGTACCAGACCTATGTAGTATGGAATGCATAGGATCCGACAAGTATGCATTAGAGAGTCATCATAATGCATTTGTGTTTTCTTGACTTGTTTCACGCATGACGTTTTCTATTTTCCTACACTTGACACTTAGCTTAGTTTCACTTAATGCTTTCATGCTTTATTCATGGTCATTTCATATTTCATTATTACTACTGTGGAAATGTGTTGATTATGAATTTATTCTTTATGCTTCATTTAAATTGTATTTCTTTTGATGTCACTCACACCATTATGGCTGACCCATATAGTTTTGGGGATTAGGATTTATCTCTAGCCTCATATTTTACAGGTAGGTACCATTAGTTTGGGATTGGATGCATGTGGTAGAATGATAATATGGCTTATACAAATTGTAAAAGAATGTGTTGTAAAAAAAAAGAAATTGTAAAAAAGTTGATGTAATAAAATGTTTTAAATTTCCTCGTATTTGATTTCTGTGTTTGAGATTACAATTGAAGTTGATTCTGGAATTTGTGCCAAGGTATTTCTAATTTTATTTATTGAAAATTCGGGGAGTTATGCTGAATAGTCCTCCCATAACTGGCAGATGAGAAAGAATACTCAAAGGTAGGAGTTAGCTAATCCAATTGATGAAGAAAGTCCAATTGATTAAAGCATATCGATGCCGCCCATGCTCTCGGATCTGACACACGAACTCTGGCGAAATCACTCGGGATTAAGAAATCACGTATCAGAGCTTTCCGCGCCAGGAGAACAAATTAAAGGTTTCAGAACCAACTCCACTTTCTATAAAGGAGTAATCAATAGGAAAGAGTTCTCAAATAGAAACATAAGGGAAGCGTAAGTGAATGCATGCAGTACGTTCCTTCCATTCGGGAGTCATTCCTATGCACTTAGGAGGTCTTGTTGGTGTGGTTGACTAACTGACTTGACTTCTATACCCGGTGGTAAGGGGTAGGGCAGCATCAATTTTTTTGTTCGTGAAGCATCGGTAGGTACCATATGTATTATGCTTGGTATACTCGCAACTGTCACAGCCGTGACTCCCTATGGTCTTCCTCCCTTTTAGGTCGTCTCTCACATTAGCTCGATAACTCCTTGGACTCTGCTTAGTGACACATTTCGTCAAGCAACTCTGATTGGAACTCTGCTACTTAAACTTGGGACTCTTCTCCGTGAATAGCATTGGTATAATTACCCAAAATCCGAACCCAACCCGATTCCGACATTGGACCGAACAGACCCGGCCTATCCAGGGTCCGGGTCCTAAAATGGGACCCATTGTACTTTCGGGTCGGGTCCTCTCAAAAGAGACCCGACCCGGACCTGTTAAAAAAAAAATCCAAAAAATCAACATAAAATTAAATATTTATCATCATCCCTGCCCTCCTTCATCCTCTATTCTAAATCTTCCTCTTCAAAACTCAAAACTCATACATTTTTCTTCTCTCATCTTCTAAATCCTCCACTCGCGGCCCACACACCCGCTCCTACTCGAACGGGTAGGAATATTTTAATATGAGGTTCTCACGGGTCCGGGTCCAATTTTTTGACCCGTAGGGGACCGGGTCTGGGTCCGGGTCCGGGTAGGGAAGGACCCGACCCGACCCTATACCAATGCTATCCGTGAACAAGGCAGATGCCTGTCGGCCACCTTCCTTCCATAAAGCATGCCCTTACTTATAATTGCTACCTTCCTTTGATCCAAAGCTTGCTCTCGCTCGAAGGTACTAACTATTTCACTTTAGCTATTTTTTTATAGAGATTGCACTCCTCCTATACTAGGACATGTACACACCGTTCAACGATCCATCGTATGGAGAAATACCTGCAACGATTGTACCGGACTGCGGTAATTTCATGCGTCGACATGAACTTGGTGATATTTTGCCCAATCATGATCAGACGAATGACTCATCCCTTTTGACACAGTGCATGGCAGTTTATACAATTGTGCGATCGAGCTCTGCTGGAGTCTAAAATGTCGAAGCTATCAGTCTGGAAAGTAAAAACTCTACAACAGCAAAGTTGACGAGTGATGCTCTCGTCAACAATAGCTTTCTACTCAATGTGCAAGCAAGTGATAGTCTCTCCAATATGTCGGTCGTATATGACTCCAATTTGACGAACTCCTCTCACAACTGCTCAATCTCATTTCTATGATAGGTCAACACCACACGCGAGTTATCTTTCCGCGTATGTCCCCCATCTCAATACACATCAATGGGAGCAAACATCACCACATTCTCTCGTGACTTCCATCCACCCATGTGACTGCTTTCCTATGTGGGGTTTACCAGCAAGTAAATGCTTCTAGCTATACACCTGTAGTATTGTTATTGGCATCGTCATCTGTATCACATTCAACGATCGTCCAAACAAACTTCTATACAAGGACGATAATGCGGCACTACCCCAACTGTACTGACTCGCTTTCCTAATGTTGGCGATCAACAATAGGTACATTTGTGGCATGATATCACCTGAGATGTTTGGAAAGATAACATTTCCAAACAGTGTTAATAGATAAGCTCGGGTGTAGCATCAACATTAAACTCGGTTGAATCGTCGTTGGAATAGTTCTTCGAATGAAAATAAGAAACTTAATTTAAAATAGTTATCTCCGAATAGTAGTTGGAAAGTTAATTATATGTTAAATGAAATATCGTACACTTTATGCACACACATCATATACTTCATGTGTAGTATTATGCACTTTTTGTATGGAATATTCTATATTGTTTTTCTTATAATTTAGTAAGGTGCATGTTATAATTAAGCTGCAATATTATTATTTTTTTTCTCTTCTCTCTTTCTCAAAAAATGATACTTACATCTTTTTTAATTTATTTTTATTTTTTATTGATAAAAAATGGTCGAAGCCATCGTTTCATTAATCAAGATACTTACATTTTAACCTACAATAATAATTTTTTCTCTCATCTCTCTCTTTGAGGTAGGGATTTTCATTGGCTGATTGATTTTGGTTACAATATTCTAAAGACAACAACACAACGCACATGTGGACTCGTTTATCTTTGTATACATCTGTATTTGTAATAAAAATATGATTTTGTAGGTGTTATTTTATTATCTTCTACAATTTTTTTCCTTTTGCGTCGCCTAGATCTTAAAATAAACAATCAAGAAATAACAAACCGGCAAATACAAATACATGAAGTTTTTTTTTTCCTTTTAACAATTTTTTTTGACAACCAAGCCAGTATACATTAAATGTTTATATGAATAAATCAATATATTTAGGTCCGTAAGTTAACTTTAACTTAGATAAATTTAGGCCCATAACTCTGATTTCTTTTGAAAATAATCGGATTAACAAATCAAGAAATAACCAATAATTAGGTTGGTAGTAACTTTTGTAATAGTGAATGGAAAATGAGCATAAATTATGTTAGTTATGTCAAGCACAAACGAGCATAAAGAAAAATAATTTATATTGCTCTCAAATATGAGGTAGTAATGTCATAGTATTTATGGGCACACTAGGTTTGCCCGTTGACACGTGCCTACGGCATGTATTCGGAACGATGCACCTTATTTAATCATATAAAATAGTTTTGGAGGTCCAGCAAATTAATTGAAGTAGCAAACATAGAGCAAAAAATATATTATATGATTTTTTTAAAATTATTTTTAAAGTTTTTAAATTTTTATTTTTTTAGTTTTTATAATTTTAATTTTCTTAATTTTTTTAATAGAAGAGGGAGGGAGAGAGAGAGAGGACAAAAAAATAAAATAAATGTAGGAGTTGTTTTGGGAAGGGGATTTGAATTTGAGTTTTGGGGGGAAAGCTTTTGAGGGGAAAATATGTTTTGTGAGGTTAGATCTAAGCCTTTGATTTTCGGGGGATTGAAGGAGAGCCACTTGATAGCTTTCTTTGTGTTTTATTATACAGATAGTACCAGTGTAAAATAATTTATACATCGATGTGTCATGTCAAATTTGTCTATGTTACCAATTTTTATTTGTAAGTTAGTTATGTACACTAAATTTGAATTATAACGGTGCAAAAAAGAAAAAAACAATATGCACTATATTACTTAAACGAACTTAACAAAACAATTGAAAAACATACAAAAATGAATTACATAAAATTTGAGAGGTTAAAATCTTTATTATGTCAACTGTTCATTTTTCCGATAAGCTAATGTAAAATACATGCCAGCAGTGAAATATTTTCAGTGAATATAAACAATCAATGATACTAGACTAGTAATTTACACGTTCGATGCACATTTTAATAATTTCAAAAAATAAAAATAAAAATTCTGACGTAGGGAGAGTTTGAACAAGAAACCTTCTTTATATTAGTTATGTATGTGCGTTGCACATATTGCTAGAATGACAAAATGACAAATGACACAAAGGCCTTCGCCCAATATAATATTAGAGATACATTTAATATTCTTTCGCACTTGCACTTGCACTTGCACTTGCAACATCATGCCTCCACCGCTCTCTTGCATGCAAAGTAATGGAACTTACTGTCAAACTCTCCAACGCAACAGGGGACTCTTCAGTCTTCCCTGTTGCAGAAACATTTACAATATTGTTAAAAGCACAGGACTTTTATGCAAAACGTTTGAAATAGAACAACCTCCTTTGCCGCGTGTAATTTTTAAGTTGCTGTCGCTTCCACTTGTCTCCACGTGTCCGTCTCTCTCTCTCTCTCTCTCCTCCCTCTCTCTTTCATCGGATCTATCTCCCTCCCCATCACTGAGCTATTCTCAAACCCTAGAGAGAGAAAGAAGAGAGAGAGAGAGGGAGATTGGACGAAAGATGGTGTCTTTGAAGGCGCTAACCTACGCCGCCGCCGACTACCGCAGCGCCATGGGCTGGTGGGACGAGATCGACGGCTCACTCGAGTGGCAGCGCGGCATATTCTACTTCCTCTGCGCCGCCTACGCCCTCGTCGCCCTCGTCGCTCTGGTAATTAATCAATTCTGTAATTTACATTTCACTTTTACGTGTTTGTTTGTTTGTTTATTCGTTGTGCGCGAAAAAAAGGGCAATTTTTTGGGGTTAGGTTTGTATGGATTGATGTAGTTAGGGTTGGGTTTCTTGGTTGCAATTTCGAGGCTAACTCCTGTCCATGATTTTGGAATTTTTTGCCGTAGCAGGCCACTTTTTGAAAATATTTGCGATTATGGGCCAGTTTCGAAACTATTAGCGCTCGTAGGCTACTTTGTGCCACGTCACCAGCGGTTGCTATTCTCGTTAGCGACCTCTTTAGTTTGAAAGTCGCTAATGGAAATAGCGGCCTTTGTTTCAAAATATTTTGATTTTTTTTGTTTGTTGTCGCTGTTCCCACTAGTGATCTTAGTATATATGAGGTCGCTAATGAGATTAGCCATCTCAAATGAATGTATTGAGACACTTAGCGATTTCTATAGAGCTTTTGCTATATTGGGTTTTCCTTTTTTTGAAACTGAGGTCGCTATTGGGATCGCTATTGGGAATAGCGACTTTAGTATACTTTGGTCATTATTCGCAATAGCGACCTCTGTAGGAAACTCAATCTACTTGTTCTTTGTAAAATTTGCAAAATAGTCATACAACTAAGGCCTCTATTCGGAATAACGACCGTTAGTACAATAAATGGCTCTATTCCGAATAGCGACCTTTATACAACTAAGGTCGATATTCCGAATAGCGACCTCAGTTTCAAAAATAAATTGATTGTTATTTTTTCAGAGAGCACGAGCTTCCTAGATTTTGCTAAGCGTTAGAATACAGTTCATTAAAGGTCGCTAATCCCATTAGCGACCTCATATATACTAAGATCACTAGTAGGAATAGCGACAACAAACAAAAAATTTCAAATATTTTAAAACAAAGGCCGCTATTCCCATTAGCGACTTTCAAACTAAAAAGGTCGCTAATGAGAATAGCGACCGCTGCAGATATGACACAAGTAGCCCACGAACGCTAATAGTTTTGAAACTGGCCTATAATCGCAAATATTTTCAAAAAGGTAGCCCACTACGGCAAAAAACTCACGATTTTGATAGAATTTAGTGAGAGTTTTATGTTGTGGTGATTTATTTGATTATTGATTGAAATTGGATTTTGAAGGTTTACTGACAATGGAAGAAGAGGAAATAGTTGGGTTTTCTTCGTGAGAAGGAAGGGAGAAAAATTGGGAGGGAAATGTAACGCCCAGAGCCCGCGCTGCGCATGCGACCTATGAAGCATAGATTCGGGTGTGGGTACGACACGACGCGGGTACAGGGGATACGTGATTTTACAAAAAACTAGGATGTGGGTACGTTGGTGGATACGTTAAATATAATATATATTATATTATATATATAAATAAATATTTATTTATTTTATTTAAAATGCATATATTTGAACTATTTCATAGAATTATAAGAATACATTATAATTATGAGCATTTTTAGAGAAAAAGATTGATAATCTAACTATCAAAACATTGTGTATACGTATTTTGTGTTTGAGCATAACATAAAACATCAAGTTTTTAAATTACTGTGTCCAAAAGTTAATTGTGTCCAAAAGTTAAAAAAAATGTATTAAAAAAGTGGATACTCCTTGGGTTCGCATCTGGGAGTACCCAAGGAGTATCGGCACCCGATACGCACTCGACACGGGTACGTTGAGCTTTTGGAACTACCCGTGCTTCCTAGCACGCGACTATATGTGTGCGCACGCGAACAAAACAAATCCTAACAACTGCCCACCTCAGGCTTGCCTCACAAAAGGTACTATAGCTTGTAGGTACCTCTTGATCACGGGCTATCTAATATAAACTAATTAATCCCCAATCTCTCCGATGTGGGATTAAAGCGTGCTCTCTTCTCGTGCACCAGCTCAGCACGCAACCCCCCGCTCTCCTCATTCTTAATCTTGGCCAAATCTTCATACAACCAATTCCATAGAACACCCTATAACTACCACATCACACATATATTATTATATATATACTATTATATTATCTTAATATAATATTATATATATACTCTTAATTACTGGATGCTACACACCCCTCCTTAAGAACTTAGCGTTCTCGCTGAGCCCTGGACATGCAACCTGATCCAGGATCGCCTTTCTAGCCAACGTGGAGTGGAGTACCCTACTAGTGTATAGTCTCTGGTCTCTCTACCAGCATAGTGTCAGCCAGGCGTACATCTTACCCACTTTTACCCACAATCGGTGTCGAAAATCGGCTCTGATACTATTTGTAACACCCCGAGCCCCGCTCAGCTGCGCATGCGACTACACGTGTGCACACGCGAACAAAACAAATTCTAACAACTGCCCACCACAGGCTTGTCTCACAAAAGGTGCTATAGCTTGTGAGGGGCTATCTAATATAAATTCTCATTAATCCCTAATCTCTCTGATGTGGGATTAAAGCGCTCTCTCTTCTCGCACGCTAGCTCAGCACACAACAACCCCCCACTCTCTTCTCATTCTTAATCTTGGCCAAATCTTCATATATAGGCCCAACTACCACACACACACACACACACACATATAGGCCCCTTCCATTGTGCACCACCCATGGTGCACACGGTGTGTGCACTCGGCCTTCGGGCGTTCATATCGACGATCTGAACTGTTTACATTAATCTACACATCTAAATTAGTCTAAATATGTAAAATCAAGTCATTTGAAATTCATTTACCTGTCCATCATGTCATTATAAAAAACGATATTCAACTATACAATTTTGTAGTACTTCAACGCATGAGCAAATGAATTTCAAATGACTTGATTTTATATATTTAGATTAGTTTAGATGTGTCGATCAATGTGAACGGTTCGAATCGTCGATATGAACCCCCGAAGGCCGAGTGCACACACCGTGTGCACCATGGGTGGTGCACAACGGAAGGGGACTCTCTCTCTCTCTATATATATGTATATATTCTCCCAATATAATATTATATATATACTCTTAAGTACGGGATGTTACAGGAAAGGTGATCAATTTAGTGAGGGGGTTATGTTTCTTGATTGCGATTTTGTGGTGATCGATGTAATTAGGGTGTGGTCATGTTTGGTGTGAACTTAGGTGTTATGTTGATTGTTAAGGAATGTTGATTGTTAAGGAAAGAAGAGGGGTTTGGTGGTTAGCTGTGTTGAATTGTTCAATGTAGTTTGTGTGTGATTACTTGGAGAAGTTTTGGTAACCATTAACCCCCCTCGACTGCCTTTCTGATAGGATTGAGATGATGTAATTTGTTGTTGTGGTTGCTTCTTTATGACGATATTTGATCGGCGAATAGGAAGATTATGAGGAATGAGAGGATTATGGGGAGTGTGGGGGTGAGAGTGAAAATTAAGAGGAAAGTTGAATTAATGTGTTCGGTGTTACAATACATTGCGTTATTTTTGGGGCATACACATGCTTTTTTAACTCTATTGGGGGGGGGGAATCCCATACTTGTTTTGGAGATGGACTCTTTGAGAGGAATTTGATTCCCCATCGGAGTCCAACATTCCTTCCAAAACTGCACATGCTTTTTAGCCACACCAAATAATCAACAAGAGCATCTCAGTCTCCCTTGCACTTTTTTGCATACTAAATGCCCCCAAAGAGGTAATTGGGGGATTGTGTTGCTTTAGCTTTGTAATCAATGTAGGTAGGATGCGGTCACATTTGGTAAGCTTAGGCTAACTCTTATATGAGACAATTTATATGAATTAATAGATAGTTTACTGTTTTGGATGCTCGTTTATGAGGTAATTTGTCTGATTCTTGATATTAATCATCAAAGGAGAAAAAATGGTGGATTTGTCACAAATGTAGTTTCTTTGATACTAGATGCATAGTCTCAACTTTTGTATTTCGATAAATTGATTATTGTTTTGGTTACTTCTTTTATAGGCAATTTGGTGGATTATATTTGGAGGTTTTGTTGCTGAGTTAATAGGTTATGTTTTTGAGTTAATTCATTACCAAAGAAGAGGGTTTGCTTTACTAGCTTCATAGTCAATCTGTGTGTGAGCTTTATTGAATTTCTTGCCTTAATATTCTCTTATAATGAACAAGGAGCAAAACAAAGCTCGGGGCACACTGGCGTTTCAGCCAAAAAGTCACTCACTAGTTGACTAGCTAGCCAATTGGAGGGCAGAAGTTAGTTACCTAGTTATTGTATTTTACAGAAATTGTGGATTTTCATTTGATGAATCTCAACCGTATATTAAAGTTATTTGGAAATATGTATGCACAAAACCAGGATTCATGTAGCCGACCCCAACTAGTTGGGAAAAAGGCTTGGTTGTTGTTTTTGTCGTCGTCGTTGGAAATATGTATGCAGCATGATACTCTGGGTGTGTCTTTTATGTTATTTTATTTTATTTTTATTGTTGTTGTTGTTGTGTGGAAGGTGGGATGTGTCATATTGCTATTCTATATGTAGCATTTTAGAATTTACTTAATGTCACTGTCTCATTTCGTGTAGTGTCCATGTTGGTGGCAAACTTTGTTCTTCTGACTTTAATGGGATTAGATGATGATGATGATGATGATGATGATAATAATGCATGCATTGAGTATTTTACAGATAAAATATCAACTAAGAAATTCTGTCTCGAGTGGAGATCTGAAATCTATGAATCAATTTGCACTCATTATATATTATATATGAGTAATAGGAGGAAAGGATGACAGAGAAAAAAGGATTGGGTGGGTGGGTGGGTGGGGGTGTGTGCTCAATAGGTTATTCATTTTTTTATGAATACATGCACTTTATTAGACAAAAAAACGTCTATAAATGAACGAGCACCTAATTATATGACAGGTCAAATGCATTAGCTTGATATGGTGTTCCTGACACCCATGTGTAGAGGGTTTTGCCCTTTCCGATTTGGAGATGTCAGTGATGCACATCATCTCACCTGATTGGCTCAATCTAGTATTTTAAGTGCTCTCTCTAGATGAATATGTTTAGGAATTTGCTTTGTTTTGTTCTTTTTGTTGATGCTGCCATCATCCAGATGTTGCCGTCCACAGGGAAAGTGGGTGGCTGGGTTGTTTTTGTTTTTTGTTTTTTGTTTTTTGTTTTTGGTTTTTTTGTTTTTTTGGTGGTGGTGGGGGGTGGGGGGGGGGGGGGGTGTTCCTACTTATAGGTGGGAATACAGCCGCTTGGCTATTTGATAGTTATAGTTTACTGGGTATTATTGCTTTTATATTTAGTAATTCAAATGATGGGTAACAAACAATCTATCTTTCCCTAAATGGTATGTTTTAAGTTAAAAAACTAACCAATGCCATCTGTTGAGGATTAGGATCTTATAGAAGGGTCTCCAGAGGCTTGCATGTCTTGAAGAAGGAGATGTTTTTACGGAGAATAACAAAATCCACGACAGTGCGTATGAAATCTATCTTTTAGGAAATTTATTAACAAGACATCTACATAAACAAGAATTGCTATTTTCAAGAATCTGTGATTAATGCTGGTTATAGTTTCTTAGTTTTTTTTTCTCCGCGGAGAAAAGGCAGTCATTGTTGCTTGTGAAGAAAAGTGGAAAGACTTTGAAAATATTGATGGTTCTTTTGTCCAAGAAGTCAGACCAAGGTTTCAAATATCTCTTTACACCGGAAATGAGATTGCCGATATGATAGGCCAGTGAATGATATAACGACACCCAAAAACCAATTCTGGTTTCGTGTTTTCAAACCATAGTTTGGACACATGAAATACTAACATCGAACTTGCCTATTTGCTATTTCGTGCTTTGCTTTCATATCCAAACCCAAATATTTATAGGACAGGGAGCTAGTGCATGAAAGGGGTCTAGTAATGGTAGGAATGCCTTCTAAAGGACTTGACTAGAGAAGAAGAAGCTCATTTTGTTAAAATTCCATCAATGGTAGGGAGGTGAAGGCTTGCATTCTGTAGAAACTAAAACCAGGAAACATACTGGTTTTATATATTAGGCTACAATTATTCCAAAGAACTAGAAGATTCTAAATCTTTTGCTAATAATTTCCCTTAGTTTTGTAGGGTGAATGTGCGGTGCTTGAAATGTTTGTTGTCAATTTCAGATTAAATTGAGTCCTTAGATCAGCCTAGATTAGAAACTTGTGTCAGTTTCGTTGGAAATGAAAGAGTCAATTGATTGTATATTAGAGAGCTCAATAGTAGCTTACTAAGAGTTGCATATATGAGGCCACCGATGCACAAGAGAGACCTCTCAGTTTTTTTGTTACGAGATAATGGAGAAATGCATACTCATATGGACAAAAACAATATTAACCCCCCCCCCCCCCCCCTCCCCCCATCAACTGCCCAGCATATAGACTAAAAGTTGGTGAGGAAGCTCCTTCCTCAAGTCATATGCATATCAGATCTCAAAGGTGATTGCTTGCTCTTGTTTAAGAGTATCAGCATCATCTCAGTTCCTAGTTCGAGAAGCTTTTTGTTTAGAAGTAGATATCGAGTTCAACCAAATGAAGATAAGCATGAGGTTACTATTCTAGTCTACAAGCCACTTGCTAAATGAAATCCTGAGTGATGATTTCGTGTGAGCTGTGTAAATCTAAGGGAAACAACTTGTACAAATAGCGATTGATATGCAACATATGGTAACAATATGCTAGTCATCTCAGAAGAGTAATTAAGGGTGAAAGAAGAGACATAAATGTGCACAAGCTATAGATGAAGTACTAGGTACAGAAAAATATTTTGTAACTCAAGATTATTGGATGAAAGCTGCAAAGTACACATCACAAACAACGGCTACTTGCTTGCTGTATGTCTTAAAAAGGATGTTGATCGAGTAGACAGAGGCTGCGGAGTATACATTAGGCAGTAAGTTCAGTTTATGAGTGAACACAAGCTCAATATCTGAATTCGTGCTGGAAGTTGGAGTTGAAGAATAAAATAAATCATTATATCGTCATACCTACAGACTATACTGAAAAATACTATATCTTGCTACGGCAAAAATACTAAATATATCTTTCTCGAGAAAGTCTAGTAGATTTTGGAGTCCCTGCCTGCATCAGTTCGCTCACCTTGGGCCAACCGTAGTGGATGAACTATATTTCCATTTTTGATTACATTTCTGAATTCACATAGTTTACAAACTCGTATGCTCCATCAACATGGCTAACTCTTAGTGTCACTCTTTCCTTTTCCCCCCCTCACATTTAATTGTAGATGTCGAGTAATGCAAGGCCATATATGTCTCTAATTTAGGTATGAATTAGGGATGGCATTCGGGTCGCCGGGCCGGGCCGGGCCGGACCCGCCCGGGTTGGACGTTGACTTGGGCCGGGTTCGGATCGGGTTGGTGGCTTAACCGGGCCTGGCCGGGTCGAAAAGTGGAAAAGGTGACCCGCCCAACCTGTGAACCCGTTCAGGTCTAACCCGGGTCGGTTCGGGTCGGATCGGGTCGGATCGCGGTTTGGCCCGTTTAGATAGTTTTTTTTTAAAACTTAAAGTAATAATAAGAATAATAATAAAAAACATTAAAAATCGTAATAATAATAATAAGATTGAAAGAGTGAAATTGCCAAAAAATATTGAAATATTATTCATATGATTTCAAGTTATACAAGTTTCACAATTTCTAATAAGAAATAAAGAATTCACAAATTTGTTTTATACACTAACATATTTCTTATATACAATTTCAATTTACTTCAATTTTTCTCATTTGAAATAACTAGCATATATTTAATACAATTTTTTAATCTATTTACAATTGTCTTGAAGTTGATGACCTTCAATTTGTTGTTGTTGACTTGTTGTTGTTGGTCTTGAATTCTTCATTTTGGTTGCTATTGATGTTGTTGTTGTTCTTCCGGCGAGTTGCTCCCACTTGTAGACGTAGATAATTCTTTCCCTTGTATCCTATCTTCAGCCTTCAACCAGTCTTCTGTGCAAACGAGCATTTCTAACGAGTCGGGCTTCAAGTGATTCCTGTAATCAGTTAGAACCCTGCCACTTGAAGAAAATGCACTTTCAGAAGCAACTGTAGAGACAGGAGGAGTTAGTAGATCTTTAGCCATATATTTAAGAATACTATAAGTGTGTTCATGATCTTTCCACCATTGTAAAATATCTAGTGGAGAAGTAGAAAACTCAGAATCTTGTTGGTTATACCAATTTAATTCATTTGGTTGATTAGTCATAGGTTTTTTGGATTGAATTTGTGCAAGTAAATTAAATGTTCTATCATCAAATTTACTCTTATCCTTATCTTTGGAACTACCAGAAGAACTAACTACAGAAGTTGTACTACTAGAAGCAAAAAATCTATCATAATAATCATACAAGTTATTTAATGTAGATTCAAATTTAACTAAAAAAGAAGCACAATCAATTTCTATATCTACATTTTCCCTAAGTAATGCAAAAAATATTTCAATCAAACTCTTTGTACCTTCTAATTTGATACGAGGATCCATAACGGTAGGAACACAAAACAACACAGGAGGATGATTAAAATACTTCAAAAATTTGTTGTATGCAGGTTTTACAATATCACCAACAAAAGCATCATTTAATATTTCGTTAAATGTTTGCATCATAGTAACTATTGAAATAAAAATGTTACTAAAAGTAGATTCATATAATTTTGAAAATTTTAAAGTTGCGGTTTTAAAAGGTTCTAAAAATTTCAACAAAGATTCGGCATAAAACCAATCAGGTGGGAGTCATTTCAAAATTTGGCATATTTTTTGCGATGCAAAAATCATTTACATATGCTTTATATTCGGTAACAACATGTAGTAAATCAAAAGTAGAGTTCCATCGGTGTTTAACATTCTTTGGAAATCTTCTAAAAGGTACATTTGAAATCCTACACCAATTTTTTCATTCTTAAAATACGTTGGGACTTAATGCAATAATATGTACACAATTTCTAATTTTAAGTATATATGGATCGGTTATTTTTAATGCATCTTGAACATATAAATTTAAAATATGACATGCACATCTAACATGAAAAATATTGTCAGATGGAGGGTTTAATGCGGATTTTAAAATACTAATTGATGCATTGCTGTTAGATGCATTATCAAAACTAATACACATAATTTTATCGCGAATATGAAAAACATCACAAATTTCTAAAATACGGTTTGTTATTTCAATGCCACTATGGGGATAAGGCAACGCAGCAAGTGATGATTCTTTTTTGAAGAATCCAATCATTGTCGATCCAATGACAAGTTATTCCCATCATTGGAATATTGTTGACACCCGTCCAACAATCTGAAGTTAAACTAACTCTACAAGTTAAACTCCATAAAATTGCAATCAAAGCATCCCTCATTTCATTGTACATTTTAAAACAATCCAATTTGCAAGTATTTCTCGGGATTCTTCTAAAATGAGGGTTTAAGGCCGTTTGATTAAAATTTTTCAAGTTCCTACTATCGGGATAGAAAAATGGTAACTCTTTCTATATTACTAATTGGGCCATTTCACGACGAACAAGATCGGGATCATAAGGGTGGCTATCAACTAGACCGGTCCTAGGGTGGATTTTTTGTTGGCCGGGTAGGTCAACAAGGTCTTTATGGTTATTTAGGATGTGTCGCTTAATTGTACCGGTGCCATCACTCCTCTTGAATTTGTATTGCTTACCACATGTTTTACAAACTTTCAAACCTATACCAGGATTTTCTTCGTCCAGGATAAAATCGTAAAATTTATGCCAATCATTATTTTTTCCTCTACTTTTCCTATCACTAGGGGGTTGTGTTGTTTCGGTTGGTTGTTGTTGTTCTTTTTCTTCTAATTGTATGTCTCCTACAAATTCATCGTGTGTACCCCATTGTTGGGTAGGAGGATCATGGTACTCTTCGGCGGGCTCACTAGGTGGGACAATTGGTGGCCTACGGGAAGTACCGGTGGAATGTTGCCCACTTTGACTACGACCGCTACCACGTGATCTAGACATAATGTTGTAATGTATGTAAAAAAAATTACACAATGTAGGAGCGAAGAGTTACAAATTTTTTTTAGAAAACACGAGGGTTGAGAGAGAATATCAAAAAACCAACAAACGGTTAAGATACGAAAAATTATAACTACAACAAAAATAAAATAAGAAGAGAGGTATGAAATTTTGATACCGTTCACCGTGGATACGCGTATATAAAAAAAATCCGTGAAAATAAGAATAGAAGTAGAAGTAGAAATCCTCAAATCCGGAATTGAAGAGCTGAGGAGAGCTTGGAGGAGAGTTGAAGACTTGATCACTTGGAGGAGAGTTGAAGAGTTGAAGACGTTGTTGAATTTTGATTTCGATACGATCGAAATTTGATCGTGTATATGCCTTGAAGACTTGTTTGTTCAATACTTTAGTTGTTCACAAATTGCTTAGAAATGAGTAATAATAGTGGAAAGAGTAAGAGAGTAAGGTGTAAATTTTTTGATGGGGTTTTGGGGGGGTATTTATAGGGTAAAAATAAAAAAAAACCCAAAAAAACGGCTCTAAGAGACGCTGCTGGCTCTCTGTTCTACAGCGCCGCCCAACGGCAGCTCTAAGACCCGTTGGACCCGCCGGTGAACGGTCGATCCGGGGCGGGTCGAACGTTTGACCCGTTCGGGTCAAACGGTTCGCAACCCGCGGGTCGACCTGCGGGTTGGCGGGCGGGTTGAAAAAAATTTAGCAGGTTCGCGGGCCGGGTTCGGCGGGTTTGATTCGCTATTTTCGAGACCCGGGTCGACCTGTTACTGTTCACAGGTTCGACCCGAACCCGAAAAGCCGTTTCGTGGGCCGGGTTATACGAGTGGGTCGCGGGTGGGTCGGCGGTTGACCCGGCCCATTTGCCATCCTAGTATGAATACGATTATCGGAAAAGTAGGTGAAAGAATTAAATTACGTCCGTTTATTGGTCAAATTTATTTTTAATAGGGTCATATAGTTGTTCGTTGCAGGTATCTCATCAATTTCAAGTGGCTTGCTATTGCTTTTTTGCTATAACTCATTGTGCATGATTCCAACCAAGGTTCTAAATGTCGGATTTTGATGTCCTGTCAGCCTAAGAAATTTCATTTCCGATTTCAGGGAAATTTTGCAACATCAAACTTATCTCCTAAATATGATGTATATAACCTATAGACACACATACACATGCGCGCACACACTGTGTATCACAATATGATTTTGTTAACTCAAGCAATATTGATTACAATCTAAATACGTGATCTTTAGCATGAAACACGCAAAAAGAATGAACATTGCAGAATTTACATACATAGCATATCAATATAATCACAATTCAAACAATCGATTACTAGATAATAAATGGTCAGATTGGCTTGGGTTTTAGAATATTTAATGTCAAAACTGTCCCATCTTTGCTAAATCAAAGACCAGTCCAATAATAGAAATATTGACGTCCCCAAGTTCTTAAACCGAAAATTTGGCTGAAATTTTAGGCGTTTTACTGAAATTTTAAAAGATGATTTGAACTAGTGCTTTCACTTCTAGGAGATACATCAAAGCTCTTTTGTGTGTAAGGATGTGCTAGATCGGGGCAGATGAAGTGTTTGGGTCAAAAGTTTAGGACATAGTGGATATTGTGAATTATTTATAGATTAGCAAACCACAATTATTATCATCTGTGTAGCACCGGTATTATTTTTGTGAGCTTCTAAGGATCGGGTTTCTTCTACATGAAAAAGGGTGTCAATTAAGACGGTACTTCAAATTTTAGAATATGACATTGAAATTGAATATAAAATACATCTAAAGAAGGGTTGCCTTAAAGTAGAGTACATAGAAATAAATACACTAGGATTGATGATATTAAAAATTTCTCTTTAAAAATATGCCTGTGTAAGGAGAGTTGCCGAGGTGCCTGAGGTGCCCAGTGAGGTGATAGAGGCATGTCTTTGCAAATGTATGGGATGATTTTTCATGTGTTTGAGGTGAAGCACAGAAGGAACTTAACCAATATAATCTTGTTTTCTTTTACAGTTTTGCTTTGTTTTCGTTCCTTCTTTCTTTCTTTGTTTTTTTGTTATATATTGTGTACTAATATGTTCTTTTATTTTATTTGATTCCCTATAAATGTTTCCCTATCTATACATGCACCCAGGGGCTAGAGCTTTTTAATTGTACTTTAGAATCCTGTATGATTTATATCATTTTTATTTATTTAATTTGATTTTAGTTCTGATGTTCCATGTTGATAACTTGAAATTATGAATGCTATTTAGTTATATAGTAAACTACCATAAAATGATTTAGTTGTATAGTCCATTATAGCCTTGAGTTCGACAGTCAGTTCGATGTTGTAACAACCCGCAAAATTGAGTTATGACAATTTTTCCTCGTGTGTTACACACGTGTATTTTATACCGTTACGGATAATATCCGTAACATATTTTAATACGTATTTTGTATTTCGAGTATTTATGCATTTTCTGTCTTCTCAATTTTTTTTCTTATTTGAGCCAACTCAATTATTAATTTTCAATCTTGGTGTTTTTACGTGCATTGCACGTGTTGTCGATGCACATGTCAATTACATCACGTGTAATATTTTCGATGTGTTCCAATTATTTATTTTATAACTGTTCGAATTCGTTTTATAAACTGAAATTTATTTTTCTCCTATTTTGATTAAAGTAATTTTTTATACGTGCGGTGCACGTATTTTCCATGTACGTGTTCATTTCATTATTGGATATATATACACTAGTAGTTTACACGTGCGATGCATGTCTTAATAAATATAGGTTTTTTAAAAGTAAAAATTCAGACGTAGTCTGGATTTGATCTAAAACCTTATTTACAATAGTTATGCACGGACGTTGCACGGGTTGGTAGATGGACAAATTACACTACGGCCTTCTCCCATTATAGTAGATTAATAAATATAGTTTTTTTAAAAGTAAAAATTCAGACGTAGTCTGGATTTGATCCAAAACCTCATTTGCAATAGTTATGCACGTGCGTTGCACGGGTTGGTAGATGGACAAATTACACTAAGGTCTTCTCCCATTATAGTAGTATATATATAGTTAATGAAATATATTTTTCGTATGTTGTATTTCGATTATTTATAAACGTTTCCCCGTCGATAAAATCTATTTCGTATTTTAATATTTTTACGTGCGACGCACGTGTTTGTGGTGCACGTATTTGGGCGTATTCTTTTTCAAAATGAAATTTCGGAGGTGTGTGTGTTTATTTTTATTTGTGCATGGCAAACCACATTTTAATTAAGTTAAACTAATATTCAAATACATAGATATTAATATATGTTTTCATTTAAATAAAAATAACTAAATATGTGAGGTGTACACAAAGCACGTGCACACGTGCAATGTGAACAGCCGTTGGAGGCCTTGACCGGGTGTTAGAGAGTGGAGAGAGTGGGTAGTAGTGGGTGGTTAATTAAAGATTAGTGAGTTAATTAGTTAATTAATTAATTAATTAAGTTTATAAAACTGCCCCCCATCACTTCGTCAGAATGGTAAACAAATAAAAAAAAATGAAATAAAAGGAGATTGAATAGGCTGTGCTTTTCGGGAGCTGCTGTTGGGTTTTTGGAGGAGATTTTGGCTTGGCTTTGAGATTATTTTTGGAGCTCTGTTGAAGGAAAATTGCTACTAATAGGTGGGTGTTTCTTTATACTCTCTAAATTGTAGAGTAATTGCATGTGTAGATGTTCTAAAGTTCAATTGTAGATGTAAAATTGCTTAATTTATTCTCAGTTCTCATGTGATGCATGTGGTTGGAGAAATTCGATAAATTTGAATGAAATGCATGTCGTTGAAGTAGATTCTTACGGAATTAAAATGTTAAGTAATGCAAGTTAACATATGAAATGCTTTAATGTGATTATATTTGGAGGGTAGAATTTTTGTAAATAATTCGTGAAAAGAATCGATTTGGGTATGAACTAAATTGAATAGGAATTTTTTGAGGGAAAATTCTCCATCTTGCTAATTTTTATTGAAAAGAGGAAAGAAACTTATAAATGTGATGTAGAATAATATTTTTATTAATTTCATGTGGTATTTGAGACATTCTCAATGTGTTAGAAACTTTAATCGTGTAGAATTATTGTTATGACATTATAACTCAGTATGTTTGGCCAACTGGATATTTTAGAATGTGTAGTGTGATCAAATAAATCTAATGCGAAGAATCGTAGGAGTTGAATATGTATGTTTTAAAAGTGTGAAATAGGCCGAGACCAACTACTTAATGTTTTCAATCCCATATATCGTGTGATCTGAGCCGTAGCTCAGTAGGTAGGCGCTTTGTTGCTCGGGTTCGAGTGGGGGTTTGCTCTGTTGTTATTCCATTTTTTTAAGGGGCTAAGTGAGTGTGTTCGAGTACTTAACAAACACAGTACACTATTGTACTGAATATTGAATTGGCTTAGTGGCTGGGCGTTGGGCTTGCATTCTGCTGGCGCTGGTTCGAGCCAGAGCAGGGCCGACTGATTTTTGAAACATTTTTTTTTACTCTCACATCTCATCTCTTCTTATAACTACACTTTACTATTACTATGTGTGACTATAAACGCTATTCTGTTTGCAATCTGACTACGTTACTTAAATCATACTAATCAATCTTTATAATACTCTAAATTACTCTACTGCTTATAGTATTCAGAACTCTTGTTTGCTCTTTACTTTGCTTGCCTTACACATGTTTCCTGCATAAAATACAATCTCTGCAGTTACAGCAGACTTATATGTCATCATTTATGTGGGCATCTTATCTTTTTGGGATTTGAGTAATCTTTTATGGGAAAAATTCATGAAAAATTCATAAGTCATAATTAGAATAATTTGGAATTATTATATACCATTCTAAAGATATTTTTAGAGTCTAAAGGGCATGTTATGTTTATTTGTTGAGTTGGGTTTCAAATTTAAATCGTATATGGTTGAAGATATTTAAAGTTGATTTTTAAAACGAAATTAAAGCAAAGTTGAATTGGGAATAAAGAAATTTTAGAGGTGATTTTTAAAGAAGTCGAAATTTAAAATGAAGGCATGAGTTTTGTTTGAAACATAGATTAATGTGAAAAGAGTCGTAAATGGTGGAAAGTGATTTAATTTGAAGAAAATGAGTTTCGAGAAAACTTTGGTAGTGATTGGTTTGATTAAGTAATTAAAAGTTAATTATGAGGAATTCGATTTAGGAATTATTATTGAATGAATTATGAAAGTTGAATACTTCAGGGTTGAAGAAGATTGTTGATTTAAAAGTTGAAATGTCGTTGTTGTGGTTGGATATGACCTATTTGATCTCTAGAATGAGATAGTTGTTGAAATCTTGAGGCTAGGCGAGACCCTAATAACCGGCAGTTTTATTAATGAAATTTTTTAAGAGTAACCAGTGAGAGTTGACTCTCTCTTGAGAAGTAGCCAGTTTAGGCTGACTATCTCTCATGTTTGTTTAAGTCCGGTAGGGTAAGCTAGCTCTAGGTTGTGATGATTTTAATTGAACTTAAGGATAGACACTAGAAGAAGATATGATAGAAACAATGACGAACAGGTCCGGTAAAGAATGTGCATCTCCTAGGGGTTCGAAATCGAGGAATACGCCCGGTAAATCTACATGTGTGGGCAAGGGGTAGGCCGGTGAGGTCAATGAAAATGCCGGTAAAGGACTGCGGTTCCTAGGAATGTTCACGACTGAGGATACACCCGGTAAATCCATGGTGTGGGCTTGGGGTATGCCTGTCTATCATCAAAAAGGCCGGTAAAGAGACTGCAGTTCCTAGGGATGTTCGGGACGGACAAGATACGCCCGGTAAATCTACTGAGGTGGGCTAGGGGTAGGCCTGGTCGTAGTTGCGAGAGATCGCCTTGTTAGGGTTCGAGGCTGAGGATACATCCGGTAAATCCACTAAGGTGGGCTAGGGGTAGGCCGGTAAGGTCCAATATCCTGGGGGTGCGACTCTTCGGTGACTACGCGTTGGAGTATATTCATTGGGTTAGGTTGCATGACGTGGGACCCTATAATGTGGAGTACCTTAAGGGCTTGTCCTTGGACCTATGTAGTATGAGATGCATAAAATCCGAATAAGTATGCATTAGTGTCATCATAGCGTAAACACCTGCATTAGGCATTAAGTCTTTGCATACACTGACATGTTTAGGATAATCACTCTTTACACTTTGTCTTACTTTCAAGTTGTGTTTGTGTTTGTTAAAGCATAAAGAATCGTTATATTACGGCATAGTGAGGGTGGCTATTTTATAATATTGCGTCGGTTGTAAGCAACTGACGTGTCCACAATTTTCAGTGCAGGGTTGGGATTTGCTAAAGAACACAAAGATGATTTGGTGCTAAAGATTGCTTTCAGATTTTAGTTGCTGTAATTCAAGTTGTATTTTTTTATCGTGTTGTAATTATTTATTTTTCGCCGCGTTAATGTAAAATAACAGTGTTGTATGAAAAAGTTTTAAATTCATTGTAAAATTGTACGAATTTGAAGTAAAGGATCCTCTTGTGCTACGAATTACCGTATTTTGGAATTCGAGGCGTTACATATGTGGTCCTTCGATGTGGTCCTATAAAATATTCTGGCCAATTGATGGAGGCAAGCTTTTTAGACACTTCAGTTCTGTGCATTGGCTTAGCACTTACGATGCTGACATTTTGTTCATTTAGTACTTTCCATATATCTCATTGTTCAATTTTACGAGCTTTGCATGATATTGGAATCTCTTTTACAGGTACAACTTGTTCGCATTCAGCTACGGGTGCCTGAATATGGGTGGACCACACAAAAGCTTTTCCACCTGATGAATTTTATTGTGAATGGATGTAGGATCCAAATTCAGATAATTATGCTTTTCATTATGTTGCCTTGACAATGATTCTCTTAACCATGCCAATTTGATGTACATGATCTTGTATTTGCAGTACGGGCAGTTCTTTTTGGGTTTTATCAAAGTGTTTTCCTTCTTAGACCGAAGGTCAGTCAAATCATTTTTTCCTTCGTGCATTATCTAATCTTACTTTTGATGCTTTTAGGCTTTGAATGTAATATTGAATGTTAGATATCAAAAGATTAAATCCTGTTTTATGGAGGGAACATTTGATCAACCACTATACCGGATACCAACCTTGGTCAGCTGAGTTAGTTTTAGCTCGAGTACTTTTCTTGATTGAACCAATTTGTGAATACATGTTACACCCAAGCGAACAAAGTCAGAGCTTAACACCTTGTACAGATGGTTAATTGTTACAACTATGATATTTACCTACTCTCACATTTTATCTAGTTAATGTAATTTTCACCAAAACACATTTAGCTACTAATTTGTTATCATGCTCCTGGATGTACAGTATTGAGACAGAAGTACAATTGAAAGATTCTTCGAGCTTGACGTACAAAGTCTGTTGCAGATTATTCTGAATGCTATAAGAATTATGTGACAATTATGTCTCGAGTCAGTTTTTTAACCATGCTTCTGATAGTCTTTTTTTTACCCCTTGAGAAGTTCTTATACAATCTTTAGTCCAGGACCAGTTTTTTAACCATGCTTCTGATAGTCTTTTTTTTACCCCTTGAGAAGTCTTCTTATACAATCTTTAGTCCAGGACCAGTTACGGAACACCATGGAACTACCTCAGCTTTGCAATGTCTTCGGAAACACTAAAACAAGTTGATTCTTAAATATGTCTCATTTTGTACTAGCAAACACTTTGGCAAGAAAGAAGAATCTCTACCACCTAGATTCCTTAAACTAAAAACTTATTATACTTCTTTGCAAGTCTTTTATCTGCCATGGCCATCTAGTCTGTATGATTTGTCATCATTTTAGCAGAAACTGTACATATTACAGTTAGGGCATGCATAAAAACAAAAAGATAAAAGATAAAAGGGGTTCTACAGCAGCAAGAATGTCGGAGAGTGCAGCTTGTTCTATTATTTGATCTAGTTTTGAGTGTATATTTATTATTATTGTGTATGCTGGAGATTTCTTCCTTCTGCTTATTGGCTAGTATGTGGCTATGGTTGAACTGACAAAATACTTAATTGTATAGCAGGACAGAGTATGCCAAATGTCTCTTTGTTTCTTTCTTTTCGGCTCTCTTCTAAGTTTACTAAGTTACATATTGCATTATTCGTTCAGGTTCTTGAATTGGCACTGCTAGATCTTCCTGGTTTGTTGTTTTTTTCAACATACACTCTATTGGTTCTCTTCTGGGCAGAGATATATTATCAGGTATTATACGTTTTTTATTCGAAGATGTTCCCTATCTGCCGCGATAAAGCTGATAGTTCTGTTTTATCTCTTTTGTCTTTTTCAGGCCAGAAGCCTTCCAATTAATAAGCTCAGACCTGCCTATTTAATAATTAATGGTGCTGTATACACCATTCAGGTATGGAACAATTGTTCAGCTGATTATTGTTAATTGTAGTCAACTTAAACTTGTTACTTTGCAGATTTGCATTTGGATATATGTCCAAGCAAGTCACAAATCAGTTTCCGTTGAAGTTGCCAGGCTCTTCTTTGCAGGTTATTGACAATAAATCGTATTTATTTACTTATAAATCACTCTTAGAAAATTCTGTTTTTAGCGTCAACAGAATTCGATATGTCGGTATATGGCCGAAATTGGACAAGTTTCATGGGGGTTATATCTAAATAGAGAATTGTTTTCAGGGATCAGAGGTGGAGCCGTGCGAGGACTGGACCAGTCTGTGGCCCCATCCGGATTTTATAAAATTTATATATATATATATGTCTCCATTCAAGTTTAGAGTCTTCGTATTGGTGTAATTGGAAATAGTTTTTAGGACTATTATGAAAAGACAGGAACTAATGGGTCACATGTGATGGCATTAGCATGTGGTTCTACTCACTTTTAGGGCTTAAGGTTTTAAAGAAACTAGTTATTTTTCCACATATGATGCACATAAGATGCAATATAGTTTTTTGATGTGTGGCTAGGATTTGAATTCACAATGTGTGGTTAAGATTTTATCGAACTGTGTGGATAGTTGATAGAATTGTCTTTAAAATGTGCAGTTGTGATTAATTTAAGTGGGTTGTTGTCGACCATTTGCACATCTCCAACTCTCTTGTCATAATAGTAGAGATAAATAAAAAAATAAATAAAAGAATCCCCCTTGACCCTACTCTCTAGTTACTATTCATTTCACCAGATACAACTTTAATAGATGGGTTAACGTGTATGAGATATTCTAGCTATTAGGTTTATTTTGCTTATTTCTTTGAAAATTGGTTCAATATCTTTGTTCGATGATTTTCTTTTAAACTAATATAATATCATATCTTTTGTGATACTTAAGTCTTTGAAAATACTATATTCGTATCTTGTGGATTCCTGGCTTCGCCTCTGATGTATGAAGAAGTTTGATCATTTTTCTGTGCAACATTAGTTGACTGTATATACTAGACAATGATAGTGGATTCCTTCTTAATAGAATACAAGCTATTGGAATGTTTATTATAGAGACTAAAATGGTGCAAACGTTGGTAATATTTATTGAATTTTTAAATTACGACTTCTTGCAGTTGTCTCGCTCTTTGCTGCTCTGGGGTTCCTGATATATGGAGGAAGGTAAATTTAATAATATCCGTCTTTATCTATGCTGCATGTTTTGGTAGTTATCTAATATTGGTAAGATTTACCTCTCTTGGCAGATTGTTCTTTATGCTTAGGCGCTTCCCAATTGAATCCAAGGGTCGTAGGAAAAAGTTGAACGAGGTACTTGCAGAGACCATTATATGGATTTTACTTAATAGTTACTTTAAAAAAATTACACGTTGCTATAAGATGTTTCAAATCGTCTTTTAATTGAAATGTTGAAGGGTTTTCATCTGTTTTTGGCGGGCTTGAACTTGAGCCATTCTCCTAACAACACTATGTATCGCTTCTAGTTTTATACGAATGCAATGTTGGCATCTCCTCTATTTAGCATGTTTTCATCTAGCGGTGCTACTTTTTCACCATTGTTGTATGCTCCTCATTTCTAAGCATTCTAGTCTTTTTTTTGAACTTTTTTTCCTATTCGTGCCTATTTGTGTGGGCCCTATTTTGCCAAACAATCTTTGTTTCTGAGCGATTGGTGAGAGTCACATATTGTTGAGTGTAGGTTTTGCATACTTGGGTTCGATATGAAGAGAAGATGATGAAACGAAGGAGGTCGAAGTGTTGATAAAGAGGAGAATAAGAAGCAGCAGCAGGCAAAAGCAATTGACGGTTGACCACGCAATATGGCAGTCGTGTAACATCCCGTAATTTCTAAAGAGCTAGTATGATATATATATATATATATATATATATATATATATATATATATATATATATATATATATATATGATAAATGGGGTAAATGGAAAAAGAATAAATAAGTGAATATTAGGTGGGGGCCGCGTGAACAAGGAAACAACAAGAGTGCTGTTGTTGTTCGGTGATGTCATTGCTGACGTCACCGGGGCCCACAAGAGGAGAAGAGAGCAGGCGCTACTACTCTTGGATTGCTGACGTGGGCCCCATGGGCTCTGTGCTCACAGAAAAGAGAGAACGAGAGTAAAAGTAGATTAGTCCCATATCGGGAATTGCACAATATAAAATAACTATAAATATAATAGCCTATGATCAAGAGTCACCAATCCGGTTAACCACCTTTTGAAAGGCAACCTGTGGTGGGCAGTTGTACTATACTATAAATAATTTGTCTGATAAATTGTATAAATTGTCTGAGCTTGGGGCAGGGGCGTTACAAATGGTATCAGAGCCGACTTTCGACATCGGGTGTGGGGCATGTCTATATAGTCGAGCGGTGGATTCCGGGACTGTAGACCCAGTCGGGCGGTGGATTCCGGGACTGTGGTGAGCCCTCAATTAAATTCGGGACTGTGATTGATCGGGCAGTGGATTCCGGAATTATATGATTAGTCGGGCGGATAGGAGGGCAGCTCAATTAAATTCGGGATTATGATTGATCGGGCGGTGGATTCCGGGATCATAAATAATCGGGCGGATAGAAGAGCAGATGCTCCACAACGGCTAGAAAGTAGATCCTGCACTAGATTTTGCATGTCCCGTGCTCAGCGAGGATGCTGATTTCTGAAGGGGGGTGTATGTAACATCCCGTAATTTCTAAAGAGCTAGTATGATATATATATATATATATATATATATATATATATATATATATATATATATATATATATATATATATGGGTAAAAGGGGATATGAGCAACTTGCTCATTTAGTAAATGAGCAATTGATTATGTGGCATGCATGCGATACATTGGACAACTAACCCTTTTAAGATTTTTCCAATCACATGTATGCCACATCATCAATTGCTTATTTACTAAATGAGCAAGTTGCTCATACCCCCTTTTTCCTATATATATATATATATATATATATGATAAATGGGGTAAATGGCAAAAGAGTAAATAAGTGAATATTAGGTGGGGGCCACGTGAACATGGAAACAACAAGAGTGCTGTTGTTGTTCGGTGATGTCATTGCTGACGTCATCGAGGCCCACCAGAGGAGAAGAGAGCAAGCGCTGCTGTTCTTGGATTGCTGATGTGGGCATGGGGCCCACGTGTGGGCTCTGTGCTCACAGAAGAGAGAGAACGAGGAGAGTAAAAGTAGATTAGTCCCATATCGGAAATTGCACAATATAAAATAACTATAAATATAATAGCCTATGATCAAGAGTCACCAATCCGGTTAACTACCTTTTGAGAGGCAGCCTGTGGTGGGCAGTTGTACTACACTATAAATAATTTGTCTGATAAATTGTATAAATTGTCTGAGCTTGGGGCAGGGGCGTTACAAGTTACAAGTCGACCGTCCCAGCTTTCTGTTTGGAATGGGCTAATTGCAGTCGACTGCCATGCACAGCTGGAAATATATTGGGCTGATTATTTGTGAAACCTTCGGGCCCAATTTCTCCTCTAAGTCAGATCGTACGGCTCCTATTGTGTGTATCAGACGGTTATTTTATTAAGACTAAACGTAGAATTTCTTTTGATCTCTATATATTGTAATAGCCTCCATTAAGAGGGGAATTACTTCTTTGAGAGTTCTCCATTGTAAACAACATATTATCTTCTAGTAAAGCTTGAGAGATAGATAGGTTCTTGGTGAGAGAGTTTGCAACTCTTGTAATCTTTTCTAGTTGAATAATATCATCCCCTCCCCCCCGATTAGATTTTTCCGGCCTGGGACAGGATTGTGTATTTTGTGTGCTTGGTTTGATCTCTTGTTTAATTGTTCATTAGATCAGTTATCACTTCTCGCTTTTAAAGCTCCACTTGCTGCACCAAATTCCTAATAACTGGTATCAGAGCTTCGGTTGACGAGTTCCGTAGTGAAGATAACAGATCAGAGTTTTGTGAAGATCAAGCAGTTCGACGGGTAGATCAACTTTAATCTCTAGAAGATGGACATGTACGACGTACTAGTTCAAAAAGGCTTGCATCTAGCCGTAGAAGAAAAAAAAGGTAAGCCATCTGACACGAAGCAGAAGAAGTTTGATGATATTTGTTTGAGAGCCTTAAGTTTAATCCGATTGTCACTGCCAGACGAGGTCAGGTGTAACTTCCTTGAGGAGAAATTTACGACGAGTCTGTGGGCATAACTCAAAACTGACTACTCAGAATCGTCATTACTGGATCAGATGTACTGGAAGAGAAAACTATTTCGTTTCTCAATGAAATGTATTGCTCTTCAAGATCATATTACGGAGTTCAATCATATAGTATTTAAACTGACGACGATAAAGGCAGATGATCTAAGCGAAGAGGATAAAGTTTTCTACTATATATATTTACCGCCAGATTTATACGAGCATTTGATAACTACCGTGCTACATAGAAAGTCTGCCAAGGAGAACCTTTCGGTGGATGACGGGATCAATGACTTGAAGGAAGATCAACTTAGAAAGGAAACACATAAATCGTCTACTTTTACAAGATACTTAGCGATGGATGATCCTTTAACTGGAAGGAAAAGTGCGCATAAAGGTTGAATCTGTTGCCACCATTGCAAGAGGACTGGGCATTACATGAAAGATTGTCGTATGTTGCTGAATCAGAAGAGTGCCAATATTGTTAGTGCTTATGAGTCAGGTGAAAATTTTGATTGTCCTCTTGTTTCTAATTCTTTAGATGTGGATTCCGGTTGATTTCTTGATTCGGGTAGTTCTACTCACATTTGCTCCGAGTGGAAGAATTTTTTTATTTACAAGCCAACAACGGTCCGTTTGTAAGAACGAGTACTGGTGAGGTTTGTGATGTTGATGAGGGAACAATTGAGTTAGAGATGCCAGATGGAAACAAGTACAATCTAAGGGAAGTCATGCTATTCCTTTGCTGAAATAAAATCTGATATCCTTGGGAGCTCTGGAAGCACGCGGCTGCAGGTATACCTAGAGCTGCTATCGGGTTCTATCGGGTCAGGTCCACTACCCAGACCCGGACCCAGTACCTCACGGGTCCAAAAATTGGATCCAGACCCGGACTTGCGAGAATCGGGTCCGGGTCCGGGTCCTAGTTAAAAAAATCTATTCGTTGGATCCGGTAGCGGGGAATAAATAATTTCACTTAAATATTTTTGCACCCGATACCCTACGATTCCAACAATTTTTGCACTTAAGTACATGAATAAATATTATATTTACACATCTATCTTCAACAATTACTATTTACATGTATATCCCTATAATCCTATTATTCAAAATCCATATTTTTGGGGGTATTTTTTTACGGGTCCGGGTCCGGATCCGGGTCGTTTCAATTTTGAACGGACCCGGACCCAGATCCAGACCCAGAAGTGCATCGGGTCTAATTTTAGGATCCGGACACGTATAGATCGGGTCGGTTCCGGTCTAATGCTGGATCCAGGTCGGGTCTGGGTATCGGGTAAATGTGACAGTACTAGGTATACCGTACACAACTTGAGGTGGAGTTCTATTTGTTTGCGAAGGTTATCGTAAGGTGATGAAGGAAAATAGCGGTGTTGGACCCTGTCAACACAGGTGGAGAGTGCCTCGAGGTTGGTGGAGTTTGTGCGGAGGGTGGTACTTCCGCATTAACGCCTACTGAGGTGTGCTCTTGAGGGGCCATACTGATTGATGAGATAAGGTGGACGATTAATTCAATTAGCTGAATAAGCAACTAAACCGTGTTTGTTTACAAGTGGAGAACACAAGAGTCTCGAGGTGATTAATCACACAGTATTGTGTATACAATTCAAAGAGGTGATTAATCACACAGTGTTGCATATACAATCCAAGGTGGAGATTGTTGAGTGTATGTCTTGCATACTTGGGTTTGATATGAAGAGAAGATGATGAAGTGAATGAGGTCGAAGCGTCGATAGAGAGAAGAAGCAACAGCAGCAGCATGCAAAAACAATTGACGGTCGACTGCGCAATATGGTAGTCGACCGTCCCAATTTTCTGTTTGGGATGAGCTAATTGCAGTCGACTATCCCCTTTGCACAGTCGATCGCCACGCGCTGCTGGAAACATAATGAGCTGATTATTTGTGAATCCTGCAAGCCCAACTTCACCTCCAAGTTAGATTGTACGACTCCTATCGTCTCTTTATTCAGCATATATCCGACGGTTATTGTATCAAGACTAAACTTAGGGTTTCTCTAAATCTCTTTATATTGAATAACTTCCATTGAGAGAGAAAATACTTCATTAAGAGTTCTTCATTGTAAACAACCGATTTATCTTCTAGTGAGGCTTGAGAGATAGATAGGTTCTTGGTGAGAGAGTTTGTAATTCTTGTAATCTTCTTTAGTTGAATAATATCTTCCTTATTTTCCCCCGGATTAGGTTCTCCCGAACTAGGACAAGATTGTGTGTTTTGTGTGCGTGGTTTGATCCTTTGTTTGATTGTTCATTGGATTGGTTATTGCTTTTCACTCCTAAAGCTCACTCCGCTGCGCCAAATTTTTTACACTTACTCCCTGTACCATGAAATCATGAAATTCGTCTGGCATCTCATCCTCTTACATTCTTTTGTTGCACTCATAAACTCTGATTAATTTATGGTGTTTATAGAACCTTGCTGACCTTAGTAATGCATATTTCCAAAGGATTTTAGCGTTTTTATTTTGAGCATTTGATTGGTGTTGGATTTTAATGCTTGCCGGCTTTCTTGCAGGTTGGATTTGTGACTGGAATATGTTGCACATGTTTCTTAGTGAGATGCTTCATGGTAAGTCATTCTAGTTTTTGCAATTACTACTTCGCCATAAATTCTTTTATGGCATGAAATGTGTTCAGGGAATGTTTCATTGTGAAAACCTACGGGATGCCCCAATTTCACTTTCATTGTAGAGTTAAATTAAGTAATAATAGTAGATGATATTTATTCTTTATTTGACCAGGTTGTTCTTTCGACATTCGACAAGGATGCTGATCTTGATGTCCTAAGCCACCCTATCCTTAATTTCATCTACTATATGGTAAATTTACTGTACTTTGAAACTTTCATTTTTGAAGGTAGATCAAAAGGTACATCTTTTCCCAAATTTTCAATTTTTCCTGTATCTTCTTAGGTGGTTGAGATTCTGCCATCAGCTCTCGTGCTCTTCATCCTTCGGAAGCTCCCTCCAAAGCGAGTTTCTGATCAGTATCACCCAATCAATTGAACATTATTATTATATGTAGATTCAGAGTTGTAAGTGGGAGTTTTTTGTTGTCTAAAAGTCACTGAGTACCGTGTTTTTCTTTCCTGCAAAGTTCCCTTTCCTTTCTCCTCCTTAATCAGTAGTGAACATTATAGAGCTAGATTAGACGGTTGGCCGTTTATATGTGAGTTTTGCTGTATTCCTTTTCTTGTTAACCTTGGAAATCTCAGTTTTCATCCGTAGGTCACCAGAGTTTACTTCCCATGAAGTTATAAAATATCCCTATGGACTTTGCAAATATACCAGAAATTGGACAACATTAAAGAGCAACAATGCAGAAGAATCCATTTCAACTGTGAAACATATGTACTCGAGTGATTTGACTAGTTGGTGAGCTCTATGCAGAGAGATGCAGCAAAATTTTCTCCAGCATGTCTTATTTTTTATTTCTGTCAGTTCTGTTCATCTTCATTTTGAGAAAAGGCACCTGATTATGTAAACATAATGCCTGAGGCGAAAACGTTGCAATGGGCTGATAATAACTATTGGAATTGTGAGGTATAGTTGATTTGGAAGTGCAGGTTGAACGGAGGTAAAAGCGATGGTGTTGTGAATCTTGAAGTGCGGGTGTAACGAATGTAGAAGTGGGGGTCGTGCGAATTTGGAACTAAGGTGTAAATGTAAAAGTGAAGGAGAGGGAAGACTAGAAGATGGTGGGAACTGAGGGTGTTTGTCGGTTCTCTGGCAGCAAGGTTGGCGGGCGGCTGGTGGTGAAGGATGTGAAGGTGTTGGGCAGTTGTAGGATGAGGAGGCAATGGGATTGGTGGCTGTTGCGGATGGAGAAGGAAAAAGACTTTTTAGGTACATGTTAGCATCGAGTATTCATTTCTCCCTATTTGAGCTGTAAAAGCTCGCTTGCGGCGTAGTCTAGTACTGTAGTCATTGCATAGCACTTCGAGCTTATCTCATGTAATATAAACCGTGTCGGTTAAACTGAAAAAAAACCAGCCTGGAATTTCATGTATATTAGTATTTACTAACAAAGATGGATCTGGAAAGAAACAACGAAGGGATGAGCAATTCAGGTTCAACAAGTTTTTATTTATTTATTTGTGTAAAATATGCTGATATTCGATCGAGCATGAAATGAATTTCAAATGGGCTTTTCTGCAAAAAGAAACGAGAAGAGTCCCATGCAATCGTTTTGCAATTTACCCCCTCAAATGTCTTATTTTCACACTCCATATACGGGAGAGATTCCCGCGTCTAATCCAACTCAATTCTCACGTCAAGAAATATATCTCTGATATTCTGAAAAAGTTTTTTCCTTTTTACCTTTTCCATTTCCAAATTTTTTTTTGCGTTTTTTTTTCCCTTAAAAAAATGACATTTTTTCTGTAAAAGAAATGAAAATAAATCTCAAAAATCACAACCCTAGCCCTAATTTTGTCAGATTTTTTCCCTCTTTGAAGAAAGGGGAAATTGAAGAAATTAGGGTTTTTGAACCACCTCGAAATTGGAGAAATCAGGGTTTTTGAAGCAAAAGGTTAAATCTTGCAAACCTAGGAGCAAGTAAGCTTTCGATTGAAGAGACTTCTGTGCTTAAAAGTTTATAGATGACACAGATTAACATTTTCTTTTACTACAATTTTCTGTTTAAGCGATTCAAGATCCTTTCTTTAAAACCTATTTATTGCATATTTTATTGATTAAATTTATGCAAGTTTCCTCTTTTTTTTTGCCATTTCCATTGTTTTAATTTCTACCTTTACTTATTTTGAGGATATGATGATTATAGTGATGATAGTGGAGGGATTGATGAATGACACCAGAGCTGGAATTCTTGGGCTTCTTAGCTACAAGGTAAAAATGCAACCTTTGTAATTCTTTTATTTATTTATACAGTTTTCAACGAATGCGTATGTTTAATTTCGAGTAGATGTTAGTTGTCAGGATTCTGATTCCGAATGGATCTTGGCCTGCCCATGGCTGTGTGGGAAGAGAAGAGAAGAAATTGGGAGGAAGAAGATGAGAGAAATTGAGATGAAGAATCAGGATATTTTTCTTATATCTTCTAGAATTGATTACAGCCTATATATAGGCAAGGGAAGGCAGTTACGCTACAAGACAATTTGGGATTTACATACAATACGCACACTTCTGCCTTCCCGCCATTTCTTCCCTTCAATTACAATAACGTGCGTATAGCACGTAAACTACTGATACTCACTACTGATACTCTGATACCTTCTTCTACTTACAACTACAGACCCTTACAGTTGAACCCATCCTTGTACCCTCTTCCACCCAACTATGCGTATTGAAATTAAACTTGATTTTGAGTTAAGCTTAATTATGGGTTCATAATCCAAACCCAAAATTAAGCTCAAGTTCTAGAGATTCTCTAGAAACATCATAAAATATTATCACCTCCTCTATATGTTCTAGAGAATTCTATAAAATAATTATCTAAAGATTGTGTAGAAAATTCTAGGAATTGTAAGACATAAAATCTAGATATTATGGTAGAGAGTTCTAGAAAGATATTTTGTAATCTTGGAGCCTATAAATAGCTCATTCCTCTCCCATTTGTAAACAAGTTGAACAAATAAATAAAAAGCAAGTTAAAGAAAGAGTGTTCTTCATAAGTTCTCTAATTCTCTCTTTTCTAAGTATTCTTCCATATCATTCTTCATACTTAGAGGATTTCTTCTCTTGGTTTCACTCGGGTTTCTCGGGTATTACGGTCTTGGGCTAGTGCTAAGCACTATCGGAGTTTCTCTACATGGTATCAGAGCCATTCTAATCTTGTGCTCATCAAGATCGGGGTTTAAGAGAGCTCGGTTTATTCTAAGTATGGAATCAATGGGTCGTGTCGTTGGATTGGGAATGGAGATCTTAAACCAATCTAACTACCGGTTATGGAAGTCATGTATGGAGTCATACTTGGTTAGTGAGGACTTATGGGATGTCGTCGGCGGTAGTAGCACAACACCACCAAAGGGAGATGCTGCAACAGCGGAAGCGACAAAGGAGTGGACACGGAAGAATGCCAAGGCGGAGTTTGCTTTGAAGAGGTCAATATCCTCGGGAGTATTTGAGCATGTCTCAAGGTGCACATCCGCAAGTTCCATATGGAAGGCGCTAGATCAATTGTTCAACAAGAAGAATGAGGCTCGGTTACAACTATTAGAGAATGAGCTGGCGAATGCGAAGCAGGGGGAGTCTTCAATCTCAGAGTTCTTTATCAAGGTAAAAAACCTTTGCTCAGAGATTAATACTCTTAATCCGGAGGAGTCGATTTCAGAAGCTCGGATGAAGCGGTCTATTATTCGTGGTTTACGACCCGAATATACACCGTTTGTTACTTCAGTTCAAGGATGGGCTACACAACCTTCCATGGAGGAGTTCGAAAATCTACTAGCTTCGCAAGAATCACTAGCCATGCAAATGGCGGGAGTTAAAGTCAATGATGACTCGGGGAGCGCGTTTGTAGCTCGGAGGCAACAAAGTTTTAGAGCCAAGTTCAAGGATAGTGATACAAAAAATAATGATGAACGAGAAAGATCTTCTATGGGAGACAAGAAGCGATTCAAGTGCTACCGGTGTGGGAAACTTGGGCACTTCAAAAAGGATTGCCGAGTGAAGTTGAAAGAAACAAATATGGCGGAATCAAAGGGTCACACTGAAGACGAAGCATGGGGAAAATGTTTCACGGTGGAGGCTGCATCTTCAGGTACCACTACAACCAAAAATCTAGAAAATGATTGGATTGTAGATTCTGGTTGTAGCCATCATATTACCGGAGACGAGAAGTTATTTTCCAGTCTTCAGCGCCATGACGGAAAAGAAGCCATCATTACCGCGGATAATTCAATCCACCGCGTTGAGAAGGAAGGAACTGTTGTCATTAAAGGAGATGATGGAAGCCCAATAACTCTCAAGAATGTATATCATGTTCCTGGAGTAAGGAAGAATCTTCTCTCTGTGGTAAATGCGGTGGACTCAGGTAACTACGTTTTATTTTGCCCAAGTGACGTCAAATTCTTAAAGAATATTAAAGAGTTAAAGGCGGATGTGGTTCACACCGGAGCACGAGTTAAAGATCTATATGTTTTATCGGCCTCCAACTCATATGTTGAGAAGATGAGCACCAATGATAATGTCTTTATATGGCATGCTAGACTTGGTCATATAAATATGACTAAACTCAAAGTTATGGTAAACAAGGATTTGGTTAATGGGCTCCCAAGGTTGAAGATTCAAGATGAAGGAAGACTTTGTGAAGGTTGTCAATATGGAAAATCACATATGCTTCCATTTGACAACTCCACTTCACGATGCAGCGCTCCGTTGGAGAGGATCCATAGCGATTTGATGGGTCCAACAAGAACACCCTCCTATTCCGGGTTTCGTTACATGTTGTTGTTCGTTGATGATTTCTCACGGTACACCTGGGTATACTTTGTGAAGGAAAAATCAGAAGCATTTTCAAGATTTCAAGAATTCAAGGTTACCGTGGAAGGCGAGTTATGTCGGAAGATCAAGACCCTAAGGACGGACAATGGAGGAGAGTTTATGTCAAAGGAGTTCCTCTCTTTTTGTCAAGAGCATGGTATCAAGAGGGAATTTACATGCCCATATACACCTCAACAAAATGGAGTAGCAGAAAGAAAGATCCGACATCTAAGCGAAACGTGTAGAAGCTGGCTACATGACAAGAATTTGCCTAAAGCCTTATGGGCGGAAGGCATGAGATGTGCAGCATATGTCATCAATCGAATGCCACTAAGTCCGAACAACATGAAGTCTCCTTATGAGATGGTTCATGGGAAGAAGCCAACGGTGAAACATCTCAGGATATTTGGATCAATCTGCTACGTCCATGTGTTCGACTCTCAGAGAACAAAGTTGGAGGCAAAGGCGAAGAAATGCATATTTGTCGGTTATGATGAACAAAGAAAAGGGTGGAGGTGCATGGATCCTGAGACACATAGGTACGTCGTGTCTCGTGATGTTGTCTTTGACGAAGTTTCCTCATATTATGGACAACCTCAAGTCTTGGTCGAACAAGAAGGTGGAGATTCCTTCAAGGTTGATGAACCAGTTCCTCAAATGCCAAGTGAGAGCGGAAGTCTTGAAAAAGAGACGCAAGGTGAAAGGGGGAGCACTAATCAAGAGGAAGATGATGATGAAGATCATGGTTCCATGGCTAATCAAAGGCCTAAAAGGAACATTGTTAAGCCTGCCCGGTTCAGAGATGAAAGGTTTGTCACTACTTACTCATGTTATTTTGCCGCTCCATTAGATGAAGAAGAGCCATCATCTTATGATGAAGCTAAAGGTGTTCAAGAGTGGGAGACCGCAATGGAAGAGGAGATGAATGCCCTTATAAAGAATGAAACTTGGGATTTGGTTCCGAAAACCAAGGATGTTCAACCCGTTTCATGTAAATGGGTGTATCGAATTAAGCGGAAAGCGGATGGAAGCATTGATAGATTTAAAGCAAGGTTGGTTGCTCGGGGGTTCTCTCAGAAGTATGGAGAAGATTATGATGAGACTTTCAGTCCTGTGGCTAAGATGACTACGGTACGTTTACTTCTATCCTTAGCCGCAAGCTTTGGTTGGAAGTTATGACAACTAGATGTGAAAAATGCGTTTCTATACGGTGAGCTTGATAAGAGTATCTTCATGGAGCAACCACTTGGTTTCAAATCACGAGAGCATCCTGATTATGTGTGTAAGCTTAAGAAGGCCTTGTACGGGTTAAAACAAGCTCCTCGAGCATGGTATGGAAAACTTGCTCAATTCCTTCAGTTTTGCGGTTATGTACCATCAAATTCGGATCCAAGTCTATTCTTCAAGAAGAATGGAGGAGTCCACGTGGTAGTTCTTCTTTACGTGGATGATATGATAATCACCGGGAACGATGATGCTGAAATTGCTCGTCTACAAGAGGATATGTCGGTGAGGTTTGAGATGAAGAAGTTAGGTGAGTTGAATAACTTTCTTGGTTTGGAGGTTGAAAGGGTAAAGGATGGAATCTTCATCGGTCAACAAAGCTATGCAAGAAGGATTGTTGAGAAGTTCAGGGTACACGAAGGAAAGACACGTACTACTCCGATGGATGTGAACATAAGGCTTAAGCGCGATGAAGGGTCCTTGCTACCTGATCCTCGACCTTATCGCTCTCTTGTGGGAAGTCTTCTATATTTAACCATTACAAGACCTGACATTGCCTTCGCGGTAGGTCTCATAAGCCGTTTTATGCAAGAACCAAGGAAACCACATTTAGAAGCGGCAAAGAAGATCTTGAAGTATGTGAAGACAACTCTTGGCATGGGTTTGGTGTATAAGTACAATGCCAAGACCTCTCTTCATGGCTTCACAGATGCTGACTTTGGTGGAGATCTTGATGATCGAAGATCAACTTCAGGCTATGTGTTCTTATGTGGAGACACAAGTGTTTCATGGTGCAGCAAGAAGCAAGCAACGGTGTCATTGTCTACCACTGAAGCAGAGTATAAAGCGTCAACACTCGCAGCTCAAGAGTGTATATGGCTTCGAAGACTCCTTGAAGATTTGTTCGAGCCAATCAATAAGTCGGTTGCAATTTATGGAGACAATCAAAGTGCTATCAAGTTGGCTAATAATCCGGTGTTTCATGCAAGGACGAAACATATCGAGTTAGAGCATTACTTCATAAGGGAGAAGGTGCTTGATGGAACAATTGAAGCTTTGGAAGTTCGAAGCGATGACAACGTTGCAGATATCTTCACAAAGTCATTACCAAAAGGTAAATTCGAGTTACTTCGCTCGAAGCTCGGTATGGTTGACAAAATCAAGTTTAAGGGGGAGTATTGAAATTAAACTTGATTTTGAGTTAAGCTTAATTATGGGTTCATAATCCAAACCCAAAATTAAGCTCAAGTTCTAGAGATTCTCTAGAAACATCATAAAATATTATCACCTCCTCTATATGTTCTAGAGAATTCTATAAAATAATTATCTAAAGATTGTGTAGAAAATTCTAGGAATTGTAAGACATAAAATCTAGATATTATGGTAGAGAGTTCTAGAAAGATATTTTGTAATCTTGGAGCCTATAAATAGCTCCTTCCTCTCCCATTTGTAAACAAGTTGAACAAATAAATAAAAAGCAAGTTAAAGAAAGAGTGTTCTTCATAAGTTCTCTAATTCTCTCTTTTCTAAGTATTCTTCCATATCATTCTTCATACTTAGAGGATTTCTTCTCTTGGTTTCACTCGGGTTTCTCGGGTATTACGGTCTTGGGCTAGTGCTAAGCACTATCGGAGTTTCTCTACAATGCGATGATGCTGGTGCTGCTGTGACCCTCCGGTGATGCTTCGATGATCCCTGACATTAGTGCAAAACTAGTTTAGATCTGTGTGATTATGTCTATACTTGAATTTGGTTGCAATATCAATCTTTCTATATTCCTAGAAAAGTAAGCCTAAAGCCCGCTTGGTTTGGCGTATGACCTAGATAGCTTTTTTAAGCCCCCATTATTTCGTTAATGAGCAACTAACATACAAATATAAAACAAACATCTTAACCAAATTGTTGTTGTTGCTGATGGCCCAGTGTAAAAATTAAGATGATGGAAATGATCGATCACTCCTTAATGGTGGAAATTTTAATGTCGATAAGGTTATGTATGGTTCATGTTTAACGAATCCTTGATGTACTGTGATCTTCGTTAGAGTTATAACTGTGTTAGACAAGGGGTCAGATGAGAGGGGTCAGGTCTATTACGCTTGTACCTAATTGAATCAACATGTTAACTTTATTTGAGTCATGAGTTTGGAATATATCTTCTCTATTCCCCTTTCGATATGGGACCGACTTCTCCTGCTTGAACCCCTTTTCGACCACATTCACATATGTGAGACAATTTCAAGATCGGGGATGTAAAGAAAATGCTTGCAATGTGCTTCCAAAATCATTTCTAGGTATTCTAAGATAGTTTAATGGTCCAGTGTCTCCCTTATAGTTAACGGATACTCATAACTCGTGGACAAAATTAGATTTTAAGATCAGATGGTAGTAGTTTGTGATTTTTTCTCTCTCATATCACACTCTTTTGGCCCTTGCTAATTTATCTTGATGTGGTTATAGAAACCTAGTTAACTTCATTTAGAAATTGACCTTACTTATTATTCTTTAAGACCTCCACTCAAATCCCTTGTATGGTCTTATGATCTTGAATCAGTTATTTAGTTACTTTATGAAGGTGGATGCATTTGGATCTCTGTTCTAATCTCGGTAGTGAGTAATCTCACAACCTATTCTTTTGGACCAAAAAATTTAGGCCCAAGCCAAAATTTGCTATCAAAAATAATCTGATTGGGCATAGTGTAGAAAAATTTATATATGTGCATATGTGAATTATTTATGAGTCGAATGGATATCTGCGAAAATGAGCTACAAACCCATATGGGGAGGAAATGATCCTCTAATAAGTGGTCTTATGTGGAAAAGCGGAGTCACCCATATGATCCCCCAACTCATTCGATGTGCTCCCTTTCTCTGTATTTTTTCCCCACAACAATACAATAAATATTGTGGCTATCTTTATGAGAGGTCCTGAACTAGAAGATTTGGATCCACACACGAGCATGCTAGTACTTTAAGTATTATGACATCATGGTTGTTATGACTGTTAAGGGCATTACTTCTTTTAAGTACGTAGCCAATTGACAATGACCTTAATCTGTCTGTCTGACTGACAAGTTTCAAAAGAGTAAAGTGTAAATCACTCTTTGATATACATATTTTAAGTTGAATGGATTAGTTTAGTTGCTTCGTTTACTTGTACCAGTTACCATTGAAGGTCATCACCATTGATAGTTGAGCCACCAAAACAGAAGCAGCAGGTGTAGATTGAAAAAGAAAAATAGAAAGTAAGCAAATTTTGGGAAAATGAAATTGTATTTAATCATTGTCTCGGTTATATTTACAAAATTAGTAGCAATATCAGAGAAACTCAAGATCAGATTTTGATGATGCTTGCATGCACTGACTGGTTGAATTTGGCTGAATTAGATATTCCTCAAGCCAATTAGATTACGACCTATTAATTTATTTCCTTCACTTTTCTCCTTAGTTGTTACTGCCAACTTTTCGTTCTCCTTTTTGCTAAAATTGATTATGCTGAAGCTATTACCCTCTACTAACAATTCTCTAGTTCACAGCTATGTACCATCCTCCATTTTCAAACTAGTTTTCTGTATTGCAGTTATTTTGAATTATCAGTTATTCAAAACCTTCAGTAGATGCCAATCACACCACTGTGATTGTCTATATATATATATAGATATATATATATATATATATATATATATATATATATATATATATATATATGAGAAAAGTGAGCCTCATATAGAGTATGAGGAAATTTTCCTCATACAAAGTGATTATACTCGCTCTGTGGGACCATTATGGAAGATCTACTTCGTCCATCATATTTATCATGTTAATGGATGTATGTGTAGAAAAAATCAAGTGTTTTGGAGATCATTCACCCATGCATCATGGGGTTGAAAAATGAACGATTTCAACAGTAATACAAATCGAACAACAAATTGGAAGCACGTGATGCATGGATGAATTAGCTCCAAACCACTTGATTTTTTCTACACATACATCCATTGACATGATAAACATGATGGACGGAGGGGATCTTCCACGAGGGCCCCACCAAGTGAATATAATCACTTTGTATGAGGAAAATTTTCTCGTACAAATATGAGGCTCACATTACTCTCTCTCTCTCTCTCTATATATATATAGCTGTATGGTAAATATTAATATCATGCTTGATCAATGGTAAATATTAATATCATGCTTGATCATTAATCTATCTATCAGCATAATCTACGACCTTGAATCTCAGCTGTCGAAAGCTGTGATGCATCAGATAATTTTTTTTTTGATCATAAAGGTTGGCCAAAGCCCCCCGAGTTTCATTAATTTTTTTTTAATAAAACAGAAAACCAACGTCGGACAATGATATTCATGTGACCCACATTTGGGCCATGATATTCATTGTCCCACCAAAAAAATGAGTCCCCTACATAGGTCGTTCTGGATTCCATGCATCCCACCAAAATACATACAAGTAAATAAAAAGACCCAAAATACATACACCAAAATACATCAAAAGAATGCCCTGAAAAGACATGAAGCCACACACATCCCCAAAAGACACCCGGATGCGTGTACCACCCGCCCCACACCATGGAATCAAGCCTCCTCTGCTGTGCCTCCCCCTCTCTGTAATACAACCTGGCTGGTGGCAATGTCCTTGTATATGTCCTTGATCTTCTTTGTCTGTTCGTCACTTGCTGTCATTCTGGCCGTGATACATGCATCAGATAATTACAGTTACTGCTGTTGACAATAAGAATAGACTAGACTAAAAATTTCTGAATATTCTCTGTAAAATAGGTATCAACTGAACTACGTAGCTTCCCTGAAATTTTGGCTGCAATTCATGCAAGGGAGTCCAACATCCATATACTTGTACACAGGCTTGAAAAGGGCAAAGTTGTAACCACAATAATAATAAACAGTTGACTCAGAAACAACAACAATAATAATCTGACTCTTGACTGCATGTTTGTTGTGCTAACGTACCTATCTCTAACAAAATAATACATATTAATTAACATCCCCTTGCATGGTCCAAATTCTCATTTAGTAAATGTCATGACGATGCATAACTTTGAGTAAGTGGGATTTTGTTCTTTGATTCCTTAAGGGGACATCTCTTTAGAAATGTATGCAAAATATATAGCACTTGTGGATAATGTCTGTGTCTGGGATATCATATAGAGGCAGATTCACTCTATTAAGGTCTAATCTATCAAGCAAACTGCTGTATAATGCAGAATATTTGGAATGACATTATATTAAATTAATGAACATTGTTCTATTTTATATAATCTTGAATGCAGGCTGTATTATGTGAATCACTAATTAGAAGAAATACATATATAATATTGTACATTAGTTGAAGATACATTCGGCATTCCAGATATATATTTTGACTTGTGCCTTAGGGTCTTCATGATTGTAAGCTACATTAGTTGAAGGGAATTTTCTGCTTTTTCATCCCCTGAACTACCAATATTGCTACTCTTAGTATTGTAGATGTGAAGGGTGAAAGTAAATTTACTACTCTTGTCAAAATACTAATATGTTAAATAATGAAGGTCCACTGAAATTTTATCCTCAATTGAAAAGTTGGTCTAAATTAATCAGCCCTTGGCTAGTATCACAAAACAATTGTTCTATTAGCTGGCTGAAAAAAATAGAAGAAAAGTAGGTGGTGTAGATACATTTCATGCCTTCTAAGTATCAACATGTATACCGTCAGTTGATTGCTGATCATAGTAATGTAGGAGCACTGAAGTTTAGAATTCTTGTGATGTTGGGCATGACGGTTGGGAAAACATATGTTTGTGTTTTTTTTTCCGTTTATTTTCCTACTAAAAAATACATTTTCCTTTTGTGCTGTGTGTTTGTCTTGTTCTACAATTTCTAATGTTTCCTTCTCCATAGACATTAAAGGACACACGATCAGGAATCTTGCTACAAATAAAATCTTCTTTTGGGGCACCCAAGAAGTACTTGACATTGTATATGATGGTATGATGGCTGACTTATCAGTAATCTTTGTCTTATGCAAGCGTTCTGCTACCAAATCTATTCATTTTTAATGGAAATTTATTTCTGTGAACTACTTATTTTCTTATCTTTGTGACTTTGTCTTTGTTAAGGTATTGCTAGATGCCACTAATGTGTGGAACAAGCAAAGGATTATTAGTGTAATTCACTTTTCCTAAATTTTGAATTGTTTCTCTGAGGAGCTGTGGATATCTATCCACATTATCCTCTCTTATCTTCTAATTTTCGGTCAGTATGTAACCCATTCTTTGAATTAACATAAGATGCCTAAAGGGGTACTTAATTATGGTTCTTTTGTTCTTTTGTTTTATTTCATTTTATCTATCTTTTATCTATACTAATATCAGCCATATCATCAAATTTTTTGTCTGGAAAAAAATACATATACATATTTATAGTAATTCGAACTCTTAACTAATAACGACTTGAATAGTTTTTGAACTCAAGTCACAACCACTGAGCTAAAAACTGGTGAGAGGTCCAACAATTCTGGGGCGAGTGAGCTAACAACTTACTAGCTTGTTATTTTATACGAAATTGTAAAGATCTGATGAAATTAGCATTGGATTTCCATGTCCCACACTGAGTTTAAATACATGTAAACTGTTTGAGTTTAAATACATGTAAACTGTTGCAGGATTGAAATAGTTAAAGGGGGTCGTTAGTTATTATATAACGACTCAAACATGAATGACTAACGTGTGTGGAGTGTTCTGTACATGCACAGATATTTTAATTTTTTCCCTGTTAATCTAATACTACTATGATTATTTTGATTGTTCAAACCTTCAAGCAAATACCCTCAGCACCTTAATCATGTATTAGGTTATAGAGTAAAAGAGTACAACTCTTGAGACTATTTTAGCCACCTAATCTTCCCTATACACCTAATCTTTGCTTGTATCTAGTCATTTTTTGATAATACATTCTCTTGGCTAAGCCAAACTCGAAGCTTTTAGGGGAACACAAGTTAAATTTATTCCACTAATTTTAGTAGTAGTTAATTATTATAATTTTTCTAGTTTTCCTATCATTAGATTGATGACATAAGAGATCCACAAAGAGTGATTTCAGATCCATATTTATATGTTTACTTACATGAGGATAGTCCATCCGACAAAAGGAACCATTTTGAGGAAGCAACCACCCAAAAAGATTATCAAAGTAAAGCTAAATAGTAGCTGTAGTGAAGGCGCCTAGGATATGAAGGTCTTCTCTGACTCCAGGGTTTCATCTTCATTACACATACAACTTGTTGCCGACAACAAATGATGCAAGTCTTTTTAAAAAAAAAACAAAGAAAAGAAAAGGAGAAAGCAAATTAAAGGAAGATACCCCCCTTTTCCTTTAACTTGTCCTCTTGCATTGACTCTTTATAACAAAATGATGCCACCATGTACCATTTTGAGGTTTAGTTTCTGATCCATATCAATTAGAATACCCCTCAATTATGTATATAATTTATTAGGATATATTTAGGAAGCTCATCAAGTACGTTATATTATGGTTCGGAAATGTATATATAGCTTTGTTTGTTGAAGGGGAGAATGTGCGTCATCAATGAAGATTGTTTTTGGAGAAGGTGGTGGTAGTGAAGATTTGAGGTATTGGCCAAACCAACTTCATTGCTAACCTCTGATCACAGTGTCAAAATTGAAGTGTCGCATTCAATGTCACAATCACTTCCAAATAATATAAATTCAGTCGATATTGATTTAATTTCCTGATATTAGTATAGCAAGCTTACCACATTAGATACTCTTCTTTCGTTCTTTTTTAAGTTATTTTGATCCTGTGCATGACTTTGTCGTTGAGGAGCATCTTTCTGGGGGATCTACTATAAGATTGGACTGAGTTCCAATTTTAAAAGAATGTTGAATAAAGTTTTGCACCATAAGAAAACAACAATTGTCAATTCTTTTATAAATTCAGCGAATAATATTAATACCAATAGTTGTGAATAATAATTTCTGATTTAAAAAAAAAATGTAGTGTAATAATATATACAATATCAGAGAATATTAGGTTTCATAAAAATCAGGCAAGGCAAAATTTGAACTGGTGATCTCTGCATTAGGTTCCCATATCTTACCTCCACACTAAAGTTTCTCTTTGACAATTAACTATCTTTTGAAAAATTAATTATTTTGATCATCTAAAATATCCCCCTTATAACATGGCATTGGCACTGTTACCCTGTCATTTTGATATAATACTAAGAGCAGTGACCACCTTTCCGGGCTCAAGACACATATGCATGTGACTTTGAGTAAAGACTTTTTTTTGTCCTTTGTAGTTATGAGGTTGGCTTCCCACTACTTCTTCTTTCTATATTTGTTTCAATAATATATTATCAATAAAATAAACATTACTCTGTTTTCTCATCTACCTCTCTTAGCCATCTATACCGTTTTGCTCTAACTACTCTCATCACTAACACGATGTGAGTCCATGTGTGATGTGTGCTCTTGCTGCCTACCAGGCTGCTGGGATCTTGTCCACGTATCTTCCTTCTGTCATCTTTTAGAACTCAACCCCTGAAAAATATTGTTGGCATAGATTTTTTTTCTTTTCATGTTTGGTATTTTGATGCAGCACAGTGAATACAAGGTGGCAGTATGTTTACTGCATTTTGATTTTATATTTAGCTGGTGAATATGACCCTTTTAATCCAATTTGAGATTAATCATAACCATGTTTTTATTATATATCATTAAGATATGGTGAACGACTGTCTGATCAACTGGTATTAAGTTAATAAGGCGGGGAATAAATTATCACATGTATTCTTATTCGTATACCACTTTGGGTTTCAGCTTCTTACATTCATTAGATCCTGGTCCATGCTCCTTGATCATTTAGTAGCCATTTTGTGGTTGTTAGTAGTGTGTATGCATCAATCACTTGAAATTAATGCCTAATTTCTTGTTAAAATCTTGGTGTGATTTTTTTAATTTATTTTTTATATATATTTTTTCTGTTAAGTATGTGGCACTTCATATGAATAAAGCTTAGATTAAGCATTGATTAGGGGATATCCAAAGAGAGGACCCCATATTGAACTAGCAGCTGGTCATTTAAATACAACTGGAGCCTATTAGAGGGAGGTTTGGTTAGAGTGGGGAAACTGCCGTGTCCACGAGGGATAATGACAACAGCCGCCGGTGGCTGCAAGGGAGGGCCACAGGTATGCTGTCTTGGTCTGTGCATCAAGATCCGTGCAGATTTGGATAAAGAGCTGCCACATGGACATCCCACATGTGGGTTCCTGAGCATATACGTGTTGGGATGGGTGTCGACTAACACACTGGTGGCTAGGGCTGCAATCGAGCCGAGCCGAGCGGAATACCTTCAGGCTCGAGTTCGGCTCGTTTATGAAACGAGCTCAGTTTTGAGCTCGAGCTCGTTCGAGCCGAGCTTTGACCATATTCGAGCCGAATAGCTCGCGAGCATAGCCTTAAAAAAAACCAAGATCGAGCTCGGCTCGTTTACGAAACGAGCTCAGTTTTGAGGTCGAGCTCGGCTTAAGCTCGGTTCGAGCCGAGCTTTGACCGAGCTCGAGCCGAATAGCTCGCGAATAGCTTGATTCGTTTGCAGCCCTACTGGTGGCAGAGCAGAACTAAGTAGAGTAATGAGAAAGTTGAAGTAGATGAAACGAATTAATTGAGCAAACAAGTAGATAGATCCACCAATCCAACACAAATACAACAATGATTTATTCCGGTTAGCTTTTGTTTAATCCGGACAGAAAATATATGGAGATATAATATTCAACTCGAAGAGATTATAAAGAATTAATGATTTACTCAATACAAGGAATTAAACTTATTCATTAAGAACTATATCTCTCTCGAGCCTCTCTTTGTAATGGAGAAAATGAAGTACTTCTCATTCTTATATTGGAGGATATTACAATATATAGAAGAAAAACAGAAAGAACCCTAGGTTAATTTTGATTATCAGTCGTTCGATATAACCTGAAGAAGAAGTAACTGAATATGAGCCGTACGATCTGACTTGGAATTGAAGATTGAGCTGAAACGACCTAACAAATCGATGTCCAAAAAGCACACAATGCCGCGCACAGTCGACCGTCCAATAAGACCGGTCGACCAACCTCTTCCTGGTCAAAACCCTGTATAACTGCAGTCGGGTGTGCGATCGATCACAACTTTGGACAGTTGACCGCAACTCTGCCTGCACCATTGTGTTCTGTTTTCTTCTACTATCTTCGACGCTTTGAGCTTCGTCCTTCATTATATCTTCTTCTAATCTAAACTACGATTATTCAAGACTTATTTCTAACAATTTTCACATTGGATTGCATACAAGGGCTATCACATGATGCGATTCTTCATCTCCAAACTCTAATGAACTCCACTTGCAAAATTACTTATAACAATAGGTTCTTCTTCTAGTTGAATAAATTTTTACCCAATCTCACCGATCAGTATACTCCCTCAAGGGCACACCTCAGTAGGCATTATCACGGAGTTGCCAACCTCCGCACAAACTCCACCTACATCGAAGCACTCTCCACCTCTCAACGATATCCGATCGTCTTTGTCTCGAATTGATGATGCTAGGATCAGATCTAGGCGCTGTCTCTCTAAAAGGGATGTTGCGGCAAATTAGATGAGCTTGCGAGAATAATAGGAAAAGAAGCAACAACACATGCGCAGGTATTTTAGATTTTCCAAAGCTTGTAGAGATTGTTTTGGCTTGGCCTAACCACTCTCATACCTCTACTCACTTTTCGACGACCCTTAAAAAACAGACAGGACTCTACATCAAGCCGTGTACCTACAACTCCGTGCATCAAGAGTTTCCAAGGAAACTAGATTCCGTTTAAGCAGAGGAATATGCAAAGCTTTCCTTAGAGTTTACATGTTTAACCCTGATATCTTCAACTCAACTATTTCCTCACTTGCTTCTTCACAAATCACTCCAGTTTCCGTTCTCATACAACGCCCTGTAGTAAACTTATAAATAGAAAATAACTTTCTCTTGAAGCAAATATGAGAAGAACTCTCTGAGTCAAGAAACCAACTAGAATCAACTTTTAAAGAATTTGAAACAAGAAGACACGAATTACCTGAATCACAAGCACTAACAACATAGGCGGTTGATTTTTCTTCCTTAGCGCTCTTCTGATTCTGCAATTTTCAACAATCTGTCTTGATATGCCCCAGACTTCTTACAATATCGGCAACAGATAGAATCCTTTTGCATTGCACTTTGTCTTCCACCTGAAGGACCTTCCACTGCTAGACAACTTGGAGTGGACGATGATTTCTAAGTCTCCTTCCTAAGTTGGTTTTCCTTCAATATTTTGATTACACCATCTACCGAAATACTCTCCTTGGTAGATCTACCGTGTAGCATGGTAATGATCAAAAGCTCGTACGAATCCGACAGTGAATATATCAAGTTGAAAATTTTATCTTTCCCGCTCACATCCACGTTGATCGCTTGAAGTTCAGACAATACCTTGTTGAACTCTATGATGTGGTCTTGGAGATCAGTATCTTCCTTCATAGATAAACCGAATAATTTTTTCTTCCAATGCATCCGATCTAATAATGACGAACCAGAGTAGTCAGTTATGAGTTTTTTTCACAAACTCGCCGTGTCAGTTTCTTTAAGAAATCTGCACTTGACATCGTCTGCCAAAGATAGTCGGATTAGACTTATGGCTCTTTCACAAATATCATCTCAAACATCCTCCTTCATATCAGATGACTTTTCCTTCTTCTTGACGACTAACTGTAGACGTTCTTGAACTAGGACATCATACATGTCTACCTTCCAAAGATTGAAGTTGATCTTTTCATCGAACAACTTGACCTTCAAAAGACCGTGACCTGTCATCTTAACCAAGGGACTCGGCAACCTGAAGCTCTGATATCACTTTGTTGAAATGAGTGACGACTAACACATTGGTGGCGCAGCGGAACTAAGTAGAGCACGGAGGAAGTCGAAGTAGATGAGACGAATCAATTGAGCAAGCAAGTAAATAGATCCACCAATCCAACATAAACACAACGAGGATTTATCTCGGTAAGATTTTGCTTAATCTGGACGGAAAGTATAGGGAGATATAATATTCAACTAGAAGATATTACAAGGAGTTAATGATTCACTCAATATAAAGAATTAAACTTATTCACTAAGAACTATGTCTCTCTCAAGTCTCTCTTTGCAATGGAGAAAATATTAATGAAGTACTTCTCACTTTCATATTAGAGGAAGTTACAATATATAGAAGAAGAATAGAGAGAACCCTAGGTTAATCTTGATACTGAGTTGTTCACTATAACCTGAAGAAGAAATAACTGAATAGGAGCCGTACGATGACTTGGAGTTGAAGATTGGGCTAAAACGACCTAACAAATTGTGGCCCAAAAAGAACACAACGCCGCACATGGTCGACCGTCCAACAAGACCAATCGATCGACCTCCTCTTGGCCAAAACCCTGTACAATTGCGGTCAGGTGTGCGGTCGGGCGTGCGGTCGACCACAACTTTGGACAGTCGACCGTAACTCTGCTTGCACTGTTGCCGCTATGTTTTTTTCTACTTTCTTCGATGCTTCGACCTCCGTACTTCATCATATTTTCTACTAATCTAGACCATGAGTATTCAAGACATTAGGGAAGAATGAGTATAATCATGGACATGAGCATCCTAAGCGTACGTATACAGATATGTAAGGAAGTATAATCCGGTCATTCTTTGGTCTGATAGAATTGGGTATCAATTATTTAAGTAGTGGAAGAGCAAGTCAAAACTAAATACACTTTTTTTATAAGTGGATAAAGTCGAACGAACTCCAGCCTCAAAATGATCTGCATCTGGTTGCATATGGTTACATATGTATTTTAAGATCAGTTCCTTCATTTGGTTACATATGTATTTTAAGAGAATATTTGGTCACATATATACTCTTTTTTTTATAGATTGAATTTAATGATCTGCATCTTTTGGTCTAACTTATTCATAGTCTTCATACATGTTATTTTGTTTTTGAAGGTATATTAGTTATATATATTTTGTTGTTTTAAAATCACTGAATTAAGTTTTTCAAATTGAATAAGGTATCATATGGAATACCAGCGTTGGCAATCACGTACAAGAGCTGCTCAAATTTGTCATGTTTGCAAGTGAAAACAGGTAGCCATACCTTATTTATAACTTAGTGCATTAAGGTAGATCTCTGCAGTAATTAAAGGTGGCAATTGGCCCAAATCTGAGCCGGGTCCGCCTAGGTCCGACCCGATTATTAGCATGCTTGGGCTAATATTTTTCATTTCGGGTTGGGCTCGGGCTTAAGCTCAAGTTTTTAGGCCCGAGGGGAGTTCGGGCCGGACTCACTCTCAAGTATGTAGGCTCGGTGGGCCCGAATCAAATTTCTGTCCGTGCATGTGTATATTTATGTATATTTATAAATAAGTTTTTTTAAAGAGAATATTCATGTATGTATGTTAAAATGAGTATTAAAGTTTATATAGAGAAATTATGCCTTATATATAGAGTTAAAATGAAAATAAATAAATTAGATATGAATTATACAAAAAATTGAAGTAGTATTCCTATTATTGTTGTTTTTTTGTCGTATATTATTCTCAATGTACTTTTGTTTTCATGGAAAGTTATATATTAAAATATGCATCAATAGTTCAGGCCTAGGTCAGAACCTAGTTTTCGGACCTAATTCATGCCCGGGCTTGGGCTAGAGCCTAATTTTTTATGCCCGAAGAAAAATTGGGCCGAGCTTGGACCCATGTTTTAAACTTCGGGCTCGAGACCGGGCCTATATGGGTTCTGCCCAATCCCGGACCGTTGCTAGCTTTAGCAGTAATATTTGCATATCTATAATTTAGGCCTTCTGATATACTTATTTTTTTCTTTCTTCTGGTGGAGGTTTTAATTTCTTCTACTATGACAAACTGTGTAGGCGTAATCAAGTTCCTATGAAACACAAACCTGCACTCGCCGATAAAAAACCAAAGGAAATTCTAAATACGGCTATATTTAAAAAAACCCCACTGAGTTTTGGGCCATTTTAAAAAAACCACACAAAGTTTTTTTAAAAAAAAGAACGACACAATTTCAAAAAACTCCACTGGGTTAGTTAGGGTTAGTTCGCGGGGGGAAGGGGAGGGGGGTTATCTAAACATCTGATTAGTTAAGTGATGTTTTTTTAAACACAAATGAAAGATAAATGTGATTTTTTTAAACACAAATGAAAGATGAAAGTGGTTTTTTTAAACCCTAACCCAATCCTAACCCTAACCCTAATCCTAACCCTAACTAACCAGTAGAGTTTTGAAAATTTGTGTCGTTTTTTAAAATAAAAAAACTTCGTGCGGTTTTTTTAAAAATAGCCCAAAACTTAGTGGTATTTTTATATAAAAATATAGCCTTCTAAATACTGCATTGAGGTTGCTAGTGTCATGTTTAAGGCATATGTCTGCCAGTGCATGATCTCCAAATAGAGTTATTTGTGCTTCATAAATCGAATTTTTTGCCGTATGACCCACTTTTTAAAATATTTAGTGATCTGATCAACTTCGAAAATATTTAGCGATCTGACCCAGTTTTGGACACGTCAGCATAAACTGTTATTGAAAATAACGGCATGAGTTATTTATATGCTGTTGTTTCCAATAGCGGCATCTATAAAAAAAAATGCATGTCACTATTTGGAGTAACGACATTAGTTAACTTATTTCCAATCGTGTACTCTCTCTAACTTGGAAAAAATGCAAGTGTGAAAAAAATCCTATAGCTGATGTCGTTGTTTGGTACAACGACAACAGTTCAAAACCTATTCTTATACTTGATTAATCCATTTCTGTGAACTATTTAATGAGTATTATAACTGATGCCGTTATCTCCAACAACGGCATCAATAATGCGAATGCCGTTTTTGGGGATAACGACATTATTTATAAGTTGTTTCAACACTAGGAATTTTTTCCAAGTCAGAAAATTCACAGTTGCATAAAAAATGTACTGATGCTGTTATTCCGAACTGCGGCATGCTAAAAAAAATTAAACTGATGTCGCTTTTTGGAAGAACGGCATGGTAATCACATATGCCGTTATTTCTAGTAACGGTTTTTGCTGACGTGTCCAAAACTGGGTCAGATCGCTAAATATTTTCGGAAGTGATCACTAATATTTTCAAAAAGTGGGTCAGTACGGCAAAAAATTCTCATAAATCATAATCTAGTTTCTCAAAAAGGTTTTTTTTCCATAATAAAAGAATTCTGACTTCTTACCTGTGGCGGACGCAAAAATTTTAGTTAGAGTGGGCATAAGTAAATATAATTTTTAAAATTATTTTTATTTATCAAACAATGTAAAAGAAAAATATTGCGTAAATGTTTCTTGTTGAACGGGAGCAATTTGTTAGTTATATGAAACCATCAGTTACTTAACTACGGGATATTTAGTGATGAAATATGCTGTTGTCTAAGATATGGTTAAGTAAATTTTTGCATGATATATATAAGTTGAGTTGCACGCCTAATGAGAAGAAGACAGAAAACTTGTACTTGTAAGATTCGATGCTCATTTAATTTGAAATGATAAATATAAAAATATTATTAAGAACATAAATGATGAGATTAAATTCAATTATATATTTTCAGTATGAAAATGTACTTTCTCAAGCTCATTGTTTTTTGATAATATGGATAGAGCCTTACGACTCCAGCCAACAATTAATTACTAAAAAAGAGTAGCATACATCGAGCCATTTTACAAGGAGTAAAACGAAAGAACAACAAAAATCACAACAATACAACCAGGATCATAACGAAAGCCAAAAGGAAGGCAAAGCAGGAACAATCGACCAAAATAAACACAGGCAAACGAAGAACAGAGTGGAGTCAACCGGCGCTGCACCAGACCGACCCACGAGTGTCCTCCCGAGCAAAGCCATCCAGCCCCCTACAAAACGCCTCCACCACCCATAAGCGCACGCTACGAGGAGGGGCCAAACTCAGTGACAAAACCGCAACCACAGGCAAAAATAGCCAGAGGGAGACCAAGAATACTCCATCCCACCAAGGAACAAAGAATAAACAACGCAAAAGCAACACATGGCCAGCAAGCAATGATAAGGAAACAGCAAAACTTGGAGCCACCTGCAACAAACACATGGAACGCAAACAACTAACCTCGAAGTAGCCAATAGAGCGCTCGACCAAGCCCCAAACTCACAACAAAAAGAGCCAGCAGAGAAGCTCAACCGCCATGATATGGCAAGGCAACCACCACACTAACCGCAATAAAGAATGCAATGAGAAATTCAGTGCCAAATTAAACTAAATATAGATACCAGCATCAGGCACAACAACAAGAAGAACATATCAGTGTAGTGGCCACAAAACAAGAACAAATCAGATAGACTGCCAACATTTATACACAAAAAAGAGACATAAGATAAGGAGGGGCTGAATATAGACAGTGCCAGAACATCAAAAATGCCCACACAAAAACAAACAGCCACCAAGTCAGGCCGCCCCAAGTCCAGACGTCAACGAAACAACCTGACCACAACCCAAAAACTGCCAGTACGGCCAAAACACTAACCTGAACAACGAGACTAAAGGGAGGAAGTCTCAGCCCTGCAAAAGAAACCGAAGCGAAAGAGATTAGGGAATATGAATATTGAAATGAGTAGCAGTCGAGAAAACAGAACGTAAATAAGAAGTAGCCTCGTCAAGTCTATGAAGGCTCAACCTTTGAGCCTTGTGAGGGGGTAGATTAGAAGACCAGTGCTTAGTGAAAAAAATAAACTCATCAATAATAGAATTAATAGGCTTAACCGAATTATTAAAGATGCGGTTATTTCTTTCTATCCAAATAACCCAAATAATGGCCATCGAACAAAGTATCCACGACTTTTGAAAATTGCTATTCGTTAACTGAATGTCCCAGACAGCTAGAAATGAGGGGGGAAGAGAGGGAATCTGCCAAGCTAGAAGACAGATCGGCCATAAAGGTTTTATAAAATCGCATTGTAAAAACAGATGATCTATATCTTCGTGACTAAGAGAACACAAAGAACATAACTGACCCGTAGCAATGTTCCTCTTATTGAGGACTTCAACAGTAAGGAGTCTATTATTAATAGCGAGCCAAGACAGGATTTTAGCCTTAAGTGGAGCACAGCAACTCCAAATACATTTAGCCCAAGGAGAGTTAACACCTCCGTGGTTGAGAAAGTTATAAAAAGATTTGACAGTAAAGGAACCGGAACTGGTCTAACGCCAAAAGAAATCTTCTTTGGGTTGCCAAACGTAGCTATTAAGGAGCGAAAGGAGGTGTAAGAAATCTGGCTCAAGAGAGGGTGGGAGATCACAAGAGAAAGGAATGATCCACTCTCTGATATTGTTGTGGACCGTAAGATAGTCTGACACTTTGGCAGCATGGTTAAGGGTGAGTCGAAAGAGCGCCGGGTAAGCCGAAGCCAGTTTCAGATTGACTATCCATAAGTCAACCCAGAACTTGGTTTTGGAACCATCAGCACAAATATGATAAATACTACAATGAAAGGGTTCTACAACTTTCCACACACCCTTCCCCAAAACGAGGAAGCTCTGGACGACAAAGAGGAACGAAACTCCCATGCCCTCTGCCAACGAAAGCATTTACTGGAAACCAGACGAGCCCACGTGATCTTCCTTAAGCAATCTCCAAATCCATTTAGCCAAAGGAGCTAAATTTTGGTTCCTAAGATTAAGTATACCCAAACCACCAGCTGCCTTGGACGTACAGACCATCTTCCAGTTACAGAGATGGGTGCCAGCTTTATAAAGGTCAGAGTCGAATCAGAAGAAGTTCCTTCTGATTTGGTCAATCCTGTTGATAACCTAGGAAGGAACGTAGTAAAAGGACATCATATACAAGGGAATAGAGGAGAGGACCGCATTAACCGGAATCAATCTGCCACCTCTAGAGAGGTTTTTTCTAGTCCACATGTTAAGTCTGGACTCCACTTTTTCAATCATAGGAAGCCAGTCCGATTTATGTAGCCTACCCCATCTCAACGGAATCCCAAGATATTTAACTGGGAACGAAGCGACATTACAATTGAAGAATTGGGCAATCTCCAACTGCCGATTGTTAGACCTTCCAAGCCAAAGAACCGAGGATTTGTGGAAGTTAATCGAAAGGCCGGAAGCACTTTCAAAGATATAGAGAAGGAGTTTCAGGTTACGCAAAGTGCACCCGTTGGGTTTGGCAAAGATAATGGTGTCATCAGCATACTGTAAGTTAAGGATACCTCGGAAACTGTCGGAACCGCCAAGTCCTTCAATGACGTTAGTGTCCCAGGTATTCTTCAGCAGTTTACTGAAGACATCCACCACCAGAGTGAAAAGGAGAGAGGAGATAGGGTCACCCTGACGAAGCCCACGCTTACACTTGAATTTGTGGTCTTCCGACCCGTTAATAAGAATGGACGAAGTGCCAGCAAAGAGGCTGGACTCAAATTAGATATTCAAAATTTTATAAATATAGTATATAAATTTATTAAAGACATTAATGCAAGTTAATTCACAATCCAAAACCAAGTTATATTTAAAAAATATGAAAAATTAGTTGCTACTTAAGGGGGTCGAACCATGATTCTCTTATTGTGGAGTTTGAACCATTTAACCACAAAGTCAAGTCTCTAATTTGCTAATAAAAGTGTATATATATATATATATATATATATATATATATATATATATATATATATATATATATATATATATATATATAACTATTATAATGGGAGAGATGGGGTTGGTAAACAAATAATCGAGCCCGCTTAACACCCCCCCCCCCCCCCCCCCCCCCCCTCTAAGCACTTATGGGTATTTTGGGGTTTTCATCCCATGATACCCCTTCATTCCTCACTCACTCTCTCAAACTCTCCTTCTTCTCTCTTCTGGCTCTCTCTCCCGACCGAAACCCAAAACCCCAACTCCTATCTCTCTCTTGCTGCTCTTTCCTCCTCCCCTTCATCCAATCCAACAGCCGAAGCCTCACTCTCTATCTCTCTCTCACTCTCTCTCCCTTGTTGTCTCTCTCTCACTCCCGACTAAAACCTAACAACCCAACAACCCACGTTATATGTAAAGTAATTGTATAGATACCTAGGTCTTTCCGATTTTGCAAAAACCCAGGGTGAGTGCTCACCCTGGGCCTACCGTGGGTCCGCCCCTGCTTCTTACTATCTTTTCCACACATAAGTTCATTTGGCTGCATATGTAAGGATTTTGCGGTGAATGAGGTTCTTAATGGCAATTTATAGGTGCCACACACTTTGTTTTTAGTTTAGGACTAATAAATAATTTTTGTATTGAGAAGTAGCAAGACGAGGTTGGCTTCACAGCGTGGAGCTAGCCTCACACATACATTCTCTAGTTGCATATTAGTATTATTACAAAAAATGTTACACATTAAAATTTCTTATACATTAAAGTTGACTGGATGTAATAGGCATCATGTGAGTTCCGATCTCTCTGACACCACATCTGTGAGCGCTCATTGATACTAGCCCCCAATGAAAATTCCCAACAGTTCATATTGTTCTACATATCTAAGATATCCCAGATGTGAAATTTGACGTTCATTTGTCCATCCATAAGGTGATTGGAAAAATAAAGTATATTTCAGTCACACAATTTCGTAATGTAGTAAAATATTCAAATAACTTGAATTTACACCCTTAACTGCATACCTTGTAAAGTACTATGGTGGCTTTTTGATTTAAAAAAAAGAACTTGATGAGGTTTATATATATGCAACGTGAGTACTAGCGGGAACGGTACGACTTTTACCATAATATACTAGTAAATGTGAACGATTGAGGTTACACCATCAAGGTTCATTAATGGATATGATTAGAAACTGAAATCATGGTAGCAATCATTTGATCTTGATCAAATAGCTAATCCATCTGTTAATCATCTGTTACTGTGTTCACAATGATTCAACCACTAAGGTTGATTTTTCTCTCCTTTATTTTAAAAACTGATTAATTCAACCATTAGGGTTGAAGAAATGGAAAAGAAGGGCTTGCGGACGTCAGCCCTTTAGTGTGTCCCATGCAAAATAAGTAAATAAATGTTAAATTAACATCTAAGTTGGGGACAACAAAGGCTTTGTATATTTGTCCTTACTCAAAAATCAAAATGTGACGAGGGGGAGAACCTCCCCTTCAGTTTTTTTTTCTTGATTATCTACGTTGTTGCGTGCATGGGGAGGTTTCATGACCTCATTAATCTTGCATTAAGAGCAACTTGGACTTCATCAGTGTTAGATTTTATTTTGAATTGCCTCCTTTTTATAATCCTTATTTTAACTGTTTATGTGATGGTGATATGCATGGAAATGGTCTTGCCTTTACTTATAAAGACTCCCATGTCCCACCTTCAGCACCAACTCTTCCAACCTTATTGTTGAAGGTCTGAAAGCAAAAACATTAAAATTAATTTCCTCTAGTTTTCTTTAACCAGAGACCTAAGGCATGTTTTTTCCCGGTGGCGTAAATCAGCAGTGCTTTGAAAACGTGTTGGGACATATAGACTTCATTGCAGTAGTTCGTTAAGAGCGTTTCAGTTCTCTTTTTCTTATAATTATAGTGTTAGTGTATATTGATTATGGACAGCAAAATATACTGTAAGATTTTGCAAAAGTCTCTACATCCTGTGAAATGTATACCCATTTCTCGAAATTAATTCTGCACACACCATTCTGTAAAAATGTCTATGAAACAGAGACAGTCCAATGCATGAGGCTCGTTATAGTGGGATGTATCCACGATTGTCACATTTTAGATACATATGCACATTTAGAAAGAAAAATGTTTGATCATAAAATTATATGAATTATGAGTTTGAATGTTTGATTGTAGTAGTGTAGTACTAAGAACAAAACTCTGCAGAGTTTCCTAGCCTTGCAAGTATATATTTAGAAGTAAAGAGGGAATTGAAATGTTACGATGATAGTGGGGGTTGCCGAGGCACCTAAAACACCATTGTCACATACTGTTATTCATATGTCTAAAGCTGTTTAATTTATTTGAAAAAGTACATAGGCAATGAAAGTTTTATATGGTTTGTGATAATTTATAAGGATTAGTGGAAATTAATCATCTTCTAGAAAGAATCAACTGCTAATTAGAGCAATTTACTACTTGTTTCATGCACATTTAGGAACAACACTGTATATACTATTTTGATTTAGTTATTTATTTCTGGGACATGCCCCATTTATCTGTTTTTGACTAGGATATGAACTGTATTGTCTCCACTTGCCTCTACATTTAAGTTTTGAGTATGATCTGTATATCTTCTTGACTAAGAAGAGGCTGAGCCCACTCTCTCTCTAATTAACGGATAAGGTAGCCCAATATCTACAATGCACTGATTACTTTCCCTAAGATACTAAGATAAGCTATTCATGTGAAGATGAGCATTATCTAATGAGAAGACAACAAATCCACATATTTTGTTCTCTTTTTGCTTCTTTAGATCTTGTATCTCTTCAAGCATGAAGAGTACTAGAAACTGTAAGAGATGATTGGCATCTTTAATCGATAATGTGCTGATGTATCTTGCATATATACTCTTGATCTGTATGTATTGGGCATAGAAAAATGGTTTAATATGTGGTAAGCATTAGCCAACAGATCTCCTTGATGGACACAAGAGAGACACTAAAGGAAATTAATCTGAGCACAACTTCAGAAATTGGTAGATCTTACGGATGTAGATCGAATAAGAGGGGGTTCGTAGGAGTGGAGGAAGGAAAGAGTTTTGCAGGCCTAACTGATGAGTGATCAGCCATTTTGTTTTAATTGTGGATGCATGGGATGGTTCATTTGTATCCATTAATTACCATTACAAAAATTTCTTCTTCAATTCCTTTTTTATTAACAGCAAATACCCCTCTTTGATGAAAAATATTTCAATATTTTTTATGAATGGAACATCCTTGAAGCCCCCCCTTTTTACTGAAAATGGGAGATGTTGGCAATATTGGTTTTAAGGGAAACTGGTAAATGGTAGCAAAGTTTCTTGAGAGAGATGACTAATTCTAGTTACAATCAGTATGTGGCATATTGAAATATACAGCATCAAGTGTCATTTTCAAGTGAAGGAAGGATGATATTGTAATTCCATAGTGACTAGAGATCTCTCATTGGTCGTTTTCAATTGACATTATAATAACATGAAAAACCAAGGTCACCAAGTGTATAAATGAGCAGCCATGATTTTGGTGGCCAGGTTAAGACCCACCACAAATTAAGTAGGCAGTTAAGCCTTTAGGTCTTCTTCTTCTTCTTCATCCTATTCTCCCGTCTCTCTCTTAGTACCTTACAATGGGAAGATCTCCCTGCTGTGATGAGAATGGCCTCAAGAAGGGCCCGTGGACCCCTGAAGAGGACCAGACGCTCGTCGATTACATCCGAAAGCATGGCCATGGAAGCTGGAGAGCCCTCCCCAAACTTGCTGGTACCCTTCCCTCCTCTCTCACATCCATATATATGTTTACTTGTACCATTTGTATTTTGTCTCACGTAACATTGTTGATCCATTGTCCTTGTCGCGAGCTTGAGAAACATTGTAAGGCGTGAAAGATTTTCTTATAATTAGGCTTCATAAAAGGTTTTGCAGAAGCTTACAAGTGACTATTTACCTGACATCGAGTTTTCCCTGCAGGTCTCAATAGATGTGGTAAGAGTTGCAGATTGCGATGGACAAACTACTTGAGGCCGGACATCAAGAGAGGCAAGTTCTCAGCAGAGGAGGAGCAGGCCATCCTCAACCTCCATTCCATCCTAGGAAACAAGTGAATAACTAAACTCTCTCTCATTCTCTACATTCATGGTCTCTGTAGTGTACGTGCTTCTGTTAGACTGTATTATTGGGTCCATCCCACATGTACAAACTCTTATCGATCTCTTTTATCACCGGTCTTGTGGATTTTGGCAACGCATAACGTTATCTATCTGTTTTATGTGATGATATTATTATGTACTCTTTTAACTGTATCTTCATTTGTTTGGTTAAAATCTTACTGTGAAACCAAGCTAGCGAGTTCTGTCTCATAGTTTTTTGTAAAGAACTTTTATCTTGTTTGATCAGATGGTCGGCAATAGCGACTCACCTACCTGGACGGACTGACAATGAGATCAAAAACTTCTGGAACACTCACCTAAAAAAGAAACTAATTCAAATGGGCTTCGATCCAATGACTCATCGGCCTCGAACTGACTTCTTCGCTGCCCTCCCGGGCCTCCTAGCCCTTGCAAACCTTCAAGAACTCGTCGACCAACGCCCATGGGAGGCAGCTGAGGCTGTCCAGACTGCCAAGCTCCATTACCTCCAGTACCTCCTCCAGTCATCATCAGGAAGCTCTGTCCCTCAACAAAACCCTAACCCTAACATCAGCATTGATCAATCAACATCCACATTGACCGGCATCAACATTGATCAATCATTCAATAGCTTACAACCTTATGGTGTAGACACCACAGGCTTAATGAACCAACCACTAGCTCCCTGCTCTTTCGGTCAGATCGGTGAATCTAATTTTGTTTCTGATGAGCTCCAACTTATCCCTAGTTGTTACGAGCAGCAGCAGCAGCAGCAGCAACAGCAACCACTAATGGAGTCTCTTCCTCCACTAGCCGACTTCTCGGGGCCTGCTGGCAATCTTAGTGGTGATGCTTGCAGCAGCTCCAGTTGTGGGGTAAGCAGCAATGGAATGCCGTCTTCATTCTGGCCTGAGGTTTTGCTCGATGATCCATTCATGAATGAGTTTGCTTGAATTAATTATTTCTCTTTTTTTTCTTTTCTATTGAAGCCTATAATCTTTTTAGTTTTGCTACATTATAATAGGGTTTTTATTACATAATATGATTGTATGGGGGAGATTTGGTCTATGGTTGCAGGGAGTTGCACCGAGGATTTCTGTATTGTTTGCAGTACTATTAGGTTGATTGAGTCATGAAGTGCTGTTAATAGACACTATTTCAATGCATATATTTCTCTATATATACAGACAGTTAAAACAGTTGTATACTTATATGTATACACACTTTGTTTATATAATATATATACTTGGTTTGGATTGTTGTATTTCCCTTGATCTGTCTTTATTTCCACTGTTTGCTTCCCTGTTTATATTTCTATTATCATTGAAAAATTTTGTTGCTTCATCCAACTAAGAGCTATATATATATATATAACCAGCTAACTCAGTATTATATAGTACATATATAGCTATTATTCACCTAATCCTTCACACTTAATTTTATCTTAATGTTTTAATTATATATGAAACAATTACTACCATAATAATGATAATTATCTTATGTAGAGGTAGAAGACAACCATTCAAGAACAACAATTAGTCTTCTAGAAAATAAAATTTGCTACTGAACATTGTAAAATATAGACAATCCTAGAACAAAGTAAAGTGACAACTGGTCAATTACAAGTAGTCATATTAAAATGCGACAGAAAACTCCCTAATGTATAGATAGGGCAATCATAAGGAAACCCACACATATAACACACACTAACTAATAACCTCTTATTAAATTAGTGAATATAACCCCACATTAATTAATTATTTAATTATTAACACTTTCGATCATATTAATCCCATGCAAGCAACACTGTGGCCACCAGTTTAGTTTCTTAGTGAGCAGGTGAATTACTTTTGATGCCTTCACTTCCAAGAAACTACAGACCCAAAAACTGCTTTTTTTTATTATTATAAATAGATGACCTCGTCATCATTTTATTAATGAGTGTTAACGAAACATAGTAGGATCACTTTCAAATTATCTTACAACATAAAGAGCTAATTCAAGCATCTGAACATCCCGATGCATCTAAAAAAGAACCAAAATGAAACCAGATACAAGTACAACCAAGTGATACAGGTACCACCCATCTGAAACCGAAACTGAAGCCCAGATACTGACAAAATCCTATGAAAAGCCATCCATTATCTCCTTATGCTCTCTGTCTGCTCAGTGCTGCTCCTCCCTCCGTAGCCTCTTCGCTGTCCTTGCCTGACCTGCCCAGGCATAGATGTAACCGAAAATTTTATGCATAATGGTATGAAAGCTATGATTACAATTACGAAAATAGAAGTTATTTCGGTCTAGCCACAAGCTCCAGATTGTCGCAGCAACCGACAGATCCCAAGCCTGCCTATCATCTTTTCTAATGTGATTCCCCCTTCCTAAATCCCAAGCCTCATTAATTGAAGTGGGTGTCTCTAAACATCTAAACCCACAGCAGACTACCTCCCAAGCTAACCTAGCCCTAAAGCAGTTGAAAAATATGTGACCAATGTTCTCTTTGTCGCTGCTAATCTAGCGCATACCACCACAATCTGCAAACCTCATTTCCGCAAATTGCTTTTTGATAAGATAGCGTCGTTCGCCACAAGCCAAAGGAAAGCTCTTACCTTTAAGGGCACCTGTGTACTCCATAAAGTTCTTCTGTTTTTACTTTTGATTCGTCCGTCGTTAAGCCTCTTGTAAATTGACGATATTGTGAAGTTGTTATTAGGTTCTAAAGTCCAAGTCCTGACGTCTTCTGCATTGCTAGAGTACCTTCCTTCTGCTCGAATGAAATTGTTCATTTCTTGCAATTGGATAAGACTCTCTTGTGATATGTCATTCAACACTTGCAGCTTTAGTCTGTCATTGCGCCAAACATCCGCGACCAGTGAGTCAACTTTTACTGTCGCCCTTGCTGCTTCCGAGAATAGACTTATGAGAGTGTTTTTACCACACCATTTGTCCATCCAGAATCTTGTGTTTTTTCCGTTTCCAATGCTGTAGATTGTGTTTGAGTGATAAACGTCTCCCACCTTCGCAACTCCTTTCCAGAGATAGGATGTTCTCGCACCCAAACTTCTACCTCCAAATCGAAATTTCTTCCTTTTCCGATAAGCCCCAAATGATTTACACCACCAACTATTTCGTCTCCGGTTCATTTTCCACTATTATTTGCTTATCAAAGCCCGATTCATGTCTCTCGGATCAAGAATCCCTAGTCCACCATATTCCATCCTCTTACATACTCTACCCCATTTGACCAGGTGAATTCCCTTGTTAGAAATATCAGCTCCCTTCCAAGGAACCTTTTTCTGCACTTATCAATTTTATTGATAACCCACTTTGGGATCTCATAGATTGACATTATGTAAATCAGTAGACTGTTGAGGACGGAATTGAGCAAAGTGATCCTACCTCCAAGTGATAGAAACCTTCCATTCCAACTTGCTAGTTTCTTTTCCACCTTATCTATTATCGGTTGTCAGTCCCTTTTACGCAAAGCTCCTGGTCTAATGGGGGTACCAAGGTATATAAGCAGAAAGGTCGCTGCCTCGCACCCGAGCATTGATTTGATCATGGAAATCGGAGTGGATATATTATCACTTAGAGGTATCACGCAGCTCTTGTTGAAATTTATCGTAAGAATCGTTGACGTTAATCGTGTGTTTAATTGAGTGATTAAGGCCATTTTTCTTCATGTTAAAGTTATAAACAAAATTTTAAAAGGGCTTTTTTAAAAGTGGGGTTTGGTCAAAGCGAAGTTCTGACAGAAAACCCCAAAACTCTCCCAAATTCCACACTCTAAATCCCCAAATATCTTCCCTAAATCTCTTCTAGCTCATTGGAATTGATCCTAACACACCACCTCCTCTCTCCTCTCCTTATCTGTTCCTGATCTGCCCTCCTCCTCGTCCAAGTACCACCGCCAATTGTCCAAACCCAATGGTCAATCATCACCAAGATCTGTCCAACCAAAACAAACTCGGCAACCGGGGTTGAGACTCGCGAGGGAGGGGGGGATCCTCATAACGAACGATCCAACAGGTAGATTAAAACCAATATCACAAAGCACATAATGATTTGTCCCCATTCGGGCGAACCTAATTCAGAGGAGAATGAAGGAAAATATTATTCAACTAGAGAATATACAAAGTATTACACTAGCACCAAGAACCTATTTATCTCTCAAGGCTCACTAAAAGATAGCTAGCTGTTTACAATGGAGAACTCTCAATCTTAACTCTTATGAAGTACTCTCTCTTGTGCACTTCAACTCTCAAAGGCGTAGTTATATAAACATATATAGAGATCTAGAGAAAACCCTAGATTGTAGTTTTGATACATAAGCCGTCTAATATATTCAGAATAAAGAATCACGATAAGAGCCACACAATCTAACTTGGAGTAGAAGTTGGGCCTGAAAGATTTCCCAGACCTAAGCCAATACTCCGAAATCCATTTAGAGGGATGTTCGGTCAACTGTCTATGATGGACAATCGACTATCCATGCCATCATTGGCTGCTTGCTGTTTCTTCTTCTTCGGCGATTGCTTCGACTTCCTCACTTCATCATCTTCCACTCATCGAACTACAAGTATACAAGACATAAAATCCCAACAAGGAGGAGGCTCTTCCTACCTTCTCCCCAATCCTCTCCTATTTCCCCGACATATCCAAAACCCATAAAGCTCAGATCTAGCATGTGCTCGATTGGTGCTAGTTGTTGACATATCTCGGTTGTTAGATGGATCTCGGTGGAGCTCAACATATGTGGTCCGAAATAAGGAGATTCCACTTACTATTTTATGGACCAGAGCGGAGTTGGTTGGATTAGGGTTGTGCTTGACGACTTTCAGTGGTGGGTCCAGTCCGGTTGATGGAGGCCTGCTGTTTCATCTTGCAATCATCAATTGATGATGCAATGGATGGTCAAGTCACTCCAGAGGTGTCTTGAGTGAAAGAGGATCGATCTCGACCTATTCAGGTCGGATCTTGAAGGTGCTTCCATTCTCTGGAATGGAAAGCTTTGGGACCAACTGTCACGCCCCGCTTTCCAAAAATACGGGATACGAGTATGTGACAAAGCCCAGCGAATGATTTTCATCATTCATGAGCTGTAGGATCGACTCAGCATCATAACAAGAATATAACAAAATGTAAACAACCACGCATGCATGAATAATTTTACTAATCAACAGAAACAATTGAAACAAAATAGTAATATCCCAAATAGTTTTCAAATCTGGATCAAAAGATAAAAAAACTCGGGAACATAAGCCCGTTACAAGATTCGAGTAGCAACAAATATAAATAACTTAAATACAAAAGTAATTAGAGCAGTTTTCCCAAGCGAAGCCTAAAACGTCTGCTCACCAATTCCAGCAGGCAACTCGTCTCCAAAGTCTGTATATAAAAATATAAATAGGGAGAAAAATAGGAAAAACAAGATAAACGCCCTTAGTGCAAGTTAGGGCCGCAAATAGTAAAATAAGTACAAGAATATGGAACAAGATTTGGAATCAAGAATGTAATAGTAATGCAACAAGTAGTGGAGATTCAAGAACTAGCTAGCAAGAAAGACAACTCAAGTGACAAGGTTGGAAAACAAGTACTAGTAGTAAAACAAGTGACTAGTGAACATGAAATGGTGTCATGCATCAAGTAACAAGTACCACGTACAAGTGTCGAGTAACAAGTAACAAGTCTAATATATCAAGTTGTCAAGTACAAGTAACAAGAGTGTCAAGTATTATGCTCAAGTATCAAGTCTCATGTATCATGTCATCAAGTATCAAGTAAGCATGTGTCATGTTCAATTATCATGTGTCAAGTCTTGTAGTTATTACTACTTAGGTAGCACTTTATGTGTCATCCTTTTATCACATGGTTGCTACAGTCAATGCAATTTCGTTTAGGCCCAGTGGTGAATTTTATAAGGCGGTGTACTCAGGTATCAAGTATCAAGCAAGTACGGTTCATGAATATGAAAATAAAGTAACATGTTCACAAATCAAGTTAGTGAATCCACTAGCAAGTTTAAGAACTACACAGTGGGTTCATGAATACAACAAGTTCATGAGCCAAGTAATGACTTTATGAATACATCAAGGTGCAACAAGTTCATGAACCGAGTACTTGGAAACACTGTGTAGTACCCCATATTTTTAAATATTATTTTAAAAGTTTATAAATGAATTAAAATGATTTTTGGAGATTTAATAAATATTTTTCAGGAAATCTATCTTTTTACACGTGCAAAACACGTGCAAATATTTTCTTGAGAAGTTCAAAAGCCAAAATTTCTTCATGGAAGATCATCATTTATTATTTGGGATTTAATTAAATTTTTTTTAGATTTTTCGGATATTTATTGGATCTATTTGCAAATATTAAGAAAAAGAAGGATCTTTTTACAAAATTGTTATTTTGAGGGGTGAAAGTGCAAAACTATTTTCTGGACTTTTTAAACAGTGCCGGCTGGAAATAAGGTATCTATTTTACCTTTAAATCTCAATTTAATTAGTTTTATCAAGTTTTCAAGTATAGGGATCTATTATGTAAAGTTGTATTTTCAAGAGGGTTATTTCGCAAATGTGTTTTAAAAACCCTAAAATCCTCAATTCCGGCCTATTTAAAAGAAATGCAGCCGTCTTTCGCTGCACAACACAAAGGGTTTATTATTTTTGAAGGATTAGGAAGAGGATCTTGGATTTCGCAGAAGAAAGGCTTCTTATCAAGATTTCTTCATTTGAGGTGAGTGACTTGTTTGTTTTGCTTTGTGTATTTTTGCATGAGAGTGATTTTGTTATTTTGTTTTATGTATGTGAGTGGTATAATTTGGTTGTTTGATCTATGAATGTTTTAATGGATCTTGGATTGGATATTGAATTTTAATTGCTACAAAGCATGTTTAGGGTTTGAATAGAAATATGCACATTATGAATTGGATGGATGGATGAAAAATTGGATCTTGTGAAACCCTAGTTGTTAGTAAATAAAATTGTATGTGGGTATTCCATCTCTTTGGAACAATGTTGGATTGATTGGATATGGAGGATTTTATACATAAACCTAACCAAGATGAAATTTTTATTACTTTTGAGTATTGGTTGAATACAAATTGAATATGGTGTTGTTATCAATTGATTATGGTTGTAAGTTGAAATGGCAATTCAGTTTTGAGAAATGTGAAAAGAAAAGTATGAATCAAGAGATCATGACATGAAAATCGAAATTTGGAAATTAGTTGAGTTGAGGAAATATACCCAAATTGGGGATTTTCTTAAGATTTTGATATTGAAATGATTTGGATCTGAATACGAAGCAATTTCAATGAGTAATTGATTTTAAGAAACTCTATTTTTGATTATATGCACAATTTATGTTTTATTTGAAAGAAATCAACAAAATCTCTATTTTTATAAATTCAAGTAGTTTTGATTTAGTTTTATGGACTATTATATGTCCTACAAGTTGTATTTGATCATATAAGAAATAAGCTTTTCGTAGAAACCATTTTCATAAAGTAAAACTACGTATCGGTTGAAATGTGCACAACCAAAAGTATGCAGTCTGCAGGTCGACAGTCGACTGGCATGACTTCTCAGTCGACCGACACGACCCAGCTGCTATGTTCTCTAGATTTTCTTGAAAATTCATTCTGGACAGTCGACTTAGACCCTTTTACAGTCGACTGGTACCACTTAGAATTATTTTCTCGAAGTTACTGTATTTTCTCTCTGGACAGTCGACCTATAACCTTTTTGAGTCGACTGATATTACTTAGAATTATTTTCCCAAGTTATTGTATTCTTTCGTTCTGGATGGTCGACCTATGACCCTAGATAGTCGACTTACAACACTTAAATTATTTTTCTTAAAACTATGAAATTCTCTTTCTGGACAGTCGACTTATGCTTGTTATTAGTCGACTGATACTGATGTATCTTTATATTTTTGAATGTTCTTTTAAATGATTTATTCTCTAAATATTTTAATCTATAACTATTACTTTATACTTTATCTTCTACTGAACATATGTTTTCGAGTTGTTTTGACCGAGCAATTTATATTGGAAGATTGGTTTGGATATTTGAGTGCGAGTCTCTAGAGGATGTGTGTGATCATAGTTTACCGGCAGTTGAGATATTTATGTTTGGGCATGTTGAGGCATTTTAGTTGATCAGTTATTGAGTTAAGTCCGGTAGGGTACACCAACTCTAGGAGATTCGTAAAGTAATTAAACAACTTAAATGATAAGGATAGACACTAGTGGTGATATGATGAACGAGAACATGGGTTATGGACCTCAGTATGGCTTGCGGTGTGAGATAATCCCCGAAATTATCCAGGCATGAGTGAAATTGTCTCTGGAATTATCTGTGGTGTGGGATTGATCTCCGAAATTATCGGGGTCGAGGCGACGCACATGTGGTATTCGTGTGATGATGTGCCATCGCTTGCGGTATGGGGTATTCTCGAAGATTTCCAGGTGTGAGTGAAATAGTCTCCGGAATTATCTGTGGATAGAGATTGACCTCCGGAATTATCGGGGTATGGGCTAATACTCACAGTTTATCTTTATCTCGTAGTAGTCATCGTGTTAGGATTAGTTGCATAGCGAGGGATTAAACCCTATAATGTGGAGACATTAAGGGCTTGCACCGGACCTATGTAGAGTGGGATGCATAGACTCCGACAAGTACGCATTAGAGAGTCAGCATATAGACTTGTGTTTTCTTGATTTGGTTTCATGCATGTGTTCATGTTTTCTACACTTGACACTTAGTCTAGTTTCACTTGTTGTTTTCATGTTTTCTTGCTATGTCACATTTTATGTATTCTTGTTTATTACATGTTGTTTATGAATCTATGCTTAACTTATGTTGCTTGTTTTATGTCACTCACACCTTTATGGCTGACCCCTTTAGTTTTGGGGGTTAGGGTTATCTCTAGCCTCATATTTTACAGGTAATTTTTTAAGGCTCGAATTTGGATGCTTGAGTTCAATTGATATAGTGACTTATGTAATTTGTAAAGTGTTGTAAAGAAAAGAGAATTTGTGATTTAAGGTGTATTGTATTTCGCTGTGCTATGTAAATGATTATTGTAACGAAAGATGAAAAATTTTATTGGTGTTAAGTTGTGTTTAATATTACATTGAAGTTGATGCTGGAAATTGTGCCACGTATTTTCTAAAATATCATATTAGAAATTCGGGGCGCTATACACTGGCCCCCTTCCGAGTACACTTACTTATATTGTCCACAACTATGGTCTTTTCCTTAAAACCCCGGCTTGTTATTTATTATTATCATAAAGCAAGTATGAAAGTGTGCGAAACAAGTCAAGTAAACATAATCAAGAACATGGAACAAGTCTAGACTATGTAGGGTACATGTTTGAGGGTCAAAACAAATCAAAGTATCAACAACAATGAGAATTCCAAATCTGGACAGCATGATGTTGCTGTACCAAAACTGCGATTTCCATTGTTACAAGATAGAAAATGTGGATTCGTCAGAAGGTTCAGAAAGTAGACTCCTGCTCGGTTCCAACGCATATAATTAAGACACATAAAAGTTGTGGTAACTTGTGTCAAAACATCAAACTATATAGCATTTGTGTTTAGCCAGAATTTGTAAAATTGAATTTATACAAATGAAACAGGGTTATCACATCTTTAATTAATTCTGAGAAAATTAGAGAATGTTCTCTAGGGTGTCCATTGACAGCATGCAAATTGTCATTTACTTACTGGTAGCATAGTTAAAATAATTATAAACTAAAGAGGTGCAGTAGTTTTTGTGAATCTGCGACTACCGACACAGTAGCAGTAAAACTGCGATATCTCCTAAACCGTAACTCGGAATTTGAAAATTCTGGATGTTATTGGCAACTAGACACTTAGGGCTACATTTCATATTCAGGGCTCTAGTTCAGATTTTGGCTTTATCGGGGTCGAAACAGTAAGTAAAGATAAGGACAGCAGCAAGTGTGAATTTCTTTTATATACAAGCTGCATGATAAATGACTATTATGAGTCTAGATTAGTGTGTGATACAATATAGATGCATTGGGGATCAAATCAGCAAGTCACATATATTTCTCAACTCTAAAGAATGTAAAATCAACACAATACATCATACAATACGCATCTACAAGTCAAGGGGGTTCATGTTCAAGTAATTAGGAGATAAAAATGGGTCCAACTAGTTTATAAATATATCAACAAAGGGTTGTGACTCTTACGATTATGGAATCGATGAGGAATAATTTAAGATCAATAAACGATGAGATAATGAGGAGTTACAACTACGATCTATTTGCAGTATTTTCAATTAAAAGCTTGTACTAGAACAATAATTTGTACAAGAAGAACACTTGCCTCAGGGGTGTAGCCGACGAATCCGACGGAGCAATAACAGAGATGGATCCTGGCATGGATCTTGATGACGATCAAGATCAAGATGGAAGAACGGCTGAGATCAGATCTGATGATCAAGATGATGGAGATCGGACGGTTGTGATCAATCAATCACGATAAAGGACGATCGACGGCCTAGAATCAACGTGATCACAACCCAACAATAACAACCAAGGGACACGGCGGACGGAAAGCAACGGCCAGGGGACGCTGCCGCAGGTGGCTGCGACAAAGGGAAGACAACGCATGGGGAAGATGGCTCGGTGCTCGTGCTAGTGGGCGTTGCGACTGGGCTCGCTGGTGTTGGGAGGAGCAGCACAGGGATGCGTTGTCGCTGGTCGATGTCGGGACGGGGAGGCATGACGCTGGTCAGTAACAGGGAGGAGAGCACCGCAGCGGGCTGGGCACAGGCTGCCGTCATTGCTGCGACAGGAAGGATTGGGGAGGCGTGACGCTGCAGCCTTGCGGCGTTGCGGAGAGGGCGACGGGAGGGGGGTCACGGTGCACGAGGCAGGGAAAACAGGGAGCGGGATGGAGGATGGGTTGGAGGTGATTGGGGTAGGAAGATGAAGAGGTGGGGAGAAGTTATGGGAGGCGGCTGGTGGTTATTTTGGGTTTGTACAGTATAGGTTAGGGTTAGGGTGTAACCCCCATTCCCGCAAATACGTATTTTCTGAATATTTTCTGTATTTCGGTATTTATAAATTCATTATTTGTTAAAATCGTTTTGAATTTAATATTAAAGTGTTTTTCTATCGAAAATTTTATTTATTTCGAATAATTGTGTATTTCGATCTTACTTACTATTTCTTATTTATTAGATATTTATATTTGAGTTAAAAATCAAATATATTATTATTATTGGATTATTTTAATAAAGTTGTTAAATCTAGATACTATTTTATTATGTAATTTTATTATTATCATGATTACGACTATTAATTTTTATTTCTTGACTATCTGTTTAAAGTTCATTTATCGAATTATTTTATTATTGTACTAGATCTGATTTTATTGGCGAATTCCAAATTTATTTTCAAGCCCCAACTTATAATTTATTCATTGTATTATTTATTTATCTATTTGGATTTAAGTTTTCGATTCATGAACATTCTCTTTGTTGGGCTATCTGTCTTGTGGATTCATTTTATTTTATTGTGGGTATTTTTATTTGAACCCGATTGATTTTGATCTATCTCTTGGTTGAACCATAAAATCCAATTTCATTTGTTCTTGACCCAAATCCTCTTTTATTGGACCCTAAACCTCTAACCCAGTACCCTAATTGTACCCTATAAATACTACTCTGCTGCAAACCCTAATTTTTGCACGCTAATCGAAACCCTAGTTGTTCTCTCTCTCCCCTCCCGTTCTCTCTCTCCTCCGGCTCTGTTTTCCCGCCAATTTTCCCCAAACCCATTACTGTAGTTTGTCTTCTCCGGCAAACTATCCATCTTCGGCGACCCCACTCCTGTCAATCACTCCCCGGTGCCTCCCCTCGACACCCAATTGCCCTATTCCCGACCCCGTCCTCCTAATCCCCCGTTCTCGCCATTAACTGAGCTCCAAACCCCCAATTTCCGATCACTCCCCCTCCTCTGCTCCCTGTTTCGGTCGCCGCGTCGCCGTCCTCCGCCTACCCCGCCATCTCACCTACCGTCGACGTCGGCCAAAACCCATCGCCAGTCCTCTTACCATTGCTGGCATCGTTGCTGTTTCTTTGTGTGCTGGTGTTTTGTTGGTTCTCTTTTACCGGTGGTTTACACGTGTTATTGTGTGTTCGTGGTTCGTTGCTTCGGGATCCTTATCCTGTTATTCTTGGTATTCATTTTCATCGTCTAACATGTAAGTAACTTGTATTAAATTTCTTTGCATATACAAGTACAAAATACTACTTGTAGTGTAGTTGGGTTTTGGAGACAATTCATGTGTGAACCCCTTGTTGATATTGTCTCTATTGTGATGATTTGACCATAGTTTCCTCACGACATATATGATATGAATTAACCTAGGGTTGACCACTTTTGATGTATATGTTCATACTATCTTGAGATATGTGTGTTTGATGTGTTATTCGTGTTATACTTGTCGAATACTTGTGAAATACCCTATACCATGTTGCTTGGACATCTAGTACACCATATTCCATGTTATCATCCTATTGTTTTCCTGTTGTTATTATCGTTCATCTCATATCTCTAGATTGCATATTGTATTGTTGTATTAATAAAATAGTTCACAAGCCGGAGTTTAAGGGAATGACTTGAGTAGTGAATAGTATAGTGATTGTGTCGGCCAATGTTTATCGATTGATTGTGGAGCGCTGACTACGGCACCCCAATCTTTCGTGTCTTGAACTCGTGAACTCGTGAACTCGTGAATCAGTGTATCATTATAATGAATTGTGCAACAATATTGAATCATATCAGTGATTACCGTACTGACACATGATCTATAGAATTCACCACTAAGTCTAAAACGAAATTGATTGTATGCATCGAACCTGTGGTATGGAACACATGGGACACAGTAGTACGTGCATTAATTAAGGATTAAAATGAATAATAGACTTAAGGATTAACACAACATCGACATTGCATATTGTTCATCATTGTTCCTATTGAAATCGAATATTACATGATACTTGTTCACTTGACACTTATTACATGCTACTTACACCTGTTTATCTTGCCATGCTAGTTGTTATATTTCGTTATCATGCGTATTTCATGTTATTAGTTATCCCTTTTCTCATGTACTTGTGTCTGCACTACAAGCGGCCCGTAACTTGCATTGACGAGCAGATTATTTTCTTTTCCTCTTCCTGCAATTTATTAAATTGTATATTTTGGAGAACAGTTGTCTGCTGGAGTTGGAGAACAAACAATCTGAAGACTACTGCTTTCTAATTGTTCTTTGCTTTAATAAACTTAATGTATTGAGACTTGTTATTATTTTTGGATTGGATTATTATTGTTTGGGCTTATGTTCCGAATTTTATTATTATTTCCAGACGTTGGATTATCATTATTGTATTTGGATATTTTTATTGCTTCATTTCAAGTATTTGTGTTCATGAGATCATTATTATTGCCTGTGCAATTGTTCTGTTTTGTTTATATTGTTGAGTTAATCGGATAAACAGTTTATGAGTGACGTTAGTCATTTGCTGGGCTTTTGTCATGTACTCGTATTCCGTATGTTTGGAAAGCGGGGCGTGACATAGGGTAATTAGTGATTAGGGTTTTATATAGAAGGGTTTGGGTGGTGAACGGGTTTTGGGTTACAAACGGGTATGGGTAGTTGGGCATTTGGATTAAAATCCAATAGGGTATAATAAAATATCCAATAAGAAATTAAATGGGTTAAAGGGTGTATAGCAAGCGGGTAAGGATTAAGTCAATGGGTTTTAAAAATTCAATAGAAAAATAATATAACTTATAAAAATATTGTTTATAATAAAAATGTAATTGGCATTACAAAATGGAATTTATTTAAAATACCACAAATAGAGTAAGTAAATGAAAGTGGATTTTTAATAACCACCCAAAAATATCAATAATAACAATAATACTAATAACAATAATAATAATAATAAGAAAAAGATAAAAATAATAATGGCAATAATAATAACAGTAGTAATAATGATAATAACAATAACTATAAATAAAAAATATATATATTAGGATGGGAATCGAGTTTAACAAATTTATCAAAATAATCCAAACAATATATATTATAAATAGCCAATCATATAGAAATAGAAATTAACGTTAAAATATACAATTATTCGAAATAAATAAAATATACAAGAAATATTTATTTATGAAAACAAGGGTTACACCAACCTTAAACTCAAACTTGAAATGATGGGTGACTCAAAGTCAATGAGTATGATAATTTACACATTTTTCTTGTAGGAGTGGTAAGGAGATGACGAGCAATGGTAACAGATGGTGTTAGGTTCTCAGTTGTTCTCGGTGGAGCTGGAAGGGCTCCACTCACATCCTCTGTCATGCCTTGCTTCCCAAAAGGAATACGAAATACGGTACGTAACTAAGCCCAGTGGATAGTTTTCACCATCCATACGCTGTACGGATCTGCTTGACTCATCATAACAGTAAATATAACAGTATACTCCAACCAGGCATGCAAAAACAATCATGACTCAACAGTATTTATTGCATCAATAATAAATATCCCAATAAATACTAGATCCGAAACAAAACAATAATCTTGGGACAATAAGCCCAAATATAAGTCTCAATACAGTTCATGAAATAAAATAGTTTATCAAAACATTTAAGCAAATAATTCAAATTGCGCAACTCAAAACTTTTGCTTACCAACTCCAGTAGGCAATTGATCAGCAAAATCTGTTCATATGGAAATTACAAGAAAAATAGGAAAAACAGGAAAACATATCGCCCGTTAGATGCAAGTCCGGGCCGCAAGCAATACAAGTTGGAAAATCAAGGGAAAAACTAAACTAAACAGGTAATACTATCATGAAGAGTGTAGTAAATATAACAGTCTACAAATGAAAGTAAGCAGTGTAGTGATAACAGGAGAAATATAACAGTAACAGTAAGGATCAACAGTAATAGTGTCAACGGTAGCAGTAATCAATAGTAACAGTAAAGTCCACAGTAGCCGTAACAGGATATGACAGTGTAAACAGTTATTCTTATGTTTAATGTTTATTACTAGCTCAGTAGCACTTCATGCGTCCCAGATTTTACCACATGGTTGCTACATCAAACAGTTTCACTTTAAGATTTTGTAGTGGAACTTCTATAAGGCAATATATTCAGATAAACAGTAACAGTAACAGTAACAGTAATAACAAACAATAATAGTGTCATGGATCATACCCTCATGCATCCAGAGATAAACAGTAGGTACCACAGTAAACAGTGGGGAAACGAGTCCCTTCTGAATATGTATTTTTATATTGTCCATTACTCGATCTTTTCCCTTCAAAACCCCGGCTTGATTTCTTTTATTATTGCTAAACATGTGTGAACGAATACAAACAGGCTAAAGACATGGAAAGAATAGGAAATAAGTCTAAGACGAAATGGTGATTGCAATGGTTGATAAAAACAACTCATAATAGTCAAAACAACGAAATTTTCAGTTCTGGACAACAATACCAAATCTGAGATTTATGTTGCTACAGAATAGCAAATCCAGACCCGTCAGAAAACCTAGAAACTAGACTCTCTGCCAATTCCAACACATATATATAAGTCACATATCAGACACAGAAATAGAGTCAAAAACAACATGTAACACAGAAGTTATGTTTAGCTAGAAAATGCAAAATTATGTTTATATGCATGAAAAGAGTTGAAATCATCATAATTAAATCTGAGCAAAATCTGGAAGATTCCCAAACATATCTAGTTTCAAAATAATAAGTATCATGAAATTATATTACATATACTATAGTCAACAAAATTGGGAAAACAGGGTAATGCAACAAAATCTCGATTCTGAAAGTTCAGACACAGCAGTACCAAAACAGAAATAATTTATAAAATATATTTTGAAATCCAAATCTATCAAAAGGGTGATAAATTAGACAAATCAGGCTATATTTCTTATTCACAATTTTTTCATAAAAAACGAATAGAATTAGGTTGAAAACATAATTCTTTACTGGACAACATGCAGTTTGGAATATTTCGATTGGTTTCAAAAGCATAAAATGAGATACAAAAGTCATTAATTAATTCAACAAAAATTAGGGATTTCTCCCAGTCATATCTAAACATACTCAGCAAATATAAGGTTCAAATTCTACTTTTAATATCAGTTTTAAAATAAAATTCCATACAGAATACATATAGTTCAGAATCTGGAAAATACGATATATCTGCAGTAAAACGACAATAACTCATGCATTAAAACTCGGAATTCAGGTCCGTCGAAAGTTCTGGAAACTAGAAATCAGAGTCTACAAATCATGTTCACAAAATTTTTTATTTTACTGATATTAACAGGGTCGAAATTACTGTACAAAATAGGATAGCAGCAAAACAAATGTTCTTTTTGGCATTTTATCAAACAACTTAACTACAACTGGTCCAACCTAGATGTCATATAAAGCATGGTATATGTGGGTTACTCAAATCAGCATGGCATGTGAATAAACGGTCTATAATGAGATCATACATCCAACAAACATCTATGCAACAGTCATCTACAACATACGGTATGCCACAAACAACATACAGTCAAGATATTCACTAATCTAATTATTTTCATGTTACGGGTGTCAATATTTGTAACTACTCATGATCAAGAGATGATGTCAACAGTTAAACTAACAAATATAGATTATCATGAGAGTACAAATATTTTCATACTAGATTACTTACGATATTAACTTGTATGACTAAAAGAACACATACAAGCTACTTGCCTGTGATGAAGACGACAGAAACGAAGAACAGAATAACAGGAACGGATTCCGAACAGTGAACACAACGAACAAAGAGACGAGAAATCTAATCTAAAACACGTGTACACAAAAGCACGTGCACACACACCAAAGAGACAACAGCATAGACAGCAAGACTGGCAGCAAACAACCAAGGGAAGACGATGACGGCGACGACGGCGCGGGAGACTAGTGACGACTGGGTCGCGACGGTGCTTGAACACAGGGAGGACGACAGGAGGGGGGCTCGGCCTGGGTGTGCGTCGCGAAGTCGACGATAGCGAAGGGGAAGAGGAGAGGATTGGAAGGGGGGTCTTCGGCGTCTGAGTAAGTCGACGACAGCAAGAGGCAGGGTCCGGAGGGGGATAGGTCGGGAGTCGGGGTAGAGGGAGAGGGTGACAGCTAGGAGGAGAGAGAGATTGAGTATTAGGGTTGGATAATTAGGGTTAACGTTCAATTAGGGTGTTTAAATAGAGACAATATGGGTTTAGGTAAACTAGGTAGTATCCAATAGTGTAAAAAGAATCCAATAAGAGACAATTAGGCCATGAAATAGGCTTAAACAATAGACGAGATTAAGAACAAATTGTAGGTCAAATAAATGAGAATAAAAAGCTAAATCAATGCAAAATGAATCACAAGAGAGAGAAAAACAACACACCATACAAAGAAAAAGAAATTAAATGCAACCAGAAATAAAAATAAATAATCAAGAATTTTATTTAATATAATTAAAAATACAAACATGAGCAATAAGGGTTACATCCTCCTTTAAGTGTTTCTTCGGGTAGAGCATTAGTCTCTTCGAAGGTAAGAGTGTATTTGTGTACCTCGTTGTCGACACAACCAAATGGTATGGGTGTTGAACTGATGTATATTGGATATGGTTGGTATAATATTTTTCATTCTGCAATGGGGATGTCATCGTGGATCATAATTTGAGTTGAGCTATTAGTTTTTGAAGGAGGTTGTTCGTGCTCTAGCACGATAATTGGTATTTCGTTGATTATTCGCTTATTTATGGTGATTGTAGCAATTTTCTCTGAGCTTGTAGAAGCGGTATGAAGAATGCAAACATTGCTGGTGAAGGAGTTTTGTTGCTTCATGAGTCTCGGGTGGAGTAAGAAAGGGCCTATTAACCACCTCCTCGTTCAAGCATTTTTCTTTATTAGGACATTTGATCCTTCAAAGTTCGAGGTTGTGATTTACCAAGGTGTTGGCATAATCAAGGAGGGTTTTTGGTCAATTCTTGGTTGATTATATTTGGGTATTGCTATAGATCACATGTAATTTTACATGTAATTTTCGTGATATCACCGATATATTGATTTAGGATTTACTTTCTTGTACTAGGATTTAAACATTGGATTGTATATTTTTATTTTGTACTTTGATTATATGTTTTATTAATTTCTCATTAAGGATTCTTACCCACGGTTTTAATATAAAAAAAAGTGGGGTTTGGTTATGTTCAAGAGGTTTTCAAAGTCTCAAAGATGTTTGGAAAGTTTTAATAGAAAACATTGAAAGGGAACTAATTATTCACCACCTAAACCATGTCCCATTTGTTGGATACCACATGAAGTTTCCTATGTCACTTGTCATGAAAATTAGCTATTAATTCTATTCAAATCTCTTTGTTAATATAAAGGTGGTGAGCTAAATTAGGAAGGAAACGAGAGATATATATGTTAATATATATGTGCATGATTAGGATATTATGATCTACCTACGTGCCATTATATCTATATTAGGTTGTTAATTAGAATTTTTTTTGTTTTGTTTTGATAATGTATAAACCAGTGAATGTAATTAATTAGTGTCCATGTTAATTATATATTATAAGACTACTTTATTATATATGTTTCTTAAATCAATCTTGGGGATCATATATGATATCTTACATGTCATTAAGTATCTAGTTGTACAAATGATTTGGTTCCGGACTATATATGGTGTACTGTGAACTTATAGTTTACGATGATACATCCAGCTACTCCTATACCTATTTAAAATTTGGTTCCCAAGCTCCATTGTAGGAATTATTCTTTCTGAATATTAGCTTGCTAGATCCTAGGAATCAAATAAAAGATAAACATGAATAGAACTTGTGCAATGTTTCAAGGTCCTAGAAGCTATATGGTACTGCCTGTTTTCGGTGCGGGAGCAACATATGCGAGTTCTTGTAATTTGTAAAGTGGAAGGGACGGATCTCGATCGTGACTTGGGTCTGTTCTTGGAGGTCGGCTCGGAAGAGCTGCTGGTGCTCGGACGACTGGGTACCTGCAAAAGGCCTAGAAACATCAGGAGAAATTCCGGGGACTAGCCCTCCGACGATCTAGTCAGTCACTGGAAAAGAGACTGGACAGCTAGGATTCAGGTGGAAAAATTGAGATTACCTTCTGCAGTGAGGAAGGGGCCTGATATTTATAGGCAGAGGTAAACGGGTATGTAACTGTAATGGGCCGGTTAGACCTGTTTGTCTGTGGACCCGAAGTTGGTAGAAGGTCCTTTGGACCTGTTGACCTGATGATATGAGATGAGCGAAATCTGTGGAGATCCGATGGTCCTGATTGAGCGACATCATCTATACCCACATCACTATACATCATGTATATATAAGACATTAGAAAAAGTGGAACCTATTGCTATCTTGGTTTTTCTGGTCGCTTCACCTGCCTAAGAGCAGATGTAACTATGACGAAGGGTCGCCCGAATGATATTTTGAATTTATGTTTACCTATTGGGAAAATGCAAGTACTTGTACTTCGTGTCAATCATAAAGCTCACATGTTTCCTTCAAAGAAAATGTCTCACAAACATTAATTTCTTCTGTTCGAACTAAATCATCAAGGTAGCTAGAGGAGGAGCACACATTTCGTATATCATCCCTTTTCTCGAAATTTTGGTGGTCTTTGGACTCATCGATCTTAGTAGGGATGGCATCAGGTCCGTGCCAGTTCGGGACCGGCCCGGCCCGCCTCCTTTCCGAGCTGAACCACGAACCACCACCCCCCCCCCCCCCCCCCCCCCCCCCCCCCCGGTCTGGTCCGGTCCTCAAATAAGCCAAAAAAGCCCGGTCTGACCCGGTCCGGTTGAGGCCCGTCTGGGCTCGGGCCGGGTCCGGGCCGACCGTTGACTTCAGTTTTGTTTTTTTGTTTTTTTGTTTTTTTTTCTAGATTTTTTTTATAAAAAAATTACTAAAAAGTCCCTCAACGGATTTATACTGGCTAGTTTTGAGGGGTACCGTAGGAAATCATAAAAATTTCATATTCTATATATATCATATTTCGTTTTATTTAAGAATTTCAAATTTATTAAATCATATACTTCATTTATTTATGAAATTTTATTCTTTGCAATTGTTATTAAATTACAATTTAAGACTTGATCTTTAATTTACCAAAAAAAAATCCCCCTAAACACCGGTCCGGTCCGACCCCTACACTTGGGGCCGGGGGCCAGGTCCGGGCCAAGGTTTTCAACCTTGAGCCCGGCCCGGCCCAACTCGCGTAAGCTTCGAGCCCGGTCTAACCAGGCCCGGCCCGGTCCGAGTGGTCTGAATACCATCCCTATATCTTAGGCAAAATCTTATTTATATATGTTGTTCACGTCTAAATTTTTTCCGATAGGTTAGTAGCTATACTTGCTTACACCCTGTAATCTATTTTCCTTTTTCTTTTTACCTTTTTTTAGAGGAAAAAAATTAAAAAAAAAATCTTTTTTTCTATTATAAAGCACCAATCTTTTTCTATTTTATCAAAAAAAAAAAAAAGCACCATTTGTGTGTGTGTGAGAATATGTCCAAAACCGTAAATCTCACTTTTCTTATTATAAGCTAGATTTAATCAAGGCCATACAATTATACAATTTTTTTTTGCATATACCACTTTTTTAAAAATATTTGTATTTACAAGGCAATTGTCAAAGTATTTACGTTTGTGGACTCAACAACTAAACTCACTATTTCCAACGGCGAGTTGAGTTGTTTCATACTCGCTTTTGGGACACGACGAGTTTAATACTAATTTTTTTAGAGACTCGGCATTCTCACTGGCAAGTTTAGTTCAAAATTTTCCAATGAAGACTCGCTGTTCCCAACGATAAGGACATTTATACTAGACACGTTGTTGGAAACAATAAGTTTAGTTCAAAATTTTTAATGAAGACTCGTTGTACCCAACGGTGAGGACATTTACACTAGGCTCGCTGTTCCCAACGGCGAGTTTAGTACAAAAAAATTTTATATGGCGTTTTTTTTCAAAAATTCACTAAGTTCAATAGAATGTTTCACTCTCTGTGAAATTTCCGACATCCTCGCCATTTCGAACAACGAGTCTAGTATAAATGTCCTCGCTATTGAAAACGGCGAGTCTTCTTTCAAAATTTTGAACTAAACTTATTGTTTCCAACAGTGAGTCTAGTATAAATGTCCTCTGACTTGCCATTAGGAACGGCGAGTTTTTTAAAAAATTGGCACTAAACTCGTTGTGTCCCAACGGTGAGCATAAAACAACTGGGGGGGGGGGGATTTTTAATTTGCATCTGTTTTTTCATTCGAAATTTTACATTAAAACATACTTTAGGGTATGTAAAATTGGATTTTTTTTAATAAGACACTTTTCGAATATATTTGCAGAAAGATGACAGTTGCCAAAGTATTTGCGTTCGTGGACTCAACAACTAAACTCGCCGTTGGGAAGAACCTTGCAAAAATTAAAGTTACAAAACATCTTCAAAAATTAAAGCTTCATATGACTCATAAATTAGCAGTTCACCAGTTACAAAACATCTTCATATGACTCCTAAATTAATATAGCCAAATAGACCATTTCAAAGAACCTTGCAAAAATCTCAGCAAGGATTCAAAATCCAGCCACAAAAACTAGGGTTAGGATTGAATACCTGATAGTGTGTTAGATGGAAGCAGTAGCTTGGATTTCGGGGTCGCCGTCGACTTGGGAATCCGGGGAGGATTTTGAACGATATTTGAGGTAGGAGATGGAGGATATGGAGATTGGTCGGGGGTTGTGGGTGGATCGGGGAGCGTCATGGAGGAGCGTCTGTACTGGGGGGAAGGGGAAGCGCCGGGGTTGTTCGATTTGGGATTTGAGCTAGGGTTTGGGGGATAGGATTTTAGGGTTTGCCGCTGAAGTGAGGTGGAGATGGATTTCGAAGCTAGGGTTTGGGGGTTGCGCTGGATTAGATTTGGGGGGCTGCGTTGTGGGTTCGAGAGCAATGAAAGAGAGCTCAAGTTCGGGAGCGATGACTTCGAGAGAGAGAGAGGAGATATGAGATAGAGATGAGAGGAGAGGGAAGAGCTGACGAAAATGAGAGTAGGGGAAATTTTTCCCACTTTTGCCCCTAACTATTCTCACATCACATTGAAGATGGGCGGATCAGATCTCAGCCATCGGATCGAAATCCAACGGCTGAGATCTTCAGCTCCGGATAAGAATTTCAGCTTCCCAGCTCTTAATAGACTTACTCTCTCTCTCTCTCTCTATATATATATATATATATATATTGTGACAGGGTAAAAATGGCCTGAGGCCCAACCAGGGCCCAATACAATTCCCACTCAGAAAGGTAAAGATAGCAACCTGGTTCGGCTCCGAACCACTTCAGGGTCGGCGCCGAACCTCGTGTTTGCCCTCACGGTACTGGCCTCCTCGTACTGACGAGCCTCAGTAGCCCTCGGAGTCCGATCCGGGACAGTCCCACAGGCCGTCCCCCCTCTCTGGCGGGGCAGAAGGATGACCTGGCGCAGCCTAGGCCCTCCAATCCCCCCCAGAAGCACAGGAGGCCCACGATGGGCTACGTCAGCTCCAAATACCGCCAAGGGTTTCGCCACGTCAGCCCTATACCACTCCTGGTATTGCCACGTCCGCCCTAAACCCCCTGGGCCTTCTGCCACGTTAGGCCCACGGGCTTTCGGATCCAGACCCGGCCCCCAAGTGGAACCAAACCCGGTTGGGACTCTCTATAAATACTAGACCCACACCCACCTTTTGAGGTAATGAATCTTTTGCCACTTAAATATACCTAGTTATTGCTACTCTCTCACAGAGACTGACTAGAGCGTCGGATGGTCCGCCGCCGGGATAAACCCCGGTGTTTCAGGACCGTCTGCAGGTACACAAGACCTCGGATCCGACCCTTCCGATCCGAGCCCAGCCTTCAACATCTTTCCGAGCTCATCGTAGGTCCCAGAAGGTCAACCGAAGGTCGGCAGACGAGCGGCATTCTCCTTCAATACAAATTGAGTCCGAACTCACACCTGGTGCATCCACACGTCTTCCAGAAATAAACAGCATCAGGTTGGCACCGTCTGTGGGAACAGCTGCTCCAGAAGCCGATCCGATCCAGACCCTCAAAGGCCATCGACAGCCGAACCCTCATGGCCTCCAAAGGCAAGGGGGCTGCTTCCTCCGTCAACCAACGGGACTCGCCCCCACCCACTGATAAAGCCAGGCCACGCACGTCGAAACACAAGGCTCTCCCTCGGGAGTCCCAAAGGAGCGTCGGCCGGCCAGCCCAGCCCGACCTCCGGGGAATAATCCTCAACCGCAGGATTACCCGCAGCAGGGGAAGGGCCGCTTCCAACCCGGTCCCGAACCGTCCGAGACCGCCGCCCGAGGTACGAAGATCCGCGCACAGCCGAGTCGGAAGACAACCCTCAGACCAACCAAACCAAGTCGAGGGAGCCCCCGTCACTCACAAGGAGTTCCAAGACTTCCGAAGAGAAATCCTGGGAGCCCTCCGACGGACCCCCAGGGAAGAAACCCTCCATTCCCAAACAGGGTCGGACGCCGAAGCCAGCGCGTCCCGCCCTTCAATAATCCAGCCTGAGGACGATGGCGTCCTCCTAAGGCGCCTACAAGGGATGGAGGATCGCCTCGATCACATAGGGGACGGCGGCCAAAGAGCGGCTCAGGGGTACAGACCTGTCCGTCCTCCCTTCTCTGCCCCCATCCTCCAAGCGGAAATACCCAGGAATTTCCGACCCCCTCAGTTCGAGACCTACGACGGCGAGGGAGATCCTGCTGATCACATGGGGGGTTTCAAAACCCTCATGATGATTCACAGCGCCTCGGATCCCCTGCTATGCCGAGCCTTCCCTGCCACCCTTCGGGGTCCCGCTCGTGAGTGGTTCTCGAAGCTCGCCCCTGGCTCCGTTTACTCCTTCGACCAACTCGAGGGCAATTTTCTCGCCCACTTCGTCACCAGCCGGAAGACCGAAAGGACCAGCGCCTCGTTACTCGGACTCAAACAGTTAGAGGGGGAATCACTCAGAGTGTTCGTCCAGAGATTTACCGCTGAGGCAAGGTCGGTCTCCTCCCTCGACCCAGGCGTCGCTTCAGCGGCATTCCGACACAACGTCCGTCACGGACAGCTGAAGGCTTCTCTGGCGAAGAAACCCCCCGTCGACTTCCCCGACCTCCTCAGTAGGGTCGAGAAATACATTAGGGCAGAAGAGGCCCTTAACCCCGAAGATGCCAGGGACGCCACCGGGAAGGGAAAGCGGAAGACCGAAGAAGTCGAACCATCAAAGAAAGCTCCCAGGGACCCGGGGGCCATGAAGAAGGTCCCGCCGGTCCCCCGCTTCGAGAGATACACTCCCTTGACACACAACGTATCCGCCATCCTCTTAGAAATCGAAGACAAAGGCATTATTCGACTACCTCCCCGAACTAACAACGGCAAGAACCGAGATCAGCGCTTCTACTGCCGCTCCCACCAAGACCATGGACACGACACAGATCAATGCCGGGCCCTGAAAGACGAGATTGAGGAACTCATCTCCAGAGGATACCTCCGAGAATTCACCCGAGAAGTCCCGCGGGGTCGACGAGATACTAGGAGCGGGATACACTCGCCCCCGAACCCCCCTCCGAGCCGCATACCGGGTCGGGATCCCGAGTCCGAGGGAGCCACGGACACACTATTTATCTTACATTGAGTCCATGGAGGGCTAATAGGAGGGGAATCGAATACTTTCCGAAAAGCCTTCATCCGAGAGCTGAATGCTGTCCAAGGCGATCCCTCTCCCGAGCTACAACCCGCGCCAGTCTCATTCTCAGGGGAGGACCTCGAAGGCGTTCGCCTCCCCCACTGCGATGCCCTCGTCATTAGCCTCCGCATGGCTAAGTGTGAAGTTCGCCGAATCCTTGTCGACAACGGCAGCTCGGTGAACATTCTTTTCCTCGAAGCCTTCGAGAAACGGAAGTTACCTAGAGGCAAGCTCCAACCGGCCGGATACACCTTACATGGGTTCTACGGCTTCCCTGTCGTGCTAAAAGGGATTGTCACCCCCGATGTTACCGCGGGATCGGCTCCCGCCAAGAGGACCGGGCCTATGGACTTCATGGTGACCAACGCCAAGACGGCTTACAACGCCATACTCGGCCGATCCAGGCTATGCTCCCTCCAAACGGTGCCTTCGGCCTACCATCCGGAGCTCGAATTTTCCACCCCACAAGGGGTCGGCATCGTCCGAGGCAGCCAAGAAGCAGCGCGATCGTGCGCCCTCGTCATTAGCCTCCGCATGGCTAAGTGTGAAGTTCGCCGAATCCTTGTCGACGACGGCAGCTCGGTGAACATTCTTTTCCTCGAAGCCTTCGAGAAACTGAAGTTACCTAGAGGCAAGCTCCAACCAGCCGGATACACCTCATATGGGTTCTACGGCGTCCCTGTCGTACTAGAAGGGATTGTCACCCCCGATGTTACCGCGGGATCGGCTCCCGCCAAGAGGACCGAGCCTATGGACTTCATGGTGACCAACGTCAAGACGGCTTACACCGCCATACTCGGCCGATCCAGGTTATGCTCCCTCCAAACGGTGCCTTCGGCCTACCATCTGGAGCTCGAATTTTCCACCCCACAAGGGGTCGGCGTCGTCCGAGGCAGCCAAGAAGCAGCGCGATCGTGCTACATGACCACCGTCGGAGGAGGAATGTTCCCCCTCAACGCCGTCATGTTCAAACCTAAGAAGGACGGCCCTACCCCCGGACCTACCGTCGAGCCAGAGAGGTTCCCCCTTGACGCCTAGCACCCAATGAACTCCTGCAAAGAGCAAGCACAAACCCTAACTTAGCTAGAAATAAACCTTTTGTAAAGCTTTCCTTTGTATAGGACCGTTTTAGCGGCCCCCCCTATCTTATACTAAGGAAATCTCGTTGTGTCATACTCTAAACACCTCGGCAGACCCGACCTAATACCAGGTTAGGGGGTCGACCCCCAAGGCGTCACTTCACCCTCACCGACCCGTAATCCCTCGCCAGGTCTGGCACCTGGGTACTCTTCTTCGGAAGATCCACCAGCTGGCCATCACCCTTACCAGCCCGTAATTCCCCCTCGTCTCGAGGTTCGGCCTGGCACCGGGGTACTCTTCTCAGGAAGAAACAACGGCTCGCCTTCACCCTTACCGACCCATAATTCCTCGCCAGCTCGAGGTCCGGTCTGGCACCCGGGTACTCTTCTTCGGAAGATCCACCGGCTGGCCATCACCCTTACCAGCCCGTAATTCCCCCTCGTCTCGAGGTTAGGTCTGGCACCCGGGTACTCTTCTCAGGAAGAAACAACGGCTCGCCTTCACCCTTACCGACCCATAATCCCTCGCCAGCTCGAGGTCCGGTCTGGCACCTGGGTACTCTTCTTCGGAAGATCCACCGGCTGGCCATCACCCTTACCAGCCCATAATTCTCCCTCATCTCGAGATTCGGTCTGGCACCCGGGTACTCTTCTCAGGAAGAAACAATGGCTCGCCATCACCCTTGTCGACACATAATCCCTCGACCTCTCGAGGTTCTGTCGAACACCAGGGTACTCTTCTCCGGAAGATACAACGGTTCGCCATCGCCTTCACCTACACGTAAACCCTCGACTAGCTCGAGGTCCTATCCAAGCCTCAGGGCAGCACCACCAGGAAGGCCCTGTGATTCGTCCTCCCATTTTTCTACAACCATAAGCACTCCTCCACGGCTAGCTCCCGCACCCCCCGCAGGAGTGGGGGGCTTGTGTGACAGGGTAAAAATGGCCTGAGGCCCAACCAGGGCCCAATACAATTCCCACTCAGAAAGGTAAAGATAGCAACCTGGTTCGGCTCCGAACCACTTCAGGGTCGGCGCCGAACCTCGTGTTTGCCCTCACGGTACTGGCCTCCTCGTACCGACAAGCTTCAGTAGCCCTCGGAGTCTGATCCGGGACAGTCCCACAGGCCGTCCCCCCTTTCTGGCGGGGCAAAAGGATGACCTGGCGCAGCCTAGGCCCTCCGATCCCCCCCAGAAGCACAGGAGGCCCACGATGGGCCACGTCAGCTCCAAATACCGCCAAGGGTTTCGCCACGTCAGCCCTATACCACTCCTGGTATTGCCACGTCCGCCCTAAACCCCCTGGGCCTTCTGCCACGTCAGGCCCACGGGCTTTCGGATCCAGACCCGGCCCCCAAGTGGAACCAAACCCAGTTGGGACTTTCTATAAATACTAGACCCACACCCACCTTTTGAGGTAATGAATCTTTTGCCACTTAAATATCCTAGTTATTGCTACTCTCTCACAGAGACTGACTAGAGCGTCGGAGGGTCCGCCGCCGGGATAAACCCCGGTGTTTCAGGACCGTCTGCAGGTACACAAGACCTCGGATCCGACCCTTCCGATCCGAGCCCAGCCTTCAACATCTTTCCGAGCTTATCGTAGGTCCCAGAAGGTCAACCGAAGGTCGGCAGAAGAGCGGCATTCTCCTTCAATACAAATTGAGTCCGAACTCACACCTGGTGCATCCACACGTCTTCCAGAAATAAACAACATCATATATATATATATATATATATATATATATATATATATATGTAGAAATCTTCGGTTGCACACTACTTTGGTGAGCACTCCGTGAATACTCACGAAATAGAGACCCTATGAAAAATCCGAACCGCTCGTATTGTTCTATATGTCTAAGATAGCCTAACAATAAAAATTCAATTAATTTGAAATTCATTTGTCCATAATTTACATCATCACAAAATTGTATGGCTGAAAATTCTAATAACATGATGGATGGGCAAATGAACTTCAAATTACTTGATTTTTTATTGTTATGCTATCTTAAGCATATAAGCTTCGGATCCGAACTGTTCACATTGATCTACACATCTAAATTAGTCTAAATATGTAAAATCAAATCATTTGAAATTCATTTGCCCATCCATCATGTGACTGTAAAAAATAATGATTTTCAGCCATACAATTTTGTAACACTTCAATGGATGGGTAAATGAATTTCAAATGATTTTACAAATTTAGACTACTTTAGACGTGCAGATCAATGTGAACGGTTCGGATCATCCATGTGCACTACGTGTAAAAAGTTCACACGGAGTGCACACAGAGGGTAGTGCACAACGGAAACTTCAATACAACTATCTCAGTATATAATACATTTTCATTTGGTTATACTATGTGTATATAATACATATATAGCTATTATTCACTTAATTCTTCACGTACACTTAATTTTATCTTAATGTTTTAATTATATATGAAACAATTACTACCATAATAATGATAATTAAATCTACTACTATTATAATGGGAGAAGGTCTTAGTGTAATTTGTCCATCTACCAACTCGTGCAACGCACGTGCGTAAATATTGTAAATGAAATTTTAGATCAAATCCAGACTACTTCTAAATTTTTACTTTTAAAAAAACTATATTTATTAAGACGTGCATCGCACGTGTAAGCTACTAGTCTTATGTAGAGGTAGAAGAGACAACCATTCAAGAACAACAATTAGGTACTGTTCTTTTTTTTGCCTCTTATAAGAGGGAGATTTACAGTAAGAGCCTTTTGAAAGAGCCTCTTTTTGAGATGTTCTTTTTATATAAAAATAACCTCTTATAAGAACCTCTTATAAGAGATTTCTGTTCTTTTTTCATCTCTTATAAGAGCCTATATTATCCCAAAGTCTATATTACCCCAAAGTATAAAAAAAGTGAGATGAAGGACAAGAAAATATAAGTTCACATTACTAATATAAAGACATAATTTATCCATCCACAGTCCAATGATTTCACTACATATATCTCTTGACATTTTCTCTACAGAATTACTATTCCTAACTATCACGATAGCACTCTTAAAACAATAATTTACACAAATGTCTTCTATGAGTTGAGTTGCTATTCTGAGTGAAACCTGATCACAGAATTAAGTACAGAGAATCAGATTGCAATCTATCCTATTCAGATAGAGACTTCAGTCTGAAACTACTACTTCACAAAAGCAAATCAAAAATTTTATCAACCCTAATCCTAGACGATATCAAAAAGCCAAGTGCTTAAAAATGTATAACATCAAGAATTATCAAAAAGCCAAGTGCTTATATTTCCTCATTACTCTTTCTCAATAATAAACCATATAAATTTACACTTGTTATACTACCAGCTCAGTTCCCACAGTTCTTCAGTTATATAAATTTCAATATATAGAATGTTACAACACAATGGAAGTACTACAGAAAACCTAATAGTATATAATAAAAAATTGGAGAAAAAATACAAAAAAATAAAAAATAGTTATAACACGAAGAATTGGGCATTTGGCATTCAGAATGAGTATGAAAATTTTGATCGCTCACAAAGAAAATCTTAGAAAAAATCAATCTTCATTATGCCATCCAAAACTATTTCTATTTTTTCATAAAAAATTAAATTTAAAAAATAAAAAGGCGAAGAATATAATAAAAAACATATAAAAGAAAATTCTTTTTGAAATTAGTAACAATTATAATATAGACTTTTGGGTAATATAGACTTTTTAAGTGATAGAAGTCTTATAAGAATTTGAAAGAGGCTACTAGAAGTCTTTTAGGCTTATAAGTAGGGGTGCTTTCGGATAAGGATATATCCGATTCGATCCGCATCCGAATCCGATTTTTTGGCGGATACGGATATGAAAAATCCGTATCCGGGCGGATACGGATACGGATTCGGATATCCAAATCCAACAAAATTCGGATTCGGATACGGATACGGATATTCCTAAAAAAAGCGGATTCGGATACGGATATCCGCTTTATTTAATATTTATTTATTTAATATATACATTTAATAGTTATATACTTATATCAGTTATATAAGTAAACTACTAAACTAAAACCCTACCCCGCCGCTACCCGTATTCTACAGATCCAAAATCCCCAAATCGACTATTCCTCTTCTCCTCCCCCGTCTTCCTCTTCTCCCCCGTCCCCAATTCCCTGTCCCCATCCCCAACTCCGCGTTCCCCGTCGCCAGCCACGCCACTGACGCCAGTCGCCAGCGTGGCAAGCGCCCCGTCGCCAGTCGCCACGCCCCGTTGCGAGCCCCCCGTCGCCAGCGCCCCGCCGCCACGCCCCCGCCTCTTCTCCCCTTCTTCTCCCGCAGCCAGAGTCGACGACAACTAACAGGTATCCTTCTTCAGTATTTTGGTAGTTTAAGTATTATTCTCCCCTTCTTCACTCTATTTCTGAAAATTTTCTCTGCCTTCTATGGAAAGAGTTTAGTTCTCTCAAAAAGTCTTTTGCAACATGACTAGTAAGAAAATTCATTTCACAGCGCATCTCCATCGTAAAATTTACGTAAAATAGCAAATAATCTTGTGGCTGTGTAAAGCTAATATATTCAGGTTATTCAGGCTTAAACTAGAAATTCGAAAATACTCAGACAAACTAAGAACATGCGAGATTCTTCAAATTGAGAACCACTATGGGAACAAAATAATGTGTTTATGTTTTGCATCTGCATTAGTAGTTATTCCTAATTGATTTTGTACACACTGCAAATAAACATTAAGAAGTATCATATATATATATATATTATCATCAAATTTACTTCTTTGAAAATCAAAACTGGTTTGGAAACACAATGTCAGACATCGAGTTTGCCAAGGAAGAAGAATTGCTTGTTCAGCGCATCGATGAATTGCTTGCCAGATCAAGTTGTTGCCAGATCAAATGTATGCTGTCTCAGTTGTTGTTCAGATCAAGTTGCGGTTCTGGTGTCAGTATTGGTAGGGGTCTTTCTGCGCTTTGCTCATGGAAGATATGGTCGTTTTGTTATTTATGTGGTTATGTTTATTTTGTAGGATGTTAGTTGCGGCGCTGACCATCTTCGAGAGGATTGGAGATATTTTCATCTCATGGTATGTCTGTTGATAAATTTATGAGTGAAGGAAAACATTTCTTGGAGATAATATTCTGCTTGATGCAAGGATTTAATGTTATTGTGTCGCTGTTTTGAAGGCTGCCGATGTACAGTGAAGCAAAGGTCGCGTTCCTTGTCTATCTTTGGTATCCTAGGACAAAGGTATTTTATCATCTATTTTTTCCTTATTTATATATAGGGTTTAGGCCCCCCAATTAAGCTTATTAGTTGCAATAGGTCCAATTTTAACATTTCTGTGCAAAATCAAGGAAATTATGGTTACTCTTTTTTAGACACGAGACTTTCTTTGAAAATGGTTACCTAGGGAATCATGCAACTTCAGTTTTGAACAGAAATGTTCAAATTGGACCCAGTGCAATTTATGAGATTAATTTACAGGACCTCATAGGTAATACCAAGAATTGGGGGGACCTAGTAGCAGATACACCTGAATTAAGTCGGTCATATAGAAATAGCCTTATTCTATCACATATTTGTGCGTTTGTTGAAACTTCATGCTGAATTTTGACAGGGAACGACTTATGTCTATGAAACCTTTTTTAAGCCATATGTTGCAAAGCATGAGACTGAGATTGATCGTGCCTTGCTTGAGTTGAGAACAAGGGCAGGGGACATGCTTGTCATTTATTCTCAGAGAGTTGCAAGCTATGGACAGTCTAGGTTCTATGAAATCTTACAGTATATTGCTTCACAGTCACCATCAGAGTCGCCGAGAATGCGTGCTGCCCAGGTACATATTGATCTAGTTGAATTGAAGTTACTTATGTCTTATTTTATTATGATCATTCCATAAGAATGGCTAGTCAATATCCATATCCATATTTATCTATCATATAGTGTATTGTTTTGTGATTTCATGCTTTACCTGCAAACAACTTTTAATACATCTTTGCTAATTTCTATTAGTTGTACATGATGAAATCAAATAGATTTCTCTCTGGGTTAAGTCAAGTATATTTCTAGTAATTAGAGAGGATTTTTCTGAAAAATAGATTTCTCTGGGTTAAGTCAAGTAGACTACTTAAGAAAAATAAATAGCAAAAAATTTATATTTAATATCCGAATTCGTATCTGTTATCCGGTAGACCGTATCCGATTCGCATCCATATCCGAAAATTGCGGATATGGATATGATTTTTATTTTCCGAGTCATATTCGTATCCGTATCCGAATCCGTCTTTGGAATGCGGATACGGATATTGGTATAGCCAATATCCGATCCGTATCCGATCCGAAAGCATCCCTACTTATAAGAGATTTTGGAAAAAATATTTTATAACAGGTTACAAAAAAAAAGCTAAAAAAAACTCTTATAAGAGGTGGACCACCTCTTACAAGAGATATGTAAGAGATAAATTGCTTATAAGAGAAGAAAAAGAACACTACCCTAATCTTCTAGAAAATAAGATTTGCTACTAAACATTGTAAAATATAGCCAAGCCTAGAACAAAGTAAAGTGACAACTTGTCAATTACAAGTAGTTAATTAAGGAGTTGACCTTAGGGGGGTTGTCATATTAAAAGGTGACAGAAAACTCCAATGTACAGAACCATTCATAAGGAAAACCACACATATATATAACACACACCAACTAATAACGTCTTATTAATTTAGTGAATATAACTCCACATTAATTAATTATTAACATTTCGATCATATTAATCCCATGCACGCAAAACTGTTGCTCACCAGTTTAGTTTCTTAGTGAGCAGGTGAATTACTTTTGATGCCTTCACTTCCAAGAAACTACATACCCAAAAACTGCATTTATCGTGAGAATCGTTGACGTTAATCGTATGTTTAATTGAGTGATTAAGGCCATTTTAATTTCTTCAGGTTAAAATTATAAACAAAAAATTTAAAAGGTTTTTTTTTAAAGTCGGATTTGGTAAAAGCTTCTCTCTCTAACCTTTCTAATTAAAGAGAGAATCCCTGACAGAAAACCCTAGAACCCTCCCAAATTCCAAACTTTAAATCCCCAAATATCTTCCCTAAATCTCTTCTAGATCATTGGAATTGATCCTAACACACCACCTCCTCTCTCCTCTCATCATCTGTTCCTGATCTGCCCTCCTCCTCGTCGAAGTCAGCACCACTGCCACTTCTCCAAACCCAACAGTCAATCATCACCAAGAACTGCCCAACCAAAACAAACTCGATAGCGCGGGGAGAATTCGCTACTCAGTTTAGCAATAACAGATCCTCATGATGAGCAATCAAACAAGTAGATTAAACAAATCACATAAAGCACATAATAATTTGTCTCAATTCGGGCAAACCTAATCCAGGGGAGAAAGAAGAGAAATATTATTCAACTAGAGAATATATAAAGTATTACACTTGTACCAAGAACCTATTTATCTCTTAAGCTTCACTAGAAGATAGCTAGCTGTTTACAATGGAGAGCTCTCAATCTTAACTCTTATGAAGTACTCTCTCTTGTGCTCTTCAATTCTCAGAGGAGTAGTTATATAAACATATATATAAATCTAGAGATAACCCTAGGTTGTAGTTTTGATCCATAAGTCATCCAATATATTCGGAATAAAGAGACACACGATAGGAGTCACACAATCTAGTTTGAAGTAGAAGTTGGGCTTGAAAAACCTCCAAGGCCTAAGCCAATACTCCGAATTCCATCCAGAGGGATGGTCGGTCAACTGTCCATGATGGACAACCGACTGGCCATGCTATTATTGGCTACTTGTTGTTTCTTCTTCTTCGACGATTGCTTCGACCTCTTCTCTTCATCATCTTCCACTCATCGAACTACAAATATGCAAGACTTAAAACCCCAACAAGGAGGAGGCTCTTTCTACCTTCTCCCCAATCCTCTACTCTTTCCCCGACATATCCAAAAGCTTTAGAGCTCAGATCTGGTATGTGCTCGATAGGTGCTAGTTGTCAACAGATCTCGGTTGCTGGACAAATCTCGGTGGAGCTCAACATATGTGGTCCTGAAGAAAATAATTTTGGGAAAAATAATTCTTATTCTTCTTGTTGTTCTTTATTCTTTACTGTATACATCTATATATATGGATTACATTCTTGGAGAAGAAGAAAAGAGATTGAGAGAAGATTGGGAAGATAAGAGATTTGGGGAATCTGTTTCCTATATTAGGAAACAGAATATACAATTACTATATTTCAACACTCCCCCTCAAGTTGGTGTATAGATATCGAACATGCCCAACTTGTCAACAAATTTCAAGAAGAGACGAGTCGAAACGACCTTGGTTAGGATATCTGCGAGTTGATTTTCTAACTTCACTTTGGATATCTCAATAACTTTCTCATCTAATTTTTCTTTGATGAAGAATCTGTCCACCTCTACATGGTTCGTCCTATCATACTGAACTGGATTAGCCGCAATATCACACGTCGCTTGACTGTCACAATACACCTTCATAGCTTTCTTTGGACCATAACCTAAGTCCTGCAACATGAATTTTAGCCATAAAGCTTCTGTTATACTTAAAGCTACTCCGCGATACTCAGCCTCTGCACTAGAGCGTGATACAATATTTTGCTTCTTGCTCCTCCAAGTAACTAAATTTCCTCCAACAAAGGTGAAATATCCTGAAGTGGAACGCCTATCGATTGTAGATCCTGCCCAATCAGCATCAGTATATGCCTCAACCTTCAAGTGACCATATTTCGCAAATAAGACTCCTTCTCCTGGGGCTGACTTAATGTATCTCATAATTCTCATTACCGTGTCCATATGTTGTTCCCGAGGTGCATGCATAAACTGACTTATCACACTTAAAGGATATGACAAATCTGACCGTGTATGTGCAAGATACATTAATCGTCCAACCAATCTCTGATATCTTTCCTTATCACAAGGCACTTGATCAGCTTTATTGCATAGTTTCAATCCTTCTTTCAATGGTGTACTAATCTGTTGACAAGCGGACATTCCAGTTTCCTTCAATAAATCCAGAGCATATTTTCTTTGAGAAAGAAATATCTCCTTTCTTGAACGAGAAACTTCAATACCAAGGAAGTATCTCAAAGGTCCAAGATCTTTCATTTCGAACTCTTGTGACAAGTAGTTCTTTAATGCCTCAATCTCCTTAGGATCATCTCTAGTTACTATCATATCATCAACATAAATAATAAGAGCAGTAATTTTACCTTCTTTCCTTTTTAGGAATAAAGTATGATCAGAATTACTCTGATCGTATCCATATATCCTCATTGACTTTGTAAATCTCCCAAACCATGCTCTTGGCGATTGCTTCAGTCCATACAATGCTTTCTTCAGACGACATACTTTGTTGCTCTGTTGGACTGGTCTGTTCGACCCTGGTGGAAGATCCATATAGACTTTTTCTGTCAATTCCCCATGCAAAAATGCATTCTTCACATCAAATTGCTCCAATGGCCAGTCAAGATTTGCAGCAAGTGACAGTAGAACTCGAATAGTGTTGAACTTTGCCACAGGTGCAAATGTTTTGTCATAATCAATTCCATAAGTCTGAGTGTACCCTTTGGCAACCAGCCTTGCCTTGTACCGCTCTATCGAACCGTCCAATTTATATTTCACTGTATAAATCCATCTGCATCCTACTGGCTTCTTCCCCGCTGGCAGCTCGACTATCTCCCAAGTCTCATTCTTCTTCAAGAACTTCATCTCCTCATCCATAGCTGCTTTTCACCTTGGATCGGCTAAGGCTTCCTGCACACTGTTAGGAATAGATACAGCAGATAATTGATTCACAAATGACTTATTTGATTCAGACAATCGGTGAGTGGACACATAATGACTCATGGGATACTTGACTTTACTAGTGGGATTAGGCTCGTAAGTGGATTTTGGGATACCTCTAGTAGTACGGTTTGAGAGTTCTCTTCTTGGAGCTTCGGACAGCGATGACGATTGGTTTTGGGGTTCTGCTGGGAGTAGAGATAGATCTGATGGTACTGGTGGTGGAGATAGTTCAGATGGTGCTGGTGGTGGAGATGTCTCATCTTCATGGAGGTTCGGCACTGACTGCAGATCTTCATGAAAATTTTCTTCCTCAACCAAGTCTTCATTCAAGTGATCGTCATTACTTACATCCTGATTTTCTCCCCTTATATCTGATTGTTCAGTTTGAATTGTAACCACTTCATCATAGGCAAGAGTTTGAACTTCACCTCGATACTCCCCCTGAAGTTCAACCTCAGAGGAAAAATACATCTCATCTTCATGGAACACAACATCTATAGTCACAAACATCTTTTGAGTTGGTGGGTGATAGCACCGATACCCTTTCTTATTCTGTGCATATCCCATGAAAACACAGCGGATAGCTCGAGGAGTTAACTTATTGCGTTCATGTTGATGAAGATGAACAAATGCAACACACCCAAATACACGAGGAAGCAAATTGACGACTTTTGGTGCATTCACAGCTTTATTTAATACTTGAAATGGTGTGAGGAAGTTTAGGATATTAGAGGGAACTCGGTTGATTAAGTATGCAGCAGAAGCAAGGGCTTCTCCCCAATAAATGAGTGACATATTTCCATGGATGAGAGAAGCACGGACCACTTCGAGTAAGTGTCTATTTTTTCTTTCTGCAACCCCATTCTGTTGAGGTGTATAAGAGCATGTAGTCTGATGAACAATTCCGTGTTCCACCAAATATTGTTGCAGATTTGAACTCAGGTATTCTCCGCCATTATCACTCCTAAGAACTTGAATCTGTGATTTATACTGAATCATAACATGCTTGTGAAATTTCTGAAACAAACCACTCACTTCACTTTTAGACTTCATCAAACAAATCCAGGTCATACGGGTACAGTCATCAATAAAGGTCACAAACCATTGGCTCCTCCAAATGTAGCGGTTTTGGATGGACCCCACACATCAGAATGAATAATCATAAAAGGTAGGGAGCTTTTACTTGGACTTGGAGGAAAAGAGACACGATGACCTTTTGCGAGTTCACACACATCACACCGAAAGGCAAATATATCCAACTTCAAAAATAAACTTGAAAATAATTTCTTCAAATAACCAAAAGAAGCATGCCCTAGACGTCGATGCCATAGCCAAATGTCTGATTTCTTCTTCTCATTTTCGGATCCTTCCACACTTAGAGCTTGAGTCAACTTGCTCGAACATTCAGATTCTAAATCCAAGTAATAGAGTTTTCCGTGCCTAACCTCATAACCAATCATCTTACGAGTCCGAATATCCTTAAACACGCAATGAGAAGGCCAAAAGACTATAATACAATGTAAGGCAGTAGTTATTTGAGCAACAGATAATAGGTTGAAATTCAAGGATGGCACAACTAGGGCAATATCTAAGGTTAGGTTGTTTGTGAGATGTATGGTACCCTCGCTAGTAACAGTGGCAGGATCACCATTGGCAGTGGACACAGTCGATTTAGTAGATGGTTGAAAATTTTGAACTTGACTAGAATCAAAAGTCATATGGTCGGTAGCACCCGAATCAATTATCCATGCACTATTAATAACAGAAACAGAAATATTAAATACCTTACCATCATTACCTGCAGCTGTGACTGATGTAAAGGCGAGTCCAATACTCTTCTCAGCTCTATCAGTTTGTCCCATGGTAGCGGCACAAGAAAACAACGGATCTGATCGACACAACTTGGCCAAGAACAACAACTAACAACACAACAAACAGCACCAACAGTAACACATCAAGCACCAACACCAACAAACACTAATCAGGGATCGGGAGCTCGGGAGGATGACAGGGAGGATCAGGATCGGGATCTTCTTCTTCCTCAGATCTGATTTGATCAATCAGCAACGCAGCAAACAACTCACTTAATAAATAGCAAGAGAGAGAGAGACAGCAGCAACAGTGAAGAGTCGACGGCCGGCCAAGGGGCGGCGGCGATGGCGACCAGGGGCGAGGTCGACGTCGCCGGAGCAACCCAGACCGAAGGAGGCTGGTGATTCAGAAGGGCTGACGGCAGTTGGAGGGTGAAGACCAGCAGTGGCAGCGGGAGCTTGGGTTGGATCTGGGCATGGATTGCGTCGGGTTTGGAGTCAGATCGGATTTGGATCGGGTTTCGGTTTCGATACGGGAGGAGCGAACGGAGGGGGGGCTGGAGGTGATGAAGGTTTGTTATTGTTGGGTTCTGCTATCGATCGAACGGAAGAGGAGAAGGGGGGTTCGGAGCTTGTGCTGGCGGCGACGATGGTGGTCGCCGAAGGGAGAAGAGGTGACGATGGGGGTCGCCGGATGGGGGCCAAGGTGACGGGGGTGGTCGGGAACTCGTCGGAGAAGGTGATCGGAAATTGGGTTTGGGGAAGATGAAGGTGAACGGGATCTGAAGATCTGTAGTCGACGAGAATGATAATCGGTGACGGGATCAGCAACGGGATCAGTAACGGGATGATAATCGGTGACGGGATCAGCAACGGGATCTTTGGATGGCGAGGAGGCAGATCTGATCACCTCTTCTTCTTCAATTGGCCTAGATTTGGTTAGGCTCTGATACCATGAAGAAAATAATTTTGGGAAAAATAATTCTTATTCTTCTTGTTGTTCTTTATTCTTTACTGTATACATCTATATATAAGGATTACATTCTTGAAGAAGAAGAAAAGAGATTGACAGAAGATTTGGAAGATGAGAGATTTGGAGAATCTGTTTTCTATATTAGGAAACAGAATATACAATTACTATATTTCAACAGTCCGAAATAAGGAGATTCCACTTACTGTTCTATGGACCAGAGCGGAGTTGGTTGGATCAGGGTTGTGCTTGACGACTTTCAGTGGTGGGTCGATGGAGGCCAGCTGTTTCAACTTGAAACCATCAATTGATGATGCAATGGATGGTCAAGTCACTCCACAGATGTCTTGAGTGAAAGAGGATCGATCTCGACCTATTCAGGTCGGATCAGGTGCTTCCATTCTTTGGAATGGAAAGCTTTGGGACCAACCTTAAGCTCAAACTTGAAATGATGGGTGACTCAAAAGTCAATGAGTATGATAATGTACACTTTTTGCTTGTAGGAGTGTAAGGAGATGACGAACAATGGTAACAGATGGTGTTAGGTTCTCAGTTGTTCTCGGTGGAGCTGGAAGGGCTCCACTCACCTGCTCCAAGTGTTTCTTCGGGTAGATCATTAGTCTCCCCTAAGGTAGGGGTGTATCTGTGTATTTCGTTATCAACACAACCAAATGGTATGGGTGTTGAATTGATGTATATTGGATATGGTTGGTATAATATTTTTCATTCTACAATGGAGATGTCATCGTGGGTCATAATTTGAGTCGAGATATAGTTTTTGAAGGCGGTTGTTCAAGCTATAGCACGATAATTGTTATTTCGTTGATTATTCGCTTATTTATAATGGTTGTAGCAATTTTCTTTGAGCTTGTAGAAGCGACATGAAGACTACAAACATTGCTAGCTAGCGAAGGTGTTATGTTTCTTTATGAGTCTGGGTGGAGTAAAAAAGGGCTTATTAACCTCCTCAGCGTTCAAGCTTTTCTTTGATTAGGACATTCGATCTTTCAAAGTTCGAGGTTGTGATTTACAAAGGTGTTCACATAACCAAGGAGGGTTGTGGGTCAATTTTTGGTTGATTATATTTGGGTATTGCTACAGATCAAATGTAATTTTCGTGATGTCACCGATATATTGGTTTGAGGTCTACTTTTTTGTACTAGAATTGAAATGCTGCATTGGGTTCTTTTATCTACTACTATGATTATGTGTTTTATTAATTTCTTATTAATGAAACATCGTGGGGCTTCTTACCCACAGTTTTAATATATATAAAAAAGTGTGGTTTGCTTGTGATCATGAGGTTTTCAGAGTCAAAGATGTTTGGAAAATTTTAATAGAAAACATAGAAAGTGAACTAATTATTCACTACCTAAACCATGTCCCATTTGTTGGATGCCACATGAAGTTTCCTATGTCACTTGTCGTGAAAATTAGCTAGTAATTCTATACAAAATCTCTTTGTCAATGTTTTTTTATAGTTATGCTTATATAAAAATGTGTTGGGCTAAATTAGGAAGGAAACGGGAGATATATATGTTAATATGTGCATGATTAGGATATTATGATCTACCTACGTATATCATTATATTAATGTGAGGTTGTTAGAATTGTTTTTTTTTCTTTTCTTTTTTTTGATAATGTATAGACTAGTGTATGTAATTAATTAAAGTCCATGTTAATTATATATTATATGACTGCTTTATTATGTATGTTTCTTAAATCAATCTTGGGGATCAGATATGATATCTTACATGTCATTAAGTTTCTTGGTTATACAAATGATTTGGTTATGGACTATGGTGTGTTAACTTATAGTTTACGATGATATATCCAACTACTCTTATACCTTTTTTAAATTGTACTTTTGGTTCCCAAGCTCCATTGTAGGAATTATTCTTTCTGAATTAGCTTGCTTGATCCTAGGAATCAAATCAAAGATAAATATGAATAGAACTTGTTCAATGTTTCAAGGTTTCAGAAGCTATATATACATACATCATGTATAAGACACTAGGAAAAGGGGAACCTATTGCTATCTTGGTTTTTCTGGTGGCTTCACTGCATGCCTAAGACGAGATGTAACTGAGAGTTGCCCGAATGATATTTTGACTTTAAATTTACTTATTTTTTTCAGGAAAAAGGTGGATAGTGGCCACCGTTTCATTAATTAAGAAATTAATGATACAAACCCAGAAAATTAGGCCAGACTACAACTTACAGACAGGAAATAAAACATGCATAAAGCAACATGATCCGTACAAACAACAAATCCCTCCAACAACTCTGGAGGGTGGGCCGACAAACAAGCTCTGTCCACCAAAATTGTATGTACGTCAGTTTAGCTTCGTACACTGCCTCCACGACACATGTACACCCACCTGGCAGGATTTTAACACCCGCCGATCCCTGCCTTCTCCTCGCTGGGGGGACCCCAACTTTGGGCCCAAGTCCCGCAGGCCGACTTATGACACCACGGCACATGCACAACCACCATCTCCACAACTCATCCTACAAACGCGCCAACAGATTCCACAACCGCTACCAAAGAGATAGCCATGAAGATGATACATTCACCTCTCTCACGATTGTGCTATCTCAGACGATTTCTCACCAAACAACTATCTTGCTCACCCCACCAAAAAACCATGCTCCAGGAGAGAGCCGTGGAGAGGATACCTTCACCTCTCTCACGCTCTTGCTCTCTCAGGCGATTTCTCACCACACAGACTTATCTCGATTCTTACTCCCAACAAGGGAAGGGCGACAGTGGCCTAAGCTAGAGGAAGCTCAATAGCCTGATAGTAGGCGCTGTGAAGACTGCATCGGTGGCATTGTTGGACTCCCAAACAACAACCACTGGCCTGGCCCCACGGGCTCCATACCGAACCACCGACCTCACACACTTAAGCCCTAGATCCATGGCGTTCGCAACAACAGGTGGGGAGGATGCTCTGGCACGACATAGTCGCTCCGCAACAGTTGAGACAAGCACCCCGAAAGCCGAGACAAGTGAGCGCACATCATGGAGGGACCCCATCTTCGGGCCCAAACTCCACAATCGTGCAAAACAACATACGACACCCTCCACACCACCCACACAAAGGCGTCGACACATCACGTCGTCGAAGAGGGGCGGCGCACCGAGAAGAAGAGGGACGGAGGGTAGCATGGCGGGGGAGTAGCACCGGGGCGACGATGGCGACACCAAGGCAGGAGACAGCCTCCCCGACTGTGACGTGGGGGGGTTGGGGGGGTGGTGCCTCTCTCGCCGTGGCCCAGATCTGAGGGGATCAGATTTGGGTCGTTGCCCTCGCCAGACGTGAGCGTTCGGCACCCACGCATGAGGCCAGGTGACCCCAATTTCGGTGCCAAGAGAGGAGATGGGAGCAGATCGGGAGGATAGGTCGATGACGGCGTCATCGTCGTGGCGCGTTTTCGGGTGGAGATGGCGGTGGGTGAAGGGCAAAAGGGGCGTTGCGTCGAACGGCGATCGGGGAGGGGGCAGCAAGATCCCGGCTGCCACCTCCTCCGAGCTCTCTCTAGATCTAGGGTTTTTGTTTTTGGATTTTTTTGGGGGATTCTCTCTCTAGAAAATCTAGAGAGAGAAACTCTAGGAAGTATTTTTTTTTTGAGGAAAAATGTGGAATAAAGCCACCCTGTTTCATTAATAAGCAGTTAATAAAACAACCCCGGTGTATCGGGAGGATACAATAGTACAAATCATGAAAGACAAAACAGTGCAGGAAATAAAAACATAAACTCCCAACAAAATCCTGGGGGTGGGTCGAATCCTCCATACAAAAACCCCCAACAAAACTATAGGAAGTATTTAGCAACATATTTAAGTTTACTTATTTGGAAAATGCAAATACTGATCTGTGTCAAGCATAAAGCAATTTTTTCGGTACTGACCAACTTTTGAAAATATTGACCAAACTAATCCACTTTCGAAAATATTTACCCAACTGATCCAGTTTTGGACACGTCACCTTAAAATGCTATTGACAATAATGTCATATATTATTTTGATGTCGTTGTTGCCAATAGAGGCATCTGTAAGAAAACATTTTTCTGTTGCCGCTATTGGAAGTAACGGTATCAGTACATCTCGCATTCATTTAAGAGCTCTCTGACTTGAGCAAAAAATTATAAGTGGAAACATCTTATATCTGATGCCGCTATACCTAATAACGACATAATTAGCTTGATGCCGCTATTGGAAATAGCAGCATCAGTATAATCCACAGTCAGTACTTCAAATTTCCTACAGGTGTATCAGCTTCAATCCCGATTTTGACCTTGATGCAGCCAGTGTCTCTCAAAACTCAAAATATAAAAGTTGTAAATATTTTTCTTGGTGTTCCATAGCATTTTGAATCATCTTGGAATTCAGATGATAGAGTTATGCCCAGATTACGAATCGATGTTGAAACTGCCCAGATCTGTTTAACGAGAATAAAAATTTGAAATCTTCTTTGAACTGATGTCGCTGTCTCCAATAGTGGCATCAAGTATTTTGATGCCGCTGTTGAGGATAGCAGCATTAGTTCAAAAAAGATTTCAAATTTTTATTCTCGTTAAACAGGTCTGAAATAAAAAATTTAAAATCTTCTTTGAACTGATGCCGCCCACTATCCCCAACAGTGGAATCAGGTATTTTGATGCCGCTGTTCGGGATAACGGCATCAGTTCAAAAAAAAATTTCAAATTTTTATTCTCATTAAACAGGTCTAAAATCAAATTTTGAAATTTTCTTTGAACTGTTGCCGCTATTTACAATAACGATATTAGATATTTCGATGCCGTTGTTGGGGATAGCGGCATCAGTTATAAAATGTTTCCACGCTTACAATTTTTTCCAAGTCAGAGAGTTCACAAATAAGTAGGAAATGTACTTATGCCATTATTCCAAAAAACAGCATGCGATTTTTTTTTACAGATGCCGCAATTGTTAGGATTATGTCTTGAATACTCGTGGTTCAGATTAGAAGAAGGTTTGATGAAGCACGGAGGTCGAAGCGTCGAAGAGAGTAGAAGATAACAGAGCAGCAACATTGCATGCAGAGTTGCGGTCGACTTTCCAAAGTTGCGGTCGACCGCACACCCGAACGTAGTTGTACAGGGTTTTGTCCGAGAGGAGGTCGGTCGACCAATCTTGTTGGACGGTTAACCGTGCGCGGCGTTGTGTTCGTTTTGGGCATAGATTTGTTAGGTCGTTTTAGCTCAATCTTCAACTCCAAGTCAGACCGTACGACACATATTCAGTTACTTTTTCTACAGGTTATATCGAATGACTGAGAATTAAGATTAACATAGGGTTCTCTTTATTCTTCTGCTATATATTGTTGTAGCATCCAATATGAGAGACAAGTACTTCATTGATATTTTCTTCATTACAAAGAGAGGCTTAAGAGAGAGATAGTTGTTGGTGAGTGAGTTTAATTGCTTGTATTGAGTGAATCATTAACTCCTTGTAATCTCTTATAGTTGAATATTATATATCCGTATATTTCTCATCCGAATTAAGCGAAAGCTAACCAGGATAAATTCTCGTTGTATTTGTGTTGGATTGTGGATCTAATTACTTGGGTGTTCATTAACTCGTCTCATCTATTTCGACTTCCTCGTTACTCTATTTAGTTCTGCTGCGCCACAGGGATATTTGTAGAACTCCATCCAAACAACTATTGGCAGCAATGACATATAAATAACTTATGTCATTATTGCCAATAATATTTTATGCTGACGTGACCAAAATTGGGTTAGTTGGATAAATATTTTTAAAAGTGGGCCAGTTTGATCAATATTCTAAAAAGTGGATCGGTACGGAAAAAAATTCTCATAAAGCTCACAAGATTCCTTCAAAGAAAATGTCCCACAAACATCTTTCTTCTGTTACAAAATTAACAAAGCCAAATTTGTAGGGTTAAAAAACAACTTTGATGTAACGGACCCTCCTTCTCCCCACCCTCCCTTCTCTTCCTTGAACTTTTTCCAGCATGCACCACCCTTACCCTCCCATCTCCTCCCTGATCGGTACCCAACCTCTCAGCTGCAACCTCACCCCCCCCCCCCCCCCCCCCCCCGTACAGCCCCTTTTCCATAGTAACAGACCCTCCTTCTCCCCACCCTTCTCCTCTTCAGTTTACCCCACTGCCTCCTCTTATGCTACCCCTTTTTCTCTTACTTCCCCCAACGTCGTGTCTAGCTCCTTTTCGTGGTATGGCTTCGTCAGCGCTGTCTGAGCTGGAGCTTAGTGGTTGTGGACCCACTGAGGGGGTCCTATACTAGAGTATGCCCCCCACAGTGCAACAACCCCCCCCCCCCCAACACCACAGTGCAGCAACTCCCCCCCAACACCACTCTCACCTCCGTCAACCATCCACCACCATCTACCTCCACAATACACCCACCCCCTCCTTACTTACCAACCAAGTTGACATCCACGCCTGCCCGTCCTACCCTAAACCAATGGTAGACCTCACCGAGAAGGGCAATAGGCAGCTTAGACGTTCCGATGCGAGTGCACACCGCAGTGCACATCATCACCAGGATGAGAGGCATCTTAGTCATCATCGCCGCTACTCATTGCCCCCCAGAGGTTGGGCCCATAGAGGAGGCCCTCTTACTGGCTCCTTCGAGCGTAAGAGTGACCACCTCTCAGGTCAACAATGCCCCTACGGAATAGACACAGGGTGCAATGGCCACAGTCTCACTGCCATCAATCCAATCCTACAAATCATTATCAGAGTCACCACCACCCTAACAGGGACCATCAAAACCCTCCCAGTCATCAAAGCCACCACCCCCACTATCACAGAGCTCCCCAAAACCCCACCAGACATCAAACAATGAACAACACACTTCGAAGGCTAAACCTGCGGTGGCCCAAGATCACCACAAATCACCCCTTACCCACATTCCCATACAACCCACTCTCAACCCTCCACAATTATCCCTACTGCAATCAGAGGTGGGTCAACCTCCATTGCGGTCAGGCGTTGACTGGACCCACGAAGGGGGTCCACAGAATGCGGTCATAATGGAGGGACCACTGGTGGAGAGTGGGGACCGTAAATAGGATGAACAGTGGATTCAAATTCAAAGAAAAACACAGAAAGACACAGCTGTTCCCCCCTCCCCCAGAATCAACCAGAACTAAGAAAGAAACAAAGAAAAGGGAAACGGAAACCGATACTGTGCTTCAATTGCGGTGACCTGGGGCATTTCCAACAGGATTGTACGAAAGATATTCGAAGTTTAAAATGTATGAAATGGGAGCATATGTCCTACGTTTGTACAAACATCAAGGCCTCCAACAATGATGACGATCGGCCGATGAGAAGAGGTCGATCACCAGACAACCCCACGGTAATCTGCCTGGCTAACAGCCTTGAGACAATCAAAAATGAAGAGAAGTGGCTCTGCCAATAGTGTGCCATTGCAAGAGTGGCAGCAGGGTGCCCATCGGATAACCATCTCCTCCAAGCTTTGAACGCCAAATGGCCAATGAGAGCTCATAGAGATTGGGTGGCTAAAAAGATGTGTCACCTCCAATTCCTAGTGTCCTTTCCCTCGCCGGAGAAGATGACTGAGGTTACGACCATGGGAATTGTGGATTTTGGGCACTTCAAAATGGAGTTTTTTCCATGGTCGCCAAGATTCGGAGCTAAATTGCCGCAAGGGAAGATTCACAACATACCGCTCCACTTCTGGAAGAAAGAGGCTCTACAAGAGATCATATCTGAGTTTGGTACTATTGAAGAAATCGACGACAAGACGGTGCGACGATCGGAGATTGTATCAGCCAGGGTTTTAATCTGCAGCCCATACATCACACTAATGCCAAGATTCGCTAAGGTGTTCTCATTCCAGGAGTCTTACCTCATCAGATTTGTACTGGATAAGCAAGAGGAGTTAGAGACGGGGGTAGCTCTGGCTATCTCTTCCCCTAACACAACACTCAGAGATGGTCAAACATACAAGCAAGTGGTCACGCCAGAGTGGGACTTAACCTTGGACGGAGCACATGAGATCAAGCGTGCGCACGTGAAATTATCAAAGTGGCTAGAGGTATGGAGGGGCACCAAGGCTAGGCGGCGTCGAGCCATGAACCCCAAGGTACTCCGGCACACAACGACGGTCAACTCCGTAGCCTCACCAAAAAACCCATCGGTCAAGAGATTCAGCAGATGGTGGTACAGCAACCAGACACAAAAAAAGGCAACTTTTGCAAACCCAGTACCCAACCTTGGAGCCTCCACCAAACAGAAAGCTCAAAATGGCAGTCAACCCTTAGCAGCTATGGAGGATAGACAACCAGGGGAGTAGGTGCGCCCAAACTTGGCCAATAGACGAGGTCGAGCACCAAAAGGAAAAAAGATGGAATCTTTTGGAAGAGAGCGTGGGTACCCTTTTGGGGAAGAAGATGAAAGAGGCCTCCATCGAAACCAACGAGCTGGTTTCAATCGAAGAGAAAGGCAGCCTTTTAGAAGAGGAACATGATTGTATGAAAGAAATGGAAGACTTTGGAACCTAGGGTAAGGAGAAATAGAAATATGGTGCTTATTTAGGGATGAAGACGAAGGGGGGAGGGGAGCTTTCGAAGCCATGGAGTTGGTCTCAAACAATGAAGGAAGTATGTTTAAGGAAGAGGAACAGAAATGTGGAAAGAAGAAGCCTGAAGAAGCGAAGGGAGTAGTCGTCGCTTCGATTTCAATGCCCACAACCTCGTTCACCAACTGATCACGAGGAGACGCGTGGCTTCCCCACGTGTCTCTCCTCGATCGATGAGTCAAGCAACGAAGAGACAAGTGAAGCTAGTGTCTCTTTATCGTCTATTTGGAAAATGGGCTTCGGCTATGGTGGGCCTACAGAGGGGATCATAACGGAGAAAGGCTTGGACTTCGGTGGGCCTACAGAGGGGCCCACTACGGAGTCAATATTGGATAAGCACAGTAACATTATGATTATTGATCAACCTAAGTGCTCAAGCCCAATGGAGTCAATTTTGGAAACTTTGGAAAAGCCCACTGTTATAGAGAGCCACTTGGAGGACGATGATCGAGAGGCAAGACTAAACCTAGAAGATGATTTTGTCTACTCTGAAGAGAAGTCAGATGAGTTTGATGACGTTGCACTAGATATACCTCTTGATTTTGTCCCATCCACCTTCCCCCCTACACAACCCATAGCCCATGTCCTGGCCCCTGCCCCTGATCGTGGCGACAAAGGTTTTAGAGTACAGAAAGTGGCTAAGAGGACTATTGGGAGTCCCTAGACGATTATCTGGACATCGCTGCGGCAGCTAAATCCTCTAAGACTAGCGTCGGAGGTACACGTTCCTTCTTAGCATCTATTTTTAATTTCATGTCTGATAATGAGATTTTTAGTCTAGCCAAAACATGTGGTCTCGCGGTAGGCGATACCGATTGGAATGCATTTCTCCTTAATAAGATTAGGGGGTGGGAGACCGATAGGGTTAACCTTATTTCCAACTCGACTTCCAAATTGAGTCACGATCACTTATTTATCTGTAGTTAATGGATGTTCTATTCTGGAATGTTAGAGGTCTGGGCAGACGGGGCAAGCGGAAAATGGTTAAGGAGGTCATCGTCAAATCCAAGGCTAACATTGTTGGTCTTCAAGAGACCAAACTTACACATATGTCTAGACTTAGTAGGTTGGGGGGAAATCGAATCTCTGAATGGAGAATGTCCCCATCTGTTGGGGCATCTGGGGGTATCGCTCTAGGATTTAATCCCGATACATTTTGGTGTCTAGAAGAGCTCTACGGGTAATTTTTATTGTCAGTCTTGCTCCCACGTAAAGCTGACCTGTGGACTCAGTCAATTACGGTGGTCTACGGTCCACACACTTCTGCCTCTAGGATGGTTTTCTGGACAGAACTAAAAGCGATTCAAGCACACTAGCCACACCCCTGGGTGGTGGGGGGCAATTTTAATATCATTAGATTCGCCTTAAAACACAGAGGCAGAGGATCCAGTAACTCTGATAGGGAAGCGTCTAATGAGGTTATCACAGATGTGGAACTGGTTGACATTTACATCTCTGATAGGCTTTTCACTTGGTCAAACATGCAATCGTCGTTCATTCTAGCTAAACTAGATAGAATATTGGTCTCCACTGACTGGGAGACCAAATTTCCGCTGTCTTCAACTAAATTACTTCCTAAACCCACCTCGGATCATGTACCTATTGTCTTATCCTCCAGGAAGATCAACCCAGGAAATCACCAAAGTTTAGATTCGAGAGAGCATGGTTAGAAATCTAAGGCTTCCACCACATGGTTTACGGGAGTTGGTCTTGCCCTACTAGGGGACTGAAGCGACTGCAAAATGGTGTGAAAAAATTAGAAGGCTTAGGGGCAAGCTCAGAAAATGGAACTGGACCAGATTTGCGTTGATTTGGAGGGCAAAAGACTCCCTTCTTGAAGGTACTAAGGAACTTGTGAAAACTGAAGAAACTAGAGATCTACTACAGGAAGAATGAAATAGGTTGCTCCAATTCAGACAGGAAATTGAACAACTCTATAGGCTTGAGGAAATCAAATGGCAACAGCGATCTAGAATTTTGTGGATCAAAGAGGGAGACGCGAACACAGCTTTCTTTCATCGAGTAGCTAGTACCCGACGTAGATCTAACCTCATTCACTCAATCCACTCGAACTCTGGTATGATCCAAGGCGATGAGGATATCAGAAAGGCTTTTCAGGCCCATTTCAAGCGCCTCTTTGGACAAAAAGCGAACTCGAGAGTCCCTCTCCATCACGAATTCTGGCAGGACCCGGCAGGGAAATCCGACCCTATGATGTGATCGATCCCTAGAAGCACCCTTCATTGAGAAGAAAGTCTGGGAGGCAGTCCAACAACTTGGAAAAGACAAAGTCCCAGGTCCAGATGGTTTTCCGATGCTCTTCTATCAGACATTCTGGGAGGAAATCAAAGGTGATTTGCTGAAGATGTTCGCCGAATTCTACGACCAAAAGCTCAAATTAGGGAGAATTAATTTTGCGGAAGTTGTGCTGATTCCTAAGAAAGAAGACTCCCGGTAAGTGGGAGACTTCTGCCCTATTAGTCTCCTTAACTTCTCTGTCAAGATCATTATCAAGACTCTCGCTAATAGGCTGGAAAAGGTGTTGGATGGTCTCATTAGTCACGATTAGATGGGGTTCATTAAAGGACGATGTATCCAGAACAGTATAGCCACGACTGAAGAAACTATTCACCAATGCCACACATCAAATGCTAAGAGCTACCTCATGAAGCTGGATTTCGAGAAATCTTATGATTTGGTTGAATGGGACTATCTTCTGGAAGCACTTGCTGGAAGAGATTTTGGGGATAGATGGATCAGATGGACTCACACATGCCTTACCACTAGCAGAACTGCAATTTTGGTAAATGGGGTGTCGGGCCACCCATTTTCGTGCAAACGGGGCCTCAGACAATGAGATCCGCTCTCATCCCTTCTCTTCACCATTGTAGTAGACGTACTTTGGTCCATGATGGCTAACTGCAGTAGAGCAGGTTGGATCGTACCGGTGGCCAATAGAGTCAATCGCCAAGGTTGCTCAATCCTCCAATATGCAGATGATACTCTCCTATTTGGTAATGGCAACCTCGGGGAAATAATCGCATTCAAAGGAATACTATATAGTTTTGAAGCTTGGTCTGGCTTCAGGGTTAACTTCCACAAAAGTTCCTTCATCCCCATTGCCCTGACAACAGAGGAGGCTCTAGAACATGCCACAATTCTCAATTGCTCCTCTGTTTCCCCATTCAGTACTCGGGATTGCACTAAGATCCGAGGAATCTCAAAAAGGCTGATTGGTTACCCTATTATTGACTGGGTTGAGAAGCATCTAGCAGGTTGGAAAGGTAAAACCCTATCATTGGGAGGGAGAGTCATGCTTATTAATGCAGTCCTCTCAAATCTTCAATCTATTATTTTTCCTTCTTTGAAATGCCACGATGGGTAATTCAGAGAATTGACCGGACTCGAAAATGATTTTTATGGAAAGGGGCAGACCCGGATCGAGGCGGCTATCACCTTATCAGACGGGAGAAGGCATGCATGAAAAAGACACATGGAGGACTAGGTATTATTGATCTTCGTGATATGAATCTTGTTCAACTGGGTAAATGGTGGTGGAAAGTCTTCCACCCTAATGATCTTCGTGATATGAATCTTGTTCTACTGGGTAAATGGTGGTGGAAAGTCTTCCACCCTAATGGAGAAGGGTGGCAAGATTTTATTCAGGGATATCTACATGGGAATGGAATGAGAATTTGGGCTTCAGGGTAGGCCTACGTATCGTATTTAGCTCGGTACTCTGAGTTTTTTTATTAACCCCTTATTAATAAAACAGGGTGGCCATACTCTACCTTTTCTTTTAAAAAAAAAAAAAAAAAAAAAAAAATCTTTCTGCTGTTCGAACGAAATCATCAAGGTAGAGGGGCACACATTTCGTGTATCATCCTTTTTACTCGAAATTTGGTGATCTTTAGGACTCGTCTTAGGCAAAATCCTGTGTATATTTGTTGTTCACGTCTATTTTTTTTCCGATAGGTTAATAGTTACTTGCTTACGCCCTCCAACCTAGTTGTCTTTTTTTTTTCTCTTTTTTTTACCCTTTTTTCAAGGAAAAAGTTTTTTAAAAAATATTTTTCTATTACAAAGCCCCATTGTTTTTTTGGAATCTGTCCAGACTAAATCTGGACAGTAAATCTCTCTTTTCTTATTATAACCTAGATTTAATCAGGGTCGTACAATTATACAAACCCTAAAGTATTTTTTTTCTAAATTTTGGAATGAAAAACATAAATGAAAATTTAAAAACCCCAAAAAAAAAGAAAATAAATGATGCTCCTTCGCTCTCGCATCCCGTATTTTTTATCTAAAATTTGAAGGGAAGAAAACAATACTGCAAGCGCTTCTCTTTTGTTTGAGAGGAATGCACACCACAAGGCATATGCATTTCTTTGAAAAAAAATTTCAACCTATTTCATAGTCTCCCTGCATTGAGCAAACTAGCACTCATTGTTGTTTTTCGTTTTCAAATTGCTAAATTTTGGGCATTTAATTGTAATTTATCAGGTGTCAGTGATAATATATTTTGTTATAGAAAATTCCTTTTATTTGTTATGTAGATTTTGATTATAAACGAACAACCCAATAAGGTGAAGACCTCTTGGGAGGAGCTGAGTCTTGAAGCTCGGCGGGCCTTTCTGTTCGTTTGGAAGAGGTGATGATCAGGGGAGGAGCTCGGCCCCTTCTTTTTGGACAAACTTGATCAGGTGCCCCCGCTGTATGAGTTCTTCGATCTCCTCCTTGAGAGCCCGACAATCATCCATGTCGTGGCCGTAGTAGACTATGGATATATATTATATACATAAAATATACATAAAGGGTTTTTGACATGTTCTTGATCATGTTTCTCAAATTTTATTGAAATATACATAAAATTTATGATAAGTTTCATGAAACTGTTTAGTTGGTTTCTGTCATATTGCATTTGCATTGTCACTATGATAGTTTACTATGATAGTTTAGTATTATTTTCTCCTAATCTTTGTGGTATTTGCTCATATTTTTTCGGATATCAAACTCATTCATAAATGATGGGATTATATTGATTTTTTCCCTATGTTTTTCAAACTCTTGCATTATTATTTTTAACGTTTTAACTGGTAAATGTACATTATTTAACATGTTCATCAAATTGCGTGCACCTGGTGTACGGCCAATTTTTCATTGCAAAAAGAAAAGAAAACCTCTGTATCTCTGTACGTTACTAAATGGACTTTTGTAATGAGTTTTATGGGCTTTTATGTAAAATATAAGCAGGCTGCTGATAAGGCCTATAAGTTACTGTGAAGATAACTGGCCCTAAATCAACCTGACCCATTTAGGGGGAATCTACTATAGGGGGCCTTTCATGAACCTAAGATATTCATAAATGAAAAGAGAGATTTAAAAATTTGCAAATTTCACTGACAATTAATCAATTGGCTCATGGAAAGATGAATCAGTAGTCATTACAAAACTAATTTCCATTGAGCTAGAGAAGCTAACAAAACCCCTAGCTAGATTTTGCTGCAATTCCATTTAAAGATAGTGAAGAGAACTGATACTGGGTGAAGCATTAATCTTACAGGTAAGTTGTTCATAAAAATCACCATTGAATGATTGCATGGAGTTTGGTCTCTGGTGGGCTTGAGCTTCTTTATCCAAGAAAAGTAGTATGTGGTCTTCGGCTGCACCTCACGGCAGCGTGCTATCAACTCTTCCATACTTAGCAAGAAGTCTGGGTATCACGGTCGATCACTAGGGGGTTGTATTTGTAAGCATACTACTCTTGGAACGGTGAACATATGTTTTCTAAATCTCAAAGCGAAAGTAGGATATTGTAAATTACCCTAGAGGAGGTGAGTACGGTGACTGTGCAGAAATTAAAAACTTAAAAAATGCGTAAAATAAGGAGATAGAGTTAGAGAAAGCAAACAGAGTAAGCACACAAGACACAACGATACAACATGGTTCGACCCCCATGTCTACGTCCACACCTCCTACTTGTAGCAATATATTCCCCGCTACAAACATTACACCATACTCAAAATCCCACACAGTAATTTCTCGGTATTCAGGCCGAGAGTCCTATTACACCCACAAGACTTTTATGATAAGCCCCGTAAACTCGCCGAAAGCGGAAGAAAAGAAAAACAAGCAAGATCTATGTCAATCTTGACTAAGAAAACAATAAAAGCTCACACTTTCAGATCGTTAATTGAATATTAAGTTCAGAAAAATAATAGTTGAAAGGGATGAAGAATAATCAGTGAATTCACCTCTATTTATAGAGTGAATAATTTTATCTTTCCAAAAACATTGAGAAGATATTCAAAAAATAATAGGTTATGCATAAGTATCGGTTGACCGTTTTTATAGCAGTCGACCGTCCACCTCAGTCAAAAGACAGAGAGATGGCCGACCATGTTGTGGTCGACCGCTAATTTGCCAGATCCAATTTTATTCGGTAAATTCACTTTATATCCTTCAATAACCAATTATTCAATCAACAATTCTTTACATGGTATTTTCTCACATAAACATAAATCTATATAATAAAACACAAAGAAAGCTATCAAGTGGCCCTCCTTCAACCCTCGCTAAAATCAAAGGCCCAAATTTAACAAAAAACACATCCCCCCCCCACCCCCCCCCCCCCCCCCCCCCCCCCCCCAAGTTCCCCCCCAAAACTCAAATTCAAATCTCCCAAAACCACTCATTTATTTATTTAATTCTCTCTCTCTCTCTCTCTCTCTCTCTCTCTCTCTCTCTCTCTCTCTCTCTATATATATATATATATATATATATATATATAAGGAAACATAGACTTCTATTTACAACTAATTATTGTCATACTATTCTAACTTGAGCTACATAATTGTTGATTTACTGTTTACAAGATTTTTCATATCCTGTATCATTCTGAAGATTACGGCACGTGCCCACGGGAAAATCTAGTAAATTTATAATATTTGTTGGCGTTCTTGAGGAATTAAAGCACATGTTTCTTGAGTTGAAATCCTTTTGATTTTTACAATCTTCTTTGATACTTTCCACTTTTGATTTCAAGCCTCTTTTATCTCTTTGTTTGATTTGCAAAATTCCTGTAGAACCTGTATATCTAAACTGAAAAATATTAGTCTCAATAGTATGTTTTGTACACATAAAACTTAGGGTTAACAATCTCCCCATTTTGATGTGGGCAAAAAGTACGTTAGAATTTAATATCAAATGCTCCCCCTTGATTCATGCTTATAATAATAAATTAAGTGAGTGCTCATGATGCAACTTATATGCATAAAAATAAAATATGTATGAAAACATGCACACATATGTATTAGGAAAAAATCATTTATCAAATGGAGATATGTTTAAAAAAATGGAAAAGAAAAGAACTATTTTTTCTCTTAACAACCTCATTTTGTTGGGGAGTGAAAGGACACGAGAACTCATGTTTTGTTCATTTTTCATTACAAAAGGACGTGAAGAGTCCATTTTGAAATTTCTCATCATGGTCACCATGAATTGTTACGATGGTAAGGCGTTTCTCATTTTCAACTCTACGACAGAATTTTTGAAAGATATAACGAGTATTACCTTTTTTGTGATAAAAAAGTAACCCAAGTAAATCTACTGTAATCATCAACAATAATGAAAGAATATCATACACTCCATTATTACATGTACATGATGGTCAAAGAAGGTTTGTGTGCAAAAGTTCAAGAGGTCTAGATGTTGATACCATTTTCTTAGGCTTGTGAGAGCTTTTGTTTTGCTTACTAAATTGACACGAGCCACAAGGTTTATCCTTCCCAGACTTGATTTTGGGGATTCCTCGCACAAGTTCTTTGTTGACTAACTTGTTTAGGTTGTCTATTGCCGTGTGTCCAAGCCGTTGTTGCCAAAGCCAACCATCTTCATTTCTAGCTACAAAGCATCTCATATTTTTTTGGTGCTAATTCATTAGAATTGATGACATAAACGTTATTGCAACGATTGGTAAGAAATAAGCAAGAGTTATTACTAACTAATACAGTGCATACATTTTTATCAAAAGTAACAGTATAACTTTTATAAGATAGTTGACTAACACTAAATAAATTATGTTTTAAGCCACTTACCAAAAATACTTCATTAATGGAGCAAGATGAACCAAAATTTATTTTACTCTGATCAATGGTTTGACCAGTGCTATTATCTCCAAAGATGATGTATTTTCTTTTTTTCCCTTGATAGTGATGCAAAATATTTGTTATCACCAGTCATATGATTTGAGCATCCACTATCAAGATACCACCGATCTTTAGTTTTGAAGCGTTGATGCACCTACAGTAAAATTAGTCGTGTAACTTTGGATTTTTGAATCTGTTATCTTAGACATTCATTTCCTCTATCAATAAATCATGATCTTTTCTAAATGACTCAAATTTTTTGGTAATCAATAGATTTGCATCTTTCTGCCTTTTATTTTTAGTAATACAAGAGTCATGTGATTAATTAGATATTCGCTTATATTGTTTCAGCTCAGGACTGAGTTTGTTTGCATAATCTTTTAGGTTATTACATATATCTACTAATTCATCATAGGTGGGTTCTTCGATTACATGTCACGCCCCGCTTTCCAAAAACACAGAATGCAAGCACGTGACATGGCCCAGCGAATGACTGGCGTCATCCATAGGCTGTTATTGATCCAACTCAACAATATGACAAGTAATAAAAACAACCACGCATGCATTGGTAGAATAATCACATAAATAACAATATTGGAAATTTAAGCATAAAAATAACCGACATCAATATAACCCAACATCTGGAAATTTAACAAACAATATTCGGGTCGAAGTCCACAATACAAAGAAATAGCATTTGTCCAATTTTATTAAAGTCATCAATTAAAACAACATTTATTTAGCAATGCAGTAAAACATCTCTTTCACCAATGCTGCTCTCCTAGTCCATCAAGTAAATCTCCTTGAATACCTGTAAGTTGCTCATTTAAAGAGAGGAAAAAGAAAGTCCTTAGAGCAAGTCGTGGACATGTAAGTGGAGAAACAGAGAAACAATGATAATAGTGGTATAGAAATGAATTCAATAAACGATGAAGTCAATAGTGTTGAACAATGACAAGGCAATAATAGTATAATATGCAATAACTATGATTTATCACGATAACGATGAACAATATCAATAATGGCAATAATAACGATAACACTGTTCATTAAGATAACAATATGCAATGATAATGTGATGAGAGCCTTAGGTCTATGATTCATTTTTAGTCCTAGCTAATGCACGTACTACTGTGTCCCATGTGTGCCGTACCACAGGTTCGATGCATACAATCAATTTTGCTTAGACTAAGGTGCTAGATTCTGTAGTTCATGTACCCGGGAATAATATTCAATAATGACCGATGACCAAATCAATCGAGATACTGAAGTCAGTAATCTGCAATTAACCGATGACCGATATAACCAATAGACCGATAACCGATAGACCGATAATTAGGGAAACACGGGTCCCTCTTTTGAGTACAGTCACTATGTCATCAACTACCCTAATCAACCCTTAACCCCGGCTTGATTTATTTCCTTTATTCAATTAACATACAATAATGCAATTAATAAGGGACGTTAGAAAAGGTGACAAACAACCCTAAGATCATGCAATATACTCTATACAATTAAATACACTAAATATAACATTATAAACACAATTGTATATTATAAAATATAGAATCCCAATTCTGGACAGCAGTAGGTTGCTGTACCAAAAATCAGAATTCCCGTCTCTACAGGATAGCAAATATGGATCCGTCAGGTGGTCTAGAAACTAAACTCCTGCCCAGTTCCAACGCATACTTAAAGTCTACATTCTGACAACGGTAGCTAGGTGAAATTCAGTGTTCTTTACAGATTTTAGTTTCTGGCTGGTGTCGATGTTGAATAATTTCAGTTGTAAGGGCAGTAAATAATCATCACAAAAATCAGTAAAAATAATTATTATCACCCTAAACATGTTACCTACAAATCTGGAATTTATCTTGGCCATATATAATCATTAGTCCACTTAATTTATTAGCCTAACATAGTATGTACATGAATCTGAATTTACAGCGCAGCTGTAGCAAAAGGGTCATAACTCGGGCGATATAAATCGGAATTTAAAAATTTCGGAGGCTATTGACATCTAGACACTTAGGGCTACGTTTCATTTTCAGGGAGCATATGATTTTAATAGAGTTATCTGGGTCGAAACAGCACAATAAGATTCAGGTTGGCGTAAATTCCAGAATAGTCAACATGTTCATTTTGAATAAAACAGTTAAAAGTTAAGAATGATAAATTGGAGTTTAATAATCATAAATCACAGCGAGTCAATCCTATGTGAACATGGTATTAAGGTCGATGATGCCCATAATTCTAATAATTACAATTCAACTAATTTATTAATAGCAATCACTTGAACAATCAACTAATTTATACACTCTACTATAGTCGTTCTTAATGTCATGAGATGAAATGTGATAATGATTTCCTATTCTTATATTCATTAACTATCTACATGGGTGCATGTAAGATTCCTATACATTAGAGGCAAAAAGAAGGCACGAAGTCGAGATTACCACTTGGATTCGCTCGTGTAAATCCGTGGTATCCCAACGATAGATACAATAATATTTTACGATATTAAGTACGGATCCACTTGCGGAACTCAATAAAAATATCGAATATGATACAATAAATATTCGATCTTTTTCTTGTAGACGATTCGATAATTTAGTAGAGAATAACGGGATCAAAATCTCAGGGAGCAATCCCAAGAATACGTGCAAAAAGCGCACGAAGAACAACCAACCAAGCAATTTACAGCTCCAAATTCCCACACCGGATCGGCCCAAAAATGAGACAGTAGAATGGGATTTGGCATGCCAAAACACTGAACACCAAAACCAGCGAATCAAGAAGCTTCCTCACAGCGGATCTGGGCCAGAACACGGAACAGCGGTGCTGGATTCGCTGTGGAAAAACACGGGACAGCGATCAGCTTTGCTTGATCGCACGGATCTTGATGCGATCCGATGGTCGAGATCGAATCCCGCCCAACCACTGTTTCTTCTTCTTCATCAAAACAAAGAGAGAGAGAGAGAGAGTGCAGTGGCGACCGGCAGGCGATGGCTTCGACGACGGCGCTACGTCGAGGAGCGACGCGGCGATGGGGTAGCACGGCGGTGACGGCTGTGGCGGCGCGACGTCGAGGAGGAGCTCGTCGCGCATGGCTCTGTTCGGGGTTTGAAATAGAGGATAAGGGCAAGGGGTTGGTAATGGCGGCTGTGGGTTGTAGACGACGGGAGGGGGTTGAAGAGCGAACGGAGGTTGAAGACGACAGGATTAGAGCTCGACGGTAATGGAATAGCGAGAGGGAGGCAGAGTTGTGGAGCCATGGTGAGGAGTGGCTGTCGACGAGGAGACGGTGCTGGCGATGGACGCGAGGAGAGGAGCGGCGACGGAGTGATGGCTGTCGACGAGAGGTTGGGTGAGGTGGGGCGGCGGCGCAGGGGAAGCCTGCGGAGACGGAGCTCGAGCGGAGACTGGCGGAGGGGTGGCTAGCTTCAACGTGGGTGGATGAATGGGGAAGACGACGGCTTGCGGATGACGAGGGGAGGTGTGGGGGGCTCTGCGATGGAGGGCAAAGCGGGAGGAAGAGTAGAAGCTTCGAAGTGGTTTCTCTAGCTTTTGGTTGAAGACGGAACGGAGAGGGGGAGTGAGCGGGAGGTTGAAGGAGGGAGACGAGTAGTGCTCTGGGTTTTGGTTTTGTTTGGTTGGTTTTGTTTTTGGTTGTTTGGTTTTAATCAGAGAAGAAGGGAGAGAGAAAGAGATATTATATTATAATAAAGGTATAAAATAATATAATAGTAAAGAGTAGAGAGATAGTAGGAGAGGGAGTTACGGGGATCAATAACTATTAGTGGAGGAGAATTAAAGGATATATTTTAGGGAGAGGGGGTTACGGGACTACAATTAATTGGCTAATTGTGGGATAGTAAATTGGGGGTTACTTGATTTAGAAGAGAGATTTAGGGATTAATTGTTGGATCTGGTCAACAATGGAGTTTGGGTTTGGGTTAGCGGATCAAGACTCAATAGGAGGTGGGCTTGGTCCATGGGCTCAAAACAATTTAATTATTTAAATATAGAGTTGGGCTCAAAATAAATAATTAGACCATTGGGTTTAATTTAAATTACTAGGCTTATAATAAAAATTGGGTTCCAGAACATTTCAAATATTAAAATAGTTGAATAATCAAATATTGGGCTTCACAAAATAGTTTGAATAACATATTAAATTAAAAGAGAATAGTTTAATTTAAAATACGGGAAAATACTTGAAAATACAAATTAACGGAAACAGGGATTACATTACATCTTCTTGAAGTGGTGAGAGCCATAAATCCGAAGTCGTTGAGTCCTTTCTCTTCATCACTTGAGTCTGAATCAAGCAATGTTGCTTTTGGTGCCTTCTTTCTGAATCCTGGATTGGAATTGTAAGTTTTGTTCCTATCTTGAGAGAGATGACAGTTTGCACGGATGTTCATGCCTTCTTGCATTTGTAGCATACACCATCATTGTCTTTGTCTCTTCCTCTCTGAAACCTGCCATATTTTTTATGTTTGAGGTACTTATTGAATTGTTTGGTTAGCAGCGCGATTTCTTTGTTAGATTCTTCGTGATCTGATTCTGATTTTGTTTGTCGTGAGGTTGTTGCTTTCAAGGCTATAGTCTTCTCTTCAGTTTTAGGAATGATTCTAATGTTCTGCCGGTACCTCTTTGTTTCTGCCATCTCCATCTCATACGTTTTCAATTTGTACTGAAATGTATAGTAGTTGAATCCTCTCTCTACGAGTGTCTCCCTCATTGCAGCAGCTTTGATATAACATTCAGGTGTGAAATGGCTCATGAGTTTTCCGACATTTCGATCATCATCTAAGCCCTTACCTAAGCTCTCAAGCTACTGGAATCATAAGAAAAATATTAAAAAACATAAAGTAACTTTTGTCTTTACATCGATGCGGTTCCTTCATGACGTTTTAACATATTGTTCTAGATTTCGTAAGCTGTTTTGCAGTTGCGCCTACATCGCATCAGTTCTTCATTGTTCAAACCTGCGTAAAGTGCTGTCATGGCTTTAGAGTTTGCAGTTTTTAGTGATAGTTCAACTACTATGAAGGTCATCTTTCCATCATTAACAGGGATATCCATTTTGCTTACGCAAACGTTCCATACTTTTTCTCCAAGCATCTGCAAAAAATGAGACATGCAAACTTTTTAAACATCATAGCAATTTCATCAAAAGAAGGGTGAACATGTGAGACTTGGTCTAATGGAGTTGGATGACTCTGATGTGTACAAGTATTCTGAAGGAAGGATTTCGGCCAAGGGACATTTTTCTCTTAGCTTTTAAGCTATTTATGAGCACTTCGCTCTGATACCACTGTAGGTCACCCTACCTTGGGGGGGGGGGGGGGGGTGAATAGGGTGATTGTGCGAAAATTAAAACTTAAAATAAATGCGTAAAGTAAGGAGATAGAGTTAGAGAAAGCAAACAAAGTAAGCATGCAAGACACATCGACATAACGTGGTTCAACCCCCCAGATCTACGTCTACACCTCCTACTTGTAACAATTCTCCGCTACAAGCGTTCCACTATACTCTAAACCCCGTATAGTGATTTCATGGAATTCAAGCCGAGATTCCTATTACACCCACATGACTTCTATGAATAAGCCCCGTAAACTCGCTGAAGCAGAAGAAAAGAAAAGCAAGCAAGATCTATGTCGATCTTGACTAAGAAAACAATAAAAGCTCACACTCTCGGATCGTTGATTGAATATTAAGTTCAGAAGAATAATAGTTGAAATTAATGAAGAATACTCGGTGAATTCACCTTTATTTATAGGGAGAAGAATTATATCTATCCAAAAATAGTGAGAATATATTCCAAAAATAATTAGTTCTGCATAAGTATTGGTCGACCACTTTTATGAGCAGTCGACCGTCCCCCTCAGTCCGAAGACAGACAGATGGTTGGTTGATTGACTCAATTTTGCACTATGTTGTGTGGTCGACTGTGTGACAGTTGACCGACCATATGTGCGGTCGACCGCTAATTTTCCATATCCGATTTTATTCGGTGAATTCACTTTATATTCCGTCCATAACTAATTATTCAATCAACGATTCTTTACATGGTATTTTCATACATAAACAGAAATAAATTCAAAATATTTGCTGGCTTTCTTGTGGAATTCAAACACATATTTCTTGAGTTGAAATCCTTTTGATTTTTGCAATATTCTTTGATACTTTCCTATTTTGATTTCAAATCTCTTTTATCACTTTGTTTGATTTGCAAATTTCGAGATTCTGTATATCTAAACTAAAAATATTAGTCTCAGTAGTACGTTTTGTACACACCAAATTTAGGGTCAACACAACAGATAAATAAAGTAATAGATCTACTTTCCAAATTTTATTAGAAAGACTCTAGCGAACTTATACATCTACTAGGTTTGCCCGTTGACACGTGCCTACGGTACGTCTTCGGAACGGTGCACCTGGTTTGATTATATAAAATAGTTTTGGAGTCCAGCAAATTAAATGAAGTTGTAAACATATTATATAAGGAAGCAGTATATCTACCTTTAAGCTCAATCATCACATTCTTGATCATTAGCTTGAACTTATCTGGAATGCATATAGTTTGTTAGAAACATTGCATAAAGTTTTTTTTAACTTCAGCATCACTTTTAGATACTTGTAATAGTTATGGGACATTATCATATAGGTTTTATAGAGCTTACTTTAATCCCATAACCACTATGAACATGTCTAAATATAATGGTAACGCAAGTGCATGTGTGAAGGTATCTACAATACCAATAATCTAAAATTTGTTTATCTGATAGTTTGCAATTGATATACCTCTTATTATTATTTCAACCAAAATGAAATACATGAAGTTCTCAAAACTCTAAACCAAGCTAATTATTTCTTTTATCTCCACTTTGTCTCCCCATTGCACCTTTATTAAAAAAAAAAATCAAAATGGATAAATAACAAATTTACTTTAGCTGTCTTTCTTGAGTGGAGAGTTTGCACTCTTCACTGGTAAACTCCATTCATCCCAATCCTATATATCCAAACATACACTAAAAGTTCTTATATGTTATGTTATCAATGGTTTAACCAGTGAAGGGAACACTTCACGATAGTATTTTCTCCTGTAGTAAAGAAATTAATGTTGCATATTTGCCAAGTTATTTTAGGTTGCTGGTCAGCTTACATGTCCTGCTATGGTTTGGAAGCCCAAATTGAGGCCACCAAATAATCCATCTCTCACTTGCGTACACCTTAAATCAAAACTATTAAAAAACTCATCAAATAAATCACCAAATTAAAAAAAATTTAACTCAAAAATAAAACAATCATACCTCTCTGAACTTAGTCCCATGCACACACAAAATTCGACTCAGCAAAAAACTGAGTAATCCCCTGCACACACAAAATTAAAAATTAGAATGAGAATTCGGTTAATGAGATGAAATTAGGGTCGCCGCATCGCATATAGAGGCTCTCGATTCGGTGGAGGGGAGTCACCGATACGGAGTCGCTTGATATTCGTGCTCGATTTGGTGGAGGAGACTCACCGAAACGGAATCAGCAGCGGATCATATATCGACGACGACCTCTTCATTGGGGTTCGACATTGGATTTGGATTTGCTTTGAGATTTTCAAATTTTCAAATTTTCAAAATTTCCAAATTTTAAATTTTAAATTATTTAAATTTGCAATTTTTTATTAAATTTTTTTAAAAATTTTTTGTATAAATTTTTTTAAAAATTATAATTTTTAAAAATCCTAAAATTTTTTTTAAAACTAAAAATTTTTTAAATATTTTAATTTTTACAATTTTTACAATTTTTATTTTTAAATTTTTTTTTTAAAATTTGTTAAACTTTTAAAATTTTGAAAATTTTGAAAATTTTGAAAATTTTATATTTTAAAAAAAAATTTAAAAAATTTAAAAATTTTATTTTTTTATTTTACATTTTAAAAAAAATTATAATTTTTTAATTTTTAATATATATATATATATATATAAAATTTTTTATATGTTTTTTGATTTTTTTGAATTATTTTTAAAGTTTTAAAATTTTTAATTTTTTTAGTTTTAAAGTTTTTTAGTTTTTTAATTTTTTGATTTTTTTAAAAAAAATTTAAAATTGTATTTTCTTAATTTTTTGAATAGGGGAGAGAGAGAGAGAGAGAGATAAATTAAATAAATAAAGGAGTTATTTTGGGTGGGGGATTTGAATTTGAGTTTTTGGGAAAAATTTTTGGAGGAAAAATGTGTTTTGTGAGGTTAGATCTATGCCTTTAATTTTTGAGGGATTGAAGGAGAGGCACTTGATAGCTTTCTTTATGTTTTATTATATAGATATTTGACTCAAAATCTGCTTGCACATTTATATAGGAAAAGTCTTTATAAGGCAACTCATTTTTCTTCGATGAACAACCATAGAAGTAAAGAGATGTAGAAGGTGATTTTTGTCGGTTCTCATAATAGCACAATAATAAACTAGTATAACCATGTGCAATATTGCACAAAATTTTCAAAAATAAGAAAATAAAAAAACTTATTTAATGTTGAAAAAATCATATAATAACATGTATACAATTGTGGAATATTTTTAGGTTTGAATAACAGATATGATTCTAGTTTAAAATTTATAAGGATACAGAGCAAGTGGGAGGTTTACCTTTACCACTGTTATCGAGTCGGTCGAGTCGGATCCTACACTACCGAACTCGAACATATTTCTCTACTGGTCCAAATATTGGACCCAGATCCGACCCGTGAGAACTAGGTCCGGGGCCTATTAAAAAAATGCTACCCATCGGGTCCGGGGAGCGGTGAGTGTGTGGTGTCGGTCAGGAGAGGGAGGTTGGGCCTGCTACTTCTTTTCTTCTTCTTGCTTTTTAATTTTTACTTTTTTGGTTGGGGGGGAGGGGGTGTCCGGGTTCAGTCCATTTTGAGCTAAACCAGACCCGATCCGAAAATATGAAGGGGTCCTATTTTAGGACTCGAACCCTACCCACAATATACCAAGTCCAGGTCCGGTTCGGGTTCGCGTCGGGTCTATTTTTAACGGACCCAGACCTGATCCGAAAATATGAACGAGTCATATTTTAGGACCCAAACCCTATTAACAATAAACCAGGTCGATTTCATTCCAATACCATGTCCTGGTATGTTTCGAGATTCTGATTTTGTGACAGTGTTAGTTATCTCCTACATTTGCGTTTTTTTGTTTTATTTTAAAAAGAAAAAAGGAGAAAAAAATATTTGGATCAAAAGTGGTCTTAGCATAATATATTGTATAGATAGTATAACTTTATACAATATTACATATAACTTTTAAAAATGAGAAAATAATAAATCTATTTAAAAAAAAACTCATCTAATAGAATCTATACATTATTGCATGATTTTTATGTTTGATTAAGGGATAAGATTCCAATTCATATATTGGATGGATCAAGAAAGGGGAGTTGTCTCCGTTGCTCTCATTTTTTTTTTATTTTAAAAAGAAAAACGAAGGCGAAAAATTTTAGACAAAAATGATTTAGCATAATATATTGTATAGATTAGAAACAAAAACATCCGGTTTAGAATAAACATCGATATAAACAATGACACAAATTCCGGGTTTTAGTTTCTCTTCTTAGTTTTCTACTTGCAAAAATAGAGGCAAACTAAATCAAGTAACTGTAATAGAAAAATCCTATATGGTCAAAAATTAGATTTATTCATTCTCAAACAATTAAAAATTAAATGGAATGATAATTGAAAATCAATACAAAAACGAGGTGATTGAAGAATCATTTCTTTTCCCGTATCTAATTGGAGAAAACAAAATTTCAAAAAGGGGAAAAAAAAGAAACACAAACATATTTACTCTGATAATTAATTCAACAATTATCTAATTATCTTTTAGTATTTCTGTTTTAAATTAGATATTGTATGATTGATGTCATTTTCTTGCCATTCTTTAGTCTTTATCTATACGAAATGGTCCAATGGTCCAGTCTATCATCGCTAAAATCTACATATCCTTCCATAATTCATTAAAAGTGATGTAGCATTCCATAATAATACAACCACAATGCAGCAATCAGGGCCGGCCCCCACCGTGAGGCTGGAGAGGCAGCCGCCTCAGGCCTTCGATTTTTTTACAATTTTAAGGCCCTCCAAAATTTGTATTTCTCTTGTAAATATAGGCACGTATTTTATGCGTAAAAAAATATATTGTAATTAAGGGCCCCAAAAATAATTATTTGGGCTTTTTTACCTTGGGCCCCCGGGAACTCAGGGCCGCCCTTGGCAGTGATACATAGATTCTAAACCGCATAAAGATTTGAATTTTTTACCAAACTATCTCACTTTTTGTAAGTATGTACGAAACTATCCCTGTTTGAAAAGTTAATACCAAAACATCCCTGTCGTTAACGGGGTTAACGGCCTTGGTAATAATAGGCACGTACGTTAACTGAGTTAACGTGTCTATACTTAGTGATTTTTTATGTACAAAATATTCCTGTCTGCTTGTTTGTGAAGATAGACATACACGTTAACTCAGTTAACGGCCTTGGTAAAACAAGGCACGTTAACTGAGTTAACGTGTCTATACTTAGTGATTTTTTATGTACAAAACATTCTTATCTGTTTGTTTGTGAAGATAGGCATATACGTTAACTCGGTTAACGGCCTTGGCAAAACAAGGCACGTTAACTGAGTTAACGTGTGTGAGTATCTCCAATTTTCAGAAATTTTCAACTTCCTGGAAACTTGAAATCTTCACACTCGTTAACTCAGTTAACGGCCTTGGTAATAATAGGCACGTTAACTGAGTTAACGTGTCTATACTTAGTAATTTTTTACCCACACCCCTCTTTGAGGTAGTGCTCCATACTGTCCCAACTACAAACGTTAACCCCGTGAACGCGAGTGGTTTAAATACTACCGCTAACGGGGTTAATGAGTCTATATTGGATGAGTTTTTCTGTAAATCCCCACTTAAGGAGAAAAGTTGTATCCCCATCAGCACGTTAACGGGGTTAACGCTAGGGAAACTACTAGACTCGTTAACTCCGTTAACGACAGTAATGTTTTGGTATTAAATTTTCAAACATGGATAGTTTCGTACACACTTACAAAAAGTGGGATAGTTTGGTAAAAAATTCCAAAGATTTACACGTAGAGAGATTACTTAACAAAGAATCTATTAAACTTCACAATTTCTGTATTTAGTAATTACACGAGTACCAACGGTATTTGATATCTTAGATGTAGAGCGCAGTGACTAAATTAACCACGTACGATAGATAGAGTTAGTGCTCTTGAATTTTTACTCGGTTGCTTCTCAAGAAAGCTGATTTTCGCTTCATTATTATTTAGGAAAACAACGTATAAAGAAAAGAAAAATTAGAGTGTAACCTAAAAGAAACACGGTTCAAATTGAAATATTTATTGAGACTATTTAACTATTGGCTGAATGCTCATGGTTAACTTTTAGTAGATAATTGAAATTAAGTTAGGTAGAATGATTTTGACAATTCACCCAATTTAGAGAGTCCCTCCAAAAGCTGCTCTATGATTATCCAGAGTTAACCTCCAACAATTTCGTATAAGAGTTGAAATCTAGAGACATCTTCGAATCTATCCTTAATTTGTAGGGTATGGAAGAAGTAACCCGACATTACTAACAGCCACACAAAAAGATGGTCTACACTCAAAGCATCAATCCCTGGCTGTTCTCGTCAATAGGACAACTATTGTTTCACTTGTGCATGCATGAAAGAGAGAGAGAGAGAGAGAGAGAGAGAGAGAGAGGGGGGGGGGTTGAAGAAAGAAACAACTCAATGCCCACTTGGGCATAAAAAATTTATGAAGTGAAAGAAGAAGCTTTTAACATCTCCTCAAAACCTATACCTCCACGATTTCTCGAGCAGATCATGTATGAGGCATAGATTCTGAGGAAACCCGAACGCTTCTTTGGTTACTTGTTTAATTTTATAGAGATTTTATGCTTAAATGGACATAAAAATGTTTTTAAGCAAGTATCCTATGCATAATTATTTTGATATTCAAGCTGATCATGTAAGGACACAAGTTTTCAGGAGCTAGATCCGGAGACTCTTTAGCCATTTCTTGATAGAAAGTATATGCTCAAGTGGGCATAAAAGAGTGTGTGTGAGAGAGAGAGAGAGAGGAATTCAAAATGTCAATTTTGATGTGGGGGGAATTGATAGAGGTAGCACTAGAATGAGTGGTGGTAGGAGAATCAAGAATGGCATTGTGTGTGATGCGGTCCATGGGAGTCTATGAGCCACTCATCTAAGGAAAGGTGAAGACAAAGTAAAGAATAAGAGAGAAGAGGGAAGGGGGGACAAAAAAGAAGGCAAAGCCAGAGAGGATAAGTGCAAATCCCACATGACTCGGAGTTGATCATGATCTGATATTTGCAAATGAGTGAGTGAGAGAGAGAGTGTGCGCGCTTGTTTGGGAAGAAAAACAGGTCGGCACTACTTTCTTATTAGTAATATTTTCCCTTTTTTCTGATAAAGGTAGAGCATGACAACTGTATTTCATTAACAAAAGTAAAATTTAAAAAAACATGATCAGTCTCAAAAGTAATCAGAAATAATCGAAAAAAAGCAGAAAGAAGTTCAATAACCCCCAACAAGTAATTAACAACCATAGTGGTTAGTTTAATAAGCAAGTAGTGCTACAAACGAGCTGAGTCGAGCCGAGTATCTTGAGGCTCGAGCTTGGCTTGTTAAACAATCGAGCTCAGTTTTCAAGCTCGAGCTTGTCTTGAGCCGAGCTTTGACCAAGTTCGAACCGAGTAGTTAGCGAGCTTAGCCTAACAATTACAGCAAGCTCAAGCTCGAGCACGGCTCATTAAGCTATCGAGCTCGATTTTCAAGCTCGAGCTCGTCTCGAGCAGAGCTTTGACCGAGCTTGAGCCGAGTAGCTCGATTCGTTTGCAACCTTATAAGCAAGCAAGTAAACATATAAAGCTGGATAGTACAACAAATAAGGCTACAGTAATCCAAAAGACCTTTAACAACCCTAACAATAGGCAACACTAGTTCTCTAGTCCAAAGTCGGCCAATGGAACTCCTCCTCATCGACCCAACGATGCTCCTTGTAAACCTCGGAGACCTGCCTCCTAATAGCTCTCAAGCAGGGGCAGAGCCACACCCATGCCAAGGTGAGCAGCCGCTCCCTCTGAGTTTGGGCAGGCTCGTTATATAGGCCTAGGTTTTTTTTTTAATGGAAGCCCATGCTGCGATCCCCCTGAACTTGGCCCAAAAGTAAGAGCCCACAACCGCTCCTCACACCACCTGACCCGCTCCCTCTTCTTCAGTTCTTCTGCTGCTCTCTTCTTCATTTTATTTTCTTTTTTCCCGATCTCCTCCGAAACAAAGCTGACTAGCTCCAAATCCAAACCCAGCCTTCAATCCCTGTCTCAAATCATCCTCTCCCAACCTCTCACTACCATCTCTGCCGTCTCCTCAACGCCGTTATCGTCATCTCCAAAGGCATCGAAGTCACTCATCTTCGAAGGTATTGAAGTCGCAAGTCGCTCATCAGTCATCTGTAGGATAATGGCTCGATTCTGGTATTTGGTATCTGTAGTGTTCGAAAGTTTCAGAGCTTCAGTCGACTGGTGGTATGGGACAGTCGACTGTCCAGAGAGGAGTTTTCGAAGACTGAGAATACAGCAGTAGCAGTCGACTGTATGTGGGAGTCAGTCGACTGTCCCGGAGGAATCAGTCGACTGGTATGAAGACCAGTCGACTGTCGGCGGGTTTTGGATCCAGAATAGGCCCAATTCGAAAGGCCCAATAGTTTCCCTATAAATACACCCGTTAGGGTTTTGTAAATTGTAACACCTTATTCGGATTTCGAAGCCGTCATCTCTTGTAAAGGCTTTGTTTGCCAATTGGAGATCATAGTAAAGAAACCCCAACCGCCCCTTGTGGATGTAGGCATCGTTTTGCCGAACCACGTAAATCTTGTGTTCTTGTGTTGCTTGTTTTTCTGTTTTTCTCTCGCTGGTTCTCTCTTTGTTTCCGCGTTGGTTTGATAGTTGGTTTGATTTGTATTCCGCACAACAAGTGGTATCAGAGCTGTTGGTTCGACCTAGAGGGAGATGGCGGGTGATGCAGATGCAACCAAGGATGTTGTGGGATCAAGTTCGTCAAGAACAACGATTCACAACGCAAAATTTGAAGTTGAAAAATTTGATGGGACAAACAATTTCGGGATGTGGCAATGTGAGGTGTTGGATGTTCTTGTTCAACAAGAACAAGATGTTGCTTTGGAGGTAGAAAAACCTAAGGATATGTCCGAAGCAGATTGGAAGAAGTTGAATCGAGTTGCGTGTGGGACTATTCGGCTCTTTATTGAGAAGGCTCAGAAGTACGATTTGATGAGGGATACCGTTGCTGCGGTGTTGTGGAAGAAACTCGAAGACAAATACATGAGGAAAAGTTTGGAGAATCGGCTGTATTTGAAGAAGAGATTTTTTCGCTTCACCTATACGGAAGGTATGTCTATGAATGCTCATGTTGAATCATTTAATAAATTATTGGCTGATTTGTTAAATTTGGATGAGCAAATTAAGGATGAGGATAAAGCCCTAATTCTGTTGAATTCATTACCTGAAAGTTATGATCATTTAGCAACTACTTTATTATATGGAAAAGATACTGTGAAATATGAAGATGTTGCAAATACTTTGTTGAATAATGAAACTAGGAGAAGGGATAAAATGGTTGATAGAGAAACTTCTGAAGCTTTGATTGTAAGGGGCAGGACTGAGACCAGATCTGAGTCCAAATCTGGGAAAAAGGGAAACAAATCTCGTTCCAAATCGAGAGGAGTTTCGAAGGACAGGAAAATACCGGCCAAAGATGAATGTGCTTTCTGTCATGAAAGGGGGCATTGGAAAAAGGATTATCCAAAGCTACGAAATAAGGAAAATTCGACTGCAAATGTGACTGTTGATAATTTAGAAAGTGGCGAGGATCTTTCCTTTGCACTTGCTTCTAGTCCCTCACTTTATCAAGAAGTATGGTTTCTTGATACAGCAGCCTCCTATCATATGTCTTGGAAAAAGGAGTGGTTTACTTCTTTGGAGTATATGGATGGTGGTGTAGTTTTGATGGGAAATGATGCGCCTTGTAAGAAGGTAGGAATCGGGAAGATTGAATTGCTAATGCACGATGGTCTTATTAGGGAGCTTTCAGATGTATGGTATGTTCCAGATTTGAAAAAGAATCTGATTTCACTAGGTGCTTTGGAGGCCAGTGGATTGAAATTTGCTAGTGAAGGTGGCATTCTGAAGGTGACTAGCGGATCACTCGTGGTGATGAAAGGGCAAAGAAAAAGGAACTTGTTTTTCTTGCAGGGAAAAATATATTTGGGTCAGGCTGCCAGTGTAACTGAGAAGCCTAAACAGGTTGTTCCCGACTCTACCAGGTTGTGGCATATGCGACTCGGGCATGCAGGAAAAAAGGCCTTGCAGGGGCTTGTGAAGCAAGGGTTGCTTAAAGATGCTAAAGGGTGCAAGTTGGAATTTTGTGAACATTGTGTTTTGGGTAAGTAAACTAGGGTGAAATTTGGTACAGCTGTACATCAGACAAAGGGTATCCTCGATTATGTGCACACAGATGTTTGGGGCCCTACTCAGACACCTTCTATGAGTGGTAGACACTGGTTTGTTACTTTTGTTGATGATTACTCCAGACGAGTTTGGGTATATACCATGAAGCACAAAGATGAAGTTTTGACATTGTTCACAAGTTGGAAGAAGAAAGTTGAAAATCAGACTGGTAGGAAGATTAAGGTTCTGAGGTCAGATAATGGAGGGGAATACAAGAACGATCCGTTTCTGAAGTTGTGTGAAGATGAAGGGATCCAGAGGCACTTCACAGTTAGGAAGACTCCACAGCAAAATGGGGTTGCAGAAAGGATGAACAGAACCTTACTTGAGAAGGTGAGATGTATGTTAGCACAGTCTGGATTGAAGAAGACATTTTGGGCAGAAGCTGTTATATATGCAAGCCACATTGTCAACCGTTTACCATCAGCAGCACTTGAAGGCAAAACGCCTATTGAGGTATGGAGTGGTAAACCTGCATCTGATTATAGTTTTTTGCATATATTTGGTTGTCCTGCTTATTTTCATGTAACTGAAACTAAACTTGATGCAAGAGCCAAAAAGGCTATATTTGTTGGTTTTAGTACTGGTGTCAAAGGTTACAGGTTGTGGTGTCCAGAACAAAAGAAGTTAGTAATCAGCAGAGATGTGACTTTTGATGAGAACAGCATGATTAGCTCGGGACAGTCGACTGGTGTACAGGAGCAGTCGACTGGTGGTCTAGAACAGCAGAAGAGTGGGAGCTCGGGACAGTCGACTGTTGGCAATAATCAGTCGACTGGTAGGAGAGTTCTCCAACAGGTGGAGTTAGAAAAGTTGTCAGTTGAAAATCCTGTTCCTGTCCAAGATGAAGATGATGTGGTTGATACTGAGAATGATGAAGAAGTTCCTATCCAGCAGGAAGAATCAATTGCAGTAAGAAGGCAAAGAAGAGATATCAAACGACCGTCTCGTTTTACAGATACAGTTGCATTTGCTCTTCCCATTGTGGATGATGAAGTTCCCTCCAACTTCAAAGAAGCTACTAGAAGTTCAGAAAATGCAGATTGGAAAGTTGCTATGGATGAAGAGATGAACTCTCTTCATAAGAATAAGACTTGGGATTTAGTGCAACTACCAAAGGGGAAGAAAGCAATTGGTTGCAAGTGGGTGTATACGAAGAAAGAAGGTCCAAAAGGCAGTGTTCGGTTCAAGGCTAGACTAGTTGCAAAGGGGTATGCTCAACAGGAAAGAATTGACTACAATGAAGTGTTCTCTCCGGTGGTGAAGCATCCTTCTATTCGGATTTTGTTGGCATTGGTAGCACAGTTTGATCTTGAATTGACACAGATGGATGTGAAGACTGCGTTCTTACATGGGGATCTAGATGAAGAAATTTATATGTCGCAGCCAGATGGGTTGAAAATTGCTGGGAAGGAAAATTGTGTTTGCAGGTTGAAGAAGTCTCTCTATGGGTTGAAGCAATCTCCAAGGCAGTGGTATTTGAGGTTTGACCAGTTTATGAAGGTGCAGAGATATTCCAGAAGTGAGTTTGATCATTGTGTCTACTTCAGGAAATTGCAGGATGGTTCTTTCATATATCTGTTATTATATGTGGATGACATGTTGATTGCCTCTAAAAATGCTAAGGAGATTCAAAATTTGAAGAATCAGTTGAGTTCTGAGTTCGAGATGAAGGATCTTGGTGAAGCCAAGAAGATACTTGGGATGGAGATAGCTAGAGACAGAGCAAAGGGCATAGTGAGTTTGACACAGAAGCAATATCTTTTGAAGGTGCTGAAACGGTTCGGTATAGATGAGAAAACTAAACCAGTTAGCACACCCTTAGCCAGTCATTTCAGAATTAGTGCTTCTCAGTCTCCAAGTACAGATGAAGAGAGACAGTATATGGCGAATGTACCTTACACTAGTGTGTGGTTGGCAGTTTGATGTATGCCATGGTTTGTACTCGACCAGATATCTCTCAGGCGGTGAGTATGGTTAGTCGATATATGCATGATCCAGGCAAAGAGCATTGGCAAGCAGCTAAATGGATTATGAGGTACATAAGTGGCACCACAGATGTGGGTTTGAAATTTGAAAGGGATGACAATATTAGCAGGTTATTGGTTGGGTATGTTGATTCTGACTATGCAGGTGATCTAGATAAGAGGCGGTCTACTACAGGCTATTTGTTTACTATGGCTAGGGCACCTATAAGTTGGAGGTCAAATTTGCAGTCCACTGTAGCGTTGTCTACTACTGAGGCTGAATACATGGCGGTTGCTGAGGCCATGAAGGAAGCCATTTGGATACATGGACTTTTGAAGAGCTTGGGAATTCATCGGGAGAAGGTGGAGGTACACTGTGACAGTCAGAGTGCTATTCATTTAGCGAAGAACCAAGTTCATCATTCGAGGACCAAACATATTGATGTTCGTTATCACTTTGTGCATGATTTGATAAAGGATGGTGATATTCATTTGGTGAAGATTGGAACAGCTGATAATCCTGCTGATATGTTGACCAAAGTTGTTGGGGCAGCCAAGTTCAAGCATTGCATAAACCTGGCTAATATTTTGCATGTTTGATAATTTGGCATGGGCGATTGGGATAGTGCTTTGCTATTGGTTTGTTTAGTATGTGATATCATACTAAGGTGGAGTTTGGGTTCGTTTGTTGCATTTGGTGATGAGCAGTTGTTTTGAAGTATTTGTGGAGATTGCTTGGGCTACTTGGAAGATTTCACCAAGGTGGAGATTGTTGGATACTTGACTTGGAAGATCTCGCCAAGGTGGAGATTGTAGGATAATGGCTCGATTCTGGTATTTGGTATCTGTAGTGTTCGAAAGTTTCAGAGCTTCAGTCGACTTGTGGTATGGGACAGTCGACTGTCCAGAGAGGAGTTTTCGAAGACTGAGAATACAGCAGTAGCAGTCGACTGTATGTGGGAGTCAGTCGACTGTCCCGGAGGAATCAGTCGACTGGTATGAAGACCAGTCGACTGTCGGCGGGTTTTGGATCCAGAATAGGCCCAATTCGAAAGGCCCAATAGTTTCCCTATAAATACACCCGTTAGGATTTTGTAAATTGTAACACCTTATTCGGATTTCGAAGCCGTCATCTCTTGTAAAGGCTTTGTTTGCCCATTGGAGATCATAGTAAAGAAACCCCAACCGCCCCTTGTGGATGTAGGCATCGTTTTGCCGAACCACGTAAATCTTGTGTTCTTGTGTTGCTTGTTTTTCTGTTTTTCTCTCGCTGGTTCTCTCTTTGTTTCCGCGTTGGTTTGATTGTTGGTTTGATTTGTATTCCGCACAACATCATCTCCTAAGGCGTCGTCTTCATCTCCAAAAAATCTTGCAAGGAGTTCAGTCGTCGTCTGCACAGGGAGATCATTCAGGTACTTCATATAAAAAAACTAGTGTTTCATTTCACTGAATTAGGGTTATTTTTGTTCAATAAAAAATTAATGGCTTTCCTTAAAAATTTTGAGATTGTTGAGATTCTTGAGAATATGAGCTTTGATGTCTCCAGAAAATGGGTATCTCCATTTCAATTTGAGATTCTTGAAATTCTTTCCTTATAGAATACATTGTGTGTGGGATGAGTATGCTTCTAGTTCTAGGCACTTTGTAGAATGAAAATAAATAGTTACTATGACACTAAGAAATTAGGGGATCTGTAATAGACAAGAACTTGAAATCTGCAACAGATGTAGATATGTAGCAATGGGAGTATATGTACAGAAAATGGATTCTTAGAAATTTTGATTTAAAGAACTATGTGCAGTTACAAAAATCTTCAAGCTATATCTTTGTAAAATAATGATGTTTGAACTACTCTAATTTTTTTCTTAGCAAAAGCACAAAAACACTTTTAATGTCCTAATACTTGTCTTGGGTCTATGGGGGTAAAGGTTGATAAGGGCTGATAAGTTGTGCACTATCCTAAGTTCATGTCTTGTATCTTACAGACATTCATTGACATCAAACTAATTACAATTTTTGCTAACTACAATTAAGATTATGATTTACTGGAAAGATTTCAATGTTTCTGCGTGTTGAAAATTATCCTTCCATATAGGCATGACTGATTTGGATGAATTTGGTTTGCTCGTCATTAGGAAATAACTCCCTAAAGCATGATGCAATTATAAGCTCACTATCTTAAATTGAAAAATACGTTGTTTGTTTAATTATGATTTCACTTCTGGTGGATGAAAATCCTGGCTCCGCCACTGCTCTCAAGTAATGTTATACACAATTATTCTCCACTCCAATATGAACACATCATAATGTAGTAGTAGTTAAATTTATTCTCCACTCCTATATGAACACAACATATTGTAGTCTAGTTTTTAAATCAGTATTGCTACATCATTAGAACTAATGAAATGAAGAAAATAGACCTGAAAAAATCAAACCTAAAGTACACTTAATTAGACATTACTTACAGTTTGGTTTGGTTAGGAGTCTGGAGTGTAAAACAGGAGTGTATAATTTGCCAAATCAATTATAATTGTAAGTGATATTATCATCTTGGAGGGTATAATTGTAAGTGATATTATCATCTTAGAGGGTGTTTGGATTGATGTAAAATATTAAAAATATGTGGAATACTAGTTTGCATGTTCATTTTTGTGAAATACGGTAGACAAACTCGTGAAAATTCATTTAATACATTTTCAATAATTATTGTTTAGTTTCTTTTCTATGTTCTTTTCTTTCTTAACTTTTTCAACAAACTTTTTTTTTTATCCAAATAACTTTTTTAAGATTTTTTTTTTCTTAATTGGAAGCAGCTAAACGAGAGATCTATTCAAATATATTTTTCTGTAAAATCTTTTAAGTGAAAATTTTCTGAGTATTTAAACTTCTGCATCTATCCAATCATCACCTTAGCCACTGACAAGAAATCCTAGAGTTCCACTTGTATATGACTACAGTACTTCATATTCAAAAAGTTTTTGTTAAAGCTAATGAGTAATTCAAATATCAATCCTGAAAATAAATACTATATTGAGGTCAACATAATATGCAAATAAACTTACAAGAAAATTACACCAAGCACGTACTTAGTTACTTTTACTAATAGGAGAGATAATCTACACCCTTTTTCTTTATCCATTTTGAAATAGAGAGTCTACCCCTTTTTTCTTTATCCATTTTGAAATTGAGAGACAAAAAAAAGTATAGATTCCTATTTAAGTAACACGCGCACTAAATACGATTTTTGTTAAAAATCCAAAAGAAAAAAAAAACCCTACGATCTATTTTCCTCACACTTTTTCAAACTCACCAAATCCCATGTCTCTTCCCAAACTCATCCCCATCACCTAACTTAGAATTAGGTTTTTAAGCAAACACAATTCATAATATTATTTTTATATAATTTTCTTAACAAATCATCTTTATCCTAACATGTACTATAATGCATGATTTATGATGTATAACATATTTACTCAATATTAATGATGGTATAATATATATGTTAACATAAATTAGTTGAATTTGTGACATATTTTTATTGCATGCATTTTTTAGCTTTAGTAATTTCAATTGGATAATATTATAGTTTGATAGTGATTCTCTAAACCATCTGCTTATATGATGATGATAATGAAGATTTCAGTAATTACAGTAGGGATGATATTCATAAGTTTCTCCAAATTCTCACATTTTTTTTTGGAGTTCTAGATAATTTTGTGAGTTTCTCAAAACTATTTTAGACTGTGCAATTTATACAAGGTAACACTGGTTCTTAAAACTATAAAAGTAAACACATACGTTCCTAAATTTGGTAGCAAATATTGATTAATTATTTGATATTTAATCGTTACGTTTATTTTCTTACATCCATGACTGAAAAATTTGGTATACATCTCTTCTATTTTAATGGAAGAGTTGGGGACAAACAAATTCTAACTTTGTAACCAAATAAATCCGTGCATTGTCCGTGCGCAACTAATATAAAGGAGGTCTAAAGTTCGAAGCATACAACGTCAGAATTTTTACATTAATTTTTTTTATTAAGGCGTGCATTACAAGTGTAAATTACTAGTATTCTAATAATCTATTTTATAATATTCTGAAATTCATACCCTACCTAATAACTAAGTAAATAAATAATAATAATAATCAACAAATAAATATGTATATGAAACCCCAAAAACATACTTCCCCAAATTTAACCAAGAAAAAAACCAAAATTAAAATAATAATAATAATAATAATAATAATAATAATGATGATGATGATGATGATTCTTCAAAGCCCGCCATCAAGGACCTCCCCCCATAAAAAACAACGATTTTTTTAAAAGTATTTGAAGAAATAGGACACGCTAAACTATTTGTAGGCATGGACAAAAATTGTCCACGTCAACAAGGCATGCAGTTCCCAACTACGAAAATTGCACTATAGATTCTTTCGAGCCCCCGATTAAAAATTTGGGGCCTAATTAGAATTTTTTTGTATACACTCGTTGTTAGAAACTACGAGTGTAGTTCAAAACTCTCAAACTAAACTCACAGTTTCCAACTACGGGCTCGAATGAATTAGACCCGCAGTTAGAAAATGCGGGTCTAATAGAAAATTTTATGACATGGGGCTCGAAATCTCACAGAAAGTGAACTCTGAGGTTGGGACTTAGAGAATTTTCAAATAAGTTCTCTAAGAAGAGCCCGAAGTTTCCACTTGCGGGCTTGAATGAACTAGACCCGCAGTTTCCAACTGCGAGCCTAGTATAAAGATCCCCGCAGTTGGGAACTGTGAGCATAATTTGAGAATTTTGAAGTAGACTCACAGTTCCGAACTATGAGTGTATACAAAAAAGTTCTAACTAGGTCTGTAATTCCCAACTGCAGATCACAGTTGAAAACTGCGAGCCTTGCTGACATTGCCAACTTTTATCTATGCCTGCAAATAGTTCAGCAAGTATCTTATTTATGCAAATAGTTCGAAAGTGGCATAATTCGGAGAAAAAAATTCCAAAACAACAGGAGTAAATAAAGTAAAGGATACAGAAATACAATTTTTCTTTATATGCCAATTTTCAAAACTATTTGCACTTATAAGACAGTTGCCAAAATATTTGCGCTAATGGACTCAACAACTAAACTCGCAGTTCTCAACCACAAGTTTAGTTGTTTCATCATCGCCGTTGAAACACGCCGTGTTTAGTGCTAATTTTTAGTTCAAAATTTTCAAAGAAGACTCGTTGTTCCCAACGACAAGGACATTTATACTAGATTCGTTGTTGGGAACAACGAGTTTAGTTCAAAATTTTCAAAGAAGATTTGCTGTTCCCAATGGCGAAGACATTTATACCAGACTCGCTGTTGGGAATGATGAGTTTAGCTTTTTAAAAAAATTCTATGGAGTTTTTTTTTCGAAAATTCACTACGTTCAACAGAATGTTTCACTCTCTGTAAAAAATTCCTACATCCTCGTCGTTCCCAATAGCGAGTCTAGTATAAATGTCCTCGCTGTTGGGAACATCGAGTCTTCTTTGAAAAATTTGAACTAAACTCATTGTTCCCAACAGCGAGTCAAGTATAGATGTCCTCACCGTTGGGAACGACGAGTCTTCATTGAAAATTTAGAACTGAACTCGACTTTGAGAACGACGAGTTTTTCAAAAAAATAGCACTAAACTTGCCATGTTCCAACAGCGAGTATGAAATAACTAAACTCGTCGTTGTGGAGTTTAGTTGTTGAATTCATAAGTATTAATGACCCTACCAAGCCCGCAGGTTGAGGACCATCTTTTTGGGCCAAGACCTGGACTATACGCAGCGGTATTTTTTTTAATCTGCATTTAAATTGCGCAGCCGGTGAGATTCGAACCTGGGTTGCTCTGATACCATATTAATGACCCTACCAATGGACCAAAACTTCGAAGTTGTGGTAAGGATGAGAGTTTTAATATTTATATTCTAACAATAAGCACAAATACTTTGACAATTATTTTCTTTTTGTAAATAGTTTCGAAAAGTGTCTCATACTTTTTTTTTTTCCCAGAAATACAACCCCTGAAAAATTTGGGAAAACCCAAAATACTTGGAAAAGGACACAAAAAAAAAAAAAAAAAAAAAAAAAAAAAAAAACTCAAAACCCAATACAGAAAAAGAAATCCTCCCCGATCATCTCCATCCTCACAAGCCCACATCCTCTTTATCTCACCCCCCACCCCACACCTCCCCCAACTCACCCCCAACAAAAAAAATTTGTTGTTGGTGTTGTTGTTGTTGTTGTTGTTTTTCTTCTCTTGATCTCACCCAAAAGATATATAAAAAAAAACCGTTGTTGTTGTTTTTTTTCCTTGGAGATAGAGTGATGGCTTCAGAAGTTATGACATGTTCCGCCACCACCAACAATATCTAACTCCCTCTATTCCAATTGTGTGGCTCAAAAAAAAAAAAAAAAAACAAAACAAAAAAATCTCAAAAGATTGGACTCTCTAACAAGTTACTATGCCTTCTGGTAGTTTTGCTGCCACCACCACCAACAACAACAACACCATAAGCATAGTATGGTTCAGAAGGGATCTGAGGGTGGAGGACAACCCAGCACTGTTAGCTGGTGTCAGATCAGGTCAGGTTGTGGTAGTCTTCATATGGGCCCCAGAAGAGGAAGGCCATTACTATCCTGGTAGAGTTTCAAGATGGTGGCTGAGTCAGTCCTTGCATCATTTGGACTCTTCACTCAAGAGCCTTGGAACTTCGCTTACGACCAGGAGGTCTTTCGATACTGTTTCCACCCTCATTGACATCATTCACACTACTGGGGCTTCCAACCTCTTCTTCAATCATTTATATGGTACAGACTATGAACCCATTTGTTAGTTTTGGTTGTTGGGTTTTGTGTGGGTTTGGGTAGGATGTATTGGTTTGTGAGTTTGGGGGCATTTTGTGTTGTGGGTTGGAGTTATTAGTTGTTCCTTATATTTGCTTTATTTGGAGTTGGTGTTTATGAGTTTTTTAATGGTGGTTTTTTTTTTTTTTTTTTGGTGATTAATTTGGGGATGAGGGATTTTGTTGTGTGGGTTTATTAATTTATTTATCCTTTTTGTTTTGGATTTGGCTTGTTGGTTTGTTATTATGAGAGAAATTGAGAAAATTATTCTGTGTATGCTTTAATTTGATCAAATTTGCGTTTCCCCGTTGTTGAGTATTTGGGGGGTAGGAAAATCCTACCTCAGTATATTATAAATAGAGGAAGTTAGTTAGTAGCAATTACAAACTAAGCAAGGGAAGATGATCTTAAAAACAGGGTAAGCTTAAGGGAGAGGTAGAGTTTGAGATGGCCTTGGGTTAGATTGAAGTGATGACATTGGACTACTGTCGACACCTCAACGTAATCTAAATCTAGGATCTCATTGCCCTAATCATCGAAAGGAGCTTCCACTGTCACAAATTTGATCACCTCCCAAATAAAACTAACAAAGTATCTGAGTTAAGAGTTAATGGTTAGAGGTCAAAAAATACTACAAAGGAACTAGAGTTTTAAGTTGACAAAAAATCCAAAAACACTCTGCTATCTCCGTCTGATCTTTCTATCTTCTTCTTCCGGCCGTTGAGCTTCAACTTGTGCTGTTTCCCTCTGTGCTGCTCACTGAGATGGCTGAGGAGACTATGAACCCCCTAAGAAGCTCATCTGCTAGAATAGCTTCCACTCCCTTCAGCACTTTGAGCTTCTTCTTTGATGGTATTGTTGACACAACCTTCACGAAATAAATTGTCTACAATACCACTGAAATATAGATTGAGCAGCTTCCACTCCCTTCAGGACTTTCACCAGATAGTGTTGGGGGGTTTGTTAAGAGCTGATTTAATTTGTTATAATTATTTTCGTTTTAAAGGAATATTAATAGTAGAGATGATCACTTGGTATTGTGATTGATCTTGTAGCCATCCTGCTTTTATTACTTGGACTTAAGGAATTTACTATTATCTACTTTCAATGCATTAATACAAATCATTTAAATTTTAGTTTTTTCATTATTTTTTAAAAATGAGCCTATCGATGTACGTGTTCTAGTGGAATTTATGATCATTTAGTATTTTCTTGAATCCTAAAATTTGTCTCTTTTAATTGGTCTTTTTAATTCTCTGTGGCTCTAGCTTTTTCTTTCATTCTTCTAATATGACATATAAGGTGGGTGTTTGAGCTATATCAATTTGAGATGTAAGTATGAGTGCTTGGGAGATGGAAGTTATCTTTATGGTATGTAAATTAGTGTGCTTAAACCTATTTTTAGGTTAAGTCAAATTGCATCTGTAGGTCCATTTTGTTGATAAAACTTATGAACAACATTTTACTACTAAAATCCTTCTTCTGTTTTCGTGAGAATAAGTGATGAATTCATCGTGTTCCTTCTTATTCTTTTTTACTTTGTTGTACTTCTTGGCATGTTCAACTTAGTTGGATTTTGATAAACCTAAACTGATTATGTTCAAATCCATTAGCCTCTGTTTCTATCTAATCTATTACAGTCTTGTATATATATTTTCTATAAAAATCAAGACTACATTACAACTGTAAATTCAGAGAAAATAAGCTGCTCATGAGTGTAGCTTGTGTTCAGCTTAATATCTTGATAGATGATTCAGTTCAATGATATTCTAGTGAGTGTTACTATATGAAAATAAGGGCCCAATAGGTTGTATACTTTTTTTAAAGAAAGAAAAAAAAACAGAACAAAAGAAAAGAAAAAACAAGGAGTGATATGGGCTTTTGCAAGCCTATTTTTAAGGCTAGAACTAGTTGCAACATATCAATATCTACTTCATCAAATTCCCCGAAATGCTACTATTTAGACGAACATCATAAAAACTGTTTGGGTTTACTCTAATTTTTGTTGTGCACTAATTACTTGCTTTTTGAGTTTTAACTAGTACTCGGTTTTCTCTTTGTAGATCCTTTATCTCTTGTTAGAGACCATCGTCTAAAGGAATTACTGACAGCACAAGGGATAAATGTTCGATCGTTCAATGCTGATCTTCTCTATGAACCATGGGAAGTTAATCATGAGAATGGTCGCCCGTTCACTACATTTGCACCATTCTGGAATAAATGCCTTGGCATGCCTTATGATCCAGCATCGCCTTTGTTGCCTCCTAAAAAAATCATACCGGGTATATTCTTCTCTGTAAGATTGTACCTTTTTGCAGTGAATCTTTCTTTGTATCTTCTAGTGTAGACCATAATGGTATTTATAGTTTACATTTGGCTTACTTCTTAGTTACATATGCATCTGCTTTTGCTTTGTTGGTGTATTGCCATGCAAGTGTTTTTATGTCTTTCATAAATATACTGTTTTCCAATTAATCCATCTTGTCAACGGTTTGAAGAGGAGAAATTTCTTTGGTTTTACTATGATAATGTTGTCTATTTTGTTGTAATCAACACCACATTATCTGTGCCCTTCTGATTTTTTATCGGATGTCCTCAAAGGGACATCTCTACCTTTTTGATACTTTTGAGTTTCAGTTAATATTATTTCACCAATTAAGTATTATCTGATACTTTCTAAACAACATTGCTATGAGGCCTTGTTAGAGTAAAGACTTGTGAATGTTTATTTGTCTAGAATCCTTAATTTCTTGTTAACCATCATTTTTGTCATAAAAAGTGTTGGTGGTACTACAGTACTTTGTAGTGAAACAATGCAAGGAAGTTGTCCCAGATTGCATATTGACTGAATTTCTATTTTTCTTGTGGGTGCAGGCGATGTGTCAAGGTGCCCTTCAGATAAACTTATTTTTGAAGATGAGTCTGAGAAGGGAAGCAATGCTCTTCTTGCTCGAGCATGGTCACCAGGATGGCGAAACGCTGATAAAATCCTCACTGCCTTTATAAACGGACCTTTGCTTGATTACTCTATAAACCGAAAGAAGGCAGATGGAGCTACGACATCACTCCTCTCCCCCCATTTACACTTTGGCGAGCTTAGTGTGCGCAAAGTCTTCCACCTTGTACGTATCAAGCAGTTAGTCTGGACAAATGAAGGAAATAAAGCTGGCGACGAGAGTGTCAACCTATTTCTCAAGTCAATTGGACTACGGGAGTACTCTAGATACCTTAGTTTCAACCATCCTTGTAGTCATGAGAGGCCCCTTCTAGCTCATCTTAGGCATTTTCCATGGGTGGTTGATGAGGGTTATTTCAAAGCTTGGAGACAAGGGAGGACGGGTTATCCACTTGTGGATGCAGGTATGAGGGAGTTATGGGCGACAGGTTGGCTACATGATCGGATACGTGTGGTTGTGTCAAGTTTCTTCGTGAAAGTCCTGCAGCTTCCATGGAGATGGGGGATGAAATACTTCTGGGACACACTTTTAGATGCAGATCTCGAAAGTGATACCTTGGGTTGGCAGTATATATCTGGGACTCTACCTGATGGTCGTGATTTTGATCGCATAGACAACCCACAGGTATCAAATTTTTTGTAGCACATCGTTACTATTATCACTCGAAAGGGTGTGTGATGCTTTCACACATTGGTTTTTGTGCTACTTCACAGTTATCATATTTACTGTCATATTTTTAAACATTACTTTCCGCATAGGTACTAATTTATTAATCTACCCCATATCATTGTTTGTCCTCTTGATCAATTTTTGTTTCTTCTTCTTAAAGTATATATATTAAAGAACATAGTTATATGCTTTTTCTTTTTCAATTTCACATGGACTGCACTTGTCAAGTAGCATAATTGATACTAAGTTGTCTTTATTAATTAGAAATTTTTGTAATGTTCTTGCATCTTTACAGTAGAGGATACACACTGTTAGGTGTTTCCCTATAGCTAACAATCTGGTCTTGGAAAGTTGTATACTTGTATGTGGTGAAGGTATACTATGATAACTTAAATGTCAAGCTATGTTTGAATGGCAAGCTTACTTTGCCTGATAGTTACCAGACATTTGGAACATGTAGATATTGACATTATGTATTTAGGATACATAACATACCTGAAAAACATAACACAAGACTGCATTAACTTTATGATGATGTCCACACATTTTTTTTGCTCACTTCAGGTGATTTGCCCTACATTTATATTATTAATGTAAAAACAAATTTAGCAAAATAGTCTATTTGGCATGAGAGTATGTGGCTTGAAAATGGTTTGAGTATAGACATTTCCATTCTAATCGTACTCACACTGTGAGTAACTGTCATATACTGAAACATCTCAACCATATATTCTTAACGCATATCTATTTCTTTCTTTGATATCTAGTTTGAAGGCTACAAATTCGACCCTAATGGAGAATACGTACGTCGCTGGCTTCCCGAACTAGCTCGCCTACCCACTGTGTGGATACACCATCCATGGAATGCACCCGAGACTGTACTACAAGCTGCAGGTATTGAGCTTGGTTCCAACTACCCTCTCCCAATCGTAGAAATCTCTGCAGCGAAAACCCGACTTCAAGAAGCCCTCACGGAAATGTGGCAACTCGAAGCAGCTTCAAGAGCTGCCATGGAGAATGGTACTGAAGAAGGCCTTGGAGATTCATCCGATGTTTCTCTCATCGACTTCCCCCAAGAGACACAAATGGAAGTTGTTCGTGAGCCACCTCGCGTTAATAATAACAATAATAATAATAATAATAACAACAATCCCAACAACAATAATAATAATGCTAACAATCGTCGGAGACACCAGGATCAGGATCAGATGGTTCCGAGCATGAGCTTCATTAGTCTGAGTTGAAGAGGAAGTCTCAGTTGATTTTGGGAATAGTTCCGAAGATACTAGAGGAGAAGTACCAACAATTGTTGATTTTGAGACAGAGTATCACGGAGAAGAAGAAATGGCTCAAGGTGGGAATGAAACTGTGAGAAATAACTTACTGAGACCTGATGCAATGGATTCGACGGCAGATTCATCGAGTAGTTGGACAGAGCGAGAAGGAGTGGTTCCAGTGTGGTCCCCCCCAACTGTTACTCGTCATGCTGAGCATGACAAGAATGGAATTGGGAATGGGGGTTATATACAGAGGCATCAACATTCTCGACAGTTAATGAATTGGAGGCAGCTTTCACAGACACTGTGAGTTATAACTATTTTCTTCTGTTTGTTTCCCACATGCTTCTTTTTGAACCAATTTATTCAACTCATGATACTGACCTAAATTTTGAAGATTAAAAGAAATTATTCAACTCATGATCCATATTCTTCATACCATAATATGATTGTTTATTAATTTTTATGTTAACTAGTAAGTCATAGATGTGCTATGCCTATTCCATGTTCAAAAGTTAATCTACTTGTGTAACAATATATATGATACAGATGCACCATCAAACAAATCTTTGGGGTTGTCAACATGAATCTTTTATTGCCATTCAGCGCTCTTATCTGCCATCTCCTCGCTGTTGGGAACTACCCTACGATATTCTGTATTATTCATTTCGTCAATTTGTTCTGGCTTTGTTTTATGCTGGCCTGCAGCTACACAATGCAACCTCATCATTAATCCTGTCTTAGGATAGACGGTGAAATAAACAAACTTTTAGCACAAAAACCAGCAGAAATTTATTGTCCTCACAGTTGTTTGCAATGTATTGTCATAATTGTCTGCAATTTTTTTTCATATCGTACAGTAAGTTTACTCGTATCATGTATATTGGCCGCCTATACTGTAATTATTTGGTTTGGATCTCAGTTGATTATCTGATTCACGTAAAATTTCTATGACAGAACAAGGAGTTGGGAGGTCGATAACACAGTGCAGCCGAATGCTATCAGGTAGTGTTCATAATTCAAAGTCAAATATGTAAACTTTCATCTTCTTCTCATAGTCTGTTCATCTAGTTTGTGCAGACAGTTAGATCCTCTACTACCTCCTTGTACCATATATCTGGTTGTATAGATATTTATTCATCATGTAATCTGAATTTTTATAATAAATGCATGTCCATGTCCTATTGGGGGGTAAATCGAGATAAATGATTTTTTTTCATGCACGATTATATACTTAACATTAAATGTAAAATTTTCTTTATTATGCCCCTATATATACTGGAGTTTCGTTTATTGAATTGTAGAAAAAACTGAATTATTAGTCTTTATTGCATTAATAAATATTTCTCCACTCGGTCTGCATCATTATCCTTGCCGAGTTATTTTTGTTTTCCATGCCCACATTATCTTTTGTTAAACTCTGTGTCTATATTTCTTGGTTTTACTCCTTTTTAGCTATATTTTACCCATTTTTATATTACATATATTTCCCCTCTGTGTATTTTTTAAATTTTAAATGTGAGTATAGCGACCCTGTTTTATTGATAAAGAGTTAATAAAATTAACTCAAGAGTACTGGGTCATGTACAAAAGACTATAGAGCATGAAATAAATTATAGTTCATCATACATAGGAGGGTGGGACAAAATGAGACATAAGCAATAACTTAAGTACAAACAGTAACAGTAGATTCCCTCAACACAACCCTAGGGGAGTATGGGGTAATTCGTCCAGTTTTGCTTCTATCTGTACAGTGTGGAACCGACCACGATCTCCTCGTTGTCTTACTTCTCGATCTCAAAGGCTTTGGCTATCTGCACACTCTAGGTCCTGACACAGCTATTATGGCCCAAAAAAAGATAGGTGCATAATATGAGTTAGATTACCGGAAATACTATTACAAGTTCTACGAAAGTAAAATTTATTCCTATCTAACCATAAAACTCATGTCGTAGCGGTAGCTGCAATATACCAGACTTCTTTTATCACCTGTTTCTCAGTAAAAACTTGGGACCTATCCAAAGGTCCTTTAGGTACTTGGATAAACATTTGTACCTAGGGCCGTTAATACCTCTACAATAACTGATTTACTCATTTGGCACTCAATAAACATGTGGGTTTTACTCTTAGAAGTCGCGTTGCAGAAACCGCTGGTGGTCACAATATTAGATTGCCTATTGACAAGATTCTCCCTTGTCAAGATCGCATCTTTGAGGACTAACCATAGAAACACCTTGACTTTTAGGAGAACTTTTGCCTTCCAGATTGTAGTTGACCATTTCTGTCTGCGTTCCCTAAAATGAATGCGGTTGTAAAGCGAAGGAACCGTGAAAGTACCACATTTTTCAGGCCCCCAAGCTTTCCAGTATGAGCCGTATGAGCATTTCACTCCCGCCTGGTTTAGATGTGCTTGAAGTTCCTCCAATCTAAGTTAAGATCCCTGACTAAGGCGATGCCTAAAAGTTGGTTTCCACGAACTCCTTTTCCAGGCCTTGGTCACCGTACAGTGTGGTTGTGTGGTTTGTTCATATAAGTATGGGAACAGTTCTTTGACATTATGCGCTCCACACCATTTGTCCAACTAGAATTTGTCAGTCTACCGTTGGTTTGTTGCCAATAAACGATGTTACGCAACTGTTGAACGGGTCATAAGCTTTAGAGACCTCTCTCCAGAACCAACTAGGAGACTCTGTGGCCAACTCTGAATCTCAGGTTTCGTGTCCATTTCTCTTGTAGGTAAGCTTGGATAAAATCATGCCACCCGTCCCCATTAGGATGAAACACTTTTCACCACCATTTTTTCAGTATGGTCAGGTTCATGTCTCTGAGGTCGATGGTGCCTAGACCCCCTTCTTCATGTAGACTTTTTTTCATTTAATAAGATGGTATCTCCCTTTATTCTTATCCCGCCCCATTTCATAGGAACTGTTTCCGAACTCGATCTATTCTCTGGATAACCCATTTGTGCATTTCAAAAAAGGAGAGATAGTATGTTGGAAGGTTGGAGATAACCGAATTGATTAGTGTGAGTCTGACTTGTCCTCCCAGATATAGGGATTTGTCTTTCCACCCAGCTAACATGTTCTCCCCACACAGTCGATGATCGGGAACCAATATGCTTTCTTAAGCTTTTCTGGCCTGACTAGTAGTCCAAGGCACTTGATGGGGAAACCCTCTTTGTAATCTTCGGCTTCATGCCTATCGTTGCAAGTTATAACTGTATTGGATTAGTATATTGCCTAAATTTGATCCATACGGACATTGTAAATCTTATTACTATTGGCCGTGGTTCCCTTCATTTCTCAAAATTATTTACAAAACAAGGTACCTGTAGACTTGTCTCAACATCATTTTTTGTCATCTTGTATTATTTCCCATCCTCTATGCTTCCAGTTGCCTATTCATAACTATGAAACTGATATCCTTATCCCGATATTTTATATCATTTTAGTCTTAAAATTCATCACTCGAAATTATTTATTTTATAATTCAGAGTAATACGTTCACTGTTTCACTCTGCATTACTGGTCTAGTAAATAGTACTATGTTTATCCCAATCACATTAACAATAACCCAACCTAAAAACTCGAAAGAAACTTTGGTAATTACAAGAATATGATATTGCCTGCATCTGAATTTCTTCGTAAATTTCTTTTATACACTTCTTCTGGATATGCATTGACTTAAAAAGCTCGAGAGCTTAACTATTGTTTTTTTTTGTTTTCTTCTGTTATTTTCTCTTCTAATTACTGTCTGAAAAGTTTGGAAGTAGCCTCGCTTATTAACTCAGTCCTATTGTCTTTAAATCATCATCTTGAATCCTGGTATCAAATCTGATCCAAGTAGGACTACTCAACCAGAGGACTCATTTCAGAAACTTTCCTGTTCTTTTCTTCGTTCTTTTCTTTTTTCCGTTGGCATGGAAATGCAAGGACGGGGTCAGCATTTTTACCATTGTATATATACTTGAATCGCATTATCCTTCATTGCGATTGCTTAAAGTTGCCATGCCTGCTATTCTTGCTCGTTACACTACTGATTATCTTCTCATGCTTGTTTAAACTTGTCGTACTTACTTTTTTTGATCGTGCCTAGAGAGAGAACATTGAGCATGGACTTGTATATGTGATTCCTGTAATATAGTTTCGTTTCATTAGCTGAGCTTACTACATGTCCATCTTTCTCAAATTTGATTCATTAACTAAGAGGAGCAGCCTTATTGAAACTATTGGAAAGATTACAAAGATTCTGCGTTATATCCTCCTTCATTATGAATAAGTATTGAAACTATATTATCAATGCTACTCTAATTAATGTATACTATGAAGGGTATTTAGATTCATTGTAATTCTGCATCTCTAAATTATCGTATAAAATATGAACTCCAGCTTAATATGTAAATTGTAGTACACATCAACTTCTTTGTCAATAAATCGCCCTCTCTAGGCATACAAGTGAAATGTCTAATTTCACTCAAGGTGCAAAATAATAATGAACATATTAGTAAAAACTTAGTGCAGCAATGCAGAATACATTTCGTGGGTCTGGCAAATTGATCAGGTTGGGTTACGTTTATTCTACAAATGCCAAAAGGAGATCATTTTAACTCTCTTCCTTTTCGTTTCATGCTTCTTCTCCAAATGAATGTCTGAGTTAACAAAATGACCAGTTATGCAAATACTACTACGACCGCATATTTTGTTAGAGCTAGGGGAACTCCATTGTTTTCCCTGCAAAATATCAAAATGTTAAGGACTTCAACAAAATTACCGTAATCGGAACTTACTAATAATCATGAGAAATGAGCAAGGAATCACCTGGGTAAGGCACCACCACTGAGACGTTAGATGCTTGGTGTGCAATCTTCTTCTTGATGGACTTGTAGCGAGGTAGAAGTATACTGTAGGCTGTGGCACCAGCGACACCCCCGATGACTGGCGCTGTTATGTATATCCAGACCTTCTTAAACTTGAAGGTCGCAATTGCTGGGCCTAGGCTTCTTGCAGGGTTCATTGATGCGCCTGAAAACGATCTGTAATGCCAAAGAACCCCTTATTAACACAATAGTTTGTAGGAGCAAGTTCTCCGTATAGCAAGTGTCTTTTGTGTTTATTTTGATGTAGTTGATGTTTCACAAACAGACTTACGCTGCGAATATGATATTAAAGAAGACGGCTGCTCCAATCATTATTCCACCAAACGGGTGGTGCTGTGAAACAGTCACAGAGGAATAAGCGGTTATCCTTAAGAAATTACTAAAGAAAAATAGCTATTTTAAGGATTGGAAAGTGAGAGTTGTTGGTTCTTACTGCTCTGTTGTCTATAACAGTCCCACAGGCAACCCACATCAAGATGAAGGTGATGATGATCTCCCAAGAAAACGCGGTAAAATCATCGACTGAAGGAGAGGGCAGCGATAACATTGCCTCCAAGTTATCTCCATGGAACAACAATCCGAGGACGAGGCTCGCAAGAGTAGCTCCTGTCACTTGAATCGCCAAATAAATTGGAACCTGTAAAAGTAGAAAAATGATACATTGTTTCCGACGAGTTCCTATTCTGAAAATATATGGTTTAGCGCTGAAGATATTTGTACCAGTTTCCAAGGGAACTGGGAGATGGCGGCAAAGGCAACAGTGACGGCTGGATTCAGATGACCCCCGGATACATGGCCTAGAGTGTAGATCATGACGGTGAGGTCCAAGGCAACAGTGAGGGCTACACCTACAATTCCAATCTCGTGCCTTTGGTTGACGAGCAACGAGCCGCATGCTACCAGTACCAGCATGAACGTTCCAACAAGCTCTGCAATAACCTAATGCATCATAACGTAGTAGTAGCTAGTCAGGACTAAAAGCTAAATAGTGAAAAAAAAGGATTATAAGAAACGTTCGCTGTTGCAGGAAAAATAGTCGTGGATTCCTAAAAATAGTGTCATGTTTTCAGACAAATAACAAGATTGCTGTACTAAATTCTTGGGGAAGAAAAATGTACAACATGCATACTACAGAATTTAAGTTTTCATTGCATACAAGAGTTGAAATCTTTTTCGTTAAGAGTGTGTGTTTCAGATGAGGGAATCACAAGATCAAATTCAGTGTAGGAATGTATCTCCTCTTTTACTGTATATGAACTACTGAAAGACGAAAAATTTACTACGCTCATCTTTATCAATGACTTGATGGACAGCTTGTATCCTATCTGGTGAACATTCTGTAAAGGTCATTAATTCACTTATGTTAAAAAATCAGTGTATAAATGAATAATTAATTTCAAACTTATATTACATTAAAATATATACTAACCTAAAAGTGCATTTATATATATGCCTTATTAAATAATCACATATAAGAGCTAGTTTTTAACCTTTTGGAGGAGAGTAGGGGCTAACTCAGTATCTTTTTCCAACAGAGTTGTAGGAAGTACTGTTGCATCCTGCATATGACTGACAATTCCTCCTTCCATTTTTGAGGAGTAGAAGGTTGAGAGGCTCTTCATCTCATGAGGTGGAAAACTCTCCATTCCCTTCAAATCCTCTCACTAATTATAATAATGAAAAGAAAAGAAAAGAATTAACTTTTCTCTTTTAATTCTTGATCACCAATTAATAGATAGATATTCTTCTAACAAGGGCCTCACCATCTTTATATAGAGCACTCACTTAACTCCAAACCAAAATTAATTAACCATTAATTTAATACACATCTTTTTGGCACCTTATTCTCTTCATTTAATAAACTATATGTTAGATTTTGCATGGAAGTTTAGTCATTTGTTATTAGGTCATATATAGCTCTTGGCAAAATTTGAACTAATTCAATTGGCATGTACTATATGTTTCACTTCTATGATTTTTTTGACTTTACTAAACACAGGAAAGTTTTGTAACTAAATACTTGTGGCTAATGTAACATATGTTTAGATTGTGTGGGTTTAGAGCTGTTGGAAACGGCAGATTAATTAATTTAATGTAGGTTTAGTTTATTAGTCCATAACTGGATCGAGTTTAATTCTATCTATGATATTTCTTTTTGCTAGGAAAATTCCCTGTATAATATGTTACACTCGCGTACTTATCTTCCTTCTTATGAGTTATGCGTGAATTAATATTCGTCTTCTTCTTCTTCTTCTTCTCGATTTATTGATCAAACTAAAAATTTTCTAACGAATATAGACACTGTAACACAACATACAGAACATCACAGAGACCCAACCTAAGTAGGGAAAAGGTTATTACTCAGCAATCATAGAGGTTGCATATTTGACTGAATCAAAGAAGTAGTAGTACAACAAAATCGAGGAGATTGGTTTTTTAAAAAATTGAAAACGAATCTCCACTTTTTTTTTTTTAAACTCAAAATCAAGTATAGAATTTGGATAGCATGTCCAATTAGCATCCTAAAACACTTTTCACAAGAGTACATTAATTAAGCCTTTCTATGAATTGAAGGCATATTCATAACTTATATTTATGTATGAGAAAGACTCAGTCTTTGTAACATATATATTTTGTTTTTTTCTAAGATCAATTATTCCCCCATTAACTGACAAATGAATAAAAATGATGTTGTGTATTTTGCATTATGTGGATACAAAACTGGCATGGAAGTATCAAATGATGTTGTGTATTTTGCATTATGTGGATACAAAACTGGCATGGAAGTATCATATCTACTAACTTTCCACTTCCCTTTCTTGTGTAGTTTTGCAGGTATCAGCCACACCAATTAGAACAAGAGGCTTGAACTAGAATTTTAATTTTGTAAACCGGTTTTCAGTCGACTAGCATATTCCAAAGGCAGACATATTTCGGCATCCGGATTATCTATACTTCAATTTAGTGTGTTCAAACATAGGGAAAATGACAACAGGATAGCAAAGTGTAAAATTATCCAAACATCAGTGTACTTTAGTGCAGTTTAGCATATGTTCTTTACTCTTTTTTTTCCAAGTCGGATCGTGCGGCTCCTATCATGTGTCTCTTTATTCAGCATATATCGGACGGTTATTGTATCATGACTAAACATAGGTTTTCTATTGAATTCTATATATCGTAATAGTCTCCACTGAGAGAGAAAGTACTTCAATGAGAATTCTTTCTTGTAATCAACAGATAATCTTCTAGTGAGCATCGAGAGATAGAAAGGTTCTTGGTGAGAGAGTTTGTAACTCTTGTAATTTTCTCTAGTTGAATAATATCTCTCTTGTTTATGTTGGATATACAGGCATATTCTCAATATAATATAATATTATTGTGTATAATATTGTATGGGCAACAAGTGTTTGCACGTGCTATCTGTTAGTTGTTGGACCAGGTTGAGTGGGCATAAAGCCCAGTACCCAAAAACCCAGTCTAATCTCATATTTACTGGTCTTGTGGTAGTGCCTGAGATTATTCCAATACTGATAATCAAGCTGGTATAATATCTCAAGCAGTAGCGATATTAAACTCTAACCCTAATTTCTCTTTGTTCTTATTCTCATCATTATTCAACAGTTTCCCCTCGGATTAGGTGTTAGGAATGTGTCTTGAATACTCGTGGTTCAGATTAGAAAAAAGTAAGATGAAGCATGGAGGTCGAAGCATCAAAAAGAGTAGAAGAAAACAGAGCAGCAATAGTGCAAGCAGAGTTGCGGTCGATCGCACCCCCCGACTGCACACCCGACCGCACACCCGACCGCAATTGCACAGGGTTTGGCCGAGAGGAGGATGGTCGATCGGTCTTGTTGGACAGTCGACCGATCGCGGTGCTGTGTTCGTTTTGGGCCTGGATTTGTTAAGTCGTTTCAGCCCAATCTTCAACTCAAATTAGATCGTACGGCTCCTATTCAGTTACTTCTCCTAAAGGTTATATCAGACGACCGAGAATCAAGATTAAACCTAGGGTTCTCTCTGTTCTTCTATATATATTGTAAACTCCTCCAATATGAGAGTAGAGTAGTACTTCATTGATATTTTCTCCATTGCAAAGAGAGACTTGAGAAAGCGATAGTTCTTAGTGAGTGAGTTTAATTCCTTGTATTGAGTGAATCAGTAACTCCTTGTAATCTCTTATAGTTGAATATCAGATCTCCCTATATTTCCTCCCGGATTAAGCGAAAGCTAACCGGGATAAATCATCGTTGTGTTTGTGTTAGATTGGTGGATCTACTTGCTTGCTCAGTTGATTTGTCTCATCTACTTCGACGTCCTCATTGCTCTATTTAGTTCCGCTGCGACAACGATGTTCGTTGATGCCCCAATCCCGACAACTAGTATCATAGCTTCAGGTTGCCGAGTCCCTTGATTAAGATGTCAAGTCACAGTCTTTTGAAGATCAAGCTGTTTGATGGAATGTTCAATTTCAATCTTTGGAAGGTTGACATGTATGATGTCCTTGTTCAAGAATGCTTGCAGTTAGCCTTTAAGAAGAAAGAAAAGCCAACTGATATGAAGGATGTTGTTTGCAAAGATATTCGTGAAAGAGCCATAAGTCTGATCCGACTATCATTGGCGGACGAGGTCAAGTGTAGATTTCTTAAAGAAACTCTGGTTTATCGTTATTAAATCGGATGCATTAGGTGTAACACTCCGAATTCCATTTACATGTAATTCGTTGCACAACATGATCTTTTACTTCAATTCGTACAATTTTACAAGGAATTTAAATTTTTTTAATTATACAACACGGGTCTTTACATCAACGCAGTGGAAATTAAAAGAATACAACATGATAAATACAATATTAACATCAACACCTTAAATCATGATAATAGTCTTTAGCATCAATTCATCTTTAAGTCTTTACCAATCCAAGCCCTCAGTTGCTTACAACTGACGTAATGTTATAAAACAGCGATCCTCACTATGCTGTAATATAACAATTCTCTTACTTTAGCAAACACAAACTTGAATACATATTAAAGTGTAAAAGAGTGACTATCCTAAACATGTCAGTGTAAGATATAACTTAATACCTAATGCAGATGTTATACAACAATGACACTAATGCATACTTGTTCGGATTCTAGGCATCTCATTCTACATTGGTCCGAGGGCAAGTCCTTATCGTACTCCTCAATATAAAGTTCAATTCCCCGCTATGAATTACTACCACGGTGACTAATGTATGTTTTAGATATCCTGTGAGTATCTAGTACTACCCCGATAATTCTTGAGTATCGCACTCCCACCGCAAGTGATTTTGGACACACTGCCTCACACCCCGATAATTCTGGAGGCGAATACCCACACTGCGAGCTATGACCTCGATAATTCTTAAGAGTCGTCCTCCCATCGCGAGTGATTTACGGCCATCACGCCTCACACTCTGATAATTCTGGAGACGAAACTCATACCGCGCTGTCATCGGTACCTCATCACACAAATACCCCATCAGCGTCGCCTCGATCCTAGTAATTCTGAAGGAATATCTTCCACCTGCGAGCCGCAACCCCGATAATTCTGAAGATAACCTCCCACTGCGCTATCAAGGTCCTCATACTCATGTTTTCCCATACTTCATCACATCTCCCCTTAGTGCTTGTCCTTAAGTTTTAATTTTAAATCATCACAATCTAGAGCTAGCTTACCCTACCGGACTTAAATCAACACGAGAAAAAGTCAACCCAAACTAGCTACTTTCTCAAGTGATACTTAACCCACACTGGTTAGTTTCTCAAATTTCTTTATTCACTAATGTCAGTTACTAAGGGTCCCGCCTAGCCTCTAGACTAGCATCTTTCATGTTCAACAACTGGGGTCAATCATGCCCTCATTATTCATATTTTCGATTTCATGTATTTATATTTCATTCAGTTTCTTCATTGATTCTTAGTTATCATCATGAAGTAACACTTCTTGGTTGGACACATACAACACCAACAATTCCATTTAATAAGCTATAAAGTTTCTTCGATTAAATAAACCATTTTTATATTTATCTATATTTCAATTATAAATCTCAATTCTATTCAAAATATAGATTTATTAGTTTCATAAAAGAGTCTACTATATCTTTGTAGTTAAGATCACCTAGAATCATCCTCAATTACTTCGTCTAAATTCATTTGCAAAACAATAAGTTCAAAATTAGAAAACTGCAGTGCATGCTACTTGTAAAAACCATAGAAAATTATATACTTCATGAAACTTTGTGTTCTTTAGATCAAAATAAAGGTATACAAGTCTACTACAATTTCTTAGTTATAAGTTCTCCAAAATATTGTATCTATAATCCTGAATTCTTCGAAATCTACAGTAGGGTCGAAATATTGAAATACTGCCACTTGTTCAGTCTTGTAAAATTCATTATAAATTCAAATTTTTGTGAAAGTTTGATTTCTTGGACTTTACAGAAAGTTTAACAAGTCTACTTCAAGTTCTTAGTTTTGACTTTTCTCAATTTACTTCATTTAAGATGTTGAAATGATCAAAATCCGAAATGTGTACAAATTTTCAGCAACTAGTCAACTGCCAACCAGTTCTAACTTTGGATTTTATTAAAATAATAAACGACATCCAAATATTATGAAATTTTACAGAGATGTTCCTGACATGTACGAGATATTCCTATAAAAAATTTTGCTCTAGATTCCATCTAGTTTATGCATACTATAATATCTAGAAAGCAAAGAAAATCACCCACCTTATTTTTGATGTAATGAAATAGACTCCTATACGGATTGTTCCAAAGCTCCAACCAAGCAAGCCTTCACCTCCTAGCAATTTGCCAACACCAAAAGCTCCTCTCTTTCTTTCTTTTCTCTCTTTTTTTTTCTTTTAGTGTACATTGTTCATGAATGAGAGAGATATTTATAGGGCTAAATGGGTGTGTAACTCCTATTTTCCGTATCTGTATTTTTTTTCTACCGTATCTTCATTTATGGTATTCTTGTATTCAATTTGAGGTCCTATAATTTTGTTCCAGTTCGAATAAAAACATTCTTTGGTTTCAACTCAATTTTTTGTGCCAATATCTAATTCAATTGTATTGTTCGTTCTGCACTTTTGTGTTGTTCTTCATGTATAAATGGGCTGTTTCATATCATCTATCCCCCCCCCCCCTATTTTTATTGATTTTTTACTAAGTCCCTAGTTGGATCCCCCTCAAACCCGCTACCCAATAACCCAAAACCCCCATATATAAACCCTTAATTTCCTAACGCTAACCCTAATACTGTATTAACCCAAATCCCTGTAGCCGCCTAACTCCCCTTCATCCCCTACCTTCATTCTCCTGTTCGACCCATCACCTTTCCTTTCAGCCGGCGCCGTTCCTCTCCCCCGCACATCCTCGCCATCATCCTCGACACCGAGTCCATCTCCATCGTCTTCCTCGCCTCATCCAACTCCCGAAACCCATTGTCTTCTTCACCTCTGCCAATACCCACGCCATTAATCACTGCACCATCGCCGAGAACCCACCTCCTCATCACCCTCGACCTCCGCTCGCCGCCTTTGTACTCTTTGCCATACCCACGACCTCCTCCATCAACTGCCAACACCCCGAACCCACTCCCCCGCTCCCCTGTTTCGAACCCAAAAACAGAGTCACCGCCGTGCCATTTCCATCGCCGTTGTCGCCGTCGTTGACTGCTCCCCAGTCGAACTTGGACGTCGTCGCGAGCCCTCGTCGCCGCGTCGCATCGCAGTCATCGGGCCAGTCTCGCGCCGTTCGCTTGCTCTCACTCTCGCTGTCGTAAGGAAGAAGACGACCAACGAGTGGCCAACCTCGCTGTTCGGTGTTTGGGCGCATCGGATCTGTGATCGCTGTCCCGTGTTTGGGGCGATCCGGTGTGAAGGAGATCCCCTGTTAGTTGCTTCTGCTGTCCCGCATTGTGTGCACAGCGGATCTGGTTGCCGTTTGCTGTTCTAGGCAGATCTGGTGTGGGGTTTTCTCTAGTTACTGTTGATTCTTTGCACGTGGTTCGCACGTGCTTTTGGGAGATTCACCCGGGGTTTTTTGATCCCGTCTTCCTTAAATTATCGGATCTAATCGCCCTCATCCAATCAAGGCAAGTATTCATCTTGTACAAATTTTAGTTCTAGTACAAGCGTTAATTTGAAAATACCGCAAATAGGTTGTAGTTGTGACTCCTTCTTGTCTTATCAATTGTCGATCTTGAATTTTTATCGTCGATTCCTTAATCTTAAGAGTCATAACACCTTCGTTGTTATAATTAAAAATTACTTGGACTCATTTTATCTCCTAGTACATGAACATATGAAATTAAGAAACCCTAGATTTGTAGATGTGTGTTGTATCTTGTATGTGATGATCTTGCACCCATTTGAGTTGAGAAATAGATATTGCTTGCTGATTTGATAACCACTACACCCGCATTTGTATCACACATTAATCTAGACTCATAACAACCAATTATCATACAACTTATACATGAAAGACATTCACATTTGTTGCTGTCCTGAACTTTACTTGCTGTTTTGATCCTTTAAAATCAGAATCTGAACCTGAGCCCTGAATAGTAAATGTAGCTCTAGATGTCTAGATGTTGATAGCATCCAGAAATTTCGAATTACGAGTTACGTCCTAGGAGATATCGCAGTTTTACTAATGCTGTGTCGGTAGTCGCAGATTCACAAAACTGCTGCACTTCTTTAGTTTACAAATTATTTTAACTATGCTACCATTAAGTAGTTGCATTGAAATTTTACATGCTGTTGCTGGACACCCTAGAGAACCTTCCCAAATTTTCTCAGAATTAATTAGAAATGTTTCAACCCTGTTTCACATGTGTAAACTCAGAATCACAAATTCTGTCTGAACACAATAGCTGTGTAATTCGCTGTTTTGACACATGTTACCACAATCTTTTATGTACCTTAATTATATGCGTTGGAACCGGGCAGGAGTCTAGTTTCTAGACCTCCTGACGGATCCGCATTTGCTATCTCGTAGCAACGGGAATCGCAGTTTTGGTACAGCAACGTCGTGTTGTCCAGATTTGAGATTTTCGTTGTTCTTGATATTTTGATTTGTGTTGACCCTCGAATATGCTATATAAATATCTCAAACTTGTTCCATGTTCATGATTATGATTTCTTGAGTCGTTTCGCACACTTGCATGCTTGCTTGATAAAAAAATTAATAATAAATAACAAGCCGGGGTTTAAGGGAAAGACCATAGTAGTGGACAATATAGATAAGTGTACTCGGAATGGGGCCCGTGTTTCCCCAGTACTCGGTTCATGAACCTGTTGCATCTTGATGTATTCATGGAGCCAGTTACTTGGCTCATGAACCTGTGTATTCATGAATCCACTGTGTGAGTCTTAAATCTGTTAGTATTCACGGACTTGTTTCGTGAACCTGTTATTTATTTTCGTATTCATGAACCGTGCCTGCTTGATACTTGATGCCTGAGTACACCGCCCTATAGACTCCATTACTAGGCCTAAATAAAATTGTAATGACTGTAGAAACCATGTAGTAAAAAGATGGATGCATGAAGTGCTACCTAGATATGAATAATTACAAGACTTGAACACGATACATGCTTACTCGATACTTGATTACATGATACATGAAACTTGATACATGAAACTTGAACTTGATACTTGTTCACTTGATACTTGTACTTGACAACTTGACACTAGACTTGAGATTTGTTACCTGACACTTGTACTTGATGCCTGTCACTTAAGGTTAGATACTCCTACATGTTCACTTGTCACTTGCTCCACTATTAGTATTTGTTACCCAGCCTGTTTACTTGAGTTGTCCTTCTTGCCAGCTAGTTCTTAGATTTCCACTACCTGTTGTATCCTTATTACATTCCTGATTCCAAATCTTGTTCCACTTTACTTGTACTTGTTTTTACTATTTGTGGCCCTAGCTTGCACTAAGGACATTTTCTCTTATTTTCTCTATGTTTTTCCTTTTTATAATTATTAAACAGACTTTAGAGACGAATTACCTGCTGGAATCGGTGAGCAGACGTTCTAGGCCTTGCTTGGGAAAAGCTTTCTTTAATCATTTCGTTTTGTAATTGAGTTATTTCATTTGTTGTTGCTTAAAACTTATAACGGGCTTATGTTCCCGAGTTTTATATTTGATCCAGGCTTGAAGACTATTGGATATTATTATTTGTTTTCAATTGTTTTCTTTTGCTTAATAAATTATTCATGCATGCTTGGTTATATATAAATCTTATTATATTCTTGTTATGATGCTGAGTCGATCCTACAGCTTATGTATGATGTTAAAATCATTCGCTGAGCTTCGTCACGTGCTCGTATTCCATGTTTTTGGGAAGCGGGGCGTGACAGGGTGAATGAATGAACACCCACTACCAAAAATAAATACTCATTATCTAAAATAAATACCCACTTACAAAAACCATCAACACAACCCCTACCCCTTCATCTCCTTGACCGGCCAACCCCTTGGTGTGCACACACGTGCACGTGCACTCTACATGCACACAATTCTCATTCCTTATAATTATTTGTTATTAGTCCATTTGTGTGTGTTCGTTACTTGACAAGTGTGCAGGATTAAAAAGTGTACATTTAAAGTGTAAAATAAAGTCATGGGCCTCTCTTTTTAATTAATTTACTTAGACCATCTCTAACCACAATAGCAATTTTGGCTCACTAGAATAGCCAAAAATGGATAACAATTGGATAATTTGGCTTAACAAAAAGGTTTGCATTCCAATCATGCTAGTTATTTTGGCTAGCCATAGGTATTTTAAAACTCAAAATAAATTGAAATTAAACTAAAATTAAAATTAAAATTAAAATAAAGAGTATTCATATTGCAACTTCTGATTTCAAAACCAAAAATTAAAATAAAGAGTCTTCACAAAGAGTCTTCATATTGCAAATTCCCAGCCCAAGCCTAAAAATGCCCAACCCAAAGAAGAAAACCAAGAAGAAAAAACCCCAAAGAAGGAAAACTCAAAATAAAAACCCAAAAATGCCCAGCCCTAAGCCGAAAGAAGGGGAAAAAAATCTGCTGCGGGATTGCGACTTCTGATGCCAGAGATCGCGAAATCAAGAGATCGCAACTTTTGGATCGCAGACTTCTTCACATCGCGACTTCAGTTTTTTTTTTATAGCAAGGGATGTAGACTCGCCAGATAGAGCGAGCAAATCTGATAAATCTATTTTGGCGAGTGGGTTGGCGAGTCCCGTTGGAGTATATTTTTATCTCTAAATTAGCTATTTTGGCTAAAATTGAGGGATGACTAGCGTGGTTGGAGATGGTCTTAGTGGGCTTTAAAATGGACTTTAGGCCTATGAGTTTTAATTAAAAATAATAATAATACATTTGTAACAAATAAAATGCGAATAAAAAATGTGCTTAGTTTTGGCAAATTTTAAAGACTAAAAATACATAAAATTTTACGTGCAATGCACGTGAAAATGTAAAAATTAATCTTTATTTTTCTGAAATGTTACATTGGAAGAGGAAGTTACTCCATTTGTCAATGAAGGAAGGTACCAATCTCCAAGACCACATTACAGAGTTCAATAAAGTATTATCTGAACTTCAGGCGATCAACGCGAATGTGTGTGAGGAAGATAAAGCTTTCAACCTGATATATTCACTGCTGGATTCGTATGAGCTTTTGATCATTACCATGCTACACGGTAGATCTGCCAAGGAGAGTATTTCGGTAGATGGTGTAATCAAAGCATAAACGGAAAATCAACTTAGGAAGGAGACTCATAAATCATCGTCTATTCCCATAAGTTGTCTAGCAGTGGAAGGTCCTTCAGTGGAGAAGATAAAGTGCTATGCAAAAGGATTCGATCCGTTGCCGATATTGTAAGAGGCCATGGCATATCAAGAAAGACTGTTGAAAATTGCAGAATCAGGAGAGCGCCAAGAATGGTAATTCAGCCGCAAATGTGGTTGGTGCCTTTGATTCAGGTGATTCGTGTCTTCTTATTTCAAATTCTTTAGAAGTGGATTCTAGTTGGTTTCTTGGCTCAGGGAGTTCTTCTCATATTTGCTTCGAGAGGGAGTTATTTTCTACTTATAAGTCTATTACAGGGCATTGTATGAGAATGGAAACTGGAGAGATTTGTGAAGTAGTAGGTGAGGAGACAGTTGAGTTGAAGATGCCAAGTCTAAATATGTTCACTTTAAGGGATGTTTTGCATATTCCTTTGCTGAAACGGAATTTGATTTCATGGAAACTCTTGATGGACTGGGTTGTAGGTACCCAGCTCGCGGTGGAGTTTTGTCTATTTTTTAGGGTCGTCGTAAGGTGATTAGAGGTATGAGAATGGTTGGGCCAAGCCAAAACAATCTCTACAAGCTTTGGGAAATCCGAAAATCCGGCGCATATGTTGTTACTTCTTTTCCCATTATTCCTGCAAGCTCATCTAGTTCGACGCAACTAGCATCATCGAAGTGAGACTACGATGTTCGAATATCATCAGGAGGTGGAGAGTGCCTTGATGTAGGTGGAGTTCGTGCGGAGGTTGGCAACTCCGTGAGTACGCCTATAGAGGTGTGCCCTTGAAGGGGTACACTGATCGGTGAGATTGGGTTGAGATTTGTTCAACTAGAAGAATAAGCTATTGTTCTAAGTGTTTTTGCAAGTGAAGTTCATTAGAGTTAGGAGATGAATAATCACATCATGTGATAGCACTCGTATGCAATCCTAGGTGGAGTTTGTTAGGAATGTGTCTTGAATAATCATGGTTCACATTAGAAGAAGGTAAGATAAAGCACGGAGGTCGAAGCGTCGAAGAGAGTAGAAGAAAACAGAGCAGCAATAGTGTCCAAAGTTGTGGTCGACCGCACACCCAACCGCAGTTGCACAGGGGTTTGGCCGAGAGGAGGACGGTCGACCGGTCTTGTTGGATGGTCGACCGACTGCGGCGCTGTGTTCGTTTTGGGCCTCGATTTGTTAGGTCATTTCAGCCCAATCTTCAACTCCAAATTAGATCGTACGGCTTCTATTCAATTACTTCTTCTATATGTTATATCGGACGACTGAGAATCAAGATTAAACCTAGGGTTCTCTCTATTCTTCTATATGTATTATAAACTCCTCCAATATGAGAAAAGAGTACTTCATTGATATTTCTCCATTGCAAAGAGAGACTTGAGAAAGAGATAGTTCTTGGTGGGTGAGTTTAATTCCTTGTATTGAGTGAATCAGTAACTCCTTGTAATCTCTTCTAGTTGAATACCAGATCTCTCTATATTTTCTCCCGGATTAAGAGAAAACTAACCAGGATAAATCATCGTTGTTTTTATGTTAGATTGGTAGATCTACTTGTTTGCTCAATTGATTTGTCTCATCTACTTCGACGTCCTCATTGCTCTATTTAGTTCCGCTGCGACAACGGGCGTTCGTTGACACCCCAATCCCAACATTAGGTTCGCCCGAACTGGGACAAATCTTTGTCTGCTTTGATCTGCTTGTTTGGTTGTTCATCATATCGATTATCTGTTCTCACTACTAAAGCTCCAACTCCGCTGCTCCAAATTTCCTAACACGTTGGATATCTCATTGAGATCAGCCATTGCAGATGACAAAAGGAATGCAAGTATCCTGTAGTTATTGTTCCTGAATTATGTCTTTCTGAATGCAATAGCCAACAAGATTTGCGTATTGCAGTTTAGATAGATACAAGACAAGACAAATAACGAATTAACTACTAAAGATTTTGACACAAACTTTTGAATGAAATCAGAAATCTGTTGATTCAATTAACTTTTTACCATTTGACCTTTTACCAACATTGGTAGATTGGTAGATGAGACGCTCACTCGCTGGACTTCATGATATCAGTTATCTATTAAATGTTGAAAACAGTGTGAACTTAAGAATTAGAAATCTGTTAAGAGTGATGTAAAGATTTCTCAAATTAATTGATTTCTTAGAGTACTGTTTGACTTGTGTGGATTAAGTAACTATGATAGATGGTGCAGATTCGCATTTGTAGTTAATGGATGTGTAGATTATCGTGCTAGATGCAAAATGATGTTTGCATGTTTCTCATTTGTGCAAGCTGATTTTATGGTTTTTTCTGTTTTGCTATCAACTTATGGTTTACCGTAAACAAGAGGTGGTAGTTTCCAAGGAACTACGTACTGTCTGTGGATACTGAAGTTAGAACATATGATCTCTTGGTGTTGCTTCATGTCCAAATTAAACTTTTTTGTTTCAGGTCATATTGAACCTTTGTTATCAGAATCAGATTACACTATATATATATATATATATATATATATATATATATTGTTGCTCATGAGAACTCAGATGTATGCTCACATGATCTCCTCATGTGGAATTATTGTACTCTTCATCTGGCATTATTGTACTCAAACTAATATAAGTTGAATTCTACTTCCAAACTTGATGAAACTTTTAACATCCAACTGAAATCTTGATACTAGGAAATGGTGTGATTATAATTAATTACATGGACCACACAGGTTATCTACCCTACTAATTTGATTGTGAGGGGCAACAACTTATGGATGTCTCTCAGTTTGGAAACTCTCACAATAGGCACACTTAAATGTGTTATCTTCAAGATAAAATTGGCTCTGTTTTTTCTCCCTTCGATTGAGAGAAAAACAACTTATTCTTCGTTTATCTTCGATGAGAAGTTTGAGTACAATTTGAGTTTAGTTAGGTAAAACTGTGATGTGGATGATTGAGTACAATTTGGGTCAGTTTAGAGCATCTGTAGTCGTTGAAGTTAAAAAATGGGTATATGGATATTTTGGAAATAGCAAATAGCTCAAACGCTACAGTCGTCTATACTCAAAAAACGACTTTTTTTGAATAAAACGGAAGATCATGTACCGTTTGAAGATCTGCATTTTTTTGTATTTAAACAGTGTGAAGGACGGCAGATGCCGTCCCGTAAATAAAAATAAAAAAAATCAAAAAATGTGAAGGACGGCATCAAACACCTATGCACAAATGCCAAATATCCATTTTTTGGATATATAGCCAACGACTACATATGCTCTTAGATAATAATGTTACGTGGATGATTGCTTGAGTATAAATTTGATTAGAATGTTCTTGCATCAAGAATACTGTAACACCCACCAAAATTTTGGTGCTTTGTTTAAGAATAACTAATACCTTCAAATTAATTTTGGTGCTTTTTAAGAGCCTAAAAAAAGCCTACCTGATTAAAATCATGGAAATGGCCAATCACTTCACTGTACATGGAAGTAGCTAAAGTTTTTTGCCTAAGGAATAAGATAGACTGTTTGATTTGGTACTACTTGTATCTTTCTAGTTGCTTTCTTAGTGACATTCAAACTGAAGATTTATAAACTGTAAAGATTTTGTTTCGAAAATATCTACATGACCAGCACAAGTTAGGGAACTCATTACTCCAGCCTCAATTCCAAAAAGTAGTGTTTATTAGTAATAGATAGGGGATTCCACATATTCTAAGTTCTAAGACTGGATGATTGTTTTCGTACCAATTGTGCAAATAATACAGATAAAAATGATCAAACTTTTTGTTGCACAACTTTAATCCACTAATGCTACATCTGTTACATCTTATCAAAGCTTAATCAACTCATATCAAGTTTTTTTTTAAATTCCAACCACACCTGACAACACTGAATATACAACACAGTCGATAAGTATCGGCAATTTTTGAGTAACTTCCCCATTATTGGCAATCCATCCGAATTTCAGTTCTTTGTCTCTTATTTATATTCTTGTCTTCTGTACTTCTTCATGCAAATATCCCTTATATAAGTGCTTATCAATGTCTGTTTCAGATGCTCAAATCTGTACTATTTGGTTAACACCCGACATTATGGCAAGTAGTCCATTTCCTTTCCTGAAAATTCCCGAAAATATTTAAATTGTAGGAAATAACAAACCAGCCGAAAACCACTGAATCACAGGAAAAGAAAATTAAGGAAATGCAAAAGAAATTTCTAAAAATTTTCAGTCATTGCTATGTGGTGATAAATGAGCTAGTAAGAATAACCTGAATTATAAGTTGAGTTGAATAAATGTATCATGTCCCTTTTTGTAAAATACATGAACCCTTCAACTCTGTATTCCTTTTTTCTAGTTTAATGGATTTGGTTGGAGTCCTTAGACTCCATCCCTTCTGTCAAATAAAAAAAAAAAAAGAGAGAGAATAACCTGAATTATAAGTTGAGTTGAAACTCTTGCTCTTTGTTTCCCCTTCTTTGAATGCTTTCTTTTGCAACTTAGGGAATAGGAGGAGATGATACATTGTAGATGCTGCAGTGGTACCGATAATTGGGGCTGTAATGTAAATCCAGATCTTGTGAAAATTAAGTGTCGCAATTGCTGGTCCTAGGCTCCTTGCAGGGTTCATCGAGGCCCCTGTGACTGTTCTGAGATACATGAAGGGTTTTTTTAGTTGAGGGTGCGGTATTCCAGCTTTGTTCGTCAACAAGGTATAACGCAACATACTACACTTCTATATAGTAACAATTCAAGTGAAAAAATAATTGAAAAGACAAGAACACCAAACAGGATGGAACAATAAGTGGGAGAGGAAATCTCACCTTGTTTCCTAAATAAGATATGAAAACATAATCTTCAGTAATAATTAAAAAAACAAAGTAATAGAACATCAATGACTCTATAATCATATATATGTTCATAACTTCTAAATGATCAATATATAGCAAAAATATCTTATAAGAAATATAGGTTTTTAAGAGTTTTGCGAGCATACCCCATGATAAGAGCATCAATAAAGACAGCTGCTCCAACTGTTGCTCCTGAGAGTTCCTTTATCTATGAAGTATCCAAAAAAAATAATAATATATAATTGTTGTAAAATTATTGTTTACCGACCTATTAATTGTATAGGATAGGGTTACTCTTTATTTTCTTTTTTAACTCAAAAGGGAAGTATTTTTCAATATGAGGTAGTTGTATCGATTCAAGAACCTACTGCTCTAGGATCGGAGGCAGCCCCACAAATGGCCAACATAAGAATAAATGACGCCATGATCTCAAAAGCAAACACTGTAAAATCATCGGTGTTAGGTGCAGGGAGCGTCAACATCACTTTGGATGGATCACCATTAAACAGCCCACGAAGAACCACGCTAGCAAGAATTGCGCCACTAAGTTGAGCCACCACATAACCAACAACCTAAAGAGGATAACGCCGAAAGACAAAGCTTATTCACCAAATGAAATTGAGCATGTTGAGAAATATCAAATAATTTGCAGTAGCTGAGAAATTTGTAGAGTTTTACTTGAACTTTTAAGATCATAATTAGACTTCTTTTAATCCAAACTATACAACAACATAAAAGAAAAAAGAAAAAAAATCTACAATATATGGCCACTTGGGCTGTTTATTTTCCTCACAAACAAAAACGACAGGAAATAACAAAGCCTTTCATCACAAAATTTGGAGTATGCTTTCTTATCCAAACTATAACTAATTTGAAGACATTACCAACATTACCGAGAATCAAAGTATTTTCATGCATGGCATTCTATGATGATTACTAAGCTTATTTTTAGAACTATGCATAGATTAGGAAAATAATTTGAAGATTTATACCTGTTTCCAGGGGAATTTTCCGCTGGCAGCGAACGCAAGAGTGACTGCAGGATTCAAATGGGCACCCGAAATGTGACCCAAAGTGTATACCAAGAGCATTATGGTCAAGCTCCAAGCGAATGCCACTCCTACAATTGTTATGTTTTGCCTGTAGTTTATGAATCCTGATCCACACCCCATGAATATGAGTATGAAGGTGCCCACGATCTCAGCCACAACCTAGATATATCATGTATAGATTACATGCAGATAATTAGAATCTAGATACAATAGTTTCACTTTCTTACTGTGAATTTGATGGCATGCAAGCAAACTTTTCCCTTTTTTTAATGTGCTATGGACAGAAAATAAGGTTTGCGATAATCTGTTCCGCTTAGAGAAGATAGAGTTGATTGCGTTCATTTTTATGTCCGTAGTGTACCAATACCCGGATGAAAATTTCGTGTGTTGATATAGAATTACAGGTTCAAGAAATGTCACCAACTAACATCTTTGACATACAATTGCTTTCAACATGGTAGTAATTGTCTTCCTTATTCATTGAGAAAGCTCAAGGTACGCCATCGATCAACAAAATAGATAAAACTCTTTTCCATAAGCGAAGAAATTATGTTTGTGTGTATGTGTGTGTGAGAGAGAGAGAGAGAGATGCCTTTTGGACAGTTGTAGGAGGAATCTCAATTTCTTTGGAAGTAGGAATAAATTCTCCAACCACAGGAGAGAACTTTTCTTGATTTACAGAAATAGGAGGGACCTTATCTTCCTCCATAAGAGATGAATGTGATGCTGATGAATTCATACCAGAAACCTCAGGTGAAGAAGGAACAAAACTTGCTACCAGTTTGTATGCCATAACATGTCCTTTTATACAGAAAAACACTGAGCAAATCAAACAAACAAAACCTTTGTATTCAACAGACATATTCCCTTGTTGCCTATTGTTTATACCAAAAGGCTGAAATTGTCCTTTTGCCCAAATAAGTTATAGCAGGCTTTGAACTGAACTTTATTCGATAGAGAAGTTTGCTTCAAATAGTTATAAAAAAATGAGTCTGTCATAGTCTCTAAATATGTTTTGGAGCTTTCAAAGTACATATCCCTCTTTTATATCAATGATTCGGAATTGTATAGTATTCGCATTCACTCGGAACAAATACATTCACATCTGTGTTCCAAGGTCGTTAACAGAACATCCTTTTGGATTCTTCGGTTTAGCAACTTACAGATAAAAGTGGCACTGGGACCTGATAAGCCAATAACCTCAAATCGATTCAGCCCAAGTTATGGACTCTCAAAAATTCAGTGGGACTTAAATTGAGCTACACCTCACTATATCATATATGCATAACTAGCCAAAGAAACATGTCTTGATTGATAAAAAAAAATTGTTAGTGATACAACATCAACCTGACATGAGGGGGAACAAAAAGAAAATCAATTCTACAAAGGGACAGAATGATAACAATAATGAAAATTTTACACAGATTTTTCAGCCTCAGCGGCTTTTTTGTCTTCCTCCTGCTTCTTCCTCAAAGACGGGGGTGGTCTCACCACGATGCTCTTCTTCCATTTCCTGTCGAGCTTTCTTGACAGCCTCTTGTTGATTCCCTCTTCAATCTCCCGCTCCCTTCTTACAGTCAGCATTCGAGCAACCTGAATAATGAAACTAGTTTTTAATTACTGAGAAGATTTTGCTTTTTGAGTATAATCTATCATCTCTAACAGTAAAGGACTAACTATAAGTCTCTAACAGAAATTATGAAGCAAGAAAGAACAAAACAGCCTGGACAAATCCATCCTTTTTTACTTTTGTTTCTCTCTAAATGAAAATTGAAGTTTTATTTTGTATGTCAGATTTGAATCATTGGATGACACAAGTAAAATTTGCATAAATCTATATGAATGAACGAACGAATTTATCAAAAGCAATAGTTGTGTATGCACATGGATGAATAAGGTGGACGATAGTTGTTCACGTCAGATTGGCTGATCATGTGTTTCTAGTCAAGCATTTGGGAGTATCATCTTGCACTCGGACAATATGATACCTTGGTCTTAACAGAAATAACAATATCCATTGTGTAAATAGGATTCATATAGTGTTTGGCTTGATTCCTAGATATGTAGATTCAAAGGTTCATTACTTTCTGGCCCACAAACCTAGATATCTGTCCAGTTAGTTTAAAGTTCTTTTGACCAAAAAGGAATAGCTCTAATAGTAAGGCCCAACTAAATTAATCATCCTTCCTTCTTTTTTGTTAATGTGAGACTATACTTATTCTTATCTTTGTCTTCTTTCTCAGATTGTTAAACCAGATTTGAGCCACTCCCCCTATCAGATTGGAGCTAGACACTCCCAAATCACTTGACTAGAGAGTACGGTAGAACCGTAGGGTGAAGTACAGAAAATTTGGGCCAACTGATCCTCCGACCAAGTTGACCGACACAAACTAAATTAGTTTCTCGCAATTAAGAATTATATATGCATGTGTTTTGTGTGGAAGAAATGTGTGCATATTGATGCCCCATCAAAGATTCAAAACTAGTTTCATGCTGTCCATCCTTTTACTGATAGTCGCTTGTTCAAGTTCACATATATATTGAATAAAGCGAACAAAGAATAATAAGAACAATTGTTTGATCTTCTACAACAAACCATAGGTGCCATGATACAAGGGAAAGTAAAAGAAAATGAGTCAGGTAAGATTGTAATACAAGAAAAAATTATCATGACTATACTGGTGTATTCTAGCTGTTAAAGTAGAAACATCAGAATTTAGTATTTTACCAGATAAGCAATACCCTATGCACCATTACAAGAAGGTCAAAATCTAATATGATACAGCCAATACATATTGGTATCAACGTATAATTCAATCCAGGGAAAAGATCGTAATTTTGACAAAGGCTCGATCCTCAAACACACTCTTCTACAGCTTATCTTTGCCTTCCTAGAACTCAGCATTTAGTTAGACACCCAGTTCACTTGTTTGTTGAAAAGGGGAAACAGACTTATATATGAAAGGAAAATGTTCATTTTCCTTTCTCTCGAGTAGGACCTTAATGCCCACAAGAACTAGTTGGATATTCAAAAGATCATAGCGTGACACGCTCTCTGGCACTAAAGTTACAGAATTGATAGCCCACGCACCACGTGATTTTCCTTCCTGGCTCTCATTTTGAATTATGTTCGGACATTAGGGATTGGTGAAGTTAGAGATTCAGGGACTAGTGTTAATAGCTAACCCTTGTAACAATTAAAAATAGAGATAGTGTCAAGTGTAGCAATCCAAATTTTTACAACAAAAAAGTATGAAGAGCTTAGCATATAGCGCAGGCTACATGATAAATCACTACAAAAGAAGAGGGATATCCTGCCGAAACTACCCCGGAGTTTGGGTAGTTTCGCCAGGGTATCCCCGGCATTTTTTTTAAAAACACCGGCAGAGGTTGGTAGGCTTAAGATACCTCGGGGTTATAAAGCGCCGGGGTATCCTGGGTACAAAACCCCAAAATCCTGAACCTGATTCCCACAATCCCCAATTTTCCTCTCTTTCTCTTTCCCGCTTTCACGCGCAATCCTGTCGTTCGCACTCACCGCCGTCGTCATTGCCGTCCCCGTCCCTCACTCTCTCTCCAAATCCCCACCCCCAAGTCCATTTCCCTTCTCCCTATCTCTATCCTGGACGCCCCCTCTCTCTCTCTATCACCACTAACCCGAACCCTATCCCCTTGCTGTCGCCCGTTGCCTGCTCGCTGCCACCGATGACCCTGTCGCTCCCCTCTCTTTATACTGCCGACTGTCCCACCACTGCCCGTCATTTGCTCGCGCTCGTCCGCTGCCGATGACCCCTCACCGCTCGTCGCTATCGCCGTCCCTGTCCCTCACTCTCTCTCCAAATCCCCATCCCCAAGTCCATTTCCCTTCTCCCTATCTCTATCCTGGACGCCCCCTCTCTCTCTCTCTATCACCACTAACCCGAACCCTATCCCCTTGCTGTCGCCCTGTTGCCTGCTCGCTGCCACCGATGACCCTGTCGCTCCCCTCTCTTTATACTGCCGACTGTCCCACCGCTGCCCGTCACTTGCTCGCGCTCGTCCGCTGCCAGTGACCCCTCACCGCTCGTCGCTTGATCGTCGTCCTCCTCCATCTCTCTTTTTCAAACCCTATGTATTGTGAAAATAATTATTTATGATATTGTGATAAATTTTGGAATTAGCAATTTTGAGTATTAATTATTTGTGATATTGTGAGTAATAATTAGTGATTGTGGAATATTTTTTTATTGGAGATTGTGGATTGATTCATGTTTGGATTGGATGGAGATTGTGGATGATCTTTTGGTTAAAATGTAAATGGATTGATTTTGATTAGGGTAACCTATATATTTTTGTGAATAAGGACAAACTAAGGCAACTGGACTGTCTCTCCTTTCATGTTCTTACTGTTTTGGGAAATTTATTTTGTAATAACCTATAATTCAATGTATTTGGAGTATAGGTAATGGTTGTGGAGACTCTGATAACGATAACATTTATTAACAAGAGAACTATATCCTTTATTCCAACTGTAAACTGGTCGTGCTAATTGTTACTACTGCTTCGAAAATGAGAGCGAAACGATTGAAAATCGCACAAACGACATCCAAAAATTACGAACTCTGCGAGCAAAGATTCACTACACACAAGCTAACACAACTTGTAGAAATAAATTTCAACTCACGGTTTGCAATATACGGCCATGTATCACTTGCACCTCGGTATTTTTCGATACAGGTTAAAATCACGCTTCAATGCAGTTTATCGTACAATTTGTTGGACTATTTGATAGCATACATAGGCTAGCTAAATATTTAGATTCTAAGCTAAATTGAATAGAGTTTGAATTTATGTTAAGCGGCCGAGCTTCAAAAAAGAGAGTGAAACGATTGAAAATCGCACAAAAGACATCCAAAAATTACAAAACTTTGCGAGTAAGTCGGATTCACCACACACAAGCTAACACAACTTATAAAAATGAGTTTCGACTAACGGTTTGCAAGATACAATCATGTATCACTTGCACCTATATTTTTCGATACAGGTTAAAATCATGTTTCGATGAGGTTTATAGCTCACCGGACACTTGCAATTTATTAGATTATATGATAGCATATATAGGCTAGCTAAATATTTAGATTCCAAGCTAAATTGAATAAAGTTTGAATTTATGTTAAGCGGCAGATATTCTAAAAAGTAAGCAAAACAATTGAAAAGCGCACAAACGAAATTCAAAAATTATGAAACTTTGCGAGTAAGTCGGATTCACCACACACAAGCTAACACAACTTGTAGAAGTGAGTTTCGACTCACGGTTTGCAAGATACGGCCACGTATCACTATGTAGTTTGACGATGTACTAATGTGTGTGTTGTTATAACTAGATGGATACTTGATTTGCCTAACAACATAATTAATTTATAAATCTCATGTGTGTTGTTATAACTAGACTGATACTTGATTGTGCCTATGTATATGTTGACTAATTTTCGAAAATTTTCTGTCTTACACAGCCAGGCCAGAGTATACCTACAGGTTCAAGCCAGGTCAATCCAAAAAGAAGACGAACATGATGGAAGCAACAATGACATGACCAGACATACACTGTAGGTGGAAGTGTTGGTTTTAATGTTTATTCACTTGAACTAATTTGGATTGTAAAATTTAACTTTTTTATATTATTTGAGAGTGGAGAACTATGTAGTTGTAAGGTTAAACTTCGTATGCGAGGAATTGATGTATTGGATATTACTGTTATTTAAATTTCAATATTTTATGATTTCTGTGAATGGTTTTATGGATTATAGGAATTGATGTATTAGATATCATTATGAATCGTATATAGGTGTTTTGCATTATTAATTAATATATATGTTTTATACATTCAAATAAAGAAAAATACGAAATATAATAATTATACCGATCCTGGCATTTCAAACGCCGGGGTAGGTAGATTTAAGTTGGAAAAAAAACATAAATATGTATATATAATAATATATAATAATATTAGAAAATATATTATAAAAATAGAAATAGAATAATAATAATGTTGTATATTAATATTCATTAATAATAGAATGCAAATTTGAATCTAATTAGTAAGATATTATCATTATTAGGATTAGAATAAGAAGAATAGGATTCTATATCTATAATATCTATATATCTATATTAGTCATATTATAGTTATATAATATTTTAAATATTTGATGAAAACTAATTCTATTTATATAACTAATTATAACATCGGGGTATACTTATATATACCCCCGCGTTTACAAACACCGAGGTAGACCCTCTAGTTTCCCCGGCGGGGGTAAACCTGGTGCTTGCGGTGGCGATTTCCAAAATGCTGGGGGTATCAACCCCGGTGTTTAAAATCGTCGGACGTATCAACCCCGGTGTTTAAAATCGTCGGGATTGGTCCAAAAAGACGCCAAGAAATCCCTCTTCGTTTGTAGTGAATCCCTAATAAATTGAATAAGCATTAAATAATTATAATGGGAAATTTCAAAAAAAAACTATGAAGTTCATATTAATTTTTCTATCAGTTAGCACCTCGACCAAAAAGATAACTATAAACAAGAAAAAGAAAGTGAATCAAAACAATACTTTTGCCAAGTAGAGAATAGAACAACAAGTTTTTAACAAAATAGAACTGAAGACTGCAGAATACAAACTACAAAACTAGAGGCCAAAGTGACCCACTACTTCATTTCTTGAAAAACCAAAACCAACATGGCAAACTGAAACCCGCCTAACCTAAACCAACCACGTCTAACCCTTCATTATATCAAATTACTAGAAAAAAGTAAGTTGTACATCCTGTTTATCCTTTACCCTCCCGAAAAATGCCAAAAAGGTATATGTAAGTAAAATTTTATCATATACTACAAGACACGAAAGATAGTTTATGCTATGAATTCTTCGCAAATATTTTAGCATAGGTACACTATTTCAAAATATCAAAGTATAATGATGACTTTGAGCTATTTTCCACCGGGTATGGTTTGTTTTTCCTACCACTAAGCATCATAGTGAGCTATAACAAGCCCAAACGCACGCTGTTTCATCATTACTCTGCCTTATTCATGCAGCTTAATCAAGACATCAAGCACAAAGTTATTTCCCTAACAAAAAATAAAAAACTCTATATCATCATCAGTTCTTCACTGGAGCAACAACTCACAATCCAAACAATGGGGCTTTCCAGAGAAAGATTCAACATTAACTATCAATAATAACAAGATCCATAACCATAAAAATCACACTAAAGCCCTACCATTAACCCCTATTTCAACTTGAGATCTTTATCCTTCTTCAAGATTTATATTAAATATTTCCTTCAAAGATAACCTACAGCTAAATTTTATGAACTGCTTTATAAACTCTATGTTCTTCTTTTATTATATTTTTCGTTGTTTTCTATCATACATTCTTCTATTAAAAAAATAATGCTAAAACACTAACATATTGACTTCCTACAACATTACAAAGCCCTTCAATTTCCAAAACAAAACAATGGGTATTTTTCCGATTACTCAAAAAAGGGAATCAAGAAACCATTACCCTCTTCCTCATTCGGCGAAACTCGCTGGACTTGAACTCATTCCTAGCCGACCGCTGAAGCCTCAACATAAACAATTCCCCCTTCAAATCAATAATCTCCTCATTAATCTCCTCCGTCGTCTTCACCCTAATCTCCTTCAACTCCTCCTCTCTCTTCGCCATTTTCACAACCACCTTGCGTGCAGGCAAAGAGGGTTTGTGGGTTTGGACCCTGATTCTTAATCCATTGAATGAGGAGCTCAGAGAAGGTAGTAGGAATGAGGAAGATGGCGTCTTTTTGGTGGTTGAAAGGGAGAGGAGGGAAGGGGATGGAGAAGAGAGAGAGGATGAGACCCCCAAGAGTTGCATTTTTTTCTTCTTCTTCTTCTTCTTCTTGGTTTTCTTTTTGGGTTTGAATGGGAATAGAAGGATAAGGATAATGGAATTAATTATTTTTGTATATAAAATACGCTTTTCGGAACTATTTGCAGAAACAGAACAGTTGTCAAAGTATTTACGTTCATGTACTCAACAACTAAATGGCGGGTTTAGTTGTTTCATACTCGCCGTTGGGACACGGCGAGTTTAGTGTTATTTTTGGGAAAATTCTTCGTTCCCAACGACGAGGACATTTATACTAGACTCGTTGTTGGGAACAGCGAATTTAGTTCAAAATTTTCAAAGAAGCCTTATTGTTCCCAATGGCGATGATATTTATACTAAGACTCATAGTTGGGAGTGGCGAGGATGTAGGGATTTTTATAGAGAGTGAAACATTCTGTTGGACTTAGTGAATTTTCGAAAAAAACTCCAAATAAATTTTTTTTGAACTAAACTCAACATTCTCAACAGCGAGTCTAGTGTAAATATCCTCGCCATTGGGAACAGCGAGTCTTCGTTGAAAATTTTGAACTAAACTCGTTGTTCCCAACAGCGAGTCTAGTATAAATATCCCCACCATTTAGAATGACAAGTCTTCTTTGAAAAATTTGAACTAAAGATTAGCACTAAGTACGGCGAGGATAAAATAACTAAAATCGCTGTTGGGAACAGCGAGTTTAGTTGTTGAGTTCATGAGCGCAAATACTTTGACAATTGTCCTATAAGTGTAAATATTTTTTTTTTTTTTTTTGTGTGGATATAGGAGGTGATGTTACTCTTGGGTAAGAATACCTTAAAAGTGCAAATAGCATTGGTATCAGGTCGGGTCAGGTCCTTCACTACCCGGACCCGGACCCGTGAGGACCGGGTCCGGGTCTTATTAAAATATTCCTACCCGTTCGGGTAGAAACAGCGAGCGGAGGCGGCGAGTGGAGGATTTAGAATAGAGAAGAGAAAAAAATGTATGAGTTTTGAGTTTGGAAGAGGAAGATTTAGAATTGAGGAGGAAGGGGGAGGGATGATGATAAAATATTTATTTTTATGTTGATTTTTTTGGGTTTTTTTTAACGGGTCCGGGTTGGGTCTTTTTTTAGCGGACCCGTACCCGGACACAAAAGTACAACTGGTCCCATTTTAGGACTCGCCCCCGGACCCGGATAGGCCAGGTCGGTTCTAGTCCAATGTCGGGTCTGGGTCAGATCCGGGTTACTGGTATTTATACCAATGCTAAGTGAAAATAAAAGTATGTGATTTTTGTTTTTACAGAGTAACTTGAATTTGGTGAAAATCTATCGTTGAGAATTCGTTCGTGCGGGAGTGTAAGAAATTTTTTTTTTTTTAGGTTAAAGGTGGAATAACGCCACCCTGTTTCATTAATAAGAAATTAATAAAACAACCCTGGCGTACCGGGGGAATACAAAAGTAAAGTGCAGAAAATAGAACATAACCCCCCAACAATACCCTGGAGGGTGGGTCTAACCACATGAACAAAAGTAAAGGTACAATAGATCGAAACAAAATACAAAAAGAGCTAGCTGCGGACTGTGGATTTCCACTTGTATCATGTTCCTTGTGAGTTTGAAGGGCGCCTACTCCTCAGTCCAGTGTCGGTCCAAACTCGACCTCCTCATCATCGAATTCCTCTACCTGGAAGACTCTGGCAATCCTCCTTCTTGCTCTTGTAACAGCAGCTGTGGCCCAAAAGGAAATAAGATGCATGATATGAGTAAGGTTACCAGAAATACTATTACATGAAACACGAAAATAGAAATTATTTCTGTCTAGCCATAACACCCAAGTAGTTAACGCAATGGCTATGTACCAAGCATCCTTCATTTCGTGGCGAACCGAGGCAAATTTGGGGCCAACCCACAAATCCTCGTATTCGCTGGGGTAGTCACATGTCCCTAAGGCCCGTAATACCTCTATCATAGTTGTCTTACTCCTTTGGCAGTGAATGAAAAGGTGATTTAGATTCTCCGTATGTATGTTACAGAATCCAGAGTTGGTTGCTATCCTGGGTTGTCTTTTGGCAAGGTTCTCTCTGGTGAGGATTGCATTATTGAGCACTGGCCAGAGGAAGACCCTGACTTTAAGGGGTGTTTTGGCTTTCCATAACACCTGTGCCCAACTGGGTCTACATCCTCGATAGTGAATGCGATGATACAGAGACCTAACAGTAAAAGCTCCTTTGGTCTATAGTCCCCAGCGCATCTGATCTGGGCCTTGAGCGCATATCGCCCCGTTCCGTGTAATGTGTGTTTGCAGTTCATTCAGTTGCTGCTGTAACCCTGGGCTAAGAGGTCATCGAAAAGACGGTTTCCAATTGCCCCTCTTTCATATCTTGGCCACTGATACATTCGAGCGAGTCGTCTTCTCATACAAATCTGGAAAAGTCTCCTTGAAGGTATGACCACCACACCATTTGTCCCACCAGAATCTGGTGGACCGTCCATTACCAATAGTCGATGTAACTGCTGAGTTGAAAGGCCCTCTTGCTTTAGTAATCCCTTTCCAGAAGCGAGAAACTCTAGACCCTATCCAGAAGCCTAAACTTCTCGTACCCAGAAGCAAGAAACTGCTGAGTGTAAGAAAGTTATTATTGTGATGTGTTGGTTTGAGGGTTTATACTGAAATTTATTGGCATGTGCAATGCATGTGAATAAATGATCAGATTATGAGCATGTGCGGGTGTTAATGAATCATTAGGTTATGATAGTAGAGCTGGTATCGAATCCTATCGGGTCAGGTCCTTCACTACTCGGACCCGGACCCGGTACCTCACAGGTCAAAAAATTGGACCCGGACCCAGACTTGCAAGAACTAGGGTCCGGGTTCGGGTTCAGGTCCTAGGTAAAAAAAATTACCCGTCGGATCCGGTAGTAGAGAATAAATATTTGCACTTAAGTATTTTTGCACCAGATACCTTACGATTCTAACAATTTTTGCACTTAAGTACATGAATTAATATTATATTTACACATCTATCCTCAACAATTACTTTTATATGTATATTCCTATAACCCTATTATTCAAATTCTATATGTTTGAGGGTATTTTTTAACGGGTCTAGGTCCGGGTTCGGGTCGGTTCTATTTTTAGCGAACCCAGACCCAGACCCGAAAGTGCATCGGGTTTAGTTTTAGGACCCGGACCTGGACCTGTATAGATCGGGTCGGTTCTGGTCCAATGCCGGGTCCGGGTCGGGTCTGGGTCGGATCTGGATATCGGATAAATGTGACGGTGCTATATGATAGTATTGTGTAAGGAATAGATATCGAGAAATTCTGCACTGAACGAGGAAATTTTTTTTCAGTTGGGATTCTCTTACAACGTGGTGAGAATATGAATTGAGCAATTATGTGTTGAATGAAAGAAAAATCTTTCGGTTGGGATTCTGTTACAAAGCGGGGAGAATCTAAATCCTGAATTGAGTGAAATAATAGGACCAAACACAATTGTAAGTTAAATTATTTAATATAGTTGAAGAGAAAATTACTGTAATTCTTTCCACACAAAATATTGTTTTCTTCCGTTATAAATAAATTAAGTGTGAATTGTCTATTGAACTTCCCCCAACTCTTTCCACATTCTCCACCACCACATTGCATTCATTCATATTTATTCATATGTAATAATTATGTAATTGTCTCTTTATATTCTTTGTAAGCCTATAAATAGGTCATTGAGTGAATCATTTGTAAGTGAGATGAAAATAATATGAATGAGAATAATCTTCTTCCATCTTGTCTCTATTTCCTTTGTTGATTGTTTATATAATTTCATAACACGTTATCAGCACGAGTCTCTACCTTTCGACCCACAAGTTCATCTGAAGAAAAGGAAAAATGTTTGGCCTTATATATGAAGTATGTTAATCTCGAGTTCATCTTACTATTTTTTACTTTTGATCATTTCCTTAAGATCAATATAACTTAGTATGCTCTACACTCGCCATTTCTTATGGATCTTGTGTATCAGAAAAGTTACATTTTGATCTCGTCTTTTTTTATATATGTAAGTATGTTAATCTCGAGTTCATCTTATTATTTTTTACTTTTGATCATTTCCTTAAGATCAATATAACTTAGTATGCTCTACACTCGCCATTTTTTTATGGATCTTGTGTGTCAGAAAAGTTACATTTTGATCTCGTCTTTTTTTTATATATGTATGTTAAATCTCGAGTTCATCTTATTATTTTTTTTATTTTTGATCATTTCCTTAAGATCAATATAACTTAGTATGCTCTACACTCGCCATTTTTTATGGATCTTGTGTATCAGAAATGTTATATTTTGATCCCGTCTTTTTATTTCTAATTATGCATATAATTTTATTATGTTCTTATTTTTCAAAGCTCTTGATAATAACCAACAAGAATTACTTGTCATGAGTTTTGAATGTTGAAATTCATTTGAATACCGAAAGTGTCAAAGAGAGAATTGATGGATTCAAAGAATCATCTAAATGAGATCATACGAAAGATATAACGAAAGCTATAATTTTCTTTTGTCACAATCTCCCTGAAGGAGTGAAAGATGATTGTATCAAAATCAATGATCCTGAAGATCTCTTGAAATTTAAATAAAATATTGTTCATCTAGCAAAAGGAATTATGTGAGAATTTGACATATCAAAGTTAAAGATCCCGAAGATCTCTCGAAATGAAGAAAATATTGTTTGTATGATAACAATACAATGAGTATAAATTGATGACGATCCTATAGATCTAAATATGCATAATTGTGACTAACTATAAATGTATGGAAAAATGACGATTTCGTCTTATATATTGGACATGCTCCATTCCCCGAAGTGAATGTGATGCTATATAATTGGTCTAGTGATTACAAGCTCTACTTCAACTATTCGAGGGTCTATCTGTTGTCAATATTTCTGCAACAACATTTCCTTAAACACTGGATTGGCTCCACAGTTATCTTCTTCAGGTATGAACAATTACTTGCATTTAGTTTGAGTTGCTCAGAGTACGAGGGTATTAAATTATGCCAATTTGTTCTTTATCCTTTTCTTAAAGGGTTGATGATATTAGAATGAATGCACAGCTGATCTTCAAAATTAAATTACTTCTCTCTAGTTTTTCGCTTCAAATTATACCAATATAATCATGTAATCAATCAAGTTTGTGGTCGGTCATAGCTGCCTTCAGGTTGTCAACGTGTTCATATTTGTGCATGCATGTAATACACCAGCATTCGTTTCTCCCTTAATGTTTTTACACTCTATATTTATTTTGTTTAATTCATTAGTTAATTTCAAATTTAGTCCATTAAGAACATGTTATATATATTATGTGTTCTGAATTTATTTTCCAACTACTTTTGTCTGCTTGTGCATTTTATTTTTGTTACTCATATATTAGATGTACAACCATACTTCACTTATCTTTCATCTTGTGCATTTACATGTATGCATCTTGGCTTATCAAAAGATCTATAAATTCCTTTATTAACTCATGCTTTCGAATGTTGTAAAGGACGGATCTAAAGTTGCATTATTAACCGCATGCATCATGTATCTTCTAGTAGGAATCAGTCAGAGAGAAGATGTTAAATAAGAGATTTATTCTTGGAAGTAATTGAAGCATACTTTTACCAAATTTCATGTATATTTCAGGAATTTAAGACCTCACTGAATATTGGTTACATGAGTACTAAATCATAAATGTTCAATCTATTTATTTCATGATTTAATTACCTTGTTTAATTCTGCGGTTCATCTTGTGAGAATGAGGTAACTGATATCATTCATTTCATATGTTTTGATTGATAATACTCTTTCTCAGTTCATACCACATAGTTGCTCATTCATATTGTATGTTTTGAATGATAATAGTCCATTTTTTCTTCTTTATCTAGATTATGAATACTTTATGTTTTGAAAGGTTCTTGTGGGTGTGGTTTTGATGTTCTTGTGGGTTACATCAAGTTGGGACAAATGTCTTGAAGACATTATTACCACACACACTCTATAATACATATTCTCACATTTGAGATATGATGAAGCACATACTAATATTATATAAATTTATATGGTTGTGTGAAATTATAAGAGTTAAATTTCATAAGCTCCTGAACAGCTAATTCTATGATGTCTGAGGGCACAAAATTCAGAATTCAAAAATACACCATTTTCTCTAAAGTCCCGATAAATTAGTTCAGATATAAGACTACGAATGAACAAGGTATATGCGTTACCTTAAGTATGACAATCAAAAGTTGTGTGTTGCAAAGTTTACTCTACTTTGTGATCTGGATTGAATTATCCATATATAAGAATGGTTGAATCATATCACAGTAAACCCAAAATTTACTGATATTGTAAACCATAAGTTTACAAAGATGGTTAAGGTTTGGCATGACCGGTTAGACCATCCCGATTCATAACTAATGCGAAAATAATTGAGAATTCATGTGGCAGTCCATTGAAAAACCAGAAGATTTTTCAAATACGAATACATTGAATTGTGAGAGCTATGATTATGAAATCTAATCTCTCCGTTTGGGCCTGGGGACATGCTGTTTTACATGCATCACAACTTATACGCATCCGGTCAACCAGTTATAATGATAATTCTCCCTTACAATTGGTTCATGGTCAGGAACCAAATATTTCCCATTTACGAATTTTCGGATGTGCGGTATATGTCCCAATTAATCCACAACAACGCACAAAAATGGGACCTCAAAGGAGGACGGAAATATGTGTTGGGTATGAATCTCCATCTATAATCAAGTATATTGAAGCGACGACTGGAGATTTGTTTACTGCCAGGTTTGCAGATTGTCACTTTAATGAATCACTATTCCCAACATTAGGGGGAAATAATAAACAGTTGGAAAAAGAGATTTCATGGAATGAATTATCATTGAAAAGTTTAGATCCTCGAACAAAAGAAAGTGAATTAGAAATTCAAAGGATAATTCATTTGCAAGGTATTGCAAATTAACTGCCAGACGCATTTACTGACCACAAAAGAGTAACAAAATCTCATATTCCAGTTGTAAATGCTCCTGTCAAAATTGATGTCCCTGAAGGACAACCTATAATTTCTAGTGAGTCTAAGGCACGCCTGAAGCGTGGTAGACCACTTGGTTCCAAAGATAAACATCCTCGAAAAAGAAAAGGAGCAAATAACCATGATTGTCAAATCGAGGATGTCTTTCCAGAAGAGACCATTGACATAGTTAATAATGAAGAGAATCAGGTACCTGAAATTAATGAAAATGAAGAGATCTCGATTAACTATGTCATTATGGGAATAAGATGGGACCGGAATAATATAATTGTCGACAATATTTTTGTATATAATATAGCACGCGATATCATAAATGAAAATGAGGATCATGAACCTACCTCTATGGAAGAGTGTAGAAATAGAAATGATTGGCCAAAATGGAAAGAGGCAATTAAGTCTGAATTAGACTCGTTTGAAAAACGAGTCTTTTGACCTGTAGTTCGAACACCAAAAGAGATCAAACCAGTAAGCTATAAATGGGTATTTGTACGAAAAAGAAATAAGATTACTAGATATAAACCACGACTTGCCGCACAATGTTTTACCCAGATGCCTGGTGTTGATTATGAAAAGACATTCTCCTGTGGTGGATGCAATAATATTTTGATATTTGATATGTCTGGCAGTGCATGAAAGACTTGAAATGCGCTTCATTGATGTGGTCACGGCCTATTTGTATGGTTCGTTAGATCATGATATATATATATGAAAATCCCTGAAGGATTTAAAAGTGCCAGAAGCACATAATGATAATTCCCGGGAAAATTTACTCAGTTAAGTTAAACAAAGCTTTGTATGGATTAAAACAATCGGAACAAATGTGATATAGCCATCTTAGTGAGTTTTCGATAAAGGGGACCATAATAATGGTCATATAAGCTCACATATATTTATTAAATATTCAAGGTCGAAGTCTGTTGGAACTCCTGAAGAGTTGTACAAGCCGTGCAATGTTTAAAGAAATATCTTAAGACGAAAAGACCTTGGATAAGCAAATTTCTTGTTTTGTCATCATTTTTGTTTTCAGGTTTTTCAAATTAAACATTTGAAAGTTGGTTTACTAGTAAGATGAAGTCCTCACCAACTCGAAGTCATTGGACTGAGTATTTATCATATCATTATAAAGCCAGATATCAATCAAGAGATATTGGCTCCATGCGAGGCAAGGCATAGATGTGTTTGTTTGATCGCTATGACTCTATCACCTCAATTTTTGAAAAGAATGGTAGAATTGATCGAGATTCGAGATATGACTTTTGAAAGTCCTAATCGGATGATCTCGTCAGAGGGAGAGATGATATGCGCTGCACACTTTTTCCCTTCACCAAGTTTTGTCTCACCGGATTTTCTTGGTAAGGTTTTTAACGAGGTAGCATCTTCATTCCATATCATTGTTAAAGATTATGTACTCTTTTTCCTTCACTAAGGGTTTTTCCCATTTGGGTTTTACCTAGTAAGATTTTAACGAGGCATATTCTTATTTACATTCAATAGACATTCAAGGGGGAGTGTTATAAATAAATTAAGTGTGAATTGTCTATTGAACTTCCCCCAACTCTTTCCACATTCTCCACCACCACATTGCATTCATTCATATTTATTCATATGTAATAATTATGTAATTATCTCTTTATATTCTTTGTAAGCCTATAAATAGGCCATTGAGTGAATCATTTGTAAGTGAGATGAAAATATTATGAATGAGAATAATCTTCTTCCCTCTTGTCTCTATTTCCTTTGTTGATTGTTTATATAATTTCATAACATCTTCGAATAATTTACAGTTAATTTGTTTTAGTGTGATAATCGAAACAGTGCAACTGGTCTAGAACTAATACATGTCATGCTAAAACTGGAGTATATAATAACTAGTACCATTTGTATTAGAGACGTAAGACTTACTTTTAAGAGTTTGCACTTTGTGCCTAAATGGTGTAAACACTCACTGCTCTTCAATAAGGTTATTATTTATTCATTTTCTTAACGTACACCGTTCACCACCTTAACTAAAGTATGCATGCATGGTTCATTGAAGGTTGCCAACTGTACAAACTTCTCCCGTAAATGAGTGTCACCAGGGAAGGAGTTGTTTTGATTGATTTTGGGCACTTGAATATTTTTTCGTAAAATATAAGTTATACCATAAATCCTACTACAACCATTAGTAAAGTATCTACAGTGATTTAAATTACTTTTTTGGGAAAATAGATATTGCATAAGTATTAAAACCGCTGAAGTACGTAGATTGCTGAAACATGTATAATGACGAGCATGTTAGCATAAAGAGAAATGTAAGAAATTTACTACGTACTACATGCATGTTGCAGTACCCCACATTCAATTGTATGATCACAACTCCATCATGTGCTTATCTTACTGTCTACTGCCTCAATCCCTATAAACGAGTGAGTTTTCTTCAACATAAGATATATATGTACAGGAGATCTCAAACTCTCGTATTTCTGCTTTTGTTGGGAGGAGTTTTCACCAGGTTCATATTCAGTACATTTGTTTCTGATGAAGAGTACTAGTACATACAAACAGAAACATGAGAAGCACAAACATGAAACTAAAAATACAATCCAAACAATATAATCTGAATATTGTCAACAGACTTCATTTCTAAATATTTCTACCAACCATCTCAGATCAAGAACACACTAGATAAATTCGTAACGACAAGTTCTCAAAGGCTTAAAATTAAACTAGCATAAGCAATAACGCTTATATTGAGAGATACCGGTCTTTTTTAAAGAGTTCGCATTGGGGGAAAGAGAATGCCCACCACTTAATTTAGCGAAGGTTTTTTTTTCCCCTTTTCTCACCACTTCACCTTCACAAAAAATTTGCCTAACATAGTTCACCAAAGTCCGCTACTCTCTATTAATCTGTCCTTAAATTGGTCTCAAGAAGAGTGACAATGTTTGGCTGTGATTTTGGGAACTTAAGAACTTCTTTAATTTAATTATTGGTTGCACCAAAGACTATAGTGTAGCTTTATGTAAGGTATATAGTCATTAACGTATGGGTTGCTTTAAACCATGAAGTGCTTTGGAGAAACATGTATGATAATGAACATACTGATACAAGAACAATAAAATTATTTTACTACGAATTGTGCCGTTGTTTACAATAAGGAGAATTTCTCTGGTGGTCCATTTTCTTTGAGAAAGAAAACATATCCATCTCATCATTGGGTTTATGTTTTGCATACGATGTTGGATAAGAAGACAATAAGACGATGGAGGGGTCGAGATGATTGGAGACGGAGTGGAGGCGAGAAGAAACAGTCGGCAGCAACAGTGGGAGTTGCGGTCGACCGACCCCTGTACGAAGTCTTCCCGAGAAGGGAACAGTCGACCGTCTTGTTGGTGCGGTCGACCGTTCGCGGCGCTAATGAGTTTCGGGCTTGAGTCTGGCTGGATCGTGAAAAGCCCAACTTGTTCTTCAAGCTAGATCGTGTGGCTACTATCGTAGGGCTATCTCTTATGTAATATCCAATGGCTATTATAACAAGATATATATCAACTTAGGGTTTGTCTCTAGATCTATATAAATAATTGTAACGGCTCATAGATCCATATGATTATATTGAGTGGCGAATAGAACAAGAGAGTACTTCATAGAGAAGGGTGAGAGAGTTTCTCCATTGTAAGCAGTATCAAGTTCCATTAGGCTTGAGAGAGGATCGTGGTGAGAATTGTAATATTCTTGTATCTTCTCTAGTTGAAATAATATCTCGGCTCTTCCTCCCCTGGATTAAGGTGAAAGCCTCAACCGGGACAATTCTTATGTGCTTTGTGTGATTGGTGCGATCCAGTTTGCTTGGTGGTTTGTGTTGATTGTGTCAAAGACTCAACAAGATCCTCATAATTCCTAACAATTGGTATCAGAGCAATCAGGTTCGTGGGTTTGTTCGAGTTCCTTGGAGATGGCAGATCAAAAGACGAAGATCAAGCAATTTGACGGTAAGATCAAATTCAATCTATGGAAGGTGGACATGTATGATGTTTTGGTTCAGAATGACTTGCACCTTGCCCTAGAAGAGAAGAAGCCAACTGACGTGAAGTAGGAAAAGTGGGATGAGATTTGTTTGAAGGCCTTGAGTTTAATCCAGTTACAATTGGCGGACGAAGTCAAGTGTAATATTCTTGAGGAGAAAAGTACGGCGAGTCTATGGGCGAGACTCAAATCTAACTATTCGTGGTCGTCGTTGCTAGATCGGATGTATTGGAAGAGGAAGCTGTTTAAGTTCTCAATGAAGGAAGGTACCCATCTTCAAGATCATATTGTGAAGTTCAATAAGGTAATATCTGAACTGAAGGCGATTAATGCTGATGATCTTAGCGAAGAGGATAAAGCTTTCAACTTGATTTATTCACTGCCAACTTTTTATGATCACTTGATAACTACCATGCTACATGGAAAATCAGCTAAGGAGACACTTACTGTAGCCGGGGTGATTAAGGGTCTGAAGGAAGGTGAACTAAGAAAAGAGACTCATAAAGGATGGCCTATTTCTTTAGGGTATTTTGCGGTGGATGGTGATACTTCAATTGGAAGGGATGCGGCACACAAGGGTAAGATTCGTTGCCATTACTGTAGAAGAGTTGGACATTACAAGAGAGACTGTCGTAAGTAGTTGAGTCAAAAGAGTGCTACTAAAGAGGGGGAGCAAGCCCATATAGTCAACGCAACTGAGTCAGGTAATAATGATGATTATTGTCTTCTTTGTTTCAAGTTTTTCAGATGTGGATTCAAGTTGGTATCTTGATTCGGGAAGTTCTTCTCATATTTGCTCCGAGAGGGAGATGTTTTCTACTTACAAGTCATCAACAGGCCATAGTATGGGAACGGAGAGTGGTGAGATTTGTGAAGTAGTGGGTGAGGGAACAGTTGAATTGGAGACGCCGGATGGTAAAGGGTTCACACTAAAAGAGGTCATGCATATTCCTTCGATACAGCAGAATCTTATATCCTTGGGTACTCTTGATGCTCGTGGCTGCAGGTACACAACTCGAGGTGAAGTTTTGACAGTTTGGGATAGTCATCGTAAGGTAATGAAAGGTAAGAGGGGGATTGGGCAGGGTCAGCGCAACCTCTACCAACTTTGTGGGAGCAGAAAAACTCAGCCGAGTGTATGGAAGCCCATTGTTCCTAAAGCATTATCTAGTAAGCTGTCACTAGAATTACTAAAACGAGACTGCAACGTTCGAAAACTATTGGAAGGTGGAGAGAGCCTTGGTGTAGGTGGAGTTCGTGTGGAGAGTGACACCTCCATGATTACATCTACAGGGGTGTGCCCTTGAGGGGGGCATACAGCTGGAGGAAAATAGGTAGAGGTTTGTTCAACTAGTATAAGAAGCCATAGAAACATATTGTTTACAAAGCAGAGAAGAAAGGTGTAGAAAAGTTTTAAATCACACAGGTATGGATTCATGCGTATGCAATTCAAGGTGGAGATTGTTGGGTTTATGTCTTGCATACGATGTTGGATAAGAAGACGATAAGACGATGGAGGGATCGAGACGATTGGAGATGGAGCGGAGGCGAGAAGAAACAGTCGGCAGCAACAGTGGCAGTTGCGGTCGACCGCAACTCATGTGCGATCGACCGACCCTTGTACGAAGTTTTCCCGAGAGGGGGACAGTCAACCATTTTGTTGGTTCGGTCGACCGTTCGCGGCGCTAATGGGTTTCGAGCTTGAGTCTGGGTGATTCGTGAAAAAACCAACTTGTTCTTCAAGTTAGATTGCGTGACTCCTATCATAGGGTTTTCTCTTATGTAATATCCAATGGCTATTGTAACAAGATATTAACTTAGGGTTTGTCTCTAGATCTATATAAACAATCGTAACGGCTCATAGATCCATATGATTCTATTGAGTGTCGAATAGAAGAAGGGATACTTCATAGAGAAGGTTGAGAGAATTTCTCCATTGTAAGCAACATCAAGTTCCATTAAGCTAAAAGAGGGTCGTTGTGAGAATTGTATTATTCTTGTATCTTCTCTAGTTGAAATAATATCTCGGTTCTTCCTTCCTGGATTAAGGTGAAAGCCTCAACCGGAACAATTCTTGTGTGCTTTGTGTGATTGGTGCGATCTAGTTTGTTTGGTGGTTTGTGTTGATTGTGTCAAAGACTCAACAAGATCCTCATAATTCCTGACACTCATTAGTTACATCTTAGATTGTTCCACCAATCAAGCTATATATGTAGCAAGCAAATCAAATAGAACAGTATTGCAAATCATGCATTTTGTGAGGAGGAATTTGATAAAAGAGAATTTTTTGAAAAAAGAAAATAATAATAATAATAATAGTGATATAGGCCCCATGCTGATGGATATATATATATATATATATATATATATATATATATATATATATATATATATAATAAAATACAAAGAAAGCTATCAAGTGGCTCTCCTTCAATCCCCCAAAAAATCAAAGGTCCAGATCTAACCTCATAAAACATATTTTTCCCTCCAAAAGTTTCCCCCCAAAACTCAAATTTAAATCCCCCACCCAAAACAACTCCTATATTTATTTAATTATTTTTTTTCCTCTCTCTCTCCCTCCCTCTTCTATTCAAAAAATTTAGAAAATAAAAAAATTTATATATTTTTTTTAAATAAAACATTAAAAAACTAAAAAAATTTAAAAATTATTCAAAAAATAAATAAAAAATCATATAATATGCTTTTTGCTGGACTCCCAAATATTTCTCATATAATATGTTTACTACTTCAATTAATTTGCTGGACCTCCAAAACTATTTTATATGATCAAACAAGGTGCACCGTTCCAAAGACGTGCCGTAGGCATGTATCAACAGGCAAACCTAGTTGATGCGGTTTATTTCTGGGAGACGTGTGGATGCACCAGGTGTGAGTTCGGACTCAATTTGTATTTGAAGGAGAAAGCTGCTCGTCTGACGACCCTCGGTTGACCGGGCGGAACCTGCGGCGACCTCGGAATGAGGCGGAGATCTGGGCTCGGATCAGAGGGTTCGGATCCGAGGTCTTGTGTACCTGCAGACGGTCCTGAAACACCGGGGTTTGTCCCGGTGGCGGACCCTCCGACGATCTAGTCAGTCTCTGTGAGAGAGTAGCAATAACTAGGTGAATTTAAGTGGTAAAAGATTGATTACCTCAAAAGGTGGGTGAAGGTCTAGTATTTATAGAGAATCCCAACCGGGTTTGGTTCCGCTTGGGGGCCGGGTCTGGACCCGAAAGCCCATGGGCCTGACGTGGCAGAAGGCCCAGGGGGTTTAGGACAGACGTGGCAATACCAGGAGCGGTATAGGGCTGACGTGGCAAAACCATTGGTGGTATTTGGAGCTGACATGGCTGATCGTAGGTCTCCTGTGCTTCTGGGAGAATCGGAGGGCCTAGGCTGTGTCAGGTCATCCCCATGCTTCGCCAGAAAGGGGGGACGGCCCGTGGGGCTGTCACGGATCGGATTCTGAGGACCACTGAGGCTCGTCGGATACGAGGAGGCCAGTTCTGTGGGGGTGAACTTGAGGTTCGGCGCCGACCCTGCAATGGTTCGAAGCCGGACTAAATTGCTATATTTACCCTTCTTGAGTGAGAGTTGTATTGGGCCTTGGTTGGGCCCCCCAGGCCATTTTCACCCTACTACACAAGCCCCCCACTCCTGCGGGGGTGCGGGAGCTAGCCGGGGAGGAGTGTTCATGGTCGTGGAAATGGGATGGCGAATCGCTGGGCCTTCATGAGGGGTTTGCCCTGAGTGTTTTTTAGAGCGATCCTCGAGTTGCCGATAGTCCATGGGTCAGCAAAGGTGATGGCAGATTGTCTGAGACTTCCTGGGAAGATTGCCTTGGTGCCAGACCTAACCTCGGGCGGGCGAGGGATTCTGGGTCGGCAAGGTTGAAGGCGAGTCGTGGAGCCTTCCTGAGAAGACTACCCTGGTGCCAGACCTGACCTCGAGCTTGGCGAGAGATTACGGGCCGGTAAGGGCGATGGCGAGCCGTGGAGCCTTCCTGAGAAGACTACCCTGGTGCTAGACCCGACCTCGAGCAGGCGAGGGACTTATGGGCCAACAAGGGGGGTGGCGAGCCGTTGAGCCTTTCTGAGAAGACTACCCTGGTGCCAGACCTGACCTCGAGCTTGGCGAGGAATTACGGGCCAGTAAGGGCGATGGCGAGCCGTGGAGCCTTCCTGAGAAGACTACCCTGGTGCTAGACCCGACCTCGAGCAGGCGAGGGACTTATGGGCCAACAAGGGGGTGGCGAGCCGTTGAGCCTTCCTGAGAAGACTAACCTGGTGCCAGACCTGACCTCGAGCTTGGCGAGGGATTACGGGTCGGCAAGGGCGATGGCGAGCCGTGGAGCCTTCCTGAGAAGACTACCCTGGTGCTAGACCCGACCTCGAGCAGGCGAGGGACTTATGGGCCAACAAGGGTGGGGGGCGAACCGTTGTGCCTTAGGAATGTTGGGCAGGGTAGCCTGCCGTCTTTTGCGGAGTATTGAAGGCGCCCCGGGATCTGTGCGATGTTCCAATTTCCCAGGGGCCTTAATGGCGCCGCCTAATAAATGTAGGGCGCATGGTCTTCCGTCGTTTGGTTTTCCCCACGTCATAAAAGCTGGCTTATGGGGGAGGCTATAAGTACCCCTCTCCGCAGCGGGTTGGATAACAGCAAGGGTGGTCTACTGGTCATCAAAGGTGTCTGCTCCGGCAGACGTCTGTCTTTTGCAAAAAAAATTCCCCCGGTCATGTCGGAGAGGTGGTTTCTCTGCCGCCCGGATCTTCTCTTGGATCTGATGGCTCTGATACGGCAGCCAAATCCAGGGGGGATAGGGGCGAGAGGGGTAATCGACCGAATCCGAGGGGTGAGCTGTTTGCCGCTGAAGGTTTTGTCTTTTGGAGGAAATGAAGGGCGTTCCGGGCAAATTGTTAGCAACTGTGAAGGTTCTGTTGCCAGAGCAGGTTGAACCTTTGCAGTTGCAATCAACTGGCTCGGAATGGTGCGCTTCTCTCGATCTCTGAGTGTTGATCTGCTTTCGACCGGGGCCCGTGGGTCGGCGGAATACCGACCGAAACACGGGGCTCGGGGGGTGCTCGCCGAGGGCGGCGCCTTAAAACTTTGAATCAAAAAACTTTTTCTGGTCTCACCCTTGAATAGTTCGGGGTTTTGGCCGTCGAGGCCGTACGCCCCAAGCTGCTCACGAGTGAAAGGGGAACCGACTGAGCCTCGGAGCCCGGGCGTCTGTCTAAGGACGGTGCCTTAAATCTTAAGCAAAATGTTCCCTCTGCCGAATACTCCCTCCGAACTGACCCCCGCGTCTGGCTGCCAGCCTGGCATTGGATGACGTCAGCAGCGCACGTTTCGAGGACGTGGTGCGATTTCCCAGGCGGCAGTTGCACGTCAGTAGGTGAACAGTACTTGCGGAAATCGAGGAGTCGCTTTTATCTTCTATAAATATTCCCCCCTCTCCCCCTTCATCCCACTCCTTTCTTGCCGCTTTCTTTTTCAAAAATTTCCCAACACTTCAGTGCTTGCCCTACCTTTTGCTGTACTAGAGTCGCCCTTCCGAAGTGACCCCAGGTGAGTTTGTAAGTCTGCTTAGTTTTAGGCACAGATGGATAGGGCTCAGTCTGGCTCGTCAGCGTCGACATCTAGGGGGGAAGTGAAACCTGTCTCCAACTCGACTTCGTGGGAAGAGCCCGTACTTGAGGGGGAGTCAGTACACGTTGAGGAGTCTTCCGATTCGGTTTCGTGGGAGGAACCAGTAGGTGAGGAGGAGGAGGTACATGGTGTGAGGCCGTTACGCTCCCGACGTCCCTTTGTGGTGGAGAGTAGTGAGTCGGGAGAAACGAATGATGGCTCGGGCGGCGTCCGTGTTTTGGAGTTGACTTTTGAGGAGGAGGGAGGCAAGGGTGGCACTGTAAAGAGATCCACAGTTCAGGGTGCGGGTTCGAGTTCCATGCCGACTGTCCTGGGGCCCTTATTCACTTCCTCGCTGGAGCGAACCAAGAAGAAGAAGAAGAAGGCTCCGAGGAAGGCAGGACCAAGGGCTGGTGGTTCGAGCCAGGCGCCCGTATATCGTAACTTGTGGACAGGTTCGCCCGTGCAGCCGAAGCCTTTCCGTCAGTATCCTGACGACCTATCCGACAAGGAGCTCTTCGGCGTGCAGGCTTCCTCGCCGAGTCGGAAGAGGGGGACGATGGATGCGATTCTGACCATCTTGGAGGGTGGGGACTTGGAGGTTTTGTAGCTGGCGTACCACATAGGTCCTGGCTACGAATTGATGCTGCCGAGCTCTACTCTGCGCCCAACCGATCCCCTATCTGCTTGGTATTGCGTCTTCCCAGTGGACGCCTTCATTTCTGGACTGAGGCTGCCAGTCCACCCGTTTGTTCGGAAAGTGCTGAACTGGGCCTCCTTGGCTCCGAAGCAGTATGGGTCGAACTCTTGGAAGCAGATAATCTGTTTTGTACTAATGTGCGAGGAACAGAAGGTACCCCTGCGGTTGAACGTGTTCCGAGCGATGTTGATGATCAGTTCGGCGGCTGAGGGCGTTTACTATATCGCCCCCCGGAGTAAGAGGAAGGTTGTTCACAGCCACCCGGACTCCATTAAGGATTGGAAGAAGAAATATCTGGTGATCCGGAGTGAAGAGCCCTGGGACATTCCGACTAGATGGAACTATTCCAAGCCGAGCTATCCTGCGCCGAGGCCGGGGGATCTGACGGCCGAGGAGTGGGGGTTTGTCGAGCGCCTCCGTTTGTCTCCTAGTATCGATTGGACGAAGGTGACGGAGGCCCACCTGGCGAGCGTCGGACTGAGCCCAGCCGTTCTGCGTATGTAGTTGTTTCTTTTCTCTTGGTCTTTTCGTGCTTTCTTGCTCATTGCTCTTAATGGTTTTTTCCACAGATATGGATGAAGCATCGATCAAAGCAAGGAGGCTCGCCATGAAGAAGGAGAACACCGAGAAGAAGAAGGGGGAGGCAGCGAAGAGGCCGAGGGAACCGTCCCTGGTTATCTCGGAGGCCCCGCTCGAGCCGAAGACTAAGAGGACTTGCTCGGAGACGAGCAAGGGGGCGGCCCCTTCGAGGGGTAAGGGTCCAGCGAGGGCATCCGATCTCGACAAGGGGAAAGGTCCCTTGGTAGAGGTTGAGGAGGAGGACCCGGTGGTGGAGATGTTGCGGCAACGGTGGGCGCCGGACTGGTCGGTTCGAATGGGCGACTGTCTGACCGAGGAAGCCCAGGCCGTTGAGGTGGTGGAGAAGTTGGCGACCCCTCGCGATCGCCAAGCGATGGAGAGTGAGCCCGTAGAGGTGGCCTTTACGCGCCTGGCGCAGGCCACCGTGCTGGTAAGCTTGTCGATCTCATCTTTCTTGTTAATCTTGCTTCGGGAGTTCTCTTCTTATTAGTGTTTTGTTGGTCGCAGGCTTGTATGCAGGGAGCTAATGTAAAGAATCTCTACGAAGCGTCCCTGTCGCAAGAGCGGGTTCGGGCGGACAAGAGCGAGCGGGAGATGAAGGAGATGCGGATCGAGCTCGAGGGTTCGCATAAGAGGGAGCAGTAGATGAAGCTCGAGCTCGAGGCTCAGGACGCCGAGTGGGGGAAGAGGGTGGTCTCCTTGAAGAAGAAGTTCGCCAAGGAGAAGGAGGAGTTGACGGCTGCGTTCGCCAAGGAGAGGGAAGAGCTGACGGATGCGGGTCAACGGATGGTGATCAAGGCCCAGGATGAGTGCTACGCGAAGGCCCTTAGCCATGTGAGGCACTTCTACCCGTCCGTCGACCTGTCCGACTTTGAGTATGACATGGAGATCGAGGGGACACCGAAGACTCCTGCCGAGGAAGGGCCCGTTGGCAACCCGGCCGTCGACCCTCCCGCGAACCCGATCGATGCCGAGGTGGGAAATCAAGTTGTGTAGTTTTATCTTTCTTTTTTCTCCCCTTCGATTGTATTTGCCTCCCGCGGACTGGCCACCGCCCTTTTTGTAAGAAGAAGTACAATTTATAAAAAGTATCTTTGACTGGCCAAGTGTTTTGACCTCGGATGTTTCCGAACCTCCTTGCTTATGTGCGTTGAGTCGGTCCTCTTGCAGGTTGTGGCTTCCCTTCCCGAGGCGGACCCCCGTTGTTCCGATGCAGCGTGGCTCCAGAGCAAGGTTGAGGCATTGGAGGCCACTTTGGCTCGGTACCGTGAGAGGGCCCGTAATGCTGATGCTGCCTTCAATTATTACAGGAACATGTCTGAAGCCCTTGGCGAGGAGGCGAGCCGTCTGAGGAGGGCGATGGTAGGTCGGGAACTCGTGGGCGTCGGACTTGGTCACACTATGTCGAGTTCCTCGGTGCAGAGGCCCTCCTCTGAGAAGCTACTTCGTGATGTGATTGCGGAGAAAGAAATGGAGATACACCGCTACAATATCATGCTGGGTGCCTCGGCATCTTCCTCAGCGGGTCGGCAAGCGGAGGGGGTTCCCTCTGCGATGCTGCTATTGCAGCGTATGCGACCATATGACGCCCAGAGCTCCGTGGCTGGGGATTCGACCGTGGCTGAGTTTAAGGACCATCATAACGAGGAGAGGGATTTTAGTCGATCGTTCGGAGTAATCCCGCCCTTCAGCGGATCCGAGGGGCTCTAAGATGGCGACTTCTTCCAGTTTGAGATGAGTGGAGTGGTCCTGTAACGATCTTTGTTTGTTTTCTTAGGACGAAAAATAAAAGGGTACGAATAAAGAATCCTTTCCTTCTTTGCTTCGGCTAGTGGTGTAGTGAACGATGGTGGTTTTAAGGAGAGTCCACCGATCCGCGAGGGATCGAAGTGGGGCCTTAGGGAGAGTCCCCAGCTTGGATTCGGTTGGAGCCTACCGAGGCGTTGGGGACGATACCGGAGTGAGGACTCAGGCGCCGATCTCATTATCTGGCGTTAGGGTTTTAACAAAAAGAGATCTCTTTCGTATAAGATAAGGAGGGCCGCTAAGACGGTCCTGTACACATGAGTGTTTACACAAAAACCTGTTTACATTTAGCCAGGCTAAAGCCTATGTTTGTCCTTCGAGGAGTTTCATTAGGTATTCGGCTTCGACTGGGGTCTCCTCCCGCTTGGTGACAGGTTTGGAAGCAGGGCCGTCCCTCTCAGGTTTGAACTTGACAGCGTCGAGGGAGAACACACCTCCCCCGACGGTGGTCATGTAGCACGATCGCGGTGCCTCTTGGCTACCTCGGACAGTGCCGACCCCTTGCGGGGTGGGAAATTTGAGTTTCAGATGGTAAGCCGAAGGCACCGCTTGGAGGGAGCATAGTCCGGGTCGGCCGAGTATGGCGTTGTAAGCCGCCTTGACGTTGACCACCATGAAGTCCATGGACTCGGTCCTCTTAACAGGAGCCGATCCTGCGGTAACGTCGAGGGTGACAATCCCTTCTATCACGACAGGAACGCCGGAGAACCCATGCAAGGTGTATCCGGCCGGCTTGAGCTTGCCTCTAGGTAGCTTGAGATTCTCGAAGGCTTCGAGGAAAAGAATATTAACCGAGCTACCGTTGTCGACGAGGACTCGGCGAACTTCACAATTAGCCATGTGGAGACTAATGACGAGGGCATCGCAGTGGGGTAGGTGAACGCCCTCGACGTCCTCTCCTGAGAAGGAGACCGGCATCGGTTGTAGCTTGGGCGAGGGATTGTCGTGGACGGCATTCACTTCCCGGATGAAGGCTTTTCGGGAAGTATTTGAATTTCCTCCCATTGGCCCTCCGTGGACACAATGCAAGATGAAGGGCATATCCGCGGCTCCCTCGGAGTCGGGATCCCGACCCTGGATGCGGTTCGGAGTAGGGTTCGGAGGCGAGGTCTTCCGGTTCCTAGTATCTCGTCGATCCCGTGGGACTTCTCGGGTGAATTCTCGGAGGTACCCCCTGGAGATGAGTTCCTCAATTTCGTCTTTCAGGGCTCGGCACTGGTCGGTTTCGTGCCCGTGATCTCTGTGGAAGCGACAGTAGAAGCGCTGGTCTCGGTTCTTGTCGTTGTTAGGCCGGGGGGTAGTCGAACAATGCCTTTGTCTTCGATTTCAAAGAGGATGGCGGATACGTTATGCGTCAAGGGAGTGTACCTCTCGAAGCGGGGGACCGGCGGGACCTTCTTCAAGGCCCCCGCGTCCCTCGGAGCTTTCTTTGATGGTTCGACCTCTTCGACCTTCCGCTTTCCCTTCCCGATGGCCTCCTTGGTATCTTCGGGGTTAAGGGCCTCTTCCGCCCTAATGTATTTCTCGACCCTGTTGAGGAGGTCGGGAAAGTCGACGGGGGGTTTCTTTGCCAGAGAAGCCTTCAGCTGTCCATGACGGACGTTGTGCCGAAATGCCGCAGAGGCGACGCCCGGATCGAGGGAGGAGACCGATCTTGCCTCTGCGGTAAACCTCCGGACGAACACTCTGAGTGACTCCCCCTCTATCTGTCTGAGCCCAAGTAATGAGGCGCTGGTCCTTTCGGCCTTCCGGCTGGTGACAAAGTGGGCAAGAAAATTGCCCTCTAGTTGGTCGAAGGAGTAAATGGAGCCGGGGGCGAGCTTCGAGAACCATTCACGAGCCGGACCCCGAAGGGTGGCCGGGAAGGCTCGGCACAGCAGGGGATCTGAGGCGCTGTGAATCATCATGAGGGTTTTGAAATCCTACATGTGATCAGCAGGATCTCCCTCGCTGTCGTAGGTCTCGAATTGAGGGGGTCGGAAGTTCCTGGGTATTTCTGCCTGGAGGATAGGGGCGGAGAAGGGAGGACGGATAGGTCTGTACCCCTGAGCCGCTCTTTGGCCACCGTCCCCTATGTGATCAAGGCGATCTTCCATTTCTTGGAGGCGCCTTAGGAGTATGTCATCGTCCTCTGGCTGGATTGTTGATGGTCGGGACACGCTGGCCTCGGTGTCCGACCTGGTTTGGGAATGGAGGGTTTTTCCCCTGGGGGCCCGTCGGAGAGCCCCAAGAATTTCTCTTCGGAAGTCCTGGAACTCCTTGTGAGTGACGGGGGCTCCCTCGACTCTGTTCGGTCGGTCTGAAGGTTGCCTTCCGACGCGGCTAAGTGCTGGCCTCCGTCCCTCGGGCGGTGGTCTTGGATGGTTCGGGGCCGGGTTGGAAGCGGCCCTTCCCCTGCTGCGGGTGATCTAACGGTTGACGATTATTCCTCGTAGGTCGGGTTGGACTGTACGGGTGGCGCTTCGCCGGGATCCCTGATGGGAATCTCCGTGCCTTGATGCGCGTGGCCCGGCATTGGTATTTGGTGGGGGTGTGTCCCGTCGGTTGACGGAGGACGCGGCCCCCTGGCCTCTGGGGGCCATGGGAGTTCGGCTGTCGAGGGGCCTTGATGGTCGGGCTCGGGTCGGCTTCTGAAGCAGTGTTCCCACAGACGGCGCCAACCTGATGCGGTTTATTTCTGGGAGACGTGTGGATGCACCAGGTGTGAGTTCGGACTCAATTTGTATTTGAAGGAGAAAGCTGCTCGTCTGACGACCCTCGGCTGACCGGGCAGAACCTGCGGCGACCTCGGAATGAGGCGGAGATCTGGGCTCGGATCAGAGGGTTCGGATCCGAGGTCTTGTGTACCTGCAGACGGTCCTGAAACACCGGGGTTTGTCCCGGTGGCGGACCCTCCGACGATCTAGTCAGTCTCTGTGAGAGAGTAGCAATAACTAGGTGAATTTAAGTGGTAAAAGATTGATTACCTCAAAAGGTGGGTGAGGGTCTAGTATTTATAGAGAATCCCAACCGGGTTTGGTTCCGCTTGGGGGCCGGGTCTGGACCCGAAAGCCCATGGGCCTGACGTGGCAGAAGGCCCAGGGGGTTTAGGGCAGACGTGGCAATACCAGGAGCGGTATAGGGCTGACGTGGCAAAACCCTTGGTGGTATTTGGAGCTGACATGGCTGATCGTAGGTCTCCTGTGCTTCTGGGAGAATCGGAGGGCCTAGGCTGTGTCAGGTCATCCCCATGCTTCGCCAGAAAGGGGGGACGGCCCGTGGGGCTGTCACGGATCGGATTCCGAGGACCACTGAGGCTCGTCGGATACGAGGAGGCCAGTTCTGTGGGGGTGAACTTGAGGTTCGGCGCCGACCCTGCAATGGTTCGAAGCCGGACTAAATTGCTATATTTATCCTTCTTGAGTGAGAGTTGTATTGGGCCCTGGTTGGGCCCCCCAGGCCATTTTCACCCTACTACACTAGTATATATAATAAAATACAAAGAAAGCTATCAAGTGGCTCTCCTTCAAATTCCCCAAAAATCAAAGGCCCAAATTTAACCTCACAAAACATATTTTCCCCCCAAAACTCAAATTCAAATCCCCCACCCAAAACAACTCCTATATTTATTTGAATATTTTTTTTTTCTCTCTCTCTCTCTTCCTCCCTTTTCTATTCAATAAATTAAAAATTAAGAAAATAAAAATTTTAAAAATTTTTAAAAGTTAAAAAACTAAAAAATTAAAAATTAAAAAACTTTTAAAATAATTCCAAAAAAATCAAAAAAATCATATAATATGTTTTTTGCTGGACCCCCAAAAGTTTCTCATATAATATGTTTGCTACTTCAATCAATTTGCTGGACCTTCAAAACTATTTTATATGATCAAAAAAGGTGCACCATTCCGAAGACGTGCCGTAGGCACGTGTCAACGGGCAAACCTAGTATATATATATATATCTTATACTAATAGGATTATATTATACTAATAGGAGAGGAGTCATCTCTCCTTTCTCTATTTTGAGTAAAAGTAGGGATTCTTATTTAACTAATACATGCACTACGCATGATTTTTTATTATAAAAACAGAAAACAAAATAAAAACCATAATCCCACAAATATAGGCTCTTCCCCTTTTACTTTTCCAACCTCGCAAAATCTCACGGCTCTTCCCAAACTCACCCACATCCCTACTCCCCCCTCAAGCAGCTTTAGTAATATTCAATTGCATAACATTATTATTTGACAGTGATTCTCTAAACTATATGCTTATGTGAAGATGATAATGAAGATTTCAGTAATTATTGTATGAATGATATTCATAAGTTTCTCCCAATTCTCTCACATTTTTGAGGATTTTTATATAATTTTATGTGTCTCTCAAAACTATTTTAAGTTGTGCAATTTTCACAGGATAACACTAGTGTTAGATTAAGCAGTTGTGTGTGAGGGTTACACCATATTTAATTTTTTAAACATAAAAAACCGTTATAAGCCTACCGCATACAACTACAGAATGAATCAGAAGAAAAAACCCAATTTGGCTGGGGCTACTATACGTCTATAGTACTGCTAGAGTGGGTCCCATGCTGAAATTGTTGCTCAATCCGAAAATTTGCTGTACTGACCCACTTTTTGAAAATATTTGGCGCTCCGACCCACTTCCGAAAATAATTAGCGATCTGCCCCTGTTTAGGACACGTCAGCAAGAAATGTTATTGAGAAAAACGACATAGGTTATTTCGATGCCGTTCTTCCCAATAACGGCATCTGTTTGAAAAAAAAGTTTCATGCTGTTATTCCAAATAACGGCATCTGTTACTTTTTGTCCAAAAATCTAACACTCTCAATTGTGAGCTGAGAGATAATTGTTAAAGTAAATTAACCTATGCCGTTCTCTGAGAGAACGGCAAGGATTATACTGATGCCGTTATTCAAAATAACGGCATCAGTTAATTTCTTTTTGCACAGTTACCTAAATTCAGAGCCCCCAAACCCTTCTCCTTCCCCTTCCCCCTTTGTCTTTCGATCTTTTCTCTCTTTCTCTTCACTCCCGTAACCCAAGATCCCTAAATCATAAATTACTAAAACCCCAACTATTGGAGTGATTTGTAAGTTGTCAAACAACAATTAAACATAGACTGTAGTTTTGATTCTCTCATTTCTTTTCGAAAGAATCCGGAATCCGAATTTGTGGTAAGTTTTCAAAATCCCTAAATTTTTTTACAATGTTGATTTTGATGTACGAGAGCTGTATACATTGGTAGTATAGTACAAGTGCTGTAGATTTATTTTATCTAAGTAGTAATTGTGGAAATGTACTTATGGATTGTTGTTGATCTAGGGTTTGTGAAATATTGAATTGTTGATCTAGGGTTTGTGAAATTGTTGTTGATTAGTAAGAGCTATATTGGTAGTATAGTAAAATCGATGTAGATTAGATCCATGTAAGTAATAGATATGTGAAGTGATTTTTATAGGAGATTGAGATGTGGATGACCTATATTGCTATCTATGTGAACTTAGATTCATCTATTTGTAGTGTGTGGAGATATTGTGGTGGTGATTGTTTGTTAATGTTTAGTAATATTTTAATACAAATTTTAGTATCTCTAGTCTCGTAATATTTATTAATATTGTAGTTGACACATTATATTTAATATTGACAGGCAAATGGATCCTACACAACCATCTTCTTCCCATGATGTGGGTGCTTCATCTGGTACTTCGCATGGACCACGGAGACATCCGGGTCCTTTAGATCCTACCGTGCTTTATCTGCAAGAAGATCATAGGTCGCAGGCGGTTTGGACTGGAGATGTCGAATAAATGAGTTTCCGAATGCACACCATCTTGCTGACGCACCCTCGTATTCAAAATTATTTGGTAAGTAGCGGATTTTATGGAATGTCGAAGTTGGCAAAAGTAAAATGTGACCACGCACTGCTTACCGCTCTTGTGGAGCAGTGGAGGCCGGAGACACACACGTTTCACTTATCCGTTAGGGAGATGACGGTCACCCTACAAGATATAGCCGTCATATCGGGTCTTCCAATCGATGGGGTGGCCGTGACCGGTAACCTGATGTTCAATAAAGTGGCATTGTTAAGAGATTATCTTGGGCACGAGGTGGATGAAGATGATAAGGGTGTATTCGTCAGGGAATCAGTCCGGCGTTCTTGGCTGTATACGGAGTTCAATAATAGTCTACCAGACGAACCGGCGGACTTCCAACTCCAATGTTATACACGGGCTTATCTTTTGTCGATGATTGGAGGTATTCTTTTCTCTAATTCTTCTGGTGATGTAGTGCATTTGATGTATCTTCTATTGATCTCCGACATACAAAGAGCCGGCCGAAATAGTTGGGAAAGTGCGGCTCTGGCCTCCCTCTACCGTGCTCTGTACAATTGTTCGATGGGGTCGATCCAAATGACCGGACCGATGGGGATATTGCAAATATGGTGTTGGGAACAAATACATCTCGGCCGGCCCTGGGTAACGGTACTTTCAAATAGTTGGAGTGTACAACATGAAAATCCAGTGCTGAGAGCTCCTCTTGGTGCGTACTGGACGGGTAAGCTCACGTGGAGAGATAACCCACATGGTGTGCTCACATATTACAGGGATGAACTCGATCAGCTGAGGGAAGTGTACGTCCACTGGACACCGTATACAGACGAAAGGCTACATCGTCTACCCCTAATTTGCACGGCCAATAATCAATTATGGTTGACACGAGCTCCACTTGTAAATTTCTCAATTGTGGAGTTCTATTATCCCGGCCGCGTCCTCCACCAATTCAATGCATAGCAGCCCATCTCCGAAAACTCAATGTACGGCCGTAGACTACACAATATTACCGGTCAAGGTCGTTTACCGATTATGAATTGGACCGATCACCACCGTGCTCATGTAGCATGTTGGAATGAGAGGAAGTATGACTTGGTTGTAGAAGCGATTGTACAGTACGATGGATCCTTGCAAACCGGCTACATGACATGGTACCGTGGTATTACGAGGTTGTATGTAGCGCCAAGAACAGATATTCCCACGGGTATCCAACAACCGATACCTAGGCACCAAGTGGAACCACCGCCGACACATTCCTCATCGCAACCCATGTATCAACCAAAAGCGTCTTCGTATCGATTAATGGTAAAGTAATCTTACTGTTGATAAATTATATTCCCAACATTTTGCTTATGTTAGTTTAATAAAAGTTTGGTTTACTACTAATTATTTTTGTTCGTAATGTAGATTGACAACACATGGGATATCGCAAGGAAATGTGCTAATGTCTTGAAGAGCAACGCTTCAAATGCATGCAAGGAATTGGCGAGAGAACTCCTACATCCGTGTTGTACTTCTCTTGAAGAAGTTGGTGACGGTTCGCGCTTCGATGCCCTTCTATGCTCAAGTGAACTTCCAACTCAAACGGCCCGAACAAGTATCAGTCGAGCCCCACCTCCACCACAAGAAACAGTTGAAGTAGAACCTCCCGCCGCAGTTCGAAGACAACTACAAACTCCTTCACAACCTCCACGAAGGAGTAAGAGTGTTCACTTTCCTCCAACACATAGTGAATTGGCAGCCCCTGAGATTGAAGAAGTTGAAGGTGGGCAAGAAGGAGATGTTGGTCCAAGCGCTCCTGCGACACAAGAGATTGGGGATCGTAGGAGGAAAGTCCCGGCCCGAAAAAGGAGAAAGCCACAAAATTATACGCCTAATTAGTGTTTTCATGAATGAACTTTGTGAGTCGGTTGTTGTACTTGTAATGAAGGTTTTTTGAAATATTAAAAAAAAGATTATTTCCCTCCATCATGGGTTGTATGAAGTCTGTTGTTGTATTTATCAGTCGGTTGTTGTACTTGATGAGTGTTTGGGTTGTAGTAAGTCTGTGCTTGAATCTGAAATATATGAAATATGTGGTTAGTGTTGAATTGATGTATTTATGTGAATTGTAGTGATGTTTTGGTTCAATTGAAGTCTATGGAAAATGTTGATGAATTGATCATTTCAATTGTTCAGAAAACTTGAATCGAAGTGTTGTTCAATTGTGTGAAAATGTTTTCATGAATTGATGATTTGAATTGTGTGAAAAATGTTTCTCAATTTAGTGTAAGCTGAGCTATGTGCATGTCTGTGCATGTTTGATTTGAAAAACAGGCATAATAGATGTCGTTATTGAAAATAACGGCATCTGAATCCTGTAACGTTTTCTAAGATAGCGGCATCAGTTAAGTGTAAAAATTCAAAAAGTTGAGACTTCTGCCAATTTCTCTGTGCACACAGTCGTTCACCCAAATAACGGCATCTCCTAAATATGCCGTTATTTCGCGTAACGGCATCAGTTAGGTGTAAAAAAGGGAAATTTTGGGACTTCTGCCATTCTTTCTGTCTTCACAGTCGTTCCTCTGAATAACGACATCTCCTGAATATGTCGTTATTCAGAAGAACGGCATCTGTTATAGGAATAGTAGTGCATGTTTTTGTGCATGTTTTGTGGAGATAAATTACTGAAATCAAATTTGCTCAAATTCAACAACCTTTCACTCCACATTTCTCATTCTTAACTATTTAAACTTAAATTACGCAGCATAAAACAAAAGTTCCCTAATTCTTACTAACTTAACGATAGATTTTACAATATTAATACAATAACGGGATACAAGTTCAAGTGCCGGTAGACTGGGAAGTCCCCACACTCTGTACATTCTTACAACTCCGTCTATTATGTCCACTCACTTCGCATTTCAAACAAACTTTCCCAGTGCTCCCACCTACTCGAGCATCCATGTCATTGCGGATACGAGTACTCTTTGGTCGCCCTTTCACCCGACGAAGACTTGAATCGGCTATGAGTACCGGTCCACTTTGTGTCAGCCAATAAGATTCGTCTGGAATAGGATTGAAAGTTGGTGCCCACGTTTGTGCTAATGAACCGGTAAAGTAAAAGGCATCAATGTATGGTTGATAATCAAGCGCACGGAAAGCACATGTCACTAACACATGAGAGCATGGAATGTGATATAGTTGGAATTTGCCACAAGTACAAGTTCGGCTCTCGAGGTCTACCGTGTGCCAATGTCCACCCTTTTGATATCCACTATCCATTGTAATGCCCATTTTCACCCCAAAAACACCTGACCGATTATTAAATAGTATTGCCTCATGTAAATTGGATTTTTTACGGCGTACATCAATAAGATCCGGAATGCGTGATGCCCATAATTTACCTTCACTGATAAGCTTCTGTGCGGCTTCACGGCGATCAGTAAAATACATGTTTAGATGAAAAAAATTCTGTTCTACAAATGTCGTGACAGGCAAGCTACGAACACCTTTTAGAACCGAATTAAAAACTTCCGATAGATTTGTTGTCATTATACCATATCTACGACCTCCATCGGCAGAAAGTGCCCACTTCTCAATCGCTTTCTCCTTCAACCAATTAGCCCCATCAGCATTGGTCGCTTCAAGTTGTGCCATCTTTTCCTCAAACTTCTTCCACTGATTTTGACACGCGATCACCTTCAACTTACTCATAAAAAATTTGCAACCAAATATTTTATGGAAATTGCTAGCAAAATGCTGCATACAGAACCGATGATATGCAAATGGTTCCTTCCATGTACCGAACTCATTTTGCATTGCTGATAAAATACCGGCATGGCGATCAGAAATGACACATAGACCTGCACGATCAGTGACGAAGCACCGAATACAGTTCATGAACCATGTCCACGTCTCTATACTTTCACTGTCAACTAGTGCAAACGCAAATAGAAATAACCTACCGTTTGCGTCTAGTGAAACAGCAATTAACAAACAGCCTTTATATTTCCCGTACAAATGAGTGCCGTCTACACTTATAACTAGAGGTGGTATACCATACCGTACCATACAAAAATTACTTGACCGTCTACCGTACCGGAGTACCTGGTACACAAATTTCTCTACCATTACCGTGCCAAAATTTTGGAACTACCGAGTTCGATAATACCGAAATATCGGTATGGTAATGGGAGTACCATGGTAGTACCGAACATCAAGAAATATGGATGTACCAATTTCAAACTTTGTTTCTCATGACCGAGTGGCACAATAAATTGATATAGGCTTTATATTATATACCATTCTAATAATCTATTAATTTATTCTATTACCAGAAGATATCATTCACTTTGCAAACTTTCTCTGAATATGCAATTGTTCACCGAACAACTAGATGTTTTTAGTATGGGAAGTGCTCCTTTTAGCTATATTCTGTCGTGCCTCACAAGAAGCACATGGAAAATTTTCTTGCTCTCTGTTTCTTTATTTTCTCATTAATCCTCTCCTTTCCGCTCATTTAGTTGCTTTTGGAAATAATCTACCTGCACTGGAAGAAAGATCAAGTAGAGACGAATATAGAGTTTAACTTCGACCATGTAAATAATGATGTTCTCTTTGTTACCTGTTTGCCTTATAGGTGCATCCTCTAGTTAAAGAATTGATGATTAGCTTTTTATGGAGAAATTCCTCTGTGGAGAAACAATTGAAAGAACACTGTCATGTTTGGTTCAGAAGCCCGTAGTGAAGAGTCTGAAGAAGAAGACTACTAGGCCCTAGGGTAGAAAAAAATGAAAAAGAAAGACTGGGCCTGGAACTTATTATGGGCATGGGTTTAAAAATATAAAAATTAGATTAAATATATATTAAATATATTTGGTACGGTACGGTATACCAACGGTATAAAAATTTTGTACCAGTACCATACCATTAAAAATTGGTATGGTGCAATACCGAAAATTTGGTACGGTATTACCAAGTTTCGGTATTTTTTAGTATGGTAATGGTATGGTACGATATGATACAGTAATATGGTATTTTTTGACATCCCTACTTATAACTGGTCTACATGCCTTAAATCCCTCGATGGAAGGACCGAATGCCCAAAAAATACCCTTAAAAGTTTCTTTCCCCGGACCGGACGCATTCTTCACCCAATGGACAGCCGTACCCGGATTTGAAGCTTGAATTGTATTGAGTAGATATGGCAATTTAGTGTAAGCTTTTTCAAAAGAACCATATAGTCACTCAATTGCTTTATGTTTAGCCTTCCAAGCTTTCCAATATGAAATTGTGTAATGGAACCTACCCTTCACTATTTCAATTATGACTCTTGGTGTTATTGTGAGTTGTTCCTTCACAACATTCATTATGACCGTCGATACAACCGTGGAATCAATTTTGCTGTGATCCTGAGTCAATGTAGGATTCACACATGTGTGTGCACCTTCAAGCTTCTTTACCTTGAAATAATTCCGGCCTTTTGGAACAATTGCACGCAACCGCCATAGACAACCAACTACATTTTGAAGTGTCGGATTTTCTGCAATGTCCTCAGCTGAATGGTTGATGGGTGCGTATTTACATTTCACATAGTATAGACCGGGGGATGATTTTACCGTCACGAATTCTCTGTGGTTCTTCACGGCGTACATCTTCACTTGATGTTGTAGAGCATCTTTGACCTATGAAGAGTTCATCCAAATTGGAAGAGCCAACAGAGGACTGTCCATGTTCATGTATGGTGGCACGAGACATCCATTCATTCGATTGAGATCCATGCATAGCTGCACTTGTGTCCTGACTTGGCAACACGCGGGCATTGTTAACCGGCACATCAACAACCGGAGCTTCAACGGCAACCTCCTCATCATCATCTTCAAGACCGCGTTCCTCATCTTCTTCCTCTTCGACCAAATTGTTATTTACAACAGTGTTGTCAAAGTCTTCTATTACCATGCCGGCTCCCAAAATATTTTGTGACAATATCAGCGGATGTACCTGCTCGTATTCGGAGGAAACAGGTTCCGTTGGAGTTGTGCTAGTATCTCTTCTGTATTTGAAATTCTAGCATGTTACTCGACAGATGGTTTCAATGTCCGTGCGGGCCTTGGACTTTCAATAACAACTCGTCTAGTATTTGGAAGCCTCGTTTGGTCGATATATAACTCAACTGCGTTCCAACTATAATTTGGATCAAGTGTCCTACCCATCACCGACCTCAGAGAAATGTCATTGTCTACGGGTACCAACATGAAATATTGCACATCCCTTTTACCGGCAGCATAACGGACTCTGATTTTTACACTCATTTCACTTCTATCCCAATTGATGACATCATATATCTTATCTATTAATTCTGAGTACATAAAGTTGTGGGGAGCCCAAATAATTACCGGTTCAATATCACTATAAGAATATCCAATTTTGGGATCTTTAATTACTTCACCCCCAAAATATAACCAAATAGGGATATCGTATTCCATACCTAACCATAAAAATTCAAACATGTTTAAGTCATTCACTCGTCATAATAAGCATAACATGGGAATACATATCAAACATACAGTTAAGATAATAATACCTTCAAATTAGACCGTACCGCCGCTAGCTTGAAAAATCGTAGTGGATGAAGAATGAAATGAGAGTGGGAGTAAGGAGGTAGGATATATGAAAATTTAGAGCACTCCAATGGTTGGAATTTTTTGATTTAGGGATCTAGGGTTTGTGGGTTACGGGATTGAAGAGAGAGAGAGAAAAAAAAACACGAATGACAAGGGGTAGGAGAAAGGTTTGGGGGAATATGAGTATAGGTAACTGTGCAAATTAGAAACTAACTGATGCCGTTATTCAAAATAACGGCATCAGTATAAACCTTGTCGTTCTTTCAGAGTGAGAGAACGGCAAAGGTTAAATTCTTTTCACACTTGTCCCTCAGCGAAGATTTGATATTGTTTGCTCTTTCGACTAAAAGCAACAGATGTCGTTATTTGAAATAACGGTATGAAACTTTTTTTAAAAACAGATGCCGTTATTGGGAAGAACGGCATCGAAATGACCTATGTCGTTCTCTCCAAGAATGTTTGTTGCTGACGTGTCCATAACCGGGTCAGTTCGCTAATTGTTTTCGGAAGTGGATCAAGGTGCCAAATATTTTCAAAAAGTGGGTCAGTACGGCAAAATTTTTGCTCAATCCAGCCCCAAAGAAACACCAAATTATAGATTATTCTCATCCCAAAGAAACACCAAATTATAGATTATTCTCAACAGAAATTAATTATGTATACAATATATTATGTTAAGATAACTTTTGGCCCAAGATTTTTTTAAAAAAAAAATTAAAAAAGGGAGTTAACATATGAGACAACCTCCCACTCTTTCTCCATCCAAATTCTGAACTAGATACCTAACCCTTAATCAAACCTAAAAAATCCTGTAATATTCTATAAATGTTATTAGATAATTTTTCAAAAATAAATTGGTTATTTTCTCATTTTTTTGAAAATTCTATACAATATTGTACATGATTATACTAGTTATAAATTATTCTCATCCGAAACACTCTCTCTCTCTCTCTCTCTCTCTCTCTCTCTCTCTCTGCGTGTGTATTTTTAATGGCTATTAGCCAAGTAATGCTGGCTAAAATAATGTGGATTGGTTAAAGTTATTTGTGCGAGTTGAAGGAGTTTTTTTTTTTGTTTTTGATAATAAAGATGACTATAGTCATCGTTTCATTAATGGGAGTTTAACGAAACAAAGTAAGATCAGTTACACAGCCTGAACAAAGAAGAACTAAACATCAAACAACTCTACCTACTAATGCTTGGACAATCAAAATAAAGTAGAACAAAGTACAACAATAAGAAGACAATAGAACAAAGTACAACAATAAGAAGACAATCTTCAATTATGGGACTCGAACACCGCTATCTAGCCCACCGTAGTCGTTTATTCTTCTTCCAATCGCAGCTTTTGCAGGAGTTTTGTGCCTGTCATATTTCATCTTCAAATTTTTTTTATTTTAATATATTAACTAATAAGAGCATTATCGGAGGTGGCTGACAGTGGCGTTGCTGCGCAAAGATCAACCGTGTTTTGGCGGTACACAAGTTAGCATCCTTTCATGCGACGAACCAAGAAGGAAATAATAATCTAACCTCATGGTCTATATCATCCATTACATTCTGTGCTTTTGTTAATAGTTTGCACTAACTATGCTCAAATTCAGTACATTTGTTTCTAATGAAATGTTATACATACAAACAAAATATGACAAGCACAAACATCAAACTATACATATAATTCAAACAATATAAATCTGAATCATATCAATCCAGTGCTGTTCCTTCCTATCTTTAACTCGACCATCTCAGATTCACAAACTGATATTTTTATAGCCACAGTGCCTGCAATCGCTCAAAGGGGGATAAACAACAAAACATTGTTCGATTACTGGACACCATAAAAATCACTTGGTGACAGATCAGTCAAGAATACAGTATCGATCTAATTTCTCACATATGATGTACACCAATTGTTTTATTTCTCATTATTACTGTACTGCTACCACCCAAAAATCATTATACCGTAAACTATGGTAAGGTTACAAGAAGTGGGATTCTCCCCAGGCCGAAAATTTTCAGTTTCTTTGTTAAGGGTCTTTTAAACTCCTCCCATTGATGTTCTCGTAGAACAAAATGTAGCCATGATCAGTGTTGCTTGAATACTCTTGTGATGAACCGAAGAAGCTATGAATCATTGACTCATCAATCATCTCGACACTCTCATCATCAAAGAATAACCAGTGGTTATGGCTCTTGACGAGGCTGACATAGTGGCCATGGTTGGGCCCACTGCCAACATGGATGACGACTGCAAAGAGGGAGTACTCGGAGTCTGCATCATTATCTGAACTGCTGAGTTTTAGCTCGATGGGGAATACCACTCGATAAGATAGCTTCTTGTATCGCCCAAGTTGTTCAATGTATTTGAAACGCTTGAGATGAATAACTAGGATTTGAGGAGGTTTCTTTATCTTCATCCTTTTCTGGGCTTCTTGCAAACTGCATGAAAGATAAGGAAATCCAAGTTATAGTAATACTGAAAAAATTGCACAAACGTTCTTTAAAAAAAGAGAATGTCAAGAGCTAAACCATCAACCTTGGTTTTTTATGTAAATTTGAAAAGAAAAAAAAAAATAAATACTATGCACAAACTTGTGTCATTTTAAGTAATCAAAACTACATTAGTTAGAACATATATGTGCATAAACACATATACGAAACTTCCTCATATCCTAGTTAAAGAAAACGTATTACCGATCATTCCCAAATCATTAGGGTCAGCCACGTCGAACCTTTTTCTTTATTCAGACTTCATTAAGAGATCTCTTTTACCAAATTAGCAACTATCTATCATTTTTTACTGCTGCAATTCAATTCCATTTATGCCTACACCTTGTCCTTTTTGATTCATTGACTACAATATTAGCACTCCTTTTATAGGTTCCGATATCGGTCTTATGTTTCATATAAGAAAACCATCTCAATTAATTGGAAAAACCTCTAATTTCTTACAGATGCTTTCATTTCTTGTCTTATTTGTCAGTAGTTTCCCACTCACCCACCTCAAACCCCTAAATTTCAGCTGAACAGGTTGATTCTTGATTGTCCAACATTTTAAGCCCATCTCTACTACTATAATGGGAGAAGGCCTTAGTGTAATTTGTCCATCTACCAACCCATGCAACACACGTGCATAACTATTCTCTTTTATTGTTATTTAATTCTTCATTGATGACCTCAATTTACTTGCATGCATGTATTTAATTCGTAATAAAAACCAGTTTTGAATATAAATGGGAGAAGGCCTTAGTGTAATTTGTCCATCTACCAACCCGTGCAACACACGTGCATAACTATTGTAAATGAGGTTTTAGATCAAATCCAGACTACGTCTGAATTTTTACTCTTAAAAAAATTATATTTATTAAGACGTGCATCGCACGTGTAAACTACTAGTAACCTAAAAAGTGTGGCTGCTCATATAATCAGTCTTACAAATAAGTGAAAGATAAAATTTTGCGGAGGATGTGAGCAAGAATCGAACACTAAGAAAACTTATGTGAAAGATAAGAACCTGGAACATTTGTCACAGAAGAACTTATCCTCAGCATTCAAAGTTTCTGTCGAACTGAAGTTTTTGAGGCAGCTCGTGATTGAACTATTTTGCTCAATGTCCAGGCTTAGGTCAAGAAAGGTTTCATCCCTTGCAGTGACAGTTTCACAGCGCAAACATCTTGTTTCATTAGTTAATAGACCCTGCATGAAATGTCATTTTCGTTAGACGAAAAAAACAAAACCCTCAAAGCTCACTACAACTTTGGTGTTTCGGTGTATTGGCAGGGACATCCCTCATGATATCAGAGCCACCAACGTACAAATCAACACCACATGCGTAATAAAAGCAAATTTCATAGAAAAAAAAAGCTACACATATCCAAGGTTTTCAACAAATGGGTGTATTAAATATATATATATCAAGCCTCACCACAAACTTCAAAGTTAGGGTGTCGCGGTCAGGACATTCTCGTAGCATAAAAAATATAACCAAAGAGGCAGCTTGATTCACCTGAAAGTTTTTGTGAACCCAGGTAACAAGGGGCTCTTTGTGGACCCCATTGGCTTGAGGATGGCAAGGACCATTTGAAACCTTTTCTGATGCTAGCGAGATTTCAGGGGAAATATCTGCAGCTTCAGTCTCTTTCTCAAGAATGTCAACGAGCACATTTAGCAAGAAATTCAAAAATTCATGAGCATCCTGAAAATTTGCCAAGGCAGCAGAGAATTAAATCAGCATCAAGAGTCAAGACTAACTAATTGCTAATTATCTATATAATGAAAGCAAGGACTGCTAGACAATATCACACTATTCTTTCCAATTTCAATCACTTTGTGGATGGAGGTTTAACCGAGACACAATGGGAGAGATATCTTAGTCAGCATAGTTGATGGGAATTGGTGAAAGAAACAAGTTAGTATAAGACAGCTGCAACAATGTATGCAGTCCTTACACAAGTACTATACAGCAATAAAAACAAACACGTTAACTAGCAGTGTACATTAACCAAGGAGAAATTCAAAAAGTGATCTAGTAAACGATCCAGTTGCAAAGAGTTCATGATTAATTCTCAGGCAAATAAGCTAACATCCCAAGAATTCAGTGGAAGCATTTGACAAGTCTGGTGTCAGAGATGGGCAAAGTATATGGAGAAAGATATGTAAAAATCTCAAGTTCATGGACAAGAAGTAGCCAACAGTAAATCACTTATGCTCTGTATGATCAATCATTCATCATGATCAGCAAATCGAGAAAGCTGTAGCCCATAAACTCAAACTGGGATGACAAAAGATATAAGTGCTTCATAAGTATTGTGTTATCATTTTCAGTATCTAGTATCAATAATCATCATGATTGGAGATTGATGAGGAAATTGTTCATAGAATCAAACTGGGATGAGTAACGCGGATTAGTGCTTCAGGAGCATTGTCAGATTGTTAACACATACACATAAAACAGAAGAGAAAGCGTACTAAGACAGCTATACAACCAACTACACTTTTATGTTTAGAATGTGAGGCAATTAAGAAATGACATTTCTAGAGGATAAGCATACATGAAATGAGGATGATGAGATGGATGGATGACAAAATATTCAAAGGAATGGCCGAATTGGTGCATGTGTAAGAAATTATAGGTGGATATTGAGGATCAAATGAGGGAGAACCGACTGAGATGGTTCAACATGTGCAACAAAAACCAATAACAATGTTAATTAAAAAGAGTGGTAAGATTGTAGTTAATGGATCAAAGACTAAAGCAGTAACCAGACTAAGATCGAGGCAGTTAAGAAGGATTCAGATAGCCAACCTCAAAAAATTTGTTAAGGCTTTGTTGTTGATTAATTTTGACAAGTCCGCGAAATAACCAAAATTCCGATAATGCTATCTTTTCAGCAATAACAATTGATAAAGGATATACTCCTCACGTGTTTGAAATAATTCAGCTTGATATCATGCAAATGAAATCAATCTCTAGAAAAACAACGAAAACCAATAATTGTTGCTTTTCCAGCATCATCTTAAAAAAAAGAACTAGTAAAAAAAAGAGAAACTTTGTCACTTATCATCGAAAACCAGAAGAAGGTTTAATTACCTGGTGCATGCAACTGCGAAATGCTTCATTCTCCTTCTTTACTCTCAGGACAAATCGCTTCGGAGAAATAATTCCAGTTCTCTTCTTCTGGGAGCTTATCTGCAAAATGCATGACTCACACATTAAACTTTATAAAACATGTAAACGAGACAAGCCTATAAGCTTACACAACAAATATCAACAAAAATATATCTAGTTCTTATTACAGACAAAGATAAGGAACAAAAACTAGTCAGCCATGAGATGGGTACCGAAATAGATAAATCTAGTAGGATTTTTAAATAGCTAAACAGAAAGGGCCACATTTTTAATGCCATGGAACAATAACCCCAGAGACTTTCATTCACAGATAATGAACGACAAAGGTCCTAGCTGGGCAGTGAAATGCATTGGCTTTTATTGAACATGCACTTTCAAGTGTTCCACGGCATGCATGAAGAAGAAGAAGATGCACTTGGTTTAATATAGCACGAATTAAAGGTAAATATTTTAAGTCAAGCCTCAGTTGCTGATAACAACATTACAAAAGCCTCAACAAAGACATTATGACTTGATAAAGATATTTAATGGGCTACATGATTAACAAAAATGGTTATGGCCGAATGCCAAATAAAAATTTAAAAATAAACTCTAATAAAAATAAAAATAAAAATGCTTTACAAAAGCAAGAATTCTGATTGCATCAAAGTGGGCAGTTAGATCTTATACCTGGGTAAACAGATCTGCCAAACATGTCAAAAGATTTTCCTCTGCATCACCAACATTCTTGTTATTTGCATAGTAATCCAATAACTGTTCCCGGAAAGGGACACAAAAATAGAGTGCCTGCAATAAATAAAGGGAATAACATCAAGCAATACCAAGAAGAGGAAAACACAGATAAAAAGCAGTCACCCTTTAAACATAAACTTGCAAAGTAATGACAATTGCTCAACTCATCTTTCAGAGTTATTCTAATTGCATGCATGTGCTGCAAATATTTTCTTGCAAGGAATTGCTGAGCTAAAATGAAAATGTTTGAATACGTCACCAATTTATAGCATTTTATATGTTATGGGCGGGCTATTATTAAGTACCATCCTACTAGGTTGCAGTGCTCGCTACTTGGTAATGAGGTCAGGAGTCAAAATACGCATCCAAACCCCGCTCCCCAACCACACTAGCCTGTCCAAATGTCCACTTTGCACTGCTGTACACAAACGCATATCTCTATGATACATAAATATGGACAAGGCATGAAAAAAAGAAATATAGACTTTAAAAGGTGATCTAAGACTCTTAAGTGCATGATGTAGAAAGATTTAATTAATTTCAAATATTTAGTTAAGAGCTTTATTTATCGTTTTGCAATTTTATAAGGAAACCAAATTTTAGGTATTAGACTAGAATATCAAGAATATGTATTTTGACATCTCCCTAAATAGGCCTTCCATTTTTTTCCTATCTTGAGTTTCGCGATTTTTTTTATAAGATACTTTTGAAAATATTTGCAGAAAGAGGACAGTTGCTAAAGTATTTGTGCTCGTGGACTCAACAACTAAACTCGCCGCTGGGAACGGCGAGTTTAGTTGTTTCATGCTCGCCGTTGGGACACGGCGAGTTTAGTGCTAATTTTTTTAAAAGCTCGTCGTTCCCATTGGCGAGTTCAGTTCAAAATTTTCAATGAAGACTCGCTGTTTCCAATGGCGAGGATATTTACACTAGACTCGTTGTTGGGAACAGCGAGTTTAGTTCAAAATTTTGAAAGAAGACTCGCTGTTCCCAATGGCGAGGATATTTATACTAGACTCGTTGTTGGGAACGGCGAGGATGTAAGAAATTTCACAGAGAGTGAAACACTCCGTTGGACTTAGTGAATTTTCGAAAAAAAACTCAATATAAATTTTTTTTGAACTAAACTCGCCGTTCCCAACAGCAATTCTAGTGTAAATATCATCGCCGTTAGGAATGGCGAGACTTAAAAAAAAAGTGAACTAAACTCACCGTTCCCAACAACGAATCTCCCCCCCCCCCAAAAAAAAAAAACTAAACTCACTGTTCCCAACAACGAGTCGAGTGTAAATGTTCTCGCCGTTGGGAACGACAAGTCTTCATTGAGAAAATTTTGAACTGAACTCGCCGTTGGGAACGAGTTTCTATAATGAAAAAAAACTACACTCGCCGTGTTCCAACGGTGAGCATGAAACAACTAAACTCGCTGTTGGGAACGGCAAGTTTAGTTGTTGATTCCACGAGCGCAGATACTTTGGCAACTGTCATCTTTCTGCAAATATTTCCGAAAAGTGGCATAGAAAGAAAGAAAAATGAAGCTTCGCCTAGTATTGTAGTATATCAAGAATATGTATATTGACATCTCCTTAAATTGGCCTTCTATTTTGTTCCAATCTTGAGTTTCTCTGCGGGCAAGTAAAGTAAATACAAGCCTATTTTGATGAATGAAGTCAATAAATATTGCTGTCCTTTATTGTTTTTTCTCTTCTGTTTAACTTTTCCATCCTTCTTCCCCCCCAACAGCCACATCAATATGCTCCCAACCCAGCCCCGTAGAAGGCTGGCTGTCTTGGGCTCTGGGCCCTATGAAATAAGCAAGTCTATTATATGAGACAAGTGAGGCCACTTGGTAATTTGCTATATAACATCAAAGCTATTGATTTCGAATATGCTATAAGTTTTCAAACAATTTTCAACCCACCCTCCATATCGGAAAATATTTAATAGGTAAATGCTCATTGTGACAAAAAAAAATTAAAATAAAACTGTAAGATAGAAATAAATAAATAAATAACTCAGTTTTCTACTGATGGCCCTAAACAACAAATAGACATACTTAATTATCCAGAGTCTAGAGTCCTCAACATAGCTTTCTAGCGGGACTCTCCTACCTAGCCCACTCTTTTAGCCTTGTGCGTAGGAGGAACTCTCCTACCTAGCCTACTTCACATCCTTCTCCCATTTAAAATGAATTCAAATCACATTGAGTGGGGGAAGAGATCAATCTATTTTTTAACCCTTTCAAGAGGAATGAATTAGTTGATATCTTAAATTTGGCTTCTGGTATGCAGCATGGACTATGAAGGAAAAGAGAGGAAAATAGATGAGGGAGAGAGGGGGAGAGAGAGAGAGCGGAATCAACGCAATGGCACTCAGTTAACACAAATTCCAATAATCTTATTTGAAAGATGGAAGTGTCATAATCAAATATAACAATGTCTGTCAGGACGGTCTACTTAACATTTTGAAAACTAAAGAGGATGGAGAGTAGTCTTATCGAATTATAAGTAAACTTAAAACTGGCGACTGAAATCTACTCAATTAGGAAACCAATGAACAAAAATAAAATAAGTTGCATATTTATGTTACTGACCTATGAGTCTATCATACACCATTACACCAGCGTGTAGTCTTGTGTCTATGTCAGACACATATCTAAAGTAAACATTTGCTTGACACATTAAAAACATTATAACCATTCTGAGTAAAACCCGGCACCAAAAACACTTCTGGTCAGCTCCGAGGAGATGCCTTCGTCCTTTTATATGTGGTCGCAACATGAGTGGGGGACACTGGAGGGACACGTCCAGTAGGAGGTATGAGAAAAACATTGGCATGATAGGCATTTAGGGAAAGCCAGCTTAGAGTTATGGGTTATCATTACTTACGATTAGGGATACATATACTGTGTTATTACCTTAATGGGAGTACTAATTAGATGTAAATAAACCCAGTGATTCATATTCATCATATCTACTCCTCTTCCTCTATCCCTAGGATATCTATGGAAATATTGCATTCATTCTTTTGTTTCGATGTGGCTCTGCCATGCATCATACAACCCTTCAACGTGTCGTTACTCGTTATTGCTGACACTGAAGCACATTTTATTCTCTTTATCTCACAATGGGCTCGAAGAACAAAAATCTAAGTTTCCAAGTAAAGAAACTCAAAACTAAACCAAGAAACCAGCTTTTCGGTCAAACAATCACAGGTATGACAAAATCAGTATATGCCAATTGGGTCCCCTAAATCGCTAATTCTCCTAACTAAAGAATCTTTAACAATACCCAAAAATGCACAAATTTTAACCGTTACTGAAATGAACCTAACAAGAAGAAAATTATTCTAAAACTCGAATTAGGGCTTAAAAATTTTCAAAAACAAATGAAAACCTGAAGAACGCTGTTGCAGTAGCAAGTGTTTCCGAAGTTCTCCAATCCGAAATACCTCTCGCCTTCGGGGAAATGGTCGCCGAGCGCCTTCTCGAGCTTCGAGCCCGCCACTCCCATTGCCCGTATCCTCCACTTACCAAAACCCTAATATTCCAATTCAATTGCTTGAATCTCGAGAAATTGATTCAAATTAGGGTTTTACTTTTTACTCTCTAGGGTTCAAAGATGAGATTTTTATGTGTGAAATGACTGAAGTGAAAACGGACATTTGCCGTACTATGCCACTTTTTGAAAATATTTGTGATTATGGGCCAGTTTCAAAACTATTACTCGTGGGCGACTTTGTGCCACGTCAGCAGTGGCTGCTATTCTCATTAGCGAATTCTTCACTTTAAAAGTCGCTAATGGGAATAGCGGCCTATGTTTTAAAATATTTGAAAAAAATTTGTTTGTTATCGTTATTCTCACTAGCGACCGAAGTATATATGAGGTTGCTATTGGGATTAGCGACCTCAAATGTATGAATTGGGACACTTATTAGCGATTTATAGAGAACTTTTGCTCTCTTGGGAAAAAAATTTAAAACTGTTAGCGACCTCAGTAGAAGACTAAATCTCCTTACTCTCTATAAAATTTGCAAAATAATCACCCAACTAAAGTCGCTATTGGGATTGGCGACCTTAGTATACTTTGGTTGCTATTCGCAATAGCGGCATCAGTAGGAAACTCAATCTCCTCATTCTTTGTAAAATTTGTAAAATAGTCACACAGCTAAGGTCTCCATTCGGAATAGAGACTTGGAATAGCGACCTTAGTACAATAAAAGCCTTTATTCCAAATAGCGACCTTTGTACAACTAAGGTCGTTATTACGAATAGCGACATCAGTTTCATAAATAAATTGAATGTTATTTTTTCAGAGAGCAAAATCTCTCTAGATTTTACTAGGTGTTGGAATACAGTTCATTGAAGGTCGCTAATTCCATTAGCGACTTCATATATGTTTTGGTCGCAATAGGAATAGCGACAGTAAACAAAAATTTCATATATTTTTTTTAAAACAGAGGCCGTTAATCCCATTAGCGACCTCTAAATGGAACATGCGGCTAATGAGAATAGTGGCCGCTACTGATGTGGCACAAAGTATCCCACGGACGCTAATAGTTTTGAAACTAGCTCATAATCACAAATATTTTCAAAAAGTAGCCTAGTAGGGCAAAAAATTCAATGAAAACAGGAAACAAGATAAGGATGAAGGATTTTTTTGTCATAATAGGTCATTTTTGAAAATATTTGCAATTATGAGAAGGTTTCGAAACTATTAGCGCTCGTGGGCTACTTTGTGCCACGTCAGCAGCAACCGCTATTTTCATTAGCAACATTTTAATTTTGAAAGTCGTTAATGAGAATAGCGACCTCTATTTTAAAATATTTGGAATTTTTTGTTTGTTGTTGTTAATCCTATTAGAGACCAAAGCATATATGAGTCGCTAATGAGATTAACCACCTTTAATGAACTGTATTCTAATGCTTAGCAAAATATAGAGAGCATTTGCTATTTGAAAAAATAAAAATCAATTTATTTTTGAAACTGATGTTGCTATTCGGAATAGCGGCTTTAGTTGTACAAAGATCGCTATTCGGAATTGATATGGCTAAAATTGGGGTTAAATCGGGACCGTCCAGATCGAGTACGAATCTTGAAGCACGGGGGTAAAAAGGTAATTTCACATACAGATGGATCCAAAACGGGTATTGGGTCTCCTTCTCACGAAACCAACCGCCCGCGAATAGATCCACTCCAACTGGGCACGGGTCCCGACCCGATACCAGCCCGGTCCACCAAGGGAGAATCAGGCCACTGATTTGATTAGATCAAATCAATAAGCTTGATTTGATCTCACCAGGGAATCAAGGCCTACTTTCCTAAAACAGAATAGGAGGATTTTGCTCCTAAATGTTAGCCAGGAAATTAGGACCCTGATCATTCCAAAGGCGACTATAAATACTACCCCCCTACCACCAAGACCAGGTTAATCACTTTTTCACCACTTGAGCTCTTTCTTAATCTTTTACTGATTACTGACAAGAGCGTCGGAGGGTGCGTCGCCGGAATCAACCCCGGTGTCTCGTACTTCCCTGCAGGTTGCGGCGGGAGCAAGAAGGCCGAGTCAGCTGTTCAGGTTTTCCCCGGATCCACAAATTCTATCTGTTTGCCCCCACACCGAAATCAGCGGTAACAGATTGGCGCCGTCTGTGGGAAAGGCACACGAACAGTCTCAGCCCATTCTCCGTCGTCATCTGCAGCCATGCCGCCGAAGAAGAACAGATCCAGAGGGTCGAACCGTGGAGGCAACCCCACCGACCCGGCAAATGAAGCTCCGGTCAACCCTATCCTTCAGTCCAACCTCCCTCCGCTGACCCAGCAGGTCCCACCTCCTCCTCCTCCTCAGCAGCAGCCCAACAACGGTTCGTCCGGTCACAATGGTCGGAAGGAGAAGCAGCCTCTCAATCCGGGCCACGTCTCAGTCCATAATGGGTCCTCGGACTCAATGGCTTCTCACCACCCCGACCTCCGCATCACACTCCAAAACCGCCATAAGGACGACGATCTCCGTACCCATCTTGACAAGAGGCGGGCCCGAGAGGGAGCCTCCCGCCAGCGTCAAGGTGAGCGGTCGCCACGTCGTCGGGACGGCAGAAGGTCCCCGGAACGCAGAGGCCGAGCGGCGTCCCCAGAGCGCCGAAGGAGGAGGTCCCGGTCCCCCAGGGATCGGCGCCATCCGAGGGACCGAGATATGCCCATCAGCCGAGCCGAGTTCCTCCAGTTTCAAGAGACAGTTCTGCAGGCCCTCAATCTCCGACAGAACGCCCAGAATGCTCAGAGGGTTCCGACAACCCCCAGGGATCCCAGTCCCCGGCGCCGAACCCGGAGTCCTTCCCCGGCTCCCAGCCGACAGCAGCGGCAACAGAGTCCTCGGCGCTCCCAGGAGTACCGGCGCCGCAGTCCACGCTCCCCTTCCTACGAAGAGGAGTCCGGAGGGTCGTACGACTACCAGCGGAGGGACGACGCCCTCATCCGCCGTATCCATGAGGTGGAGAGGCGCATCGGCCGCATGGACAGGGAGGAAGAGTCCCACGCCGGAACCTTCCGTCCCAGCTGACCCCCCTTCTCAAGGTCGATCATGGAGGCCCATATACCGAGGAACTTCAAACCGCCACAGTTTGAAACATACTCTGGGGAGTCCGACCCAGTCGAGCACGTCGAGAGCTTCAAGACCCTGATGCTGATCCACCAAGCTTCCGACGCAGTGCTCTGCAGGACCTTCCCTGCCACCCTCAGGGGGTCGGCTCGGGAATGGTATTCCAGGCTCGCCCCCTCGTCCATCTTCTCATTCGAACAGTTTGAGACACTATTCATTACTCACTTCGTGAGTAGCCGACGAGCCGAGAAGACGAGTCTTTCTTTGCTGAACCTGCGGCAGGAGAAGCAAGAAAAGTTACGGGACTATGTGAAAAGGTTTACCGCGGAAGTCAGGTCGATTGCTTCCTTGGACCAGTCCGTGGCTACCGTGGCGTTCCAGTCGAACATCCTTAACGCCAACCTCCGATCATCCCTGGCCAAGAAGCCCCCGCATGACTTCGCCGACCTCCTCCTGAGGTGCGAGAAGTACATCCGGGCGGAGGAGGCCGAAGCCCTTCCGAGCTTCGGGGGCACCGCCGCGGGGTCAAAGAGGAAGGCGACGGGAGAAGAAGGGTCCAAGAAAGCTCAGAAGGACATGGGCGGTCAGCGCCGCCCTCCACCCAGGTTCGAGAAGTTCACTCCCCTCACCACAAATGTCTCTACTATCCTCATGGAGGTGGAGAAGGAGGGAATCATCCCTCTGGCCCCGAGGATGCACACCCAGGCGAAGAGGAGAAACAAAGATAAGTGGTGTCGTTACCACCGAGACCATGGGCACGACACGAACGACTGCCGGGCTCTGAAAGATGAGATTGAAGCCCTCATTCGGAGGGGGCAGTTGGCGAAGTTCGTGAAAGCTAACGACCGAACAGATCGGAACTCTCCTCCCCCTCGGGGGGCTAACAAGCGCTCCGATCGGCGCGAGGAGACACCCGAGTTCGAGGAAGAACGGGTTCTGCACCTGATCCACGGAGGCCCGATGGGGGGCTCCTCCAATTCCTCCCGAAAGGCCTTCGTCCGGGAAGTCAACTCGGTCCACAGTGCCCCTCCCCCGAAGGGTCTCGGCGTCCCTGTATCTTTCTCCGATGCCGACCTCGAGGGAGTCCGAACCCCCCATTGCGATGCCCTCGTCATCGACCTCCGTATGGCCAACTTCAAGGTGCAGAGGATTTTGGTGGACAATGGGAGTTCGGTCAACATCCTATTCCTCTCGGCCTTCCAAGGCCTGCAGCTGTCCCGAGACCGTCTGAAGCCGGCCGGTTACACTCTCCACGGGTTCACGGGGGGTGATAACCCTAGACGTTACTGCGGGAAGCACCCCTACTACCCGGACCGAGCCGATGGACTTCATGGTCGTCGACGTCCCGGCAGCATACAATGTCATCCTAGGCCGTCCCGGCCTAGCCGCTCTGGAGGCTGTCCCCTCGGCATACCACTTGAAGATGAAGTTCCCCACTCGCTCGGGAGTAGGGGAAGTCAGGGGGAGCCAGGAAACAGCCCGGAAGTGCTACATGACTTCCACCGGGGGGCCAGTACTCTCGCTCGAGACATTAGAGATCCCCGAGCCGAAGGCTCGCCCAACGTCCGAGCCAGCGGACGAGTTAGAAGAAGTACTCTTCTCCGACGAGGATCCGAGCCGAAAATTCCTCGTCAGCAAGTCCTTGCCGACCGTGCTGTTCTCCGACTTGGTGAGGTGCATCCGGGATAACCGCGACCTGTTTGCTTGGTCGGCCGCGGATATGCCCGGCATCTCCGAGGATTTGCTCGTCCACCGCCTAAGCGTCGAACCGGGGTGCAAACCGGTTCAGCAGAAGAGGCGAAAGTTCGCTCCCGAGCGACAGCAGGCAATCAAGGAGGAAGTGGATAAGCTGCTGAAGGCCAAGTTCATCCAGGAGGTAAATTATCCCGAGTGGCTGTCGAATGTCGTAATGGTCAAGAAGTCCAATGGCTCATGGAGGATATGCATCGACTTCACCGACCTCAACAAGGCGTGCCCGAAGGATCCCTTCCCTCTCCCGAACATCGACACCCTTATCGACGCCACCTCGGGCCATGAGCTCCTCAGCTTCATGGATGCCTTCTCAGGGTACAACCAAATCCGGATGTTTCCTCCGGACATCCCGAAGACCTCCTTCGTCACCGACCAAGGCCTCTACTGCTACCGAGTAATGCCGTTCGGTTTGAAGAACGCAGGCGCCACCTACCAGCGCCTCGTCAACAAGGTTTTCCAGCATCAGATCGGCCGAAACATGGAGGTGTACGTTGATGACATGCTCGTCAAGAGCATCCGCGGCACCGATCACGTAGCCGACCTCCAGGAGGCCTTCGGTGTGTTGAGGAAGTACAACATGCGGCTAAACCCGAATAAGTGTGCGTTCGGAGTCTCCTCTGGCAAGTTCCTCGGTTTCATGGTGAGCCAGCGGGGAATTGAAGCTAACCCCGAGAAGATTAAAGCCATATTAGACATGGCTCCGCCTCGGAACGTCAAGGAGGTTCAGAAGCTCACCGGTCGGCTCGCAGCCATCGGTCGGTTCCTCTGCAAGTCAGGAGAAAAGTGCCTCCCCTTCTTCAAAGCACTCCGGGGGGCTAAAGGATTTGAATGGGGCCAAGCACAGCAGGAGTCGTTTGACCAGCTGAAAGCCTATCTGGTGAACCCCCCTCTGCTCAGTAAGCCAGTCCCGGGCGAACCTCTCTTCATCTACTTGGCCGCTTCCGAGCAGACCTTGAGCGCTGTTTTAGTAAGAGAAGAAGACCGGACCCAAAGGCCCATTTACTACGTGAGCAAGGTGCTTCGGGACGCCGAGCTCCGCTATCCAAGGATAGAGAAGATAGCCTACGCACTGGTCATGGCAGCGAGAAAGCTTCGACCCTACTTCCAATCTCACTCGGTCGTTGTCCTCACCGATCAACCCCTAAAGCAGATCCTCCACAAGCCAGAGACCTCGGGTCGGCTGATGAAATGGTCCGTAGAGCTGAGTCAGCACGATATCTCCTATCAGCCTCGGACGGCAATTAAGGCACAGGCCCTCGCCGACTTCATCGTAGAGTCCACCATCCCTGAGGTCGGCCACGTCCCGAATGGGCCCCCCATTTGGACAGTCTTCGTGGACGGGTCCTCTTGCAGCGAAGGAAGCGGCGCCGGCATTATCCTGAACGGCCCTGACAGCTTCGTCCTGCAGTATGCGATCCGCATGAACTTCAAGGCCTCGAACAACGAGGCGGAGTATGAGGCCCTCATAGCTGGTCTCGGACTCGCACGAAGTGCTGGGGCGCAGCGCCTTCGGATTCACAGTGACTCCCAACTAGTCGTGAACCAGGTCTTGGGCGAATATGAGGCCAGGGACGAGCGAATGGCGAAGTACCTCGCCAAGGTCCGGGACCTCATGGGCCGGTTCGAAGAAGCCATCATCCAACGGGTCCCCCGGGAGGAGAACTCACAAGCTGACGCTCTCTCCAAGTTGGCCTCGTCTTCTCTACAAGGTCTCGAACAGACCGTACTAATTGAAGTCCTCTCTAAACCGAGCATCGAAGACGAGACACCTGGCTCGGTGGAGTCATTGCCGGTCATGCTGCAGGACAATTGGATGAAGCCACTGGTAGAATTCTTGAGGGATGGAGTTCTGCCCTCGGATCCCAAAGAAGCACGCCGAGTCAGAACTCGGGCCGAGCGCTATGTCTTGATCGAGGGCGTCTTATACAAACGCTCCTTCTCTCAAATAGATGGCCGACCTTATCTAAGGTGCCTCTCTCCGGAACAGGCCGAATATGCCCTACAGGAGCTTCATGAGGGCATCGGAGGGGCACACTCCGGATTCAGGTCTTTGGCCCGGAAAGCTTTGAACTATGGATACTTCTGGCCGACCCTTCTTCGAGATGCCGAGCGACATGTTCGGTAGTGCAGCTCCTGCCAGAGACACTCCAGCATCCGACGCCTCCCTCAGGCCAACCTCACCTCCCTATCGAGCCCTATCCCCTTCGCGATGTGGGGAATGGACTTACTAGGACCCTTCCCACCGGCTCCGGGTCAGCTCAAGTTTTTAGTCGTAGCCATCGACTACTTCTCGAAGTGGGTCGAGGCCGAGCCCCTCGCCACAATCTCCGAGAGCAAAGTGGTGCAGTTCTTCTGGAAGAACATCATATGCAGATTCGGCGTCCCCCGCGTCCTCGTGACGGACAATGGGACTCAGTTCACTGGCACGGCATTCCGAGCCCTATGCGACGACCTCGTCATTCAACAGCGCTTCTCGTCCGTCTCACACCCTCAGTCGAACGGACAGGCCGAGAACGCTAATAAGCAGATCCTTGCAGGAATCAAGAAGAGGTTGGACAAGTGCTCCAAAGGATTGTGGGTCGACCAACTCCCTAATGTGTTGTGGAACTACCGCACAAGCAAGCGGACGCCCACCGGAGAGTCCCCTTTCAGCCTTACTTATGGGGCCGAGGCCGTGATACCCCTCGAGGTCGGAATACCTTCCCCTCGGCTCATAGCCTATGACGAAGCGCAGAATGCCAGGGACCTCAGAGGAAACTTGGACCTGATAGACGAACTGAGGGAAAGGGCATCGATTCGGCAACAGAATTACAGAAGGAGAGTCGAGCTAGCGTACAACAAGAAGGTCCGACCCGCCAACCTTGAGCAAGGAGATTTGGTGTTGAGAAAGCTAGTTGTATCCCTCCCCAGTCAGAGGAGCAAGCTAGCTCCGAATTGGGAAGGGCCGTACCGAATCACAAAGGTTGTCCGGCCTGGGGCATACCGACTCGAAGACATGGATGGCAGAGAGCTTCCGAGGACCTGGAATGCCGACCACCTCCTGAAATACCAAGAGAGCGCTCCGGTGCCTCTCTAAGTAATCCGAGGTGTCGAACCATTCCTCTCCAACTTGTAACCCATTTTTTCTCAAATTGTATTATGTAAAACGGTTCGCCGTCAAGTATCAATAAAGAAAAGTTCTATTATGTTTGTGAATTTGCACGTTTCTCTCCCCTCTTATTTAACCAATGGTTCGGAGTCCAACACTCGGCTCGACTTTACCTCCTCGGCTCGTCTCCGGACGAACCAGGGGTAGATCGCCGTTCGGAATTGCTCCCACAGCCGTTGAACTACACCGATGGTTCGGAGTCCAACACTCGGCTCGACTTTACCTCCTCGGCTCGTCTCCGGACGAACCAGGGGTAGATCGCCATTCGGAATTGCTCCCACAGCCGTTGAACTACACCGATGGTTCGGAGTCCAACACTCGGCTCGACTTTACCTCCTCGGCTCGTCTCCGGACGTGCCAAGGGTAGATCGCCGTTCGGAATTGCTCCCACAGCCGTTGAACTACACCGATGGTTCGGAGTCCAACACTCGGCTCGACTTTACCTCCTCGGCTCGTCTCCGGACGTGCCAAGGGTAGATCGCCGTTCGAAATTGCTCCCACAGCCGTTGAACTGCACCGATGGTTCGGAGTCCAACACTCGGCTCGACTTTACCTCCTCGGCTCGTCTCCGGACGTGCCAAGGGTAGATCGCCATTCGGAATTGCTCTCACAGCCGTCGAGCTCCAGCGATGGTCCCGGGGTCCAACACTTGGTTCCTAGTCCATCCAGAACACTCCGGTAGGTCGATGGCGGATCTTCGTTCGAACACAAAAGTCCGAACTCTCCTAACTACTAGCCGAAGACCGAAGACCCACAAATTCGGTCGGCTTCCGAGCAAGTGGCTTCCCGAGCGTGTAAACGGGGAAAACACACTTTTCCCTCAACTTTCGTACGAGATCTCGATCAGACGGCTCAGATCAAGCCACCTGTGCAAAACGACAAGATAACGTTTTCTTGGGAACTGAGCCGCCTCGAGATTCGCGCCTACGTTCGACGGTTCAGATCTCGCCACCTACTCTAAGCGACAAAATAACGCTTTCTTGGGCACAGAGCCGTGCCGTACCGTGTCAGATCCACTAAACGACAAAGAGCCGCACCCCTGGAGAACCATTCGGCTAAACAGACGCGCTCGCTTCAAAGATCGCGGCACGACCGATACGGTTACGAGCAAAGACAAACATACAAAGCAACGAAAGGGAATTTTATTAATTGTCGGCGCATAATACAAAACATTCCATTACAAAGTGTTGGCAAACAAAACGCACAATGTCCGACCCACTACACTTGTCTCTCATATAAAAACATCCTTACTAAACTGTTCGTCCTCCTCGGCAGACAGCTCCTCCTTCTCCCCCCGGAGCCTCGCCATCACACCACGCAGATGCCACATCTCTGAGAGCAAGTCCTCCCGCTCGGCGACGATCTTCGACTGAATGTGCCGAATGCTTTTGACCCGAAGAGCGTTGCTGAATGCGGTCTGCGAGTCTTCATCCTCCCCTGCGAGGCTCAGCTCGACGATCTTATTCTCCAAGCGTTGGATCTCAGATTCCCGGAGACTGAGGACCAAAGAAAGGTGGTCCCACTCACTCTCGGCTCGGCGTAACTTCATGTCAGCACTCCTAGGGCTCAGAACCACTGTTCCAGAGGTGGCCTCGGATTCAGAGTCATCATTCGAACGCTCGGAGTCCGAGCCATGGATCGTCACAACGAGCTGAAAAGAAGGGAAAGCAAATAACACGGTTTCAATACACTGCCGGAGTCTAACACTTGAAAATTTTTAGTGGAGACTATTTGCATTCAGACATAATAGTGTTACAGACGGTCGACCGACCCCACAACTAAGTTGTTACTACAATCAACAAAAGTAGAAAAACGACAGAATCAGAGCCTCTTCGGAAGGGGGATGCTTCGGTTTAAGGAAACACGAGGACGGCGAGGCCTGCCCTCCGAGCCCGACCCTAAACCAACGAAGCGCGATCCCCCTTCGCTTCTTGCTCTAACGGCGACGCCGGCCGACACCCCGCTCGACGAGGCTGCCGCGCTACTCTGAGCGTCGGCTGGACTCCCCCTGGTCAACGGCGAGCGCATCGCAAGTTCGTGAAACGTGATCCCCCTCTCGCTCTCTTCGCGAGTGCACGAAGTGCTGCGAACGTTAGCCCTGACCGGTGCCGGCTTGAGCGACGCGATCTCTTCCTCTAGTTCGATAATCCTATCCCTCAAGACGTCGTCCTTCGCCAACTTCTTCGGTCGAGGGGCTGTCAACGAGTCCGAGGCATTGGCATTATCAGTCGCGAGCCGTCGGTAGTGGGTCACTTCGATCCCCCTATCTATTGTGATCCTTCTGAGCCTATCGACTTCGGCCGATAACCTCTTGCGCTCGGTTGATGTTTTCTCCAGTTCGGAGGCCAGCTTCTCCTTCTCCGCCGAACGTTCTTTTTCCGCTAGCTCCAAGTATTGGACCTCGGCCACAAGGTCGTCATTCTTCTGCTCGGCGGCAATAAGCTCTCTACGGAGGTTCTCGACTTCGCCTTCGGGATGGGGAGCTGAAGAGCGCTTCCGGTACTGGTACAGCTCGTGACCATACCTCCGCAGAGCCGCCTTCGTATCCTCCAGCCTGCCGAGCAGGAGATATCGCCTATACCGGCTCTGAGAGAGCTCGTCCTTCGTTTTCACCAGCTCCTGCCGAAGGTATTCGGCCTCCGTGATCGGACCGAATCTCACCTAAAATGCAGAGATAAATCCGAGGCCCAACACTTGGAGAAAGTTACGCCAAAACAAACACTAAGTCCGAGACTCAACACTTGGGCAAATTTTGGCCAAACAAAACATTTTTTCATTCAAAATTCGAAGAGTTCTACAACAGCGGTGGCCAGTCTGCAGTTAGGCTTACAAAAAACAAAAAAAAAAGAGAGAAAAGAAGACAACCGAGTCAGGGGTCGACCTTTTTGTCGTTCGGGTCCGTCGACCCCTCGGCCTTGTCCTTGCCCTCGCCTCCGCCACCGCCTTCGCTCCAGCTCTCCTCCTTGGAGTCGTCCTCCTTCTCCTCCTCGGCCGCGGCCTTCCACGGGTCCTCGACTGGTTCCGTCTCCCCCTCGGGGCCGATCAACGCCTCGGGGACAACCTCCTCACCTTCCACGAGGTCATAGAAGTTGTAGGAGGACGTGTCGAAGCCCGGGTTCTTGGCGACCACATGTTGCAAGGCACGGCCGTAGGCGTCCAGCATGTTCTGGATCATGTGCATCGCGGCCTCCTCCTGCACGGCTTTCTTCACCCTCTTCACCTTCCTGAGGTGTTTTGCCTTGATCTTCTCGGCCCTCTTCCGAGCGTCCTCCGCCTCCGACCAAGCCTTGGCCAGCTCCTCCCTCAGGTCGGCAGCCTCCTTCACCGACGTCTCGAGCTTGGCCGCCGAATCCCTCAGCTCGGAGACCTCCTTCTCCGAGGCCTCGAGCTTGGCCGCCGTATCCTTTGACAGCTGAACAGCATCGGCCAGCTGCTTCTCCAGCCCCTCCACTTCGGTGGCCCTCTTCGTCGAAAGAAGCAACTCAGAATCGAGCCGCTTCGCCACCTTGACGCGTTCCGCCCTCTCCTTCTCCTTCTCCTGGTCCTTCCTCGCCATCTCCTCGAGCAGGAAATTGAAGTGGCAGATGGTCTGAAAGAGAACAACAGAGTTACAATCCGAATCCAAGAACTTAGAAAATTTTCTAAGGAAGAAATTCAGATGAAGAAGAAATCAGCCTGCTTACCGACATGGTGTCCCGGGCGATCTGCATCACGGCGTCCCCTGCCATCCCGGCCTTCAGGGTCGCTCGATCCTTCGGGGTCGGCAAGTGCCTTATCGCCTCCATGCAGATGTTCCCGTCGCCGAGGAAACCATCGGCGTTCATCACCTGCCAGTCGGGGACGAAGATCTGCTTGTGACGCTCGGTCAAGATCTTCTCCGCCTCGGCAGTGAGGGGCGGAACCTGCATGGACAGCGCATCCTTCACCCCGAACACGCCGCTCGACGAACCCGGAGCGTCCGTCCCCGGGGTCGGCACAGGTGCATCCGAGGTAGGGGGATCGGAGACAATGGCCTCCCCCTGCTCGGCCACCACGACCTTCGTCGGAGAGACGAGGACCTCGATCTCCCCTTCCTTGAGGACCGCGACCTTCGGTTGGTCGGCAGTCTTTGCGACCGAGGGCTTCTTCGAAGCCCGGCTGTCCTGAGGCGCAGCCGACGGCCTCTTCTTCTTCTCCTGATCTGCCCGGCCCTTCGCCACCAGAGCCTTGTAATCAAGCTTCATTGTCTCTGCAAAAGCCGGATGGAAAAACTTAGAAAATTTTTCATGAACTTTAAACAAGGAGTATAAATACCAGATGCATACGAGGGTCGATCGGACTGAGACCCCCACGGAACAGATGCTCCTCCGTAATATCCTTCCAGCTTAGCGCTGGCAGGGCGAGAAGCTTCCTCTGAACCTCAGCCTCCTCAGCATTCAGCGGGACGTCCTTCTTTGTACGCTTGGGCAGGCCGTCCTTCGCCCAAACTGTCGGTATCACCCACGGCGTCAGATTTCGGACGAGGAAGTATTTATCCTTCCAATGTTTGATCGAGTCCGGGTTCTCGATCAACTTAACTCCCGTCCGAGGAGAAAGGAAAAACCTCTGCTCGTCACGCCTCGGCTGGCAAGGTCGGAATAGACTCCGAAAGAGGAACATAGTCGGCTTGGCGTCGATCTCTTGACATCGGAGGAGGAACGCCACGACATGCCTCCAAGTGTTCGGCATCAGTTGGGCGGGACTCAGACCGTACCAGACCAAGACTTCGACCACGAACGGGTGTAGGGGAAAGCGGAGCCCGGCGATGAGGGAATCGACCGGGAAGACGCATATGTCCGGCGAGGACTCTGTGTTGGCTCGGAACCCCGGCCCAGGAAGAAGCAGCGTATACTCAAGCGAGATCCGGAAACCCTCTCGGATCATACGGAGATCGGTCTCGGTGAGTGTCGAGATCCTGTGGTCGACCTCGGACAGCTCCCTAGGCTCGTTCTCCTCCACCAGTTTCGCCGTACCTTGAGTGACCCTCTCCAAGGTATCCTCGGCGTAATCCCGGACGCCTCCCACGGTCGATACGGCGATGAGCTGCTGACCGAACGCCCCCGCTCTCTTCGGCGTTTCCACTATAGAGATCACGGCCTTACCCTTTCGGGACTCCGCCACGACTTCCTCGGGCACTTCGGCCACTTCACCCTCTTTATCCGGACGAACAACTTCTTGCTCGCTCGGCTCCATTACTCCCTTCCCTCTGTCCCCTCGGCCAACGGCTTGCTCCGAGGCGGGGGTCTCAGCCGAAATCTTAACCATGTTTTCCTAAAAAGAGAAGGGAAAGAAACTGACCTTGAAGTGCCAGGTGCGGTCGGAAAGTTCGCCGGAGCTAAGAACGCTACCGCGACAGCTAGCAATGCAACCAAGGGAGCTAAAAACTGCGAAGCGAAGTAAAAACGGAAGAGAGAGAGTAAAAGTAAAAAGTGAAGACTTGGTCTTGGGGGGGTGAAGATTTATAGTAAAATTGGAACGCCCCTTGGACTTCCAATGAAACCTCGCGACTTTTGGGCTACTCTCGAAACATCACGAAGGCCCATCACCGCTACTCCTCTGACCAAGTCAACTGGCTCGGCCCCGACGGATCCAATTCCGAGCTACGAGCGACCCAAACACGCCGACAGTAGGGTCCGGTCGGAACCCGAGCAAGTGCCTTCCCGAGCTGGTAAACGGGGAAAACTCACTTTCCCCTCAACTTTCGCGCCCGATCTCGATCAGACGGCTCAGATTGCGCCACGTGCGCTAAAAGACAAGATAGTGTTTTTTTGGGAACTGCGCCCGTCTCAAGATGCGTGCCACCATCCGATGGCTCAGATTGTGCCACGTCACTCGGAACGTCGAACCCCCTAGTCTCCGGTCGGCAACCGAGCAAGTGCCTTTCCGAGCTCGTAAACGGAGAAAAACGCTGCCGAACGGTAACAACCATCAGATCTTTCCGAAGTTCGCGCCCGTCCACGATCGATGGCTCTGATCGAGCCACGCCATTAATCGGTATTTAAATCGTTTTTTATTTATTTTTATCGTTCTATTTGTTTAAAAATTGCGAGAAAATTGCCAAAAATTCGGGAAAATTAGCTAAAAATTCTGGGAGATAATTGAAAATTCGAGGACACACTTTCGGACCCCGGAGCGAACAATTATTACCCTGAATGCACCGCTAAAGCCCCCGAACAATTAGCAAACACATCGCAGAATTAAACAAATACTTCAAAAAAAGTAGATAAAAGACTGTCAGATACCCGACCCAGCTCAAGAACAGCACACAGCGTCAAGAGTTACCTCACTACCCCCTTTCTAGATTCAAAATCCCACATTTGGACTCCGATACAACTCCACCAGCCACTGAAACTGCTGAACTACTCCTCAAAGTCTGATCACGCTCAGCCTTTAGGAGTGGGGGGCTCGTGATATGGCTAAAATTGGGGTTAAATCGGGACCGTCCAGATCGAGTACGAATCTTGAAGCACGGGGGTAAAAAGGTAATTTCACATACAGATGGATCCAAAACGGGTATTGGGTCTCCTTCTCACGAAACCAACCGCCCGCGAATAGATCCACTCCAACTGGGCACGGGTCCCGACCCGATACCAGCCCGGTCCACCAAGGGAGAATCAGGCCACTGATTTGATTAGATCAAATCAATAAGCTTGATTTGATCTCACCAGGGAATCAAGGCCTACTTTCCTAAAACAGAATAGGAGAATTTTGCTCCTAAATGTTAGCCAGGAAATCAGGACCCTGATCATTCCAAAGGCGACTATAAATACTACCCCCCTACCACCAAGACCAGGTTAATCACTTTTTCACCACTTGAGCTCTTTCTTAATCTTTTACTGATTACTGACAAGAGCGTCGGAGGGTGCGTCGCCGGAATCAACCCCGGTGTCTCGCACTTCCCTGCAGGTTGCGGCGGGAGCAAGAAGGCCGAGTCAGCTGTTCAGGTTTTCCCCGGATCCACAAATTCTATCTGTTTGCCCCCACACCGAAATCAGCGGTAACAGGAATAGAGACATTTATTGTATTAAGGTCGTCATTCCGAATAGAGGTCTTAGTTATGAGATTATTTTGCAAATTTTATAAATAACAAGGAGATTGAGTTTCCTACTGAGGTCGCTATTACGAATAATGACCGAAGTGTACTAAGGTCGCTATTCTCAGGAGCGACCTCAATTTTTAATTTTTTCCCAAAAGAGCAAAAGCTCTCCATAAATCGCTAAGTGTTACAATACATTCATTTAAAGTCGATAATTCTCATATATACTGAGATAGCTAGTGGGAATAGTAACAACAAATAAAAAATTTCAAATATTTTAAAACATAGGCTGCTATTCCCATTAGCGACTTTCAAAATAAAGATGTAGCTAATGAGAATAGCAGCCGCTGCTGACGTGACACAAAGTAGCCTACGAGCGCTAATAATTTCGAAACTGGCCCATAATCACAAATATTTTCAAAAAGTAGCGTAATACAGTAAAAAATTAGGAAGAAGAGGGATTAGCATAGGCGGGAGAATCCTAGCCGTTGATCAGAGACGGCTAGCGATTGAAAAAATTATTTATTTTATTTATTTTTGAACAAGGCTGTAATCACGCACTGATCCACAATTATTTCAAGGTTAGAACCATCATGAGTTACTTTAGACATTGGGTCTGATACAGGGGAAGAGTGAAGTTTACTTATGCAGGTTGATGCACTGAGAGTGTCTTATCACTTGAACCATCTTTGATAATAAAGTAACTTTGGCAGGGAAAACAAATACTCCATCCGATTTCATAATATTTTGCTCCATTGAAAACGGGTCCGTTTTCAATGGGTTGGAAAACATCCATCTCAACCCTCCGATCTAGCGTGATCTTGATCAGCGGTTGTGATCAAGATCCGCTAAGGATCTCCCATTAACGGTGAGAAAAGCGGAGGGGTATTTTCGTCACTTCACGCCAAAAAAACGTTGGGGACTTGGCATTTTTTTGGCGTGGAGTTTTTTTTGTTGAAAAATTAATGTAGGACGTTGTTGGAAATAACGGCCTAGGTTGTTTTTTTAATAAAAACAACATACCTTGGCCATTATTTCCAACAACGGCTTAGGTATGTACAAGTATTTTTCCAAACACTTGTACATACTCAGATCTTCATCTCCCTGTTTTCATCACAAACACTATCTCTCTTTCTCTCGAGCTCCCAAAACCCATCCCCAAACCCTAGTTCACTCTCCCAACTCCTTGGCATCGATTTCTTTGCCTTCTCGATCTCCGCCCCTTGTGGAAAACTCCCTATCTCTCTCTTCCTCTCTCAAATACAGCAAACCCTAACTTCACATCCAAATTCCCAAATCATCTAAACCCTAGCACAAATTGTCTTCCTTTGTCTACAACAGCGTGCAGCGGCTTCTCACATCTTCGCCAACTCTCTATATCTCTCTTTGGACCAGGTATTTTCTTAATCCCAATTTACTATAATGAACTCTTTGAATTTATTGATTTTTTTTCCAATTTTGGAGTTGGGTTTTTTTGTATTATGCGTAGTAGTCTAGTCTATAATTTAGAGAGTATATAATTAGCTCTGATCATGTATGTTGTATACATTTTGTTGATATTTTTGTAGATGTAGTGCTAGTTGTAGTGGTTGAATATAGGAGAAGAAAAAAAACGAGATGAAAAAATTCGGAGTTGTACGAGTAGGTCGGACTCGCCGCGTAGAAGGTAACGGATCTTGTAGAGGCGATTTCCATCTCACGATTTGTGAGATATGTCCGTTTATCATTTTAATTCAATACAACGGATATAAAGTGATACACGGCCGTATCTTTCAAACCGAGAGTCAAAACTCACCTCTGCAAGTTCCGTTGGCTCGTGTTTGGTGTGCCAGACTTGACGCCCAAATTTGGGAAATTTTCCTTCTCATTTTTGTTGTTTTGACGCGTATATAAAAAACTTTTAATCCACCTCGGAATTTGTGGAATACGTTATGAGGTGAAAATAGCTTAAACGAAGTCCAAATAAAATGAAACTTAGCGAGTAGGTTGGTATCGCCACTCACAAGTCATACCAACCTGTACATGCGAGTTCGAACCCACGGTTTATGAAATACGTCAATGTATCGCTTTCCGCTCAGTTTCCAATAGTGAAACCGATACACGGCCGTATCTTTCAAACTGTGGTTCGGAACTCCCATGTACTAGTTGCATTGGCTTGTGTGCAGGGAGCCCGACCCAAAGTCATATTGTTTGGATTTTTTGCATCTCGTTTATGTTGTTTTTACGCGTATATGAAAAAACTTCAATATACCTCGAAATTTTTTTAGTACGGTCGCAATACAAAAATGCTTAAACGAAGTAGAAAAAATTCGAAACGGTGCACGTAGGTTCAGCTAACCATTCACAATGAAACAGAACTTGTATTTGCGAGTTCCGACCCACGGTTTGCGAGATATGTTAATGTATCGCTTCCCGCTCTATTTTAAAGAGTGAAAGTGATACACGAGCGTATATTTCAAACCGTGGGTTGGAACTCACTTCTACAAGTTGCGTTGGCTTGTGTTTGGTGTGCCCTAGTTGACGGCAAAATTTAGGAATTTTTGCATCTCGTTTGTGTTGTTTTGACGCGTATAAGCCAACTCTTGGAATTTTTTCATCTCGTTGGTTTGTGTTTGCTAATTTTTGGCAAGTAATTAGTTTCATATATGCAAACTTTATTACAGAGAAATGGCTAGAACGAGGGGAACCGAAAGAGGAAGGACATCCCAGGAAGCACGGGGGGAACATTCCACAGAGAATGTGAGAACTAATAATTTGTATTGTCCCTAATTTTGTATTTAGTGATATTGATTTTAGACTAATAATAATTATGTTTTTTGGTTCATGTAGGTTGGTGCATCCTCTTCGACGACAGGAAGTCGTGGTCCAGGACCAATATATCCCAGTGAACTGACCTTACAAGATCGCCACAGATCCACGAAAGTGTGGGGTGGGACGACGCATAGGTGTAATTTCCGCACCCACGAGACCATGAAGGTGCATCCACGTATTCTCGAGTACCTAGTAGCAGCCGGTTTCTATGGAATCAGCATGATGGGGAATGTTAAACTCGACCGAGCACTTCTCTCGGCACTCGTGGAGCGCTGGAGGCCAGAGTCGCACACGTTCCATCTACCGATCGGAGAGATGACGGTGTCGCTACAGGATATAGCGATGATATCCGGTCTTCCAATAGATGGGTTGGCCGTGACGGATAATATTAACTTTGATAAAATAGATATGTGCAATGAACTGCTCGGTACAGAGTTTGATGAGTCGACTGCGGAAGATGATGACATTTTCCAAGGACAATCAATCCGACTATCTTGGTTGAAGGGACGTTTTGATGGGACGCTGACCAACGAATCGCCCGACGACTATGTACAGTCCTACACCAGAGCCTACATTCTAACGGTGATCGGAGGGGTTCTATTGCCTAACTCATCGGGCGATACGGTGTACCTCATGTACCTACGATTGCTCGCCGACCTAGGCTTAGCTGGCCGGTACAGCTGGGGAAGCTGCGCATTGGCAACGCTATACAGGGCATTGTGTCATGTAGCGCTAGAATCATTAGAAATGACCGGATCGATGGTTTTGTTACAGATTTGGTCCTGGGAGCGACTGCACCTGGGTCGTCCCCCGCATTAGGAGACCGGCGGCCGGTTGGATGGCCCAACCAGAAGATCCCGCCATGTTAGCACCCTTAGGGGTATATTGGGCTGGTAGTCGGAGTTACAAAGACAACCCCAAGGGTGTAATAATGTACTACAGAGACGAGCTCGACCAACTACGTGAAGAGTTCGTGATTTGGGCGCCGTATACACCCGAGCGGGTGGGAAGACTACTGCCAATGTGCACCACCGGGTCGCAGTTGTGGCTGACGACAGCTCCCCTCATCAACTTCGGTATAGTGGAGTATCCGGGACCAGAGCGAGTCCTTCATCAGTTCAATCTTCAACAAGATAGTCCCCCAAGCTGCGCAAACCTATACGATCATGAGTTACATGCCGTTAAGGCAACCGGCCGCATGCCTACTCATGATTGGGCAGATTTCCATCGTGTTCACGTTGCAGAATGGAACGAGCGACGGTTTGAACTTGTACTCGTTAATGTTCCAGAGTACGATGGAAGAGTGCAAGGAAAGTACATGACTTGGTTCCAATCATATACACGTTTGTACATCTCTCCCGATACAGTACTACCTGCTGGTGTTCAACGAGAAATTGAGGAGAGAGAGATTGAACCACCACCCGTATATTCCAGTTCACAACCCATGTTCCAACCGAAGGCCACAGCTATACGTACAGTGGTAACTTCAATCTTTATATTTATTTTAATGTTCGTTATTCGTGAAGTTCATGAATTCTTTAAATTATTGAATATGTGTAATTATTTTTGTTGGTTTTTTCTGATTTAGATTGATAATACGATGGACATGGCAAAAGAATGCACGGAGGTAATAAAAAGTAATGCGGGCACGGCTATGAAGAAGTTCGCTCAGAGGATGCTCTCTTCATGCCGTACCAATTTGGATGTTTTGGGAGAGGCCGAACGTTTGGATCGAGCATTAAGCGGACCGAGGGGCCGACCTAACAGTGTGAGGGGTAGGCCAGCTGCATTGATGGGGCGACAACGGGAACGTGAGATGAGAGAACAATAAGCTTCAACTTCACATCCATCTCACGAACAAGTGCAGGAAGAAGAGACTGAGGAGAGGGTTGTTGGAGACGTACAACAAGAGGAGGGAGGATCTGAACAAATCCCCGAGTCGCCAACCACGATCTGGCGCCGAAACCCTGCTCGGAAGAGGCGAGCACCACAGGCATACACACCCGGTACTTAGCCAATACATTTTGTTTGTTGTAATTTTTTTTATTTATTTTTTGGGTTTTATCCTGTTGTAACTAAACTAGTGGAAAGTGTGGTTCGTAAGTTTAAGTGTAGTTGATGTTGTTGTTATTAATTTCTAATAGTCAATTATGGTTGGTGATTTTGGTGGTTGTAGATATGAATTTATTCAGAGAGTGTAGGTGATGGCAAAGTGTGTGGAATTTGGTTAAATTTTCAAGTGTAGCAGCTTCAACTGCTTTGTACAAATGTAGATTATTATTTTTTTTTTTAAAACCTAGGCCGTTGTCTCTAACAACGGCCTAGGTAACAGGACTAAGGTTGGAGGATTTGTCTTGTTGTCTTACTTGTTGGCTTTAAAAATAGCAACAAGTCAGATAGCAGCTCCACTTTATTGTTTATACCCTAGGCCGTTGTCTCCGACAACGGCCTAAGTTGTAGGACAAAAATATAGACAATTTGACTTGCTCTCTGACTTGTTGGCTTTAAAAATAGCAACAAGTCAGAGAGCATATCCACTTTATTGTTTATACCCTAGGCCGTTGTCTCCTAAGTTGTAGGACAAAAATATAGACAATTTGTCTTGCTCTCTGACTTGTTGGCTTTAAAAATAGCAACAAGTCAGAGAGCAGCTCCACTTCATTGTTTATACCATAGGCCGTTGTCTCCGATAACGGCCTAAGTTGTAGGAGAAAAATATAGACAATTTGTCTTGCTCTCTGACTTGTTGGTGTTAAAAATAGCAACAAGTCAGAGAGCATCCCAACTTTATTAGAAATACCCTAGGCTGTTATCTCCGACAGTGGCCTAAGTTGTAGGCCAAAAAGATAGACAATCTGTCTTGCTCTCTGACCCCTTAGGCCGTTGTCTCCAACAACGGCCTAGGTAGTGGACCAAAAAGATACACAATTTGGGATGCTCTCGACTCGTTGGTATTAAAAATAGCAACTGGTCAGAGAGCCCCCCCAATATAATGTTTATACCCTAGGCTGTTAGGAAGCAGGCCAAAAATTAAATGGTTGTTTGCTTTTTTCAATTTTCTCTTTACTCTTTACGAACAATCTCTGTGGAACTTTATACAAAAGATAGATGAGAACTTGGCTTGTATAACAATTTTATATTTTTTTATTTTTTAATTTAACTACACCTAACTAACCACTACATAATCACGATGTTTTAATATGTACAGAACACCCCAGAAAATATTAAGCTAAACTATATCATTCGTTAGGGGTTAGGGTTAGGGTTAGTGCTAACGGGGGTTAAGGGTAGGGTTAGGGTACGCAGGGGTTAGTGGTTTGGTTAGGGTTATTGTAGGGGTTTGGTCAGGATTATTTATAGTAGGGAGTTGATAGGTAGTAAGTTTCCAGTGAGGAGTTTATAGATATTTAAGTTCTATCATTAATCACATGTGTCTCTCCACTCTTTACGTACATTGTCTTCTGAACTCTACAAAATAGACGTTCATATTTATGTTTTTTTTGTTTATATTTTTTATTTATTTCCATTTCTAGCCACGTAACTAACGAATATAAAATCGATACCCACAAACGAATATAAAAACTAATCCAAATTAATTGGTATTTTGTTTCTTTTGTCTTTATTGAATAATAATATATAATCTTCAAAATCCTCGTACGTTGTTTACAATGAAGATGTTACTGAAGACATTCTCCAGACATGCAACTGGGAAGAATTCCACAAGATTGGGAAGAAGATGTGTGATCACATGTAGTAGAACAAGTTCATTATGGAAAAAACCAATAAGGTAAAACCCCACATGTATGGGAAAAACCACATGTAGCTCCCTGACTTGTAGATAATTATTGTAGACACTTCAATATGGGAAAAACCTAAACTACATCACCACATGTACCTCCCCACATGTACCCTATATATGGCAAAAACCACATGTAGAAACCCACATGTAGTTTTCCCATCTATTGCACTCTTCCGGAAACACCCTCCTAAAATACAAAAACTCATCTCTAAATATCAAAAATATCCAATAATTATGACGGACAAGAAGAAATAAAAAAAAAAGATTTGGTTCGCTTTTGAGCGGAGAGTAATCAGATCAAACTACTTGGCCATCAAGAACTGAATCTGATTATTTTCGGCAAAAAACGGTCTAAATAGGGACCATCATGTATTGAAAAACCGTAACAAAAAACCACATGTATATTTGACCACATGTATAAACCAATGTGAAGAGTATTCCAAAAAGGTTCAAAGATTACTCTAAAACACTACCGCCAACTGTTGCTTCTGTGGAAATTTTGGATGTGGAATCTCGTCGTGAAGTAATTGTGTGCAGTTTTTCGAGATACTTTGAAAGGTGGAAGTAATGGGCAAATAAAAAATATACCTATATGATATACAAGTGTAGATTATCTATCTTTGGTATAAATTTTCACTGAGACTGTGTGTAAAGAGTAAAGAGAATATTGTAAAAATTCCAAAAAATTCATACTTAGGCCATTATTAAAGACAACGGCTTAAGGCATTCATATAAAGGGGTCCTTCATGACCTTTTGCTTTTTAAAAGTATTATGCTAAAACCTAGGCCGTTGTTGGAGACAACGGCCTAAGATATTTACTATAACCTAGGTTGTTGTCTGCGACAACGGCCTAGGTAGTAGGCCAAAAAGAGATAAATTGGGGTGTTCTCGACTTGGCTAGGGTTAGGGTTAGGGTTAGGGTTAGTGTATTCAGTTTAGTAATTAGTGTTAACGGGGGTTAAGGGTAGGATTAGGTTTAGCAGGGGTTAGGGTTTGGTTAGGGTTATTGTAGGGTTAAGGTTATTGCAAGGAAGACATCTGCGGTAAGATCTTGTTTTGGTTTATCATTAATTTGCGGTAGTTAGGAGTTGACAGATAATAAGTTTCCAGTAAAGAGTTTATAGATATTCTGTATATAACCAATAAAAATCAATAAAACATGATATGTAGGTTAGGGTTAGGGTTATTGTAAGGTTAGCAGAGTAGGGTTAAGGATTAGGGTTAGGGTTATCGTAGGGTTAGCACAACTCAAGACTAGGCACATTTGTAATGTAGCTCGGAGTAAGACTAGGCACATTTAGCTGCTTGAATCATCTGATTCTTCTTTGATTTAGGATAACACCCGTCTACTATTATTGAAACAAAAAATCCCTAACCCTAACCTTAACCTTGACCTTATACTTGTAAACCTACCCCTTTATATTTTTTGGAATATTTTTAAAGCATATTACCTTTTATAATTTTATATTGGTTAGATAGAGCGAAAAATTTGTAACGTAATTATAAACAATATATATGCGTATATCATCTGTCTTTCGTGTAGAGTTCCAGAGAGACTATTCGTAAAGACAGATAGTTCTTATTTTTATTTTTTAAAAATTTTCCACAATCTAGGGTGTAGGCCGTTGTCTCCATCAAAGAAGTGGTGTTCCAAGTGACCACCAGAAGCCAGCAGACTTTCAACATACACCTAAGTGGGAAAAAGTACCAAGCTAAACAAGCAGAACTCAATCTCAAAGCAGAACTCAACACCCGCCTACTATTATTGCAGACACTTCAATATGGAAAATACCTAAAGTACATAACCACATGTAAATCCCCACATGTAGCCTATATATGGGAAAAATCATATGTACATCCCCACATGTAAACCCATATAACAAAAAAACCCTAACCCTAACCTTAACCCTAACCTTATACATGTAAACCTACTCTTTTATATGTTTTGGAATATTTTTTAAGCATATTACCTTTATAATTTTATATTGTTTAGATAGACCGGAAAAATTGTAACGTAATAAAAAATTATAAACAATATATATATGCGTAAATCATCTGTCTTTCGTGTAGAGTTCCAGAGAGACTGTTCGTAAAGACAGATAAAATTTATTTTATTTTTTAAAAAAAGTTTCCCCAAAATGGATGATTATGAATTATTTTTTATCATTTTTTGTACATATTTAACTACCATGATTATATATTAGTTTGAAAGGTGGTAGTAATCGGCACTTAAAAAAAAATATAGCTAAAAGATATACAAGTGTAAATCATCTATCTTTTGTATAAATTCCACAGAGACTGTACGTAAAGAGTAAAGAGAAAATTATAAAAACACCAAAAATATCATACGTAGGCCGTTGTTACAAACAACGGCTTAAGGCATTGAATTAAAAGGGTACTCCAAGACTTTTTCTTCTTTTCAAGTATTAAGCTACAACTTAGGCCGTTGTCTCCAACAACGGCCTAAGGTATTTATAATAAATGGGGTTGCTCTCTGACTTGTTGCTCTTTTTGTCTTCTCCAAGTCAGAGAGCACCCCCAAAATCACAACTTTTAGACTATGACCTAGGCCGTTGTTGAAGACAACGGCATAAGGTATTTATAAGAAATGGGGTTGCTCTCTGACTTGTTGCTCCTTTTGTCTTCTCCAAGTCAGAGAGCACCCCCAAAATCACATCTTTTTGACTATAACCCAGGTCGTTGTCTCCAACAACGGCCTAAGGTATTTATAAGAAATGGGGTTGCTCTCTGACTTGTTGCTCCTTTTGTCTTCAACAAGTCAGAGAGCACCCCCAAAATCACAACTTTTTGACTATAACGTAGGCCGTTGTCTTTAACAACGGCCTAAGGTATATATAAAAAATAGAGTTGCTCTCTGATTTGTTGCTCCTTTTCTCTTCTCCAAGTCAGAGAGCACCCCCCAAAATCACAACTTTTTTGAGGTTATCGTAGGTCGTTGTCTCCAACAACGGCCTAAGGTATTTATAAGAAATGGGGTTGTTCTCTGAATTGTTGCTCCTTTTCTCTTCTCCAAGTCAGAGAGCACCCCCCAAATCAGGCCGTGTCTCGCTTGCATTCCCCTCATTCTTGAACTGGGGTTGTTGTTTGATATACGGTACAAATCTGCACAAACGAGATCAAAAAATTCCTAAACTTTCGGAGTTGGACGGCGGCAAAACACATGAGCCACCCAAATTTGTAGAGGTCAATTTCGACTCACGGATTGCAAAATACACCGATGTATCGCTTTCACTCACGGGAATGAATTGAAAGCGATACACGGCCGTACACTGCAAACCGTGAATCCGAACACACTTCTATGAATTGCGTTGGGTTGTGTATGGCGTGTCCGACGTACTCGCAAAATTGCATAAATTTTTTTCCGCTTTGTGCACTATTACTAACATCGAACAACAAACAACAACAACTAATACAACATCTACTTCCCTAATCAAACTAGAATTACCTACTCTATAAAAACCTACGCATAATATAGCAATTGTACACTGAAACATGGGTGAAAAATTTCCAATGAATTAGCCTAGTTAGAACTACTCAAGTGGTAACAAATTAGTATCTTCAACACTATCAGTGTTTGGGAGGCCGCAAAGTTGATGCTGTAGAGAAAGGAAGGGGAGTAGGGTTTGGCTAATTTAGGGGGTTAGGGTTTTAGGGTTGGATAGATTTTGTATGGGTTAGGGTTTGTTTGTAATTGGGATCTCCAAAGGAAGAGGTCTAGAGACTGAGAATAGGGGGAGATTCGGTGAAAAGCAACAATCAAGAAAGATTTAGGGTTTTCAGTTCGATAGAGAGACAGCTCCGGTTGGGGAATTGGGTTTATCGAACTCAACTAGCGAGAGAGAGTTGTAAGGGAGATGAAGATCTGAGTATGTACAGGTGTTTGGAAAAACGCTTGTACATAGTTAAGTCGTTGTTCCATACAATGGCCTAAGTTGAATTTTTTTTTTAAAAAAACAACGGCCTAAGTACAATTTTTTTTCAATTTTTCGACAAAAAAAACTCCACGCCAAAAAAACGCTAAGTCCCAAACGTTTTTTGGCGTGAAGTGACGAAAATACCCCTCCGCTTTTCTCAGCGTTAATGGGAGATCCTTAGCGGATCTTGATCACAACCACTGATCAAGATCACGCTAGATCGGAGGGTTGAGATGGATGTTTTCCAACCCATTGAAAATGGACCCATTTTCAATGGAGCAAAACCATATAAGTTATTCTAGGTTTCTATATGACTATTAAAAAATAACTTGAAATTGAGTAAAATTACTATATATTATTGGCTTTTAAAGCTCATAAATGAGCCATCAATTTTACAATATCCTATTTGGCCTTCTCTATAATTTTTTATTACTTTTTTTACTAAAAAAAACAATGGTAAAATTGAAAATCTTATATAAAAATTAATTTTTGGATATATTTAAGAATGACAAGACATCTTTTGAAAATCTAAAATAACTTTTATTATGAAATAAAAAGATAATGCTAGAATGACTTAAATTTTGAAACGGGAAGAGTATAAGATATTAGCATGTTTAGTTTTTTTTTTTTTGATAACAGGATGGAATCCTAAGGGATTCCAACGAATATATATATAAACTAGAACCAGAAATAGCATCCAGACACAAGCACAAACTAGTGCAAAACATGCATTTAAGCTTCGAAACAAAAAAACAACCAGTAGGCTTAGAGTTAAACAGAGTTGCACATAGTAACAGGAAACAAAATAAAGACTATTACAGACAACAGTCTAGGGATCTAGCACAATAACCGGGCTCCCATCATGACTAACACCACGCTCATATGCAGATTGAAAAGAAGACACCAGCAGAATTTCGGTAATGTATTCCTGATCATGAGCCGACATAGCAGAAATGGTGTCTAAAGTAGAAGATATAGGGTCAACCTCCATATGGACATTCTCATGGACAGGAGCATCAAAAGATTCATCAGTGACAGTAGTAGGGATATCATCCGACACAGTCCCAAACACAGAAGCTAGAGGTAGGAACAGCAACTGGAGAGTCAGCAACCTCAAAAATGTCCACAAAAACATCTTCAGAAGGAGCATTATTAAGATGAGCATCGCCAAGACCAGCCATAACAGGGAGTAGAGCAGTCTCCAGAAAAGCAGAAGCAGAATTACCCAAATGTTTAGTTGCTTTGTCTTTCTCAGAATAAATAAATAAATAAGCACTGCAAATTGTTTTTAATATTTAAATTTAGGTGATGTAAACCTCTAGTTATAATAACAGATTGGCGACAAATCGTGGCAAACTGGATTCGGTCCTCCGATCTTGTGGGGAAATAAGATTGGGGGGGGGAGTTGGTTTGGTTGTTTTTTTTTTGTTGTTGATAAAAGATGACCATAGTCATCGTCTCATTAATGAGGATTAAGAAAACAAGAAGTACATCCAGAATATTACAGATACAAGTGCTCGACAGAGACACCAACAAAACGAAATAAAAGTCCTAATATAAAATACTAAGTCTGAGGAACGATAAATATTAGCCTCAGTAATCAGAGAAGAGGTGTGCTAACCACCCCATAGCCACCGCAAGAGGACCATCCATCCAAGTCCGCCTCTTTAGCTATGTTCCTTCGTTGTTCCTGATTCTCTTGACCCCCTCCTTAGCACCTGCCCAATCATGTATTAGAACAAAAATTTTATGCATAGAGTAAGATAATCTATACTGACTGTTGCGGAAAATAAAGTCATTTCTTTCTAGCCAAAGGCTCCAAATTGTTGCTACTGTGGCTAAGTCCCATGCCCTAATATTTGTTAGTCTAATGTGTGCTTCTCTAATGGTGACCCAAATGTCGCTTATTGAGTTCGAAACCTGGTTACACCCAAAACCCCTACAAACGATTTCCCAAGTAAGACGAGCTTTAGGGCATTGAAAGAGGATGTGATTAACATCTTCTTCTGCGGCAAAGCACCTCCCGCGAATCACGTCGATATTCAAGTTTCTCTTCTTAAGGTTAACTTTTGATAGATACGCGTTTTTGTATGCTAGCCAGCAAAACACTTTGACTCTGGAAGGAATGAAGGCCCCCCAAATAACTGATTAAGCTTTACATCTCATCCCTCTATCGTTGATCCATGTGTACATAGAAGATACCGTAAATGCTTTAGAGACATCTTTCTCCCTACCATCTTTCATCTTCTAAGTTGTTTCCTTGTCCGCCCTCTTGTAGAACCAATTTGTTCAACGCTTCGAATTGCTCAATTGCCTCCGAACTTATGTTATGAGACACTACGAAACTAAGATTACCGCTATTCCGGATGTCAGCTACCGCGAGATCTAGGTTTTGTGTGGCTTCTGCGGCTTGGGGGAATTGATTAAGCAAACTAGTTTCACCGCACCATTTGTCTTTTCAGAATCTGGTGTTTTTCCCGTTTTCCCACTTTGCATCTAGTGTTAGTGAAGAAGATCTCTCCTTGCTTTGATATGCCCTTCCATAATAGAGATACTTTGGCTGACGCACTTCTACCGCCATACCGGAATTTCCTTCTCTTACGGAATAGGTTGAAGGAGTACCTCCACCATCCTTTGTGGTTGTTTGAAATCTTCCACCACCACTTCGTCAGCAAAGCTCTGTTCATGTCGTGAAGATTCGTAATGCCCAGACCCCCGAATTCCTTTCTCTTACAGACTCTTCCCCAATTTACCAAGTGGAATCCTCTATTTCCCTCGTCCGTTCCTTTCCAAAGGAATCTCCGTCTGAGCTTGTCGATACTGTTGATTACCCATCTTGGTAATTCGTAGATTGACATCAGGTATTGCGGGATAGCACTAAGTACCGAATTAAGTAGGATAATCCTACCCACGAGCGAGAGGAACCTGCTCTGCCAGCCTTGTAGTTTCTTCTTAATTTTATCGATAACGAAGATCCAGTCCTCTTTCAATAGGGCCCCGGGTCTAATTGGCGTGCCCAAGTATTTAATTGGGAACTCACTCGACTTGCATTCTACGATGTTCGTGATATCGGCAACCATCATTGATAGATGCTCGGAGGCTAGGGTAATGCTAGTCTTGTTAAGGTTTACTTTCATACATGACCACCCTTGGAAGCAAGCTAAGACTGCTTTGATGGCCACAACTTCTTCCACAGTAGCTCTTCTAAAGAGGATAGTATCGTCAGCGTATTGAAGTATCGACATAGGCTGATTAATCCCCTTGATCTGTAAGCCTTTGATGATGGAGCTATCCTGAGCTGTTCTGATCATTTCCGCCATACCGTCCGCCACTATTGCGAAAAGGAGGGAAGATAGAGGGTCACCTTGCCGAAGTCCTCTTTTACACCTGATCTCCTTCCCTTGCCATCCGTTTACCTGGATGGACGATTTACCACCTCTAATGCACTTTTTCATCCATAATCTCCACTTATGACCAAATCCTTTTAGATGTAGTGCCTCTTCGTACTATCCCACGATACCGAGTCGTACGCCTTCTGGAAATCTAGCTTAAGTAGGAATCCGTCCACCCTACCTCTGTGAGCTCTAAATATGGTTTCGTGGGCGGATGCAATGCTATCCATAATATCTCTGCCTTTAATGAACCCACTTTGTGATTGTGCTATCACCTCGTTCAGGTGGGGTGCTAATCTTTGAGCTAACACCTTCGTGATGATTTTGAACGATCCGTTCAGTAAACTGATTGGTCTCAGGTCTTCATGGGAGATAACTTCGGTCTTCTTGGGAATCAAAATAATCATTGCATAGTTAAGCGTGTCCAAGTTACCATCTCCATCGTATAACGCATGAAAGATGTTCAGAAGATCTTCTTTGATGATCTGCCAGTATGTCTTGTAAAAAAGATCGGAAATCCGTCAGGACCTGGAGCCTTGTTCTGTCCGAGATTCTTGACTGCATCCCAAACCTCTTCTTCTGTGAATCTGTTTTCAATTCCCTCACTTCCTTCGATTCTGGAAGAGCTCCACATGTCTGATGCTAGCGTGCATCTCCCTGCTGTCTCCCCCCCTAAGAGGTCGTGAAAGTGCCCGTCGAGATGATCCTTGATTAGATCTTCGTTTTCTATCCACGTCCCATTCACTGTGATGTCCGTAATATGGTTTAATCTTTTCCTACTGTTAGCCACCTTGTGAAAGTATTTTGTGTTTGTGTCCCCTTCTCTGAGCCATTGTATCCTCGATCTCTGTTGCCAATACAGTTCCTCCATCCTCCCGATCTGCTGAATCTCCAATCGTTTGTTTGCAAGCTCGTCTTTCTCGTCCTCGTGCAGTTCTCTATCCTCTATTGAAGCTTCCAGACTGTCGATTCTATTAATCAGGAGCTCTCTTCTAAGGTTAATATCACGCGTTTTCCCTTTGGCCCAATCTTTTAATCTTCTTCGGAGTCGTCTCGTCTTCTCAATCCAAACTCCGACAGCTGACATTTGAGCAGTACCCTGCCTCCCATGACTCTTTGATTATTTGCCTGGTCTCCTCGTGAATAGTCCAAGCTTTCTCGAACTTGAAACTGAAGTGCTTCTTTGTGCCCTGTAATCCGCAGTCGATTACTAATGGTAGATGATCTGAAGTGTATCTTAGAGCTGTTTTGACCGTAGCTAGTGGGTGAACATCCTCCCACTCGTTCGAGACGAGCACTTGATCTAACTTAGCCAATATCGGGTTGCGCTGCATGTTTGACCATGTGAATTTCCTGTCTGTCATCTCTAATTCCAGTAGCTCTAATTCATCTATTGTCTCGTTGAAAGAGTCTTAGTCCGATTGACAATGGCCTCTGCCATTGTGCTCATCGTGGAATCTAGTGATATTAAAATCCCCCCTAACATCCAAGCTCCTAGCCATTTGTTTCTGATGTATCTCAGTTCTGTCCATAAATCTTTGCGCTACCTACTGTCGTACGAACCGTAGACACTTGAAATAGTCTGGATCCAACCATCACTCCTTCGTCTTATTCTGATCGAGACCAAAAAAAGACCAATATAATCATCGATAATCTCGAAAATAGTCACATTAGCCCCTAACGCTATGCCGCCTGAATACCCCCTCGCCGGATTAAATCTCCAACAAAAATCCGCCATGCCTCTAAGGGCCGAGAATTCCACCTCCGTGGGGAACTCTAATCTAGTTTCTTGAAATCCACATATATCGGGTTTAATCTTGTTAAGGGTAACACCTATAGCTCTTTTTTTCAATCTTTAATGCATCCCTCTAACGTTCCAGAATGTGTAAATCATAATAACTAGATTTAAACGTCTAACATTACCTCCCCCCCCCCTTCCCTAAGAGTGCGGGATTAGTTACTAGTTATTCTGGAATCCTCTCTAATAATAGCTACATTAGCTATCGTCTCTAGTGGAACCCATATGTAATCCATATAAACTAGCGAAGTAAATGAGCGACTCATCAGTTAAAGAATTAAGAATTGAACAATTCACTTTAGAGGTACTTGCTCCTGAAGTGTCGTCCTCCTTCGGGTCAAGTCCTCTGTTAGCCCACTCGTCTTGCCCGCCTTCATAGCTGTCAGTACCGATCAACTGTCTTTTGCCTTTCCTCCTGTATTCTGTGAACTTTTTGGTGGATGTGCTTCCCACACTTCCTCTAACCTCTCTTTCATCGCCATAAGTGTCTATAACAGAGATAAGATTGTCTTCTCGAACCCCGTCTAATGCTTCGATCATACCGTCTCCGACCTCCTCTTCTGATACAAGGTTGGTGTTAAGCGGAAGCTCTTCCTTGCTCTGCTAAAGATTGATCGGGGGGATGGTAATTTTGGTGATAACTCCTGTAGGGGTGCCGTCATCTTGGGGTTCGCATCCATCTGGCCCAGTAGGCTTAGGCCCAATACCGGTGTTGCTTTTGGATATTAATAAATTGGTCATCGCAGCTTTCACAGAGGCTTCGATTTTAGCCTTTGAAAACTTAAGCCAGTCTTCATCCAGAAGGCCCAAACCCTTGATGTGACCCAATCTAACACCCACCGCTTGTTTGAGAATACCCAAGTTTTGAGCTGACTTCGTACTCTCGAACCTGTCGCTGTCCACTTTCCCATCGCCTGCAGCTGTCAACTCGCCGCGCAATGTCGCATCAGCTGCAGTATACGCGTCATTTCCACTCCGAAGCTTCCCATCGAGAGGAGATGGGTTGTTGTGCTTTGGGGCCCTCTTCCAACAAGACGCAATAGGCAGAGATTGGTTAGGTAAGATGGACGGTAGCGATGATCTGCCCTTCGTTTGAATTTGGCGCTCTTAGTAGGGCGCTTCAATCTTATCCCTTGGATTTGATGACTGCCCACGATAAAACGTCCTCTTATCCAACGGATGAGCGTCATCGTCTTCCTCCAGCTTATCTTCTCCACCGTTGATTTTCTTAGCTGCTGCTTTGGAAATCTCTCTAAAGGAGATGTTTTTTTGGACCTCGACTATCACCTTTACCTCGTAGATGGAATTATCGAACTCAGTAATTATCTTTGACGGGATGTCCGATTTGTTTTCGACTCCGACCTTGATGCGCGCGAATTTTCTAGCCGAGTGGGTGAGCGTCTGCCTATCAATGTCAATTAGCATGCTGAATTGACGGATAACATTTTGAAAACCAGAACGAACCCGACAGTGGAAGGGAAGATTGTATAGACGAATCCACACCGGTGGATAGCTTTCCGCCTTGAGCGCTCCGTGTTCGCGAGACCACCATTTGAAGGTGACGAAAAACTCCAACCCATGGAGATCTTTCCCTTCTAGGCCCTTTACTCTAATGGTCTCCTTGGCGATGGCTTCGTCATTGCAGTGAGCATAGAATGTGTTAGCTGCAATTTCTTGAATAACCCAAATCGGAGTAGGAGAGGTGACGAGCGCAGCTTGAAGTAACTCGGAGACATCTGATGTCGTAGGGACGCTAGTTTGTGCTTTGATCAAAATTCCGCCATTAAATCGCCTTTCAAACTCCGCTATAAGTGGCGTCGGTGCAATTGAAGCTTGAATAACTCGTCTATTTCCAGCGGCACTCTCTTGCATTTTACTTCCCTCCGAGCCCGTAGCGATGCCTACCTTTGAGGTTTTCGAGTTGGAGGTCGCTGTAATGGGATGCTTTGGGCATGCTGTCGATATGTGGCCTGAGTTCCTGCAATAGTAGCAAAACCAATCATAAATGCATTTGCTAATGGAGTGACAAGGTTTGGCGCATTTATGGCAATTCTGACGGCCAACGACTCTTGAGTTTTCCGACAAACTATGGGGCAAAATGGCCTTCCTTGTCTTTTGTGGTTTAACTAGAACCCATTTGTCGGCCTCGTCTTCCCTGGTAGTTCGGATTTCTTTATCTGGTGAAGGGGAACGGCGACGCACTCTATGCGCGTCATCGTCGATGGGATGGCCTCTAATAACATCGACGAACGATCGCCGCATCTTGTTGGCTCCGACGAAGATCGGAGGTGGTTGATCCCCTTTGGAGTTGTACATGGGAGCCATCTGGCGCTCTTCCTCCTCTCGGCGACAAAGTTCCTCATCTCTGACTCTGAGCTTGCGGAGTTCCTCATCTCTTCCTCTATCTCTCCTCTCTCTTGGCGAGGGGAATCTGTGATGTTCTCGTCCCGTGCTCTTCCACCATCTACACTCGCCTTCGTGCTTGCTGTGACGACGCTCGTCACCTTCGTCTCTGGCGCGCTTGTTCATTGTAGGGGATGGGTCGCGTCTGGCTTTGGAGTGGGGGTGGGAGGAGTGGAGTCTGTGTGAGGTTGAGTTGTTGGGTGCTCTCATCTCTCTTAACCTGCTTGGAAGCTAATGTTGGTAAGGGCTGTTAGATTTTGTTTTTCTTCCCCCCGGTTTGGTTGGTTTTCTATGAGTTAATAATTTTAATCAATAACTTAATAATGTGTTGTTTGGGGTTCCCTATCTCTAATCTTTAATCTTTTCTAATATTATATTGGGCGAAGGCATTAGTGTCAATCTATCACCTTACATACATTGCACGTGCAACTCTAACTTTTTCATTATACACTTTAAATCTACCAACTTACGTATATCACATGTACAACTCCAACTATCCCATTATACTCTTTATATTACTTTTTAAAATATATATTTATTAACACATGCTATATTATATTACTAGATTTGGCTGTGGGCGTGCCTACGGAACGTCTTTGGAACGATACAGCATATGAAAGTCTTGTAAACAGTAAAATAATAATTACTAGTATAATGTACGTGCGATGCACATCTAAAAAGTAAAGTCATCAAATTAAATGAATATATATTGAATAAGAAGAAAAAAAATAGTTTATATTTGAATGTTTTGATTTGGACTACACATGCGGTGCACATTTATATTTATTGTATATAGTTTGGATGTGTATTATACGTGTTTATATAGTTACAAAGTTAGGGTTTGTTTGTTACAAACCCCAACTCTCCCATTAAAATAGTAGAGATGTAGCTCAAGTTTGATAGTAAAACAATAATTAGTTGTAAATAAAAGTCCATGTTTCCATTAGTGATTAGTATATGTTGAAAAATAATTATAAACGGGGGTGTAAAATCCAACTTCTTAGAACTTTGAGTGTGGAAAATGATGAAATTTAACTATTGATGAGATATTGGCTATTTTCAATGTAACATGAGTAATAAAAAAATGAATAAAAAATCTAAAAATTTACAAACCTGAAAATATAAATTTATGAGTAAATAGAGAGATAATGGGAGAGAGAAAAAGAAAAAGAGAAATAAATAAATAAATAAATAAAGAAGTTGTTTTAGAGGGATTTGAATTAAGTTTTTGTTTTTTGAGGGGGGGGGGGGGGGGGGGGGGGGACTTTTGGACGGAAAAATATGATTTGTGAGGTTAGATCTGAACCATTGATTTCAACCCTATTGAATGAGAGTCACTTCATAGCTTTCTTTGTGTTTTATTATATAGATTTTAAAAGCTATAATTATTAAAACGTGAATACTAGTATATATAATGCAAGGGCAACTGAGACATTTCACAGTGAAATTAAAATGCATTAGTAAAAAAATATAAAGTTCTCTTCAGTAGGGTGGAATGCTTGAAAGCAAAACCATGTATCATTATGTGCAAAACTAGGATTAAGTGAAATTTAACCATTGAAGAACCCGACTGAAAGAAAGTTCTTCTAATCCTCATTATTTAATAACCCAACAAGAACATAGAAAAGGAAAAGCTTACATACATATAAAGGAATAGTAGAAATACAGAATTTATAAGTGTCAAGCCCAACAATTTTTGGCACTGATATTTGTTCATGTGTTGACCAAAGCTGCAAAATAACTCAAATTAACCTATACGAAAAGTCACAGAAAATAAAGCATTTTTTGACCAAAGAGGACATTCCGTATGTGCACTATTTATTATCTCAGAAGAAAGTTGCATCGGTATTGAAACTCAATAGACATGTTCATAAAATAGTTAAGCAAAGCAGTGGACACAAAATGTACATGTCAGTTGTCACATATACAACAGAGCTAGGTAACATACAACACGTGAGATGCATTTGAGAGAATCAGGACAACTACAGACTCGAAGAATCATGATAACTACATCATCGAGTCGTCTTCACAATGCCCCTCTTGCTGCATAAACAGGTCACCGCCTCCACAGAGCCCTTCAAGCTCAACCATGAAATCACCCTCGGCGACATCCTCAGACTCGTCCAAAAACTTTTCCTGCAAACCCTGTGAAGAGTTTTTAGAACAATCAGGTCATCGAGTAGAAGCAGTGATGCAACAACCAGAAAAATGATTACAGCATAGAATTAATGAATAATGATTATGGAAAATTTGAAACCAACACATAATTAATCAAGACCAATAATCATTTTGCCAAGATGCAGCTTAGATTACTGCAAACCTGACCCACATAATGTGAACATTTAAGCCAGAGCGCTCTAAGTGGCTTTGTGTGGACATTAGGCCCTCGCATATTGTGAACATTTCGTACTAAGAAACAAATCACATTAGGCCCAAGAAGCATATTGAACCGATAGGTTTAAATTGTTGAAGGTACTCAAATTTATTATCATAAATTTGTAAGACAAGTTAAATAATATCGAAACTAATATAGAAACTACCAGGATAATAATTTCAACTTCTACTTATTAGTTTTGAATAGACTCAGGGACGCAGCATAGTAGGGGCCCGGGTAAGCCTGGGACACCCGAAAATTTGAAAATCCCCCTTATAGGTAATAAATTTATAATTTGGCCCATACAAAAATCATCATATAGCCCCTCTATATATATAGGTTGCTTGAGTGGAAATTTGACTCAAATCTTTCCCCTTATCTTCACGCTAGGTTCTAAAAGCCAAAATCAATTTGATTGAAGCACTAATCGTTTGAATTTTGTAAGAAAGCATGTAGTTTGATTTTTTTTTTCTTTTTGTAAATTACGGTATGTGAACTATTTTTCGAACTCTATAATCAGTTGTGAACTCTATAATTAGTTGTAACCCCCCCCCCCCCCCCCCCCCCCAAAAAAAAATCTTTCCCCTTATCTTCACGCTAGGTTCTAAAAGCCAAAATCAATTTGATTGAAGCACTAATCGTTTGAATTTTGTAAGAAAGCATGTAGTGTGATTTTTTTTTTCTTTTTGTAAATTACGGTATGTGAACTATTTTTCGAACTCTATAATCAGTTGTGAACTCTATAATTAGTTGTGACCCCCCCCCCCCCCCCAAAAAAAAATCTTTCCCCTTATCTTCACGCTAGGTTCTAAAAGCCAAAATCAATTTGATTGAAGCACTAATCGTTTGAATTTTGTAAGAAAGCATGTAGTTTAATTTTTTTTTTCTTTTTGTAAATTACGGTATGTGAACTATTTTTCGAACTCTATAATTAGTTGTGACCCCCCCCCCCCCCCAAAATCTTTCCCCTTATCTTCACGCTAGCCCCCCAAACCCACACCCCCCCCCCCCCCCCCCCCCAAAAAAAAGTTTTTTATTACTTGGCCCACCCAACAAAATTATTTTGGCTTTGTCCCTGAATAGATTACTATACACATTAGATTATTATTAAAAAGATGATTAGTTCAGTTACAAAATAGTGCTTTCTCATCTACAAAATTAGCCTGTGTATATAGAACTCATTCACTAATAGTAGTCACTAAAATAATTCAATTTTAACAATTCGGAGATGTAATTCAATTCCAGATAATTTTTAGAGGGACTTGTGACCTCTGAGCACGGGTTCTACTTTTAGCATAGGACTAGGTAGAATTCTACGTATAACTTAGTAAAATACACTGGGTTATTATTTGAGGTATCTGGATTACGCTATAGTTTTCATCATATTGGTGTTTATTATTATATTTATTATTATAACTCTGGGCATTATCTCTGTAAAGTATCCAGATCCAACACCAAGTAAACCATAAATAATATTTTGGGCTTCCATAAGAATTGGGCTTCTCTAGAACATGCTAGTGGTTCTAGATTCATCATCAAGTGTATAAACTTAGATCAATGTGGAAGGTTCATGAAGTAAGAAGATTCATGAATGAGCATTAATGAAAGTATCTAGAGGTTTCCTCCTTGGCCTATATAAAGAGAGGTCATTTGCTTATTCCAACAACACATTATGAGAGCATCATCTTCATCCAAGTAAAGAGAAAAAAGTGTCCACTCCAAGTTGAGAGTATTGAGTGTAATAGTAGCAAAACAATTGTGAGAGAAAGTGTTTCCTTCAAATGATGTTCTTGAAGTTGGATCTCTTTGTACCCATTACTTTCATAGTGGATGTTCTTGTTACCCCGTGGACGTAGGCACCTTGCCGAACCACGTTATATTTGGTATTCTCTATCCGTTGCTCTTTTATTTCCTTGCATATTTCAATTTGTGATTTGAGTTGGTATTTTCATTCTACTATTATCGATCCTATATATTTTTTCCCAACAGTGGTATCAAAGCCCTTGGTTTGTGGTGCTAGCGTTAGAATGGAAGGCTCAAGGAGCACTATGGTTCGCCTCAACCACTCCAATTGGATCATATGGAAGCCAAGAATGGAGGACAATCTTTATTGTAAGGATTTGCATGAACTAAAGGAAGGAGTCGAAGGCAAGCTGGAGAACACTACCAATGCCGAATGGAAGAAGTTGAACCGCAAGACTATTAGTCATATTCGTGTATGGGTGGATGATAGCGTGTTCCACCATGTATCTAATGAAACCGACGCACATGCCCTTTGGTTGAAGTTAGAGTCGTTGTTCGAACAAAAGATCGTCTCCAAGAAAGCATTCCTCATCAAAGAGTTGGTCAACATGAAGTATAGGGAAGGCGTAAAGGGTACCGAGCATCTAAACAACTTTCAGAGCATCATTAATCAATTGGCCACGATGGACATGAAAATCGAGGACGAGTTACAAGCATTGTTGCTTCTTGAGATCGTTGCCCGACAACCGAGAGACCTTTGTCATCACCGTAAGTAACTCTGCTCCTAATGGTGTGTTATCTATGGATAATGTTAAAGATAACATGATGAATGAAGAAACCAGGAGAAAGTCTACAAGTTCCGATAGTAGCCAAGTGTTTGTGGCGGAGAATCGAGGAAGGAGCAAGAGTAAAGGTCCCAGTCAAGATCGTGGAAGAAGTGCAAGCCGTTCGAGGACACATTTCAATGGGAAGTGTCATCATTGTAGTCTCTATGGTCATATGATAAAGAATTGCAACATATTGAAGAATAAAAAGGAGGATGGAAAAGATGGCTCAATCAACCAAAAGGACACAAGTAGTACTGTCGCTACCGTGTCTGAGCAAGTATATGAGTTGTTGGCTCTTAAAGGTGAATGTCTACATGTCGATGAAGATAAAGGCGATTCATGGGTAGCTGATACTGGAGCATCTTTTCATGCCACGGAGCACTCAGAATTCTTCACCACATACAAAACCGGAGACTTTGGGATAGTGAAGATGGGCAATGATAGCTATTCCAAGATTACAGGAATCGATGATGTTTGATTTGAGACCGATTTGGGCTACAAGCTGTTGTTAAAAAATGTTAAGGCATGTTCCTGGTCTACATCTCAATCTATTGTCAACCGGCATGCTTGATCAACAAGGACTTCATCATCATGGAGGTGACAGAAAATTGAGGCTTACCAAGGGATCGCTAGTGGTGGCGAGAGAAAAGTTATGCTGCACCCTTTACAAGACATGACAAAATTTGCAAAGAAGAATTGGAGGATGATTCTTCTTCAAGCCTATGGTACAAGAGGTTAGGCCACATGAGTGAGAAAGGATTGCAAGTTCTGGCAAAAAAGTCTCTCATTCCCTTTACCAAAGATATCTCACTAGAATCTTGTGATTATTGTTCATTTGGTAAGCAACACAAAGCTAGTTTTTCTAGAACCTTCACAAGAAAACAAAATATACACTCGGATGTTTGTGGCCCTATGGAAGTTGAATCACTAGGTGGTAATAGATATTTTACTACTTAAATTGATGATGCTTTACGAAAGGTTTGGGTGTATTTGTTAAAATCAAAAGGCCAGGTGTTCCAAACCTTCATGCAGCTCCATGCCATGGTGGAGAGGGAGACAGGGAGAGAGCCCTCAAAGGTATCCGTAGTGACAATGGCGGAGTGTACACTTCGAACGAGTTCAGAGATTATTGTTCGAAGCATTGACATTAGGAATGAGAAGACAATTCCTGACACCCCACAACATAATGGTGTAGCTGAAAGGATGAACCGCACCATTCTAGAGAAGGTCAGATGTACGCGGAAGACGGCCAATCTATCAAAACATTTTTGGGCCGAAGCTGTATCAGTCACTAGTTACCTCATCAACCGATCACCAAGTGTACCATTGAGCTTTGAGACTCCTGAAGGTGTATGTACCGGCAGAAGCGTTTCATATTCACACTTGAGAGTGTTTGGGTGCAAAGCATTTGCACGGATATCCGAAGTGAATAGATTGAAGATCGATGACAATAGGCACACCGTGCATCTTCCTCAGGGTACAGTAATGAAGAGATGAGCTACCGGATGTGGGATCCAAAGACCAACAAATTATTTCGAAGCAGAAATGTGGACTTCTTTGAGGATCAGACTGTGGCAAACATTGACAAGCAGACATTTGAGAATACAGATCAGTTCACTTATGAATCACCGCTGCAACAAGAACCCAATGACAAACCTCAATAAGCTATACATGAAGATGTTCCTGAGATGGATGAAGCAAGAGGTGCTAGATAGTGTCTGAATGTAATACCCCTAGTATGCATGGTTAATAACATTTTTTTCTTTTATTTAAAATAAAAATATATATATACATTGATATTGTTATTTTTTTTTATCATACACTATTATTCCTATGTTTGTTTTGTTTAGCATATCTATATGGTTAATTTTTAAAACCTAATATATTTTCTTTTTAAAGACCCAACATTTCTTTTCTTAAGGCCCAATCCAACATGGCTATTTAGGGGATTAAGTGAAATTACACCAACTCTAAGGGGTTTAATGTATAAAAAAAAAAGGATACCTAAGCTCCCTAGAGAATTCCACTCACCCACACCTCTTTTTTTCTTTTTGTTGGCCGACAGCCCCCCCCCCCCCTTTTTCTATATATATGTGTGCTTACTACTACTACTATTGCTTACTACTACTACTACTACTACTACTACTACTACTACTGTTGCTGCTACTGCTGCTGCTTACTCCTGCTGCTTACTCCTGCTGCTGCTGCTACTACTACTACTTACTACTATTACTACTACTGCTGCCTACTTCTACTACTACTACTGCTGCCGCCTCTACTGCTGCCTACTACTACTACTATACTACTTTACTACTACTACTATTATACTACTACTATTGGAGCAAGAAGTCAAGTAAGCTAAAGGTACAAGGAAGAGACGATAGCAACTTGAAGCAACCAATTGATTGAAGCTTACAAAAAATCAAAGTGGGTATTCTTCAGACCTCATGTATTATTATTTTTCTTTATATATGGAATGAATGATTGATGCTTGCTAGAATTGTAGTGGGTGTTCTTCTTTCTTACTTATGAATGTTATGAAATTATATGTATAAAAATGCTAGTGAATAAATAAAGATTTAATCTTTGTGTTAAGAATGATAGAAAAGTGTGAAAGATGAATCTTTTATGCATGATTATGAATAAAAACCATGTCATTAGCAAGTTAGTATCTTGATGAGTGAATCTTACATTGATAGTAAGCTACTAACATTGTATTAGTAAGCTACTAATAGTTAGTAAGCTTAGTTAATGTTAGTAAGCTTGGTTGAAATGTTAGTAAGCCTAATGTGTGTTAGTAAGCTCCAATGAGTAGTTGAGAACTATATAAGGATTTTCTTGTGTAAGTAGTGATCATGTTAGTAAGTTAGTAAGTTAAATAGGTTGTTCCTGTTAGTAAGTTAGTAAGTTAAATAAGTTAGTATGGTAGTAAATTAGTAAAGTAAAAATGCTAGAATGCCTTGTTAGTGAGAAGTTAGGAAGTTGGAGATGTAGACTTGACCTCGTAGAAACCTAATTGCTAACCAATTGTTTATGGTTAGTAAGCATAGCTTATGTTAGGAGCTAAGTGACCTTGAGTACTAACTTGTTTGTAAGAAGAAATTACGTTAATATAATTATTCATGTTAGAATTGATATGCTAGTAAGTAAATTGAAGGAGCTAAGTAAGCACCTAGTCCTAATAAGGAGAAATGCAAGTTTGAGATTAGTAGGTGGAAGGACGGTTGAATCAAGAATAGCTTCATAATAAATGTAATAACATGAAAATATGGGACTTAGTTGTACTAACTAAACGTGAATTTCAATTAGTGAGAGAAGAGAATGTGATTTTGTAGTAATGAAAGAACTTGCGAAGTTAGTATAGAGAAGTAAGTGGTGATTAATGAAGGAATTAAGCAGATGAGAATTTGACCTAAGTTGTATAAATTAGTAAAGGCGTCAGTCCTAAGTAGTGACTCATGAGTGGTAAGAATAGACACTAGTTGGGCGTGTACTCACCTTTCAAGGGGACACATGCGGCATCGTCTCGTCTGGGACACGTGCGGCATGGTCTCGACTGTTAATTTCTAGGATTTAGTGATAAGAACAGGATGCAGACGTAAGTCACAAGTCCTGTCGGAACTTAGGAGATGGACTCTTAAGTTTCCGTCTATGTTCTGGGTTATCAATACGAACAAAGAGCAAGAGTGTAACTCTAAATCTCTGGACAGAGTAGGGGTAGCCCTACGATTTGCTTTATGTTCACGATAACTTTGATAGGGGCAGGAGTGGAGAAAGATCATGATTCCGACAGAGCTGATGATCACAGGCCTGACCGGAAATGGAGAGGGACCACGATCCTGTCGGAGTGAAGAAGGACCATGATCTGAACGAACAGAGTGATCACTACCGTTCGGAGTGAAGGACCACGATCCGACTGCAAGAGCGGGAATGGACCACATGTACTGCAGACTCTACCAATGAATGTCAGAAATAGGAAAGAGTATAAGAGTAGGATGCATCGCAGGGGATTGAACCCTATCATCTGGAGAATACGAACTCGATTTGGGAAATATGTAGTATGGGATGCATACGTTTCCAAATTAAGTTTGTATTAGATTAAAAGCATAGTGTGCATATGAGTTGTGCATTAGAATCTAGATCATGGCATACACCGACACGTGTGATTTGACTCTCACATTTTTCTTCTGCATCAAATATTTGATTGTTGAGGATTTTGGTGATTGCGGGTTTCATCCGCATTGCGTCAGTTGCATTCAACTGATGTGCCCACAGTTGTTTAGTTGCAAGACTGTTCGCGGGAGCTGGAGATTCAAATTGTGGAGCAGGGAACTCGAGCTACGTGGAGCATCCAAGTGTAGGATATAGTTTTCTTGTGCAATGTAAGTTTCTAATTTCCTGTAATTTTCTGTGTTGTGTACTCATTGAAGTAAAGATTCTGGGTAAGTGTCACGAGCTTCCAGTGTGTGGAACTCGAGGCGCTACACTGAACCTGAAGACGATGATCAGGAGGATCATGATCAAGAGGAGCCTAATCAGGGGGAACCTAATCAAGGGGAGCTGAGTCAGGGGAAGCAGCCAGAAACTGCCCAAGAACCAGTTCGAAAATCAACTACAGTGGCAAAGCCAAGTACCAAGTATCCTTCTTCACAGTATATCCTTGTGACCAGTCATGGGGATGACCCATATTCCAGATATATTCTGTTGACTGATAATGAAGAACTTGAAAGCTTTGAAGAGGCAAAGACTCATGCAAACAATGACAAGTGGATGTTGGCGATGAAGTCTGAGATGGAGTCTTTATTAAAGAATGATACTATGAGTTGGTGGAACTTCCTAAAGGCATAAAAGTACTCAAGAATAAGAGGGTGTTCAAATTGAAGCGGGACGAGAATGAGCAGGTTGACGAAATTCAAGACTCGCTTGGTTGTCGAAGGTTTTGGGCAGAAGGAAGGAGTAGATTTTGAAGAAATCTTCTCACCAGTGGTCAATATGACTTCTATCCGACTTATTTTGGGCATGGCAGCTAGCATGGATCCTGAGGTGGAACAGTTGGACGTGAAGAGGGCATTTCTGCAAGGTGATTTAGATGAGAAAATTTATATGGAGCAACCAGAAGGTTTTGAAGTTGAGGAAAAAGAAAACATGGTCGTCAACTTGTACGGGCTAAAGCAAGTGCCAAGGCAGTGGTATAAGAAGTTTGACTCGTTCATGGTGGGTCATAGGGTATAAAATGACAGATGCAGATCCATGTGTATACATCTAGCAGTTCACTAGAGGTAACTTCATCATATCAGATGTGTTCTTGTTGCATGTTGAACCTTTCAAGTACTCGTTCAATGTACCTCTTCTGTGACAACCACTTCTTTGCCTTCCTGTCACGAGTAATCTCTATGCCCAAAATCTGCTTAGCTGACCCAAAGTCTTTCATATCAAAGGACTTTGATAAATCTGATTTCAACTTGCGAATCATATTAACATCTTGGCCCACAATCAACAAGAACACATCTGAGAACGGGGAGATCCATACCAACAAGAACACATCTGATATGTTGACTAAAGCCGTTCCATCGCAGAAGCTAGAGTATTGCAGCAAGTCCGCTGGAATGGACTTCAAGTAGAAGTCGCTCATCGTATTGACCCGATTGACCTGGAGGGGGAGATTGTAAAATATCCAGGCCCAACATCAAGTAATCCATAAATAATATTTTGGACTTTCATAATAATTGGGCTTTTCTAGAACATGTTAGTGGTTCAAGATTCATCATCAAGTGTATAAACTTGGATCAATGTGGAAGGTTCATGAAGGAAGTAGGAAGATTCATAAATGAGAATTAATGAATGTATCTAGAGGTTTTCTCCTTGGCCTATATAAAGAGAGGTCATTTGCTCATTCCAACAACACATTGTGAGAGAATCATCTTCATCCAAGTAGAAAGAAAAAAGTGTCCACTCCAAGTTGAGAGTGTTCAGTGTTATATTAGCAAAACAATGGTGAGAGTGTTTCCTTCAAGTGGTGTTCTTGAAGTTGGATCTCTTTGTACCCATTACTTTCATAGTGGATGTTCTTGTTGCCCCGTGGACGTAGGCACCTTGCCGAACCACGTTATATTTGGTGTTCTCTATCCCTTGCTCTTTTATTTCCTTGCATATTTCAATTTGTGGTTTAAGTTGGTATTTTCATTCTACTATTATTGATCCTATATTTTTTTCCCTAACAATCTCTACTTTATACTGTGAATGTAAACTATGTGGCTGTTCAGACGCAAAAAAAGTGAAATCTTCATTTCACATGTGCAGTGCAACAGTTGGGGATATAAATTGTTGAACAAAATATGGTTCTATTTCCATACAACAACAACAACAAAGCATTTTTCTCAACAAGTGCAATATCTTAGTTTTTCATTCTGCTCGGTTTAGTACAATATCTTCTGTAAGGCCACAAACTATCATATTTTTTCTTACCGTTTTAACCCAAGTTTAGGTCTTTCCCTCCCTAACTCTACCCCAATACTTATCAAATCACACTTTCTAACGGGGGCACTACTAGTTCCATGTATGACATGTTCAAACCACCTGAGTCAATTCTCTCTTAATTTATCTTGGATATGAGCTACCTTTACCATGTCTCATATATATTCGTTTCTAATTCTACCCATCATGGTTTTACCACATATCCATCTTAGCATCCTCCATATACTCCATCTTAGCATCCTCCATATTCATTGTTGGCCTAATAGTCGTCCTATAAAAAAAATCCTTCAACTTCAAAGGAATATGTTTGTCACACAAACACCACTAGTGCTTCTTCACTTACACCACCATGTTTAGATCCTATGTATTTCATAAATCTCCTCATCTCTTTGTATAATCGAGTCTAAATATCAGAAACGGTCTCTCTTAGGTATCTCTTGACCATCGAGCTTCACTACTTCCTCATTTGTGTTCTGAATATCACTAAAATTACACTCCATATACTCTGTTTAAGTTCTACTTATTTTAAAACCTCTAGCTTCCAAAGTTTCTCTTCACAATTCTAATTCAACATTGATTCTTGCACCAGAGTAAAATGATGTCATCTATAAAAAGCACTAAGGCACCTCATCTTGTATTCTTCGCGTCAATTCATCCAAAATCAAAGCAAAAAGATAGGGGTTTAAAATCGAACCTTGGTGTAAACCTACTGTAATAGGAAATGAATTCACTACTCTCTTCTGTGGCTGTTCTAATTGTGGTCATTGTTCCTTCATACATATCCTTAATCACCTCAATATACAGAATAGTTACTCTTTTGTTATTTAACACCCACCATACTGTCTCTACTCTCTAGAGACTTTATCTTATGGGGACTTTATCATATGCTATTTACGGATCTATAAACACCTTATGTAGATCTTTCTTATTCTCCCTATATTTTCCATGATGGATATAATTGTTTACTTATTGACTTTATGAAGTAATATGGAAATGGTAATTTATATAGGTCGTCAATTTACGTTATGTGATTAAAAGATATTGATCAACTTCTTATCAAGTCTATCTTGGTCCAGATTCATTTTTGTCAGAAACAATGTAAGCACAATTTCCAAGTATTCAAATAATGCCGACCATATTGCGATTTCTTTCTGGTTTTAAAGAAGATCAGGAGTAATAAGTGTGCATTGACCTATAAAAAAACTACAATACTATTCTTGCAGCCGTGCCATACAAATATGAGGAAAATAAAGTACGCTTTGGACTGGCACCAGTGTCTATTATTATTAATTTTTGGAGTCTGCATATTCTGACACTATAAGTTATTCCATTATATTAACAAAACAAAAAATACTTACTGATGAAAATGGAGATCTATATGAAACAAACTCTAAGCAAGATACCTGTTGTTCTGCTTTGTTCTCGCCTCTTCTCTTTAATATTAAGCTCATCTGCGAGAAGTTCACCACATGTGAAAGTCAACTGCCTAGAAACGTTCTCTGGTGCAGCAGCAGCAGCAGTAGTTTCTGTTTTGAATGAAGTTGGGAAGGATGAACTCGGTAATCCTGCTGCTGTGTGTTCTGAGAGCTCTTCCCAAGGGGTCAAATCAGTGTGTGCTATATCCACTAAAACTCAAACCAAGGCATGTACCGTCAAATGCTTTAGCTATTTCTTCTTAAGAAGCTGAATAGAAATTAGACACTTGTGTCAATTACTCTGAAATTTTGATGACCATCTGAGCTTAGTATGGAAAAGTAGAATCTGTGAACTGTTGTATAAAATAAAATAAAATAAAAAAGAAGTGTAAGGATAAAATAACAATTTCTCTTACACAGGTTAATTAGGGAGAACACTAGAACATTTGAGTTCAAGAGTTGATCATCCATCAAATGTCCATTCTCATATGGTTGCAACGCAAGGAAAGGGTGGTATCTGGATCAGGTTTGATAATTATCTGCTGAATCGAATTTCGCTTAAGATGCACTGAAAAAAAGGGTGCATGATTGGAAATATGAATCAGTAACCTATATTAGGTGCAAATCTCTTTCAGTTAAAGAAACACTACCCTAAACTTTTCTTTATTTAATTGAATTTAAGAGTAAGCAACAAATAATGACAATGATAGCCATACCAGATTCAGCATCTTCATACTCTGATGTCTGAGTACTGTTTGGGCTTCTGGCTTCTGCAGTCTGTGAAGGCAACTGAATTTGACTTGTGACAGAATTAGAACACGCAAGGCTATTCGTCTGCGACACACTTGCAATTTCATCACCATCTCTAGTACGGCTATAGCTTGCTTTGCCACCCTGGATAAAAATGTTCCAAATTAAACTATATTTGAAAATAATCAATAAAAAAGAAGACATGAAAAAAAAAATTTTAAAAGCAAAATAGAAGGCATTGGTATCGAGTTGATTTCCTTTTTGGATAATTTAATTTAGGTAAATGACTGGTTCATCTGACTGAAGGGGTAAGCTATCTTAAATAGAAGAAGAGCCCCCAAGGTTTAGCACTGATTTAATTTTTCCTGCCCTCTGCACTAGAGAGGTGCACAGCTAGGTATTATACAAATGCAATCAAGTACTTATGTAAAATAAATATAAGGTTTAGACTTCTTAGGAAATCTACTATATTCTTTAAAAGGGGTTTAAAGTATTTTCCAACTAAAATTAGACATCTATATAATAAAACACAAAGAAAGCTATCAAGTGGCTCTTCTTCAATCCCCCCAAAATCAAAGGCCCAGATTTATCCTTACAAAACACATTCCCCCCCCCCCCCCCCCCACCCAAAAAAAAAAAAACTCAAATTCAAATCCCCCCCCCCCCCCAAAAAAACAACTCCTTTATTTATTTAATTATTTCTCTCTCTCTCTCTCTCTCTCTCTCTCTCTCTCTCTCTCTCTCTCTCTCTATATATATATATATATATATATATAGAAACATGTACTTTTATTTATAACTAATTATTGTCATACTATTCAAAATTGATCTACATAATCGTTGATTTACTGTTTACAAGGCTTTTCATATGTTGTATTGTTCTGAAGATGTGCCGTAGGCACATGCCCACGAGCAAATCTAGTGTATATATATATATATATATATATATATATATATATATATATATAGAGAGAGAGAGAGAGAGAGAGAGAGAGTCATGCTGTTATGTATATATATAGAGTCATGCTATTATGAGATGGTGAGATGGGTGAGATGAAAATGTTTTTTGAGAGAGAAGCGATTTGAGTCATCCGAATCTCGATCTCACCGTTCACATCACTCTACATGTCATCAAGATGATGTGTCAAATTTCAAGCAATTCAGAGACCTGTAGCCTATGCATCAAGACGTTCAAATAAATGCATATATATGTATTTCGTACCATCTTCATGACATGTTGAGCGTTTTGATGCATAGGCTAGAGGTCTCGAAATCGTTTGAAATTTTGTACACACCATCTAAATGACATATAGAGTGATGTGAACGGTGTGATCGAGATTCGGATGACTCAAATTGCTCATCTCTCAAAAAAATATTTTCATCTCACCCATCTCTCTCTCTCTCTCTCACACACACACATATATATGTGTGTGTGTGTGTGTGAAAGAGAGAGAGCAATGCTCAGTTGCAAACGGGTATGTTTGCACTGACCCGTGCGAACGACATTGCTGGCCATTGGATCAAGATGGCCATGATCAAGCCCCGCCCGTTGAATGAACGGCCTAGGTTGTTTGAAACAGCGGCATTTTATAGCCTAGGCCGTTGCCTACGCCGTTGTTGGGAACAACGGCCTAGATTATAAAAGGCCGTTGTTTCAAACAACGGCCTAGATTCAAAAGTGGGAGTGAATGAAAGAGTGAATGAGGCGAAGGATTATTTGGGACGAAATTCCCAAATTAGCCCTCACAACTTAAGTGAGATGGGGTGATGGGCGGGTTCGATCACAACTGTTGAATCTTGATCGATCTGATCCAACGGCTAGCAAGGCCGTTTGTACGTGTCTGTGCACAGACCCATTTGCAATGGAGGCATTGCTATATATATATATATATATATATACTGCTAACAGAGATTAATATGACACAAAAAGAATAAAGAAGGAGATGAACTTAGAAATCCATGACTGACTTAATGCACGGGAGGAAGTAAATGTATACAGTTACACATGGACAAAGCTAAATATAATAGTCAACTAACTCTTGCAATATTAGAAATTTAAAGCCAAAAATTATTAATAAATACACACTGCTACTGAAATAACAGAATAAAGGAAATAGTGAACTGAAATTAACCTTGACTTCAAGATAGTGCACAAGAACAATGTGCACGAATTCCCTGCAACATCAGAGATGGCACAAAATTATTAAATGTTTTAAATGACGCAACACAAATAACCTCTGTTCATGCACCAGTTCACTACCTATTTAAATCTTGAACAGAAACAACACTAAACAGAATTTAATAATGACACAGCACTATTTGCAAACATCATTTAAATAATATGCATCAAAGATCAGAGGAACAAGAAGAGCTTAGTACACTGGTCAAGGAGTAAGAAAAGGGCTAGGTCCAGGGTTCAAATTCAAGGGCAGCATCAAATAAATCACCTATTCATAAAAACTATATATATATAAATAAAGACAAAAACATATCAATGAACATAGCAAGTGCACACAAGTATACATTTTCTTTTTGGCGTCAAATGGTATTTATTATTATTGGTATCTCCAATTTCAAGTGATTACCAGCAAAAATATTTTTAAAGAAAATGCACAAATAGGACCCAAATTGTGTGTTTATTGTAGAAGAATGTCAATCCATTAACATGTGTAGAAAAAAATGTGAAAAAAGAAATAACGCACTGGGATTACCTATAAGTAGATTGAAGCCACCCATAACCTAATTTCCCTTTTTGTGAGCACCAGAACTAAATGAAAAGTAACTGTTAAGAACTGGTAATTTATTAAGATACACCTTATAGTTTACTAAGTACTGGTCTGAAATACCATGATGTATAGTTGTTTGCAATCTAGAAATACCCTAAAGCAAGAGCAAGTGGGAAGGTCTAGTTGTTTGCATATATGGTGTGTGCGGCAAGTAAAATCCCATGAGTTGAACCCTTCAAAAAGTTCCATCTAGCCCAGATAAAACCCAGTAAATGCTTACCAAGGTATTTCCAGACAGCACGATGCATGTCAGGGTATTTTACAACAAAAACAGTAGACTATAGGCAATGGCGAAAGCAGAAATAAATTCTAGTCAGGGTGGGCATAAGTATATAGTATTTTTTTAAAATTTATATTTATTTATCAAAAAATGTAAAAGAATAATATTGCGAATATATTTCATGTTGAACGGGAGTTGTTACTTTTAGCAATTTGTTAGTTATATGAAACCATCAATTATTTAACTGCAGGATATTTAGTGATGAGATCTACTATTTTCTAATATATGGCTGAGTAAACATCTGCATAATATATATAAGTTGAGTTGTATGCCTAATGAGAAAAAGTCATAAAAATCATACTTGTATAATTCAATACTCATTTAATTTGAAATGAGAAATAAAAATATTATTAAGAACATAAATATTGAGATTAAATTCAATTATATATTCAAAATATTATTCAGAATGAAAACGTACTTTCTCAAAATTAATTATATATTCAAACTTTTATAAGTATACAATATAACTTTATTAAAGACATTAATGAAAGTTTATTCACAATCCAAAACCAAGTTAAATTTAAAAAAATTATGAAAAAATTAGTTGTTACTTATGGGAATTGAACCATGGTTCTCTTATAGTAGAGTTTGAACCACCTAACCACAAGTAAAATCTCTAATTTATCAAAAAAGTATACAGAATAATACATATACATATAAAATAATTGTATAGATACCTAGGTCATCCCGATTTTGCAAAAATCCAGGGTGAGCGGCCGCTCACCCTGAGCCTAATGTGGGTCCGCCCCTCACTATAGGATATATCCCGAAAAACTGGCCATTAAGAATACGCTTAGAAGTAATGAAATTTCTCTCCCATGCACTGATGCATGAAAACATGCTAATGGCGAGGGTCGCCCGATAATCTATATAGTACTAGTTTTTAGTACCATTATTGGATGTTTAAACACCTTAGGATCTGTCGGTAGTTGCAGATACGGTTCAAAATAATTGACTACAGAGGTTTTTTTTTGTTAAGAAACATATGACCAAGTACAATCATCTGCAAATTAACAAACATAACGATAATATAATCATCATCAAATGTCCGGCACAGAAGACTATAGTTTCTCATTTTGTACTTGGGCCCAAGTGAGACTTTTGTCAATGAAAGTACAATAAATTGGCTTAATTGATTAAGCTAGAAATTATAGATAAGTGTGTTCTATCCAAGGCCTCCAACCAGATTAAATGTAAAAATAATATATGGTAGAAAACAACGCAATCCCCCAGCCAGTAACACAGTAAAGTGTTGCGGTCATATGTCATATTTAATCCTAGTGCTAGTATAAAACTGGACTTGAAATAGAACCTAAGCAAACCAATGTAAGTGTTTGAATCTATAATCACTAACTACATAGTAATGAAACTTTTCCAAAGATGTCTTTAAAATGGTAGAGAAATTAAGAAGTCTATCTTAAATGATTGAATATAAGATATTAGGAAAGTGTCCTAGTTGTTTAACATATTAACGTCAAAATCATTTTTAACTAAATTAAATTTGTCCATGCAACAATGGAAAAATGAAAAATAATGGTGCACTAACAAGCCCAATACATGCCTGTTTACGTAACAGAAGTTAGGTGTTTTTTTGCATGCATCCATTGGTGTGTTAATATGTGGATGCAGCAGTGCAGATGTGGTAGTCGTGATTGTTGGATGTGGTCAGTGTGAGTGGTGGCTGGGATTTTGTTTCAACTGATTTATTTTATTTCATTTATCTATATGTTTATTGAGTTTACGGTGAAGGGACTTTGCTTAGAACAAAACAAATTGAAAACTTCAAAGCTGAGATAACTCTTTCAACAAATTAAAATGTTTAGAATAATAATTGGCTTCACATCGCAACCAGAATCCACAGTAAATAGTGATCAGTTCATTTTATAAGATATTGGAAGTTTCGAACTCATGTGAAATACAAATTTCTAAACTACATGTCAAAAAGGTCGAAGAATGCCAATTTGTAAATCTAAATATGCATATGTCAACATTCGAACTACCTACTAAATCAAGAAAACATCAACTCATGTGGAAAGTTTGATTTATATATTTGTGATAAATATAAAGTATTCCATTATATTTATGTAGCCAAAAGTTGCAGAGAAATCAGTATCAAGTTAGCGCTTGAGAGTTTGTCAAAAATATACAAACTCAAACTTCACAACTTGGAGTACCTGTATCTTGGGACTATTCATTGAACATACTGGCTTCTCTTTAAGGCAGGCCTTCAACAAGAGAACAACAAAACACCAAAATGAGTCTAATCTGCTCTCCAGTTTACCTGACCCAAGAGTAACCACTTTGAGATGTATGCAGCTAAAATTGCTGGAGCGGTGCACAAATTCCCAAAACAGGTGATGGTTATATATCTTGGATGATTGTGACAAGTTACCAAAGGTTTCTGGCAATCTACATTTGAGAATTTCCTATTGAATATAACAAATGGCAATGTTTAAATATCCAGATGGCCCTTGATATGCCAATTTTGGAGATCTCTGCAACAATCAGTCATTTAAAAATCCTATGTTATTTTTATAAAATGTCCTCGACATGTCAGACTGAATCCGATATTTGGCCCATCATGTCCTCGGCCATGTTGGAGATACAAGTTTTAAAAGATTGATTTGAGTATAGACCTAATAACTTGGTACACTCAATGATCCCTAATTTACCCAAATCCATTTTAATCCACTTGGCCTTTAGTTATTTTCCATTTATTTCTCTGTAACTGTCTTTCTACATGTCTTCCTAGAGAAAAAGCGAGATACTACAATTTTTATCAATGTTTAGGTAGATTATGATCATGATATTTTTATTATATAACACATTTAGGAGAACCGCTATCCAACATATAAATTTTTACGCTGAGAAATGACATTTACAACCTTGCCTGGGGGTTGAGCTCAGGACTGTATATTATAGACTGAGAAGATCATGAGGTATAGAATTTCACATGGGGGGGTCCGGTAGGCAAATTGGAGGATTTCCAGGAGTGTGAGGGTAGGAATGAAGATTCCTCGGAATGTTATATTACCGCGTTTAGTATAACACATTGCATTCCTGAGAATCCTTTATTATTATATTTTTTTATATTATTATTTTGGGCTATTTTATTGTTTGTTATGAAAATCTTACGGAAATCCTCAAATCTCATGGCTTTAGGGGAGAATGGAAATCCTTCCCAATAACGGATTTTGATTCCCATGAGAATCCATCATTCCTTCCAAAAATATGTTTGCCACATATACTTACCAAACAAGGTAATCTAAGGGGAATTCGGGATTCCCCTTGCAATTCCTATAGTATGAACACCACCTTATAATAGAAAAGATACAAAGTTAGCTAGCATCCTGTAGAAAATTATTTTTGAGTCATGAGTCCAACTTCATTCATTAGCCGAACTGATGAGGGCATCGGTTGAAAACGTTTTAGGCGCTTCTATAAGCATGCATCATCTAGGATGGCTATTTTATTAGCCTAGTTATTTTCATTTCAGCACTTTCAGTTGTTTTGGCATATATAGTAGTTCTGCTATTTGCACCCTTATTTTCTGCACATTGGATATATTTTGACGATTTGTTTTGAGCCTATATATAGGCCTTTAGACTAATAAGAAGATATGCTTTGATTGATTAACAATTTTGTGTGAGTGAATTTTGCTCTTCATTCCTCTATTTTGTGTGAGACATAAAGAGAAAATTAGGGTTTATGAGAAACCCTAGACTACACCCCCATCCCCTTCCTTATTCACTGCCGCCTCCCCTTTTTTTGTTTCTTCTTCTCGAAGCCCCACAACCCCCACCCACTCTCTCTCTCTCTTCACCCGATTTCCACTCCATCTCTTCTTCAGCCGACCACCCCAAACCCCCCTCTCATCAAACCCACTCCGCCACCCAATCGTTGCTGCCCTCACCCTTGCTTCACCCCGACCACCACCGGTGGCCACCACCTCCGCCACTCCCCACAGACTCCCAATCACTTCCTCTCCGACAACCACCATGCCACCATCACCTCGAAGCTCCATCCTCCATTGTTGTTCTACTGTCCCGCAACCCCGCACGTCCTGTCTTTGCTTTCCTCCCGAGCGCACAGCAACAACATATCGGATCGGATCTGATCTGATTTTCAATTGGATAGCTTCTGGTGTTTCGTATTTGGGTGTGAAGTGAGGATCATCACAGTGTTTCAATTTAGACCCGACACACTTTCATCGAATCTCGGTAAGATCTTTCCATTCCTCCATTACTTGTGGTACTGCTTATCATCTCTAGAATATTATCTCTCTAAAATATTATCTGAATTATCTGTCATCCACAAATACTGAGTGTGTGAGTGTGTGTGCTTCTACTTGCCAAATAGTGTATGAATCATTATTGAATATCTTACATGCTAAAAACACCAAGTATAATCGTTGAATTTTAGGCTTGAATCTTTAATTCAGAATGTTAACTTATTTAATTTGTTTAAAATCCATCAAACCAATCACTAGTTTTAATTTCTAACTTAATCGGCACTACTTGTTGGTAAACATAATCTTGTAATATTCTTGAAAATTTCTCTATCTAGAGTTAAGTTTACATCATGAACCCAACTAGTTGGGAAAAAGGCTTTGTTGTTGTCGTCGTCGTCGTTGTTGTTGAGTATTACTTCATTCATCATGACTCATGCCTAGACTTGGAGAGCATTTCCAAAGAGCAGCATTTTCTCTTGGTTGTAAGTGATTTGCTAATGAAGTTCATGCCCCAAATCGCGATATACTCTTCAGAAAAACGTCATAACAGGTTCATGGGGAAAACCACTCACTGCAACTGCCTAATCAAAATTTTATAAAAGCTTAAATCTACATAACGTTACTAAGTTTTGTTACAAGACTAATAGGGTGGACTAATATAGGAAAAGGGTAACAATTAAATGAAGAAAAACAAATGATATTCTAAGGTAGTGATCTAATGACATAAAACATGTATTTGATAGGAAACCCAATTCAGAAATTCAAAAGAACTCACTCTTCCAACATCCAATAAGTCCTTCTTTGAAAATTTTCATTCTCTTCCCCATGCGCATAGTAACAATGTAAAACGTCAACACTTTCCGCCTGTAAGTGACACAATGGTTACCAAAACTTAAGACATCATAAACAAAACAAAACAGTTAAATCAAAGACGCAGGCTACATGCCTACATTCAACTGGTCATAAGTATGCCACTTCATGATCATGAAAGTATTGGAAAACAGACAGAAGAAGTTTCAGCCCATGTTTTTATATTACTGACATAGGAAATCACAATAACTATTTTTATTTCACTTACTTTTAACCGCTCATGAGCTTCTTTCACAGTCTTCCCATCTTTCTTTTTCCTCCAGTTATGTCCATCTCTTCGGAAGTATCTCAAAACCTTCCGATCAAACAGAAAGAGTGAACCACCTATAAAGCAAACTCATCATGTCAGGATGTGCACTAGCTGAAAGTATATGTTTAATAACATAGTTTGTATTAAAAACTAGCTCAAACGCATGAGCTATGCATGTGAATACAAAATTATTTCATAGTAGATGTTGTATACATACAAAATGGAGGCACATCCTTGGAATATGAAAAGCCTTGCATTTAAAATAGTCCTTGGGAATCTTTTTAAAAGGAAGAGTGCAGTAAAGGATCGAAATTAGACATGGAAGCTGATGTGATGGGTGGTTGTGATATAGATGGCTTGTCACATGTCTCCATGAACCACGAATAGTAGTTACACATTAATGATTTTCAGACTCAGAATGTTGACTCCTAGCTCTAATGCAACAGAACCCAAGCATTTGAATATAAGAACACTGTGGACGAATCCAATATCAAAATAATTATCTTCAATTTTTTAATTAAAAAATAATGCTTGTATCTGTAACCCCTGTTTCCGGTTGTACGGACTTTTCTTGTATTTTGTGGTGTTCTATTTTAATGTATTTTGGGTCTTGGACTTGTTGTGGGCCTTCTATTGCAATTTATTATTCTAGCATTATTATCGTTATCTTTTATTAGCTCAATCCATTTGCAAGCTCATACTATTATCTAGCCAAACTTATCTCCTTATTGGATCCTGAACCCAAATCCTAGTCTACCCAAACCCACAAACTCATATTCCCCCTAACAACCAACCCAGATCTTCACAACTGCACAATCCCCCGTATCTTCATGATCTCCCCCACTATCTCTAACTACCCATTACTCTATTTTTATTATTTTATTAAACTCTCTACTCTCTCTCCCCGTCTCCCTCTCTCTCCTCTAACTCCCCAAAACCCAAACAGAAAACCCAAACAAAACAGGATACCCCACTTCATCTTCGTCCTCCCTCCGCTCGAACCCCGTCGAGCCTCCACCGCCTGCACCACCCCCGAACCCCTCATCTCGCCGCCGTCTTCATCCTTGTGCCGCTCTCTCCTTGCTGCCTCCCAGCCTCCACCGACGCTCGCCCCTACCTCCTTGCCGTGGCCTTCCGCCATTGCCTCGAAGCTCCTCGTTTCCTCTTTCCCGGCCTCCAGTCTCCTCGTCGCTTCGTCTTCCTCATCGCAACTCCACCGCCCTCAGCTCCCTCCGCCATCGCCATTCCTCTCTTCCTCCTCTCGCTCGAGCCACCGAGCCCCGCTCATCTCCCTCCCTATCTCGCTCGCCATTGCCGCTCAACCTCCATCGTCAACACCCCCCATCGACCTCGCCTTACTCCACCCCGAACCACCATTGCCGACTGCAAATTCCCGCTCACCCGCCGTTTTCCTCCATTGCCGGAACCCACCTCCATCGCTCTCGCTGTTGCGTCGCTTCCCGACCATAGTACTGTCGTCGCCGCTAGCACGCGTTGCCCCGCCGTAGTGCCGCGCCAGTCGTCGCTGAGTTTTCCCGCCCGCTCTCTCTCTCTCTCTCTGTCGAAAGGAAGGAGTGTGAGTGGTCCATTTCGGTGTTGGTTGTTTTGGTGTAGCGGATCCGGATTTCGCCGTTTGGTGTTCTGCTGGATCCAGGCGTGGAGTTGCTGTCTTGATTTGTTGTTTGGTCTTGTGGTTGCTGTTTGGTATTTTTGTACGTGTCTCGCATGTATTTTGGAGCGTCGCCCAGGATTCTGATCCCGTTATTCTAGTTATTCGAATCGTCTACAAAAGGCAAGTCCACTTGAACTTAGTTTATTTTTCTAGTTCAAAATTTTTGACCTCTTACGCAAGTAGTTCCACTTCGATTATCTTAACTTTGCCTTGTATACTTTCCGTTGGGGATATCTAGGGTTTACACAAGCTAACCCGAAGTATTCTTGACTCGTGCCAATATCCATTGATTCAAACCTAAACTTACATGCACACACGACATGAACGAATTAACTAGAATTTGCATATGAGAAAAATACCATGATATAAACACATGTTGATTGATTGAGATCTCAAGCATTGCATCGTGACATTATAATCTTGCTTTATATACAGTAGAATTTCATTTTAACTTGTTGTACCTTAATGTTAATGCATTGCATGATAACTAGAACATGTTGATTATTCACTTTGATAATATATGTGATGATTTTGTTATGTCTAGCTGTCTGTTCTGTTTTGTACTGAGATTTCGACCATGTTACAATAGGAATCAGCCAAAACCATATAAATGAGAATTGTAGCCTAATGAATCTAGTTTTCAGACCAACTGACGGATCTTGATTCCGATCTGTGAGATATCGCAGTTTTAGTCCCTACTGGTCTGTACATTTCAGATCGTAATTTAATGTAACACCGACACAATTTTCAGATGAAACACTATGATAACAGTATTATAATGCCATGAAACTCTCCAGAAACTTACTAGACATGTTTAGGATCCATTCCTAATTTTTGTAGATTTTTATATTGATTTTATGTCTAGTTTCCACCCATAAAATTTTGACAATACGTTGCTGCCAGAACAGTTAACCTATAAAGATTAGAATGTTTAACCTAGTTACAGTCAGAATTAATAAAAACTTACTGAACATAAATTGTAGCCCCGGATCTCTAGTTCACTTTCCCTTTTTGCGGAAGCGAATTCCGAGCTGTAGTTTGTGAGTTACTGCTGTGTTAGTACTGCTGTATCTGCTCTTTTCAGATTTACAATTACTTGTATTTTACCATGCTTTGTATCATTTTGTTGCATTCCTATCGTCGCCTTGACACTCTTACATACACTTGCATGTCCATGAATGAAGTAATAGAATATTAAACAAGTCGGGGTTAATAAGGGTTGACTTAGTAGTGGATAATCTCAGAAAATGTACTCGGTATGGCCCTTCTTGTTTACATGGAATATTGACATGAAAGGTGGAGAAGTACTTGTGAACTTGTGAACTTGTTATCTTATTATCTTGTTATCTTGTTATACCGAGTACACGCTCTGTAGATCCCACCACTATGTCTAAAACGTACACTGTTTTGCGTGCACCGAACCTGTGGTATGAGACGCAGTAGTACGTGCACTAGATAGAAAAAACAACATGCTAATAAACCTAAGTTGACACTGGTACACTTGACTATTGTTTATTGACATTATTATTGCTTTTGGACTTTGATCTTGCTTCATACTCTTTGACGTACCATGTCCCCTTACTCTTTGCTTTTCACTACTTGTTGTCCATACTTGCTCTAAGGACATTTTCTTTTCCACTCTAGTTGATCCAACTACAAGTGAACAAGGAGATTTGCCAGGAGGCATTGGTGAGCAATTCTTCTATGATTGAAATATGAGCCTCTCGAGCTATTTGGTAAGTTCTTATATTCCAGATTTGGTTAATGAATTTTATTCTCGTTTATGTGATTATGTTTTCTACATGGTTGTGATTCATTTTTTTTATTGTTGAGTTAAGACTCGTACAGCTTATGGATGATGTTAATATCATTCGCTGGGCCTTCGTCACGGGCTCGTATTCCCGTATTTTGGGAAGCGGGGTGTGACAGTATCAATGCAAATACGAAAATGATGAACGAGCAAATACATAAACCAAAAAATTACAAACAAGAAAATTTGCAAAATAAATATAACCATGTAATGAATATAAGAGTTTTAACTAGATTAATTATTTAAGGAATTTTACACTCTGTGTGAAATATAATGCATCGTTTTCCCATGCAGTGATGCTGAGTTTTCCCTTCACATGGTTGCACCGTAGAAAATTTAAGTGCACTGGTGTATTTACCTTTACTTAAAAATACAACTAGAAAAGGAAGTGTTTTACTGGGAATTCATTAATGAATGTTATATTTAAAGAGCAGACTCTTGTACGTTGGTTGAGTATCTAAACAGAACTAATTAGCAGGATCCTAGGAAGCATGGACACTGTCCCACAGGTAAGGATATGAGAGGAGTTTCTCCTCTATTCTACTCCTCTAGAAAAATTGAGGATTACTCCAGCCTTTTCAACTCAGAAGTTGAAGTCATAAACTTCGATTCGGAGTTCATCGAAGAAGTGCAGTCAAGCCTTCCATTTCTGGCACATCAATAAAAGAAACAGCTTGAACAGCCACATCTGCTTACGCTAGTGCAGGGAACCCTAGCTTGAGAACCGGAACAGGGATTCTATCTTAACTACTTTGCTAGGGTACCTGGCATTACGCAAAGTCGCGAACAGGTACAGACATGACAATTTTTTTAAAAAAAGGAGGCAGGGACACTGCTATAGTATTACAGAATTTAATATCATGTACATACCAAAATCACATCAAACAATATATTTCGAGCCACATAATAAAAATTGAAGATTTATGGCCCACAACGAAGTGATAATACTTCCTAGTGCATTGCGAAATCAAAGAAGATCCATAGAGCATATGCAAGTAATATGAGTTAACCAATGTAAAATGTGAAAATTATTTGAAAATTGTTAACCGTATGTCTTAAGAAGTGTTCGAAAAGTGTCTTACAACAGTGGATTCAATCCACGCCATTTAATTTGAATTTTATGTCATAATATGTACGCCTATAAAATATCAACTTATTTGGAGATCTTTTAAATGGTTGCAAAATGAAGGGTTGTCAATAATACAACAAATTGGCATAATCAGATGCATGGGTAAGAAGCCGCTAAACAACTTGATTTTTTGTACACGTCTTACAACATTAAAAATACATTGGAGGGAACAATGCCCGCCCCATACGAAGTCTCACCATATGGGTACAACTGCTATATATGAGGAAATTTTTCTCCTACAATTATGAGGCTCCCTTTCCTCATAAGATTAACACTAAAAATCACAAATATAACTTTAAAAAGCAATTAGAAGAAAATCACAACTTATGGTTGTAGTATAACAAAATGAATGCTTCTCAATAATATAACAAATTAGACGAGAGATCTAGTTGTGAGCAAAGCATTTGAGCAGCTTATTATTGTAAGACGTAAGGTAATGAATGGTTCAAGCAGAAAACCTATATTCGACCTACTCGAGTATCACCACATGCCTAAGAAGCATGAAAACAGTGCCCCACGACACACCGACTTGGAATAATTATCAAAAATAGTAACTATACTAAAGTAGCTAGTGTCATGTCACATTCATGTGTCTGCCACATTCCAAACCACTTATGGGTCTGCTAAAAGGAACATTCAACATGGACAAATTTGTCGTAGTACAAGTACAATAATTCGATATTGCTTTCCTTGAGATCTATCAGTCTGTCAAATTGCATATTTGAGTTATTACTTTCTATTGACAACTGAACCTAAGGATCACAAGAAAGTTTTCTCTACACATAACTTCATGTGAATGTAACAAGTAGCACCCTAGATGTATTAAAATATAAATAAAAGTGATAATCGTGGCCATCATCTATTATACTAGATCATTTGCATGTGAATTGCAAATGTTTTTATTTCCTCCCAAATTCAATACCGTAAGAAGAATTGATAACTGAAGCATAACACATTTTCTGACGTCCATGAAATCCCCATATTGGCTAAATGCAAAAGTACATCCACCCAACTCTAGCTTATTACTAAAGAAATAAAAAGGGGTTGGAGACGAGGGAGGAGGACAACAGCACACACTCCTCAATTATATATTAGAATAGATTATCTAATCATGTTCAAAGTGACTTGTTTTTTTGATCGTTTAACGGTGGGTTGAATGACCCCCGCGTTCCATTAAAAAGAATTTAACAAAACATACAACCAAAAATAAGGCTTATGAAGTTCAGATCCCAACAGGCTGAGTTCTAAAACTCATACACCCCAACCAACAAACAAAAAATACAGCATAATCTAATCCTACTGATCGGCCGACCTCGTCAGAACAATTTTCTCGTGCCAATTTGAGCTCTCTCTCTCTCACTCAGTCTCTCGCTTGTACACAGTTTATCCTCCGTAACTATCGCGCGATCGCCTCCGTCGCCCCCAGCAATGACCCAAACGTCAACACTATGCACCATATGAGAGACACCGCAGGCACTCCACCAATCTGACATCTCTCTGCCCAGATTGAGTCCTCGTTCTCATCCCCTCACTTAACCCTTGTTGACTCTCACCGCCATTTCACGACGAAGGCAGACTTCGCACCTGATCCCTTCAAGGCCCCTGATATGAAAGAGACCAAAGGCACTCCTCATTTTGACCAGACCAAGTCAAAATAGAGCTCAAACTATAAAATTGCCTGGCAATCATCGCCCACACCAACTAGAATTCATTTCAGTGCGCTTTGTAAATCGGTTGTAATTTGGATATTAGGAAAAATAATTTGGATATCAGGGATGACCTTTTAGTGGAGGAAACTCTGACTCCACCCTCTCCCACCTTCTCCATTGACAACATCAACAGTAGCCGATGAATCCCCAAACCAGCAGCATCAGTTGTTGTCGTTGACCTCTTCTGTCATATGCCGTCGACCTCTTCCGCCTCTCCAACAGTAGACGATGAAGTCCCGAACTAGCAACGCCAGTAACAGCCGTCCAATCCCCCAGCCAGCAACGTCAGCACCTACCGACGAAGCCCCGATGATGCTAGAGCCATGTTAGCACCATCCCCGCATCAACCGATGCAACCTATCCCAACCCCAGCCGTCGTCCTCCCCAACGAACGCCACCAGCAACGCCAGCACCTCCCGACGAAGCCCCGATGATGCTAGAACCATGCTAGCACCATCCCCGCATCAACTGATGCCTCCTAATCTATTAGGAAAAAATTTTGGATAATAGGGGTTCCTCAACTTCAACACGACTTTCAAACATGAATTCGAAAATCGAATCCCAAATAACAAAACTCCCAAACCCCAAAACCCCCCTCCCTCCCGATTCTGTCACCATTCTCCCCCACATACCTCCACGACAACGCCAACAACCCCGACGTTCGCCGTGCACAACCCCACGCCGGCGTCTCGCCGCTCTCCCGCCCAAACCACGATGACAACCGCTGCTCCCTCCAATGAGTGTAACTACTACAAGAAAGGCTTCACCAATGCCCAGGCCCTAGATGACCACATGAATATCAAGCAAAAATCTGGAAAGGGTCAAAACCCAAAATCCACCCACTGACATTCACTTCCCCTTCGAAATCCCTCCGGAAGTCGACTTCAGGCCACAACCTCCATCTTCAACACTCAACAGAGGGATGCAAATAATTGGGCGAGCTGGTAGTGTGGCGTTGTTTCCACAAACACCATCTTCAGCGTATTTCAGCACTGAACTTGGGCCGAACCAGCCGAGCTCATAGGAAATGGGAATCTTGGCGCCCCCCCACTGACCGCCGCTAGACCGAACCCCCAACGACGCCAACCACCAACCCCCCTCCATCCCGCCTTGCGGGTTGGTATTGACACCACGTCGAACACCGGATGTGATAAAAGGGGATTTGAAGAGAAACAAGAAGATGAGGGAGAAGACAAAGAGATCTAGGAGATAGTTGAAGAGGTGAAGTTGGGAACGGAGGTGGGGAGGGGGCGGCGAACGGAGGGGTGGGGGTGGGAGCTTCTCTCTCTAGAATTCTAGAGAGAGAAAGCTCTTTTTGAAAAAAAAAAGGATAGTCTGTTCAAAGTGACTTGTTAGTTAACCAAACTCACAAGTTGTGGATAGAACCAATATGTATTATTCCAATAAGTAACGGATCAGTTCAAGTCAGGTATTGAATTCAACCTTCACAAGGCGAATTTAACTAAAACAGCTTGCATATGAGGTGATGGAAAAGTTACATAGCATGCACTTCTCCTGTAATTGAACAATGTCAAACACCTAGAGTCCATTGACATTCCTCACATCTGCCCAACACTTACAGTGTTTGATGATTATTCATTAAACTGTAGCAAGTACAGAATGTTAAAAGTAAACGATAGGTTCGTGCTTTTTGAGGGCTATGAGTAAACTTGCGATAGAGGTGTCTTGCATAGAAATATATGAAACCTATTATAAAATATGATGATGATGCTATCTATACATCTGACCAAGCAAAACGTCCTTACATCGTAAATGAACAGGTATAACAGCTAAATCATATCAAAACTTGTTAACATGTATGCTTTGTATTCTGAATGAATTTCACGAGTAACCATGATACTGATAGGGGACAAAGAACATACAAAAACTCCTTAAATCCCAACTAAGCTAGATAACTAGATCATTGTTCAGACCTACAGCCAACAAGGGTTGGGACAGTTTAACTCGTTAGGAACTGAACATTCTGTTTCACATTTCTCTGTATACATCTTAACGTAACAAATACACTAACACTGAAACCAACCACAAATCCTCATTTTAAAGTATGTTAAACAATCTTTAATATTCTCAGATAAATCTAGGGAGCACCAAGATAACAATCATAATCTACACCATTATTCTATGTGCTAAACAGGGGATTATTAATTTGTTTATTAACCTGATGCAAACAGGAATGTCATATGCAGTTTAGCACAAGAGCTTGCTCTCGTAGCAGGTTACATCTGTGACGAAAGTGTTAGATATCTACAATTTTTTTCATGTTCTTGCATCAGAATAGTTAAAAAATTTCCGTAATTCTTTGCTTTGCATATCAATGGAAAATTTTAATCTGCGTAGAGATAACAACTGAAATAGGGATAAGAGTACAGTAAGGACATACTAGGTGGTCTATCTGGAGGTGCTGGGGCAATATGAAATTTTCGATAGTTCTGTAGAATTTCACATATCTCAGCTGGACGCAGCCACCGATGCTGTGCTTCCAAGAGTATCTGTTCAACATCTGCTGATTTTGTAAAAGAGAGCCAAGTCAACAAAAAGAAACTGTACCTGTCAAGAAACTGTTTTTTTTCTCAACAAGATTATAAAGATTTACTGCAACTATAATAGACAAATTCCCTAAGAAAATAATAGTGTCTATAAGTCACAAACTAATGCATAAACAGAATTGATGCATGCATCGAGTAGTGTGGGCAAGAGTTATGTGCCGTGCAGATAATGCGACTAGTAAACAACAGAATTACAATACAGTATAACGCAAGACATTCAAAACATATATAACCAAATAAAAAAGTAGAAAAACTTTCCATGAGATCCACTCAAAATTCTAGTTATCACACCGCCTGAATGGCCAATGAAGGTACAACAACCCTCTCAACCAATATGAAGCTGAGAATAAAAGCAATCGCTAATGAAGGGGAACAAATTAATTATTTACAGATAAATAGTTATCATGGATTTATAATACTTTGAAAATCACTTTTTTTGCTTCCACAGTGGCAAATTGTATCCATAAGAAAAATGTCTAAACAAAAAGTAGTTAAAGTCTTAATCTAGCTTTATGAATGAAAAATGATACATATTGACTCTTCTGTTCTTCCATAACAGTTTAAAAGAGACTAATTGAGAAAACAGGAAGAACGTTCTTATTTGCCCAAACTTGATTGGCACTAAAAGGTTTCTAGGAGAGCAACCAGTGTTCTAAATGGCGTCCGCCTTGGACGCCTAGGCGGCGCCTAGGCGGCGCCTAGGCGGCGCCTAGGCGGCGCCTAGGCGCTCGGATAGAGGAGAACGAACCGCATTTGCATTAGGCGGTGGTCTAGGCGGTTAGAAGCGATTAGGTGGCCGTCTTGTTGAGTATGCGTCCGTGGCGCCGACCAGGCGTCTCCTTGATATCCAACGCCCAGAAATTTTTTATTTTTAAAATTATAAATACTATAAAATAACACAAAAAAAGAGAACTACTATTAATCTATTAATCTGTTATATACTATGTATGGATCTTAAATAGTAGTGGAATTGTTTTTACTTTTTTTAGTATTATTGGTGATGGATTGCACATATTACACCTATTACACATATTAAAATAGCACATGTTATACATATTACATCTATTGGCATATTGCACATATTACAATTAGATAATTATTATTTTTTTAATTGCACATATTACACATTAATTGCACGAGAAGGTTTTTTTTATGCATAAACACCCTTTGCACATATTACACATTACACAAGAACATGATAAATATTTGCAATTGGATTGCATAATTATACTTACGATTGAAGAATAGGAGCTGAAATTAACTAAATTGGCAAAATAAATTCAACCGCCTAGGCGCTGCCTAGGCGCCGCCTAGGCACCCTAGGCGCTAGGCGCCCCTTGACCGAACCGCCACCGCCTAACGCCGTTTACAACCTTGAGAGCAACGATTTAGTATAGTTATCCCTCTGCATCTTAGTTTTCTTTCCTCATGGCTAAAAGTGCTTTCTATTCAATGTACATGCAGAATTAATGATCTGTGTGCAGAAATATAAGGTAATTGAACCAAACCATAGACATACTATACCGCATGACAAGGCACGCTTTCACTGGAATTCCTCTCATAACCCCTCAACAAATACAAGCAGCATACAGTATCTTTGGATCAACCAGTAATTCAAAGGCAGTGTGCTTATGTGGCTGGAGCTGTTAGCTACCCAATTAATCTTTATGACCTATTATTTTCCATTATACTGTTATTTTAATATACACTACAATAAGTCACTTAACTGGTGCGAATTGATACCATGGGTGGCGTTATCAAACTCCTTTTAACCAGTTACTATAGTTGCGAACTGCTGGCCCATTTAATTATAACACCATTACATATAGATTATAGTATGAAATCCTCACATTATAGATATGGTGGTTAGCTATCGGTGCATCACCATATTGAGAATGCTTAATGTAAAATTAGCCAACTTAACTACTATCCCCCTGCCCTTATTTGGTGACAAAACTAGTGGATGCGATGCCTGCCATAATTCTACTAGCTAATTTAGCATTTTAAAGTTACGTCAATCATATAGTGAGTTTCTCTTGGACCCGTGCTCCAAATAATATAACAGCTATCTCAAAATGATAGCAACATTATAAACGGAAAGCCTAATGAAGAGAGTAGGAATTTATGGCATAATCTGTGTGTTCTCTTATGTAAACCCAAAAAAATTATGTCTTCAACCAAGCAATTTCCATTCTATGGGCACGACCCAAAAACATCGGCACGCCCTTTCGCCACTAGCACAAGTCATCATGTAACATCACATCATCCATACCTGTTCAACTAAAAATAGCTAAAAGTCAACTACCACATACTTAAGGGTGGCAATTGGCCTTAATCCGACCTAGGCCCGACTAGGTTCAACCCGGTTATTTGCGGGCTTGGGTTAATCATTTACCAATTCGGCTCGGGCTCGGGCTCAACTTTTTAGGCCCGAACAAAATTTGGGCTGGGTTCGGGCTCAAGTATCAAGGCCCGACAAGTTCAAATCAAATTTGTCCATCTACATATCCATTTATACATATGATTACATATATATATATACATATGCATAAGAAAATTTATGTTAATATTATGTAGTCATTATTATATTTAAAAATCATGTTTATTCATTCGTATTTTTTGCTTCCTTCTAATAAACATTCATCTCTAATCTTATAATGGGAGAAGACATTAGTGTCATTTGTCATTTTGTCATTCTACCAACATGTGCAACACACGTACATAACTAATATAAAGGAGGTTTCTAGTTCAAATCCTCCATACGTTAGAGTTTTTATTTTTTATTTTTTAAAATTATTAAAACGTGCATCGCATGTGTAAATTACTAGTTTGTATAAGTTGAAATGAGTATTATAGTTTATATAGAGAAAATTGATGCCTTATAAATATAGTATTAGAATATAAATAAACAAAATTAGATAATTTTACGAAAATTAATCAAAAAGTTTTTTTAATCGTGTAGTATTCAGGATGTTTTTATTTTTGAAGAAATATTCAAGATGTTGTAATGTTAATATTAGAAAATTATATATTAAAAGCACATAATTAGTTCGGATTGGTGACCCATTTTTTTGGGGTCTAATCAGGCCCGGGCTCGGGCCCAAAATTTTAAGCCTAAAGATAAATCGGGATGGACTTGGGCCCAATTTTAGAATTTGGGCTCGGGCCTTTTATGAGGCCAGCCCAAAACCGGCCTTTTGCCAGCCTTGCACATACTCATTCGAGAACACGAAAACTACAATCTGATCAACCACAAAAACAGCAAAAAAAATTTAACAAATTATGAAATTTTTGCTATATTTATGTATCAATAGTAAGGCAAGTTATAAATTAAATAGCAATTTACCCAAAAGCCCTAAAATTCTCACCTAATTGCTGGTTAAGCGCCGATCGCCTGCTATCAGCCATCAAAAGCCTCCTATTTCCGAACCCTCAGAGAATCTGCATCAAAAAATTCGTGCAAAATCGCACTAAAGTTACAACAGTAATCTTCCGATCAGAGCCTCAATTTCACAAAAAAAACAAATTCTCACCTCGTTCAAATCAGCCCCCGCATCAAAATCCGTGCACAGGGTGGGCAGTGGCCGTAAACGACTGACTGCTAAGCCTATAAATAGGCGCGAAAATCGAGTGTTTGGGAATCAAATTAGGGTTTCGGATTAGAAAGGGGGCGAAATTTCGAGGAAGGGGAGTGCGGAAAGCCGCCAATTAAGAAGAGAGCTGAGTGATGAACTGATGATGTACGGTCGGCTTAAGGCGTTAATTAACAGTACTAATTGGGTAGTTTTGCAGAAAAGCCCCTATCTGTTGTGAAAAATGTTAGAAAAGAGGAGTTTTTTTTTTCTTAGTTTTGGTTTGGGGGTAAGTGGAGATGAGATGGTTTGTCGGGAAGTCGTTTTCGTCCGAAAGTTGGCTTGTTTGCTGGAAGTCGTTTTCCTGATTGGTTTTGGTTTTCCTATTTTTAAAATATTTTTCTTTATTTAATGGGGTTGGTGAATGGTGAGTGACAAGTATGTTTTGAGAGGTGGAGGAGGAAGGGATTTCATATTATTTTGGAATCCGCCAAAAAATTGTATGTTGCATGTGTTTTTCTTTTCAAATAAAAGTTGCCAAGTCACCACTTTATTAATAGTGAATTAATAAAATAAAGTATAACTAATTATAAATATCTATGTTATTACTATTATATCTATCACTCAAAAAACGGTACAGATACGATTACAACTCTAACTTGTCCCCCACCACAACTTCTGCTCTGTCTAAACCCCCTCCTTCATATGTACTCTACTCTTCGTATTTCATTGACTTGCCCAAGCATGTATGGATGCAAAAAAAATATACATCATGACTGAAAATATGTTGTTATGATTACGAAAAACAACTCGTTACGATCTTGCCATATACCTCATAACATGGCAACAACCAAGATATTCCAATCTTCATTTAAGCTCCTTCTTGACTAACCATTGCTCTCTACTGACCCCAAATCCCCAATGTCGAGCTCAGACACTCAAATATCTCAATGCCTAAGCACACAACTTTCCAAACTAACATTGCCCCAGGACAAGTGAATAAAATGTGATTAGTGTCATTCTCTTCTATCGGGCATCTCGAACAGCTAACGTTCAACTGCAGGTTGCATTTGCGAAGTTTGACTTTTGAAAGAATTGCATCGTTCGCAATAAGTCAAAGAAAAGCTTTCACTTTCATTGGTGCATCAGTTCTCTATATTGAACTGACTTCCTTGCTTCTAATTTCTGCATCATTTAACCACTTGTACATAGACGACACGGTGAATGCATCATTAGGCTCTAAATTCCAACTTCTCTCATCGTCTGCTCCGTTAAGGTACCAGCCCTTCGTGCTAATGAAGTCCTTCAGTATCTGCAGTTGAAGAAGACATTACCGAGTTGACCGATCACGTAATTGAATCCTGAGTTTACCATTTCTTCAAATCTCATTGATAAGCATATCAACGTTTACTGTTTTTCCGGCAACATCCGAAAAATTTGATTATATGTTTCTCCTACACCATTTATCTTTCTACATGCTTTAATTTTCTTCCGTTAACGAGTACAAAATACATTAAAAAGGAATAAAAAATTACAGAAGATAGCAATTATAAACTAAATTCACTCATGTACTGGACTCTTATCGTTTTCTTTATAACACTTATTAGTAAAACTATATATTGCTTGATGTCTGATGAGTGATGAGCGGCCGCAACCCTTTGGAATCAAACCTACGAAGCAGATTTGACCCTTTGTTTGACATGGCCTGATGGCCAAACAATAGCGTAAACAATTTGCAACTAGTACAACTCTGCCCATTCAGTCCGTATAGATATCGACTTGGTACATTCTAGTAAATTAGTAACCAGTCAATAGTCGCCTCATGTACAACATACATGTTGATGCTGCTTGTTTTTGGGGTGTGAGGACAACAGGTGTGAGTTCTTGTAATTTGTTTAGCGGAAGATGTGGTACTGGCGTCGATCCGATCCTAGGCCGTAGGACCGACTTTGGAGTAGCAGGAGAGAGGTGGAGACCGGGTGCTCGGCTCGGATCTTTGAGGCTCGGTTCGGTCTTCAGTACATGCACACTGCCTAGAAACACCGGGCGAAGTCCTTGCGGCAGGCCCTCCGACGATCTAGTCAGTCACTGAGAAAGCTACAGTAGCTAGGGTTCGAAGGGGAAAAGTTTATTACCTTGGGCAGTGAGGAGGGGGTCTGGTATTTATAGGCAGGGGTAAACGGGTCTGAGACCCTAACGGACCGGGTCGGACCCGTTTGCCTGTGGGCCTGAATAGGCTGAAGCCCGTTTGACCCGTTTGACCTGATGATCACAGGGAGCGAAATATGAGGAGATTTGGTGGCCCAGATGAGGCCACGTCATCCACCCCATATCAGGAGCTCCCACTCCTGGAGGGCGACATAAGCCAGCCGTAGAGGAGTGGTCTATCCCTATAGGAAGAGTGGAGCGGTGTGTCTGGAGAGTATGATTTGTTGCTTCTTGGAGTGGTAAGTGGAGTAAAACGAAGGAGATCCTCCGGGAAAAAGGCATCGAGGGCCGAGGACTGATGGTCGGGAGCCAAGCATCGAGCGCCGAGCCCTAGCCTGAATCAGGAATTTGGCTCGGAGCTTATGACTGGCGCTTCGAGGGTCGAGCATCGGTGAGCGAGCCTCCATGCTCGGATGCCGAGGCTCATGACCGAGCGTCGAGCCCCCCCCCGCTGGCTGTTAAAGCTAGGGGGTGGCTCGAGGCCACCGCCGAGTGTCAAGTCCCCGAGCTTGCTGTAAAAGCTAGGGGGTGGCTCGAGGTAACTGCCAAATATCGAGCCCCCAACTTGTTGTAAAAGCTAGGAGGTAGCTCGAGATCACTGCCGAGCGTCGAGCCCCCCAGCTTGCTGTAAAAGATAAGGGGTAGCTCGAGGTCACTGCTGAGCGTCGAGCCCCCAAGCTTTCTATAAACGCTAGGGGGTGACTGGAGGTCATTGCCAAGCGTCGAGCCCCCGAGCTTGCTGCAAAAGCTAGGGTATGGTTCGAGGTCCGTGCCGAACGTCAAGCTCCCCAGCTTGCTGTAAAAAATAGGGTGTGGCTTGAGGTCACTATCGAGCATCGAGCCCCCAAAATTGTTGTAAAAGCTAGGGGATGACTCGAGGTTACTGTCGAGCGTCGAGCCCCCAAGCTTGCTGTGAAAGCTAGGGGGTGGCTCGAAGTCACTGCCGAGCGTCGAGCCCCCAAGCTTGCTGCAAAAACTAAGGTATGGCTTGAGATCAGTGCCGAGCGTCGAGCCCCCCGCTTGCTGTAAAAGCTAGGGTGTGGCTCGAGGTCACTGCCGAGCGTCGAGACCCCAAACTTGCTGTGAAAGCTAGGGGGTGGCCGGAGGTCACTGCCGAACGTCGAGCCCCCAAGCTTGCTGAAAAAACTTGGGTATGGCTCGAGGTCACTACCGCGCGTCGAGCCCCCCAGCTTGCTGTAAAAGCTAGGGGGTGGCTCAAGGTCAATGCCGAGCGTTGAGCCCCCAAGTTTGCTGTGAAAGGTAGATGATGGCTCGAGGCCACTGCCGAGCGTCAAGCCCCAAAGCTTGCTGCAAAAGTTGGGTTGTGGCTGGAAGTCACCGCTGCGCGTCGAGCCCCTCAGCTTGCTGTAAAAGCTAGGGGGTGGCTCGAGGTCACTGCCGAGCGTCGAGCCCCAAACTTGCTGTGAAAGCTAGGGGTGGCTTGAGGTCACTACCGAGCGTTGGGCCCCCCAAGCTTACTGCAAAAGTTGGGGTGTGGCTCGAGGTCACTACCGAGCGTCAAGCCCCCCAGCTTGCTGTAAAAGTTACGGGGTGGCTCGAGGTCACTACCGAGCGTCGAGCCCCCCAGCTTGCTGTGAAAGCTAGGGTGTGGCTCGAGGTCACTGCCGAGCGTCGAGCCCCCCCAGCTTTCTGTGAAAGCTAGGGGGTGACTCGAGGTCACGACTGAGCGTCGAGCCCCCAAGCTTGCTATAAAAGCTAGGGTGTGGCTCGAGGTCAGTGCCGAGCGTCAAGCCCCCCAACTTGCTGCAAAGGCTAGAGTGTGGCTTGAGGTCACTGCCGAGCGTCGAGCCTCCCAGCTTGCTATAAAAGTTAGGACATTGTATGTGATGCTGACATCATGGAGGTGGAATTCGAGGCATTTAAATCCTATCAGCCGTTAGATCTTGATGATCAAGCTTGAATCGATCACGATTCCAACACATAATTTGAGGCATTGAATCTCATCATCCATTAGATCTTGATGATCACGATTGAACGGTCAGGATTTTAATGCAGAATTCGAGGCGTCGTTATCGCTCTATAAATGCCCCACTTCCCTCTCCATTTCTTTACTTTTCTTTCTCTCTAAAAAAACCAGAGCTTCTCTCTCTAATCTGCCGGTGACGACTTTTTTGGTGATCTCTCCGTTCACGGTACTCAGGTTAGTATTTTCTTTTGTAATATCGCGCTCTCAGTCTGGCTCCGAAGCGAGTTATTCTGGTTGGGATGAGGGGGATCGTGAGTCGGACTCCACGTCATAGGACCTAGACGACCGGGTTGTGGAAGTGGATCGTCAGTCGGATTCCACATCCTGGGATATGAACGATCAAGTTTTGTACGTGGTCCCTCTCCAGAGTCACAAGCCAGAGGTGGTAGAGGAGGTTGAGGAAAGGGAGGTGGAGCAGGGAGGTCGTGAGGGACGAGCCGAGGGAGAGGAAGATAAGGAAGGTACCGAGGAAGGAGAGGTTCTTCCCTTCTCCCGCCTTTGGCGACACCGTCTCTGCTGAAGGCTCCTCGCATCTGGAAGAAGAAGAGGAAGTGGTACATGCCGAATAGTCCGAGGACACCAGATGAGTTCGAGCCAGTGCACGGGCTCGACGTCCCCTACTATAAGAACCCACGGTCGATCAGGATGTATCCTGACAATGTCGAAAACTTGGTCCAATTTGGTGTGGAGGTATCTTCGCCGGGCCGAACCCAGATACAGATAGACAACGTTCAGTGTGTGCTGAAGTCCAACTATCTGCTCGTAATAAGGGCCAGCTACTTCATTCCTCGGGAGTACGAGCTGATGATTCTGAGCCCTGGTCTCCGTCCCCCCCCCCCCCCCCGAGTTTCCCCCGGCTTCTATATTTTTTTCGAGGATGCCTTCGTCTTGGGACTATGGTTGCCGCTGCACCCGTTCATCAAGAGGGTGCTGAGGTGGGGGGAGCTATACCCGATGTGGTACGACCCCAATTCGTGGAAGCATCTGGTCTGCTTCATTCTGAAGTGCGAGGAGACGAAGGTTCCGCTAATGTTGAAATATTTCCGGGCTATCTTAGGGGTGAGCTTGCTCGGAGATCAGAAGGGCATATTGTACATATCGCCTCGCCCCCACAAGAAAGTGGTGAACGGTCATCCGAATTCCATAAAGGGGTGGAAGGAAAAGTATTTCATAGTCGGGAGCGAGGTACCTTGAAAAATTTCTACGGTCTCGAATTTCTACAAGCCGAACCACAAACCCCCGAGGCGGAGGGACCTGACTAAGGCAGAGTGGGCTGACGTAGGCAGAATTGTCGAAGGGCACAACATCGATTGGCCGCACGTGACAGAGTTACACTTAGCCCGAGCTGGACTGAGCCCAGCCGACCCTTGTATATTATTGTTTCATTCTTATTTAATTTTCTGCTTTTGTGTTAACATTTTCCCTCTCTCTATGCAGCGATGGACCAATCAAAGCTCGAAGCGAGGAAGGCCCCGTTGGCACTGGCCCAGAAGAAGAGGGCCGAGAGGGCAGCGTCAAAGGCGGGATCCGTCCAGGGGCTCCGAGGCCCCTTCGAAGCCACCCTCGAAAAAGTCGAAGAAAACCCACTCGTCTAGATAGGCAAAAGAGTCGGGGCCGAGCTCCAGTAGTCACAAGGTTACTGAGGACCTGAAGGCAGGGACCCCCGCCGTCCGGCCCATTGCTCAACAGATGGTGGGCAAGAGGAGCCTAAGGCCGTTCACCCTGGACTGGGAAGTCAAGGAGGGAGACTTGCTGGCCGAGGGCCCGATCTCGATCGAGGTGGCAGATAAACTCGCCACGGCCCGCGACCGGACCATTCTGGCGACCGAGACGGTGGAGACGACTTACATGAAGTGGGCTCAAGCTCAAGTGGTGGTAAGTGTTGGCTTGTTGTCTGTTCATCTTTTTGTACTCGACATTCTTTTCTGACTCTTGTCTCACTCCAACCAGGCGCCGATGACCAGGGCACAGCTGAAGAGGTGCTTTGAGAAGGAGGTCAATGCCGAGAAGCTGAATGCCGATCGGTACCTTCGATAAGCGAAGGACATGAAGGTCGAGCTGACGACAGCTCAGGGGTAGGGCTGCAATCGAGTCGGGACGAGCAGAATATCTTCAGGCTCGAGCTCGGCTCGTTAAGGAATCGAGCTCAGTTTTAAGCTCGAGCTCGGTTCGAGCCGAGATTTGACCAAGCTTGGACCGAATTTGAACCGAATAGCTCGCGAGCTTAGCCTAAAATTAAAAAAACCCAAGCTCGAGCTTGGCTCGTTAAGTTATCGAGCTCGATTTTCGAGCTCGAGCTCGTCTCGAGTCGAGCTTTGATCGAGATTTGACCGATCTCGAGCCAAATAGCTCGCAAATAGCTCGATTTGTTTGCCTCCCTACTCAGGGGGTGGCGCATGCCTTCCAAGCCGACCTCGCCTCTCAACAGGACCAGCATCTCCGTGAATTGGCAGATGTTCGGGGGAAGGCGGCTGTGGATTACGATGAGCTAGCGATGACGGCTTCGGAGGAGTACGGTCGAGCGAATGAGCACTTTCTACTCCTTTACCCCGAGGCAAAAATCGACCATCTCCACTACGGATGGGAACCCCTCGTGCATCCGCTGACCCCCGGTGGCGAGAGAGACGAGGTGCCGAAGGACCCACACTTGGAGAAAGAGGCGGGGGGAGCGATGGCCGACAAAGAGGTGCAGATCCCCCCTCGGAAGTAGTTTAAATTCTTTTTCTTCTTGTATTTGCCGAACGTGGACTGGCCACCGCTTTTTGTAACTAATTTTTGGAATCAATATAATCGTGTTTTTGGCCGACCCTCTGTGACTTGTTGTTTTTGGGAAGCTTGAAGTAAATTGTTGTTTCCCCTCATTTTGTCAGATGAATGAGACCATAGGTGCCAACCTCAGTTCTGCCGAGGTCCAGCGACTTCGGAATAGGCTAGAGTCCAAGGAAAGTGTCTTGATCCGCTATCGCAAGCAGGCCCATGATCGAGAAGCCGCGGTAAGCTATTTCGTGAACAAGTCCAAGGAGCTCAGTTTAGAGGTGGCACGCCTGAAGAAGGCTATAGCCGACCGAGACCAGGGGAGTGCCAAGACGAACTGGTCAATGTCTGACGCTTCCACCAGGCGACCGACCTCTGAGTCCGTTCTTCGTGAGGTCGTGGTAGAAAAGGAACTGGAGATTCAGAGGTTGAAAGTCATGTTAGGCACAGGCCGATCTCGGTTCGGCCATCTTGGGGAAGGAGGCCCCTCTGTCTTATGTTCCTCGCCGACCCTTTATCTGGAGATGGCGAGGACTACTGATGTGCAGAGCTCTGTTGCCGGGACGACCACACTAGCGATGCCAGTGGCATCGGACGAGCACACTGGAGGACGAACCCACTCGGTGGGGCTCGAGATGGTCCATGTTGGCCGAAAAAGCCCCACAGAAAATAGTTAGGTTGAGGTCAACAGAACTGTTGTAATAATTTTTCTTGTACTGTGGCCATTAAAGGCATTGATGATGAATACAAATTGATTTTTCTGTACCTCCCTATTTTGCAAGACAGCTTAGGACATTGTGCGCAGCGCAAGTCGAGAATCGAGACCCCTGTCTTGTGAGAAAGTTGGGGTGTGGCCCGAGGTTATTGCCGAGTGCCTAGCCCATAAGCTTGAGAAAGCTATGGCATGGCTCGAGGTCAATGCCGAATGTCGAGCTCCCATGCTCTGTAGAAAAATTAGGGTGTGGCTCGAGGTCATTGCCGAGCGCCTATCCCATAAAGCTTGAGAAAGTTAGTTTTGAGGTCAATGCCTAGTGTTGAGCCCCTTATGCTTTGTTGAAAAGTTAGGGTGTGGCTCGAGGTCATTGCCGAGCGCCTAGCCCATAAAGCTTGAGAAATTTAGGGTATGGCTCAAGGTCAGTGCCGAATGTCGAGCCCCTTATGCTTTGTTGAAGAGTTAGGATGTGCCTCGAGGTCATTGCCGAGCGCCTAGCCTGTAAAGCTTGAGAAAGTTAGGGTATGGCTCGCAGTCAATATCGAATGCCGAGCTCCCATGCTTTGTAGAAAAGTTAGAGTATGGCCCGAGGTCATTGCCGAGCGTCTAGCCCATAAAGCTTGAAAAAGCTAGGGTATGGCTCGAGGTCAATACCGAGTGTCGATCCCCTTATGCTTTGTTGAAAAGTTAGGGTGTGGCTCGAGGTCATTGCTGAGCGCCTAGCCCATAAAGCTTGAGAAAGCTAGGGTGTGGCTCGAGATCAATGCCGAATGTCGAACTCCCATGCTTTATAGAAAAGTTAGGGTGTGGCTCGATGTTATTGTCGAGCGCCTAGCCCATAAAGCTTGAGAAAGCTAGGGTATGACTCGAGGTCAACGCTGAATATCGAGCCGGAAGCACCGAAATTTGCCCAAAAATGAAAAAAGAAGGGGAGAAGCAAAGATAACACTTTTTATTTACACAAAAGGGAGGGGCACATGGTGCCAGTTACATGAGTTTCGGTTACAAAAGGAGTTAGTCCTTTCCTTTCGAGGAACTTGATGAGGTGTTCCGCGTTCCAGGGCCTCTTTACTATCGTGCCCCCAGGTCTGTGAATCGGTACGTGCCAGAGCGTACTACTTCGGAGACCTTATATGGGCCCTCCCAATTAGGGGCCAACTTTCTCTTTTTGCCGGGGTCGGATATCGCTAGCTTCCTGAGCACGAGGTCACCTAGCTTGATGTCGGTGGGGCGACCTTCTTGTTGTAAAACTTCTCGATCCGTTGTTGGTATATGCTTCTTCTGATGGCGGATTTTTTCCTAACCTCGTTGATTAGATCCAAGTTGGCTCTGAGGCCTGTTGAGTTGTTCTCTTCGTCGTAGGCCATGATCCTGGGCGAAGGGAGCCCGATCTCTAGGGGGAGAACCGCCTTTGTGCCATAGGTTAGGTTGAACGGTGACTCACCCGTGGGGATTCTCTTTGTCGTCCGGTGTGCCTAGAGTACGCTTGGCAACTCGTCAACCCACAGCCACTTGGATGAATTATCCAACCGCTTCTTAAGGCCATCAAGGATTTGACGGTTCGCATTTTTGGCCTGGCCATTTGACTGAGAGTGACATATTCATGAGAAGCGCTGCTGGACACCGATGTCTTTGCAGAACTTCCGAAAGTTCTTGGCTGCGAATTGGGTCCCGTTGTCTGTGATAAGTACATGCGGGATCCCGAACCGGCAGATGATGTGCTTCTAGAAAAATTACTGAGTTTGGTGCTCTGTGATCGTGGCCAGGGGCTCTGCCTCGATCCATTTGGTGAAGTATTCGATGGCCACCACCAGGAACTTCCTTTGGCCCGTATCTTTTGAAAAATGGCCGACCAAGTCCATCCCCGACATGGCAAAGGGGGTCGGACTTGCCAGGGGGCGGAGGTTGGCTTGCGGGAGCCTTTTCACTGAGGAAAATCTTTGTCAAGGGCCGCACATTTTGATGAGGACCTGGGCATCATGTAACATGGTCGGCCAGTAGTACCCATGGTTTAGGGCTTTTTTGGTGAGCGACCTGCTCCCCATGTGACACCCCCCATTCCTTCATGTAATTCCTTCAGAGCGTAATTGGCCTCATCTGGGGCCAAGCAGCGAAGGTAAGGTCTGTCGTTCGTTGCTGTGTACGAGCATTTGAAAAGTATCTCGTTGATTATGATGAACCTTTCTGAATGGACCCTGGTCCTTTTAGCCTCGGATCGATCTTGAGGAAGCTCGTCCTCAATCAGAAATTTTCAGATAGGAGTCATCCAGTTGTACGGCTAAGGTTCGGTGGCGAGGCAAAGAACTTCGGGGAGGTCAATGCTAGGATTGAAGAGAACTTCAATTAGGACGGTGCTGTCGAGCCCTTCAAAGGACGATGGGGCGAGTTTTGACAGGGAGTCCGCCTGGGCATTTTGCTCCCTAGGGATGCGTTCAACCGAGGAGTAATCGAAGGATGTCTGGAGCTGCTACACCACCGCCAAGTATCGGACCATTCGAGCATCACAAGCCTCGTACTCCCCGTTGATCTGCTTGACCACGAACTGGGAGTTGCTAAAGGCCCAGATTTGTCTGGCCCCAGCCTTGTGCGCCAGGGTGAGCCCGGAGATCATAGCCTCATATTCTGCCTCGTTGTTCGAAGCTGGAAAGTTCAGGCAAAGGGAATACTGGAGAATGAAGTTGTTGAGACCGTTGAGGATGATGCCCGCGCCGCTTCCCACTTCGCAAGATGAGCCATCGACATGAACTTTCCAGATCGGATCGGCCTTTTGACTGTCGGATGGCTCGGAGATAGTGCACTCCGTGATAAATTCGGCGAGAGCCTACCCCATGATGGTTATCCTAAGCTGGTAACTGATGTCGTACTGGCTTAGTTCGATCGACCACTTGACTAAGCGGTCGGAACTTTCGGGCTTATGGAGGACGGCCTTGAGAGGCTGGTCCGTAAGGACCTGGATTGAGTGGGCCTGGAAGTAAAGGCGGAGCTTTCGCGCGGTCATTACCAGGGCGTATGCCACCTTTTCCATCTTTGCATATCTTGTCTCGGTCGAGAGCAAGATTTTGCTCACGTAGTAGAGAGGCTTCTGAACACCTTCTTCTTCCCGAACGAGCACGACACTAAGTACGTTTTCCGATGCTGAGAGGTGCAGAAAGAGGGGTTTGCCTGGTTCGAGTTTGTTCAGAAGCGGGGGATTGGTGAGGTAGGACTTCAACTGGTCGAACGCCTGTTACTGGGGGTCGCCCCATTCGAAGTATTTCGCCCCTCGCAGGGCCTTGAAGAAGGAAAGGGACTTCTCTCCGGATTTAGAGAGGAAGCGGCTGATGGCCACCAGTCTTCCCGTGGGTCGCTGAACCTCCTTAATACTTCTGGGAGGGGCCATGTCGATTATGGCATAGATCTTATTTGTATTTGCCTCTATGCGGCACTAGCTGACGACAAACCCAAGAAATTTTTCTAAGGAGATGCCGAAAGCACACTTGGCGGGATTGAGCCTCATGTTGTCAGACCGAAGGACGCCAAAGGCCTCCTCAAAGTCAGCAACATGATCCTGCCCCCGTCGGCTCTTGACGAGCATGTCGTCGATGAATAACTCCATGTTACGACTGATCTGATCTTTGAAAACTCGGTTGACAAGTCTCTGGTAGGTGGCCCCGGCGTTCTTGATCCCAAAGGGCATGACCCGATAACAGTAGAGACCTTGGTTGGTGACGAAGGATATTTTGGCGATATCCGGAGGAAACATCAGAATCTGATTATAGGCTGAAAAGGCATCCATAAAGGTTAGGAGCTCGTGACTCGACGTTGCGTCGATCAGAGCATCGATGCTTGGGAGGGAGAAATGATCTTTGGGGCATGCCCTATTGAGATCCATGAAGTCTATGCAGTTCCTCCAGCTCCTGCTGGCCTTCTTGACCATCACGACGTTAGTCAGCCACTCGAGGTAGCTGACCTCCTGAATGAACCGGGCGGACAACAGTTTGTCCACCTCCACTTTTACTGCTTGTTGCCTCTCCGGGGCGAACTTGCGTTGCTTCTAATGGATCGGCTTGGAGCCCGGGGCGACTCTCAGCCTGTGCATGATTAGGTCCTTGAAAATCTCGGGCATGTCGGATGGGGTCCAAGCGAAGAGGTCGATATTGTGGTGAACGCAATCAATCAGACCTGGCTTTAGGTCGGGAAAAAAGGTGCGACTTACACGGAACCACTTAGACTTGTCTTGTCGAATGAGACCTCCTCTAATTCGTCCATAGGCTCCGACTCTTGCTGGCTTCTCTCAGGTGGGAGCTCGACCGCGTCAAGGGAAAACACCCCGCCTCCGACCACGGTCATGTAGCACGAGCGTGCAGACTTTTGATTCATCGGACAATGCCGACCCTGAGGTCAGTAGGAAACTTCAACTTCAAGTGGTAGGCCGAGGGGACGGCCTGAAATGAGCAGAGGCCGGGTCGACCGAGGATGGCGTTGTATACCGCCTTGATGTTGACCACCTTGAAGTCCATTGATTCGGTTCTCCTAATGGGGGTCGTGCCGGCTGTTACATCCAGTGTCACGATCCCTTCGATTTGCATTGGGATGCCCGAGAACCCATGCAGGGTGTACCTGGCCGGCTTTAGCTTATCTCGGGAGAGTTTGAGGTTCTCAAATTCTTATAAGAAGAGGATGTTGACTGAGCTTCCGTTGTCCACGAGAATTCGGCGGACTTCAAAATTTGCCATGACGAGACTGATGACGAGGGCGTCGCAGTGCGGGAGTTGGACTCCCTCCAGGTCTTCTCCGGAGAAGGAGACTGGTCGTTGCTGAATCTAGGGGGAGGGATGGTCTCGAACGGAGTTAGCTTCTCGGATGAAGGCCTTACGGGAAGTATTAGATTCCCCTCCCATGGGTCCACCATGGACGTAGTGTAGGATGGCCTACCCTCCGGTTTCCTCGGGCTTAGGGTCCCGCTCGGGTCGCCAGTTGTTTGTTCGAGAGGGAGGTGAAGGCCTCGGATTCCTTGTATCCCTCCGATCTCTTGAGTTATCCTGGGTGAACTCTCTTAGGTACCCTTATTGGATGAGGGCTTCGATTTCGTCTTCCTCGCCCGGCAGTTGTCCGTCTTGTGCCCGTTGTCTTGATGGAAGCGGCAATAGAACCTCTAGTCTCATTTCTTGTTATTGCTTAGAAGGGAAGGGAGTCAGACAATCCCTTTATCCTCGATCTTCATCAGGATTGTCGACATGTTCTGTGCTAGCGGTGTATACCTCTTAAATCGGGGGACCGGAGGAATTATTTTGAGGCCGGTGGCCTCTTTCGTGACCTTCTTGACGGGTTTGACGTCGTCTGCCTTCCGCTTTTCCCTAGCAGTGGCTTCTTTGATGCCCTAAAGGTTTAGGGACTCTTCTGCCCAAATGTACTTCTCGACCCTGTTAAGCAGGTCGGGGAAGTCGACGAGTGGTTTTTTGGCCAAGGAAGCCTTAAGCTGAGAGTGCCGAACGTTGTGGCGGAAAGCTGCCGAAGCCATGCTCGAATCGAGAGAGGAGACAGACCTAGCCTCGGCGGTGAACCTCTGCACGAATTTGCGGAGTGACTCCCCTTTCTTGTGTCTGAGGTCCAGAAGGGACGCGCTTGTCTTCTCGACCTTTTTGCTGGTCATGAAGTGGGCTAGGAAGTTTGCTTCCAACTGGTCGAACGAGAAGACTGAGCCGGGGGCGAGCTTCGAGAAACATTCCCGAGCCGGACCTCGTAGAGTGGCAGGGAAAGCGCAGCATAGGAGGGGATCCGAGGCGCTGTGAATCATCATGAGGGTTTTAAACCACTCCATGTGATCAGCGAGATCACCCTCGTCGTTGTATGTATCGAATTGGGGAGGCCTAAAATTTTTGGGGATTTTGGCTTCCAAGATTTGAGTGGAAAATGGGGGTCAGGACGGTCGATAACCATGGTCGGGCATCGGTCTGCCCTCACCCAGATGGGCGAGTCGGTTCTCCATCTTTCGGTGGCGTTGGAGGACGGCGTCTTCCTGTTCAAGCGGACGGGTCGAGCCGTGGGATTCGCCGCCCCGGGCTTCTAGCTGAGGGATGGAGTTGTTGCGCACCTCGGTCCTAGGATCGCCTCAGATTGCCTGGAGGACTTCGTCCCTAAAATTTTGAAACTAGGCCCTCGTGACTAAAGCTTGTCCCACCAGATCATGCGATGGCTGAGGTCCTCGGTGCGAGCGGCTGTGTCCCGGCTCCCGTTCTGGAGTCGGCTGCCTGCCATGGTTCAGGACCGAGTTGGAAGCGGCCCCTCTCTGGTTCGACTGGCCTGCCGATTTTGGATAAAGTGCCACAAGTCAGTTGTGACTGAGTGAGGAGCGCCTGGTCCGGGCCCGGCTGCGCTAGCGGCCCATGGTTGATTGGAGCCTTGGGCGTCCGCGTGGCTGTGATGGGGAGGAGGATTAGGACGATGCCCGGAGGTGACGACCCTCCTTGCTTTCGGAGCCATGAAGGAGCTCAGAATTGAGATGACGTCCCTGGCTGGGTTCGGACTGGCGTCAATACCTAACGGTTTTCTACAGACGGCACCAACCTGTTGTTGTTTGTTTTTTGGGGTGTAGGACAACAGGTGTGAGTTCTTGTAATTTGTGTAGCGGAAGATGTGGTACTGGCGTCGATCCGAACCTAGGCCGTAGGACCGGCTCGGGAGTAGCAGGAGAGAGGTGGAGATCGGATGCTCGGCTCGGATCTAGTAGCTCGGCTCGGTCTTCAGTACCTGCACACTGTCCAGAAACATCAGGAGAAGTCCTGGGACAGGCCCTCCGATGATCTAGTCAGTCACTGAGAAAGCAACAGTAGCTAGAATTCAGGTGGGAAAAAGTTTATTACCTTGGACAGTGAGGAGAGGTCTGGTATTTATTGGCAGGGGTAAACGGGTCTGAGACCCTAACGGACCGGGTCGGACCCGTTTGCCTGTGGGCCTGAATGAGCTGAAGCTCATTTGACCCATTTGATCTGATGATCACAGGAGAGCGAAATATAAGGAGATCTGGTGGCCCAGATGGGGCCACGCTAACCAACCCATATCACCTGTGAACCGGTCGACCACAACCAGAACACATCAATGTCTATGATTCAAGAAAAACTACCGAATATGCTCTCTGCAGATTTGATTATCCAGACAGTTCAGATGGCCGTGCTAATACTTTGACCTAAATGCCAATGTGAATTTTTTATTAAAAAAATGTTGACAATATTTTTTATTGACGGTGGGAAGGCAAGTAGGTTGGCTTGTCATTCTCAGACTCACATGTTAAGACTTCTTATAAGTCAAAACCTACAAAGAGGCTGAAATTTGAGGGAATCTGGACTGGGTAAATGACAAGAATTCTGCAGCACGAAAGAAACATTTACTCAGAATATAAGCAGGGAATAGTAGCTACGGGACTTCAATTTGTGTTTTGAGTAGCCGTCGAAATTAGACCAAGAATCCAACCCAACAAGCAAAGTTTGAAGAATTTTTTTTTTTAGATGTCACTTTTTGAAACAATTTGCAGAAGAAAAAAAAAAACAGTTGCCAAAATATTTATGCTCGTAAACTCAACAACTACACTCCGTTCTCAATGACAAATTTAGTTGTTTCATGCTCGCCGTTGGAATACGGCGAGTGTAATTTTTTTTTTGTTGAAACTGGCCGTTTTCATCTAATGGTGAGTTTAGCTCAAAATTTTCAAAGAAGTCTCTCCGTTCCCAACGGAAAGGAAATTTATAATAAACTCGTTGTTGGGTACAATGAGTTTAGTCAAAAAAAAATTCAATAAAGATTTTTCAAAAATTCACCTGTTCAATCGAGAGTTTCACTTGTGCAATTTCCTCTATATCTTCACCGTTCTCAACAGCGAATCTAGTATAAATAACCTCGCCGTTGAGAAACGGTGAGTCTTGTTTGATAATTTTGAACTAAACTCGCCGTCCCTAATAACGAGTTTAGTACAATGAACCTTGTTGGAAAAGAGTTTTTTTTGAAAATTTTGAACTGAACTCACCGTTGGGAACGAGTTTCTCAAAAAATTAGCACTTAACTCACCGTATCCAAACGGTATGAAACAACCATTCTCACTGTTGGGCACAGCGAGTATAGTTGTTGAGTCCACAAGCGCAATTATTTGGCAATTATAGTTTCAAAAAGTAGCATGTATATAAAAAAAAAGTTTGAAGCTCATTAGGTGCAAAAGAATTGTAGGAGCATGCAGTCGAAATTGAAATAGAAGACTGACAGTAAGAATAATTTGGCACAATATATAAGAAAAGAAGATGAAGATAAATTAAGGGGAGGCATACGAAAGACGAACAGACGAGGAAAAAAGAGAAGGTACAAAGAAAAGGAATAACTCAAGTAAACCCGAAAATTACATCAAAAAAAAAAAGTAAACCCGAAAATGCAACAGAAATGGTATACAAAAGTACGTAGAATAAAATGTTTAGCACTGCCAACAAAGGGTACATATACAAACAATAATCCAAGGCATGGTTTGCAAATGCATGGTTAAAAGGAGACAAAGATGCAAAGTACAATACTACAAGAAAATAGGATAATGACAATAATACATAATAGCCAAACCATCTGCTTTAGACAAAACCTACAATTAAACGTCCTACAGTAAAATTGCTACCATGTATTGAGGTAGAATGTGTTACAATTAATACAGATAATTAACTAGAGCTTACAAAATTTCCGGCCTTACTCAATTCAATGAGTAGAACTGCTAGCAACGAATAGACAGCAAGGGCATGGTTATTTTTTTGTCCTTTTTGGAGGATAGTCTCTTTAGTTGCCTCATTAGATCGTGAACTCATGCATCATAATCAGTAATGTCTCAATGGCAGTAGAGCTTGATAATGGAATCCGCACCGGCTGTAAATAACCATGGCTGCCGAGGGTGGAATTTGCAATCCAATACACCTGTATATCATAAAGATGTTTTAGAGCAGTAATTAGTATTTTCTCTCTTAATTCCTTCAAAAACTATTGCAGCACAGAAAAGAATCGGCGATGATTAAAAAAAAAATTCTTGTATAATGGTGTGACATGTTGCTGATTGCATATTACATATTTGATAGCGTAAAAGCCAGGAAAACTATTCCCCCCCCCCCCCGCTCTCCAAAAAATAAAACATTTATGATTAGTTCCGCCAATAATTCGTAGTCAATTTTAAACATGTTATGGTTTCTTCGAAGAGGAAAAAATAAATCATGGTACACCATTATGGAACAAATTAAAAAGCTGCATTCAGTTTCTAGATGAAAGTACAATTTAAAAAATTTGCTACCTTACTGCTACGGTTATAAATAACAGCAAACAAAAAATAAGATAACTGGGAAAAAAATAACAGCAACTTTTTTACTTAAAAAATTCCCTAACATTCCATTTATTGAGATATTTGTCAATATATCTCACCGCATCAAAATTTAAAAAAATCACGTTATTTATGAGGCTTGTTCACAAAGGATCTATGTACATTGACATTTTGCAGATCAAAACGGTCACACAGTACTGCCTCCACTTCTAGGCCTTTACATAATATTGTGAATGATCAATAAATACCCCACATTGAGAAAGTAAGAGATTTTCGGAAAAGATATTAAATGGAACAAACACCACCTTTATTTTAGCAAATAAATGCATAATAAGTTAAAAGGTGGACAGTATTACCTCTGCCATTGGTTGATTTATGGCCACGGAGAATTTCTAAAGGAACAATAAGAGGATTCTGGTTAAGATCCGAATACACCATGCCATGAAATACATATGCCATACAGTCATCAGAACATGAAGCAAAAAGAGGGTATGAGCGATGGAAGGCAACATTTGTAATGTCCTTTGTGTGAGTCCTGATGGTTTTTAAGACGGAGAAGAAAAAAAAACAAATAAGAAAAGAAATGTCATATTACCAGATAACCAGAAATGGAAAAAGAAGGTAAAAAAAGCATTATATTCCAAAAACAAAAAATACTGATAGTTTACATTAAAGACCCTCAGATATTACATATTCGCATATGAAGTCCTTGTATACATTAAATTAGATCGAATTCTCACAATAAGGCACACAACGATTACTGTATCAAATGGGTACCTTCGTAAAATTATCCTCATACTTTTTTACAAGGCAGTAGCCGCATACTCCACCCTTGACATGACACTCTAATCCCATAATTGGGGAATTTTGCAAGTGGGGTTCGAAACCCAACCTCTTCCTCACTAGCGAAGAGGCTTACTACAAGGCCACTAGGGCACTTGCAATTATCCTATTCAAGAGTAAATACAAAACCTCATTTTACCTGATAAGGTGAAACGGTTTAAATAAATTAAATAAATAAAATAATTTTGAAAAATATGCATTGGACTTCTCGAATGAATAGCATATACATAAAAAAAGAAAAAGATAATGATGAAACTTAAGAGTTTTCATTCCAAAGCAAATCTTCAAATCTTTGATGAAAGATCACCCTAGGATTTAATTCCTAGTAAAGGAATTACAAAATAACCACTTCAAACAATATCAACACAATGAATTCCCAACTGTTTTAGAATAAGCCTAAGGTGGCTTTGCAGGCTTCCGAAACAGGTCCATTATGGTGCACATCAAGCATAGATCCTCTGCCTCACAAGGGTCTCCTGACGAAACTTTGAGGTTGCAAAGATCTTCACTACAAACCTTATGACGACATAACATATACAGCACATCTAAGAGTAATCTTTTTATGTGATAAAAGTGAATGATCAAACCAAGCGTAGGGAACAAAATATGAAAGCCAACAAACTTAGTCTCTGTGCCACTGTCAAATCATATATAAAGAGTATGGCAAGTGCCACTGTGGTCTAGCTAGTGAGCAAGAGGTCGAGGGTTCAATTCCCGCTCGCATCAACAGTTTATTATGAGATTATTGTGTGTGGGGGTGTGGCTACGGTCTTGTTAATATATATATATATATATATATATATATATATATATATATAGGGAAAAAGGGGTATGAGCAACTTGCTCATTTAGTAAATAAGCAATTGATGATGTGGCATGCATGTGATTGGAAAAGCCTTAAAAGGGTTAGTTGTCTAATGTATCACATGCATGCCACATAATCAATTGCTCATTTACTAAATGAGCAAGTTGCTCATATCCCTTTTACCCATATATATATATATATATATATATATATATATATATATATATATATATAGGGAAATGCTCCATTGAAAACGCAAATGATGTGAAAACACGTGAAAACCACCTATGCCGTCCGTTGTTGGAAACAACGGCCTAGGTTGTAATGCATTATAACCTAGGCCGTTGTTTTCAACAACGACCTAGGTTGTTTTCACGGGTTTTCACAACATTTGCGTTTTCAACTGAGCATTTCCCATATATATATATATATATATATATGGCAAATGCTCCATTAAAAACGGGTCTAGTTTTCACGGGTTGGAAAACACGAATCTGAGCCATTGGATCGCTCATGATCACGATCAGCAGCTCAGATCAAGCCCCCCATCACCCGTTTCAATTGATGAGCGGAGGGTTATTTTGGGAATTTCGTCCCAAATAACTCTTCGCCTCACTGATTTTTAAAAAAATGATATAACCTAGGCCATAAAATTTTATAGAAATTTATAAAAATTTTATAGCCTAGGCCGTTGTTCGGAACAACGGCCTAGGTTATAAAAAATGAGAACAAGGCCTATGATTCAATTTTTTATAATGGGAACAACGACCTAGGTTATATCATTTTTTTCAGAGCGAATCAGGCGAAGAGTTATTTGGGACGAAATTTCCAAAATAACCTTCCGCCACTCAAGTCATATTGGGTGATGGGCGGAGGCGATCTGAGCCGCTGATCGAGATTATGAGCGATCCAATGGCTCAAATTCGTGTTTTCCAACCTGTGAAAACAAACCCGTTTTTAATTGAGCATTTGCCTATATATATATATATATATATATATATATAAATCTTCCATTGTGCACCACCCCTCCGTGTACACTCGGCCTTCCCGCCTTCGTACTGACGATCCAAACCGTTCACATTGATCTACACATCTAAATTAGTCTAAATACGTAAAATCAAATCATTTGAAATTCATTTGCCCATCCATCATGTGACTATAAAAAACAATGATTTTCAGCCATACAATTTTGTAACACTTCAAATGAATTTCAAATGATTTGATTTTACATATTTAGACTAATTTAGATTTGTAGATCAATGTGAACGGTTCGGATTGTCGATACGAAGGCGGGAAGGCCGAGTGCACACGCCGTGTGCACCATAGGTGGTGCACAACGGAAGACTTCCCTATATATCTCTACTATTTTAATGGGAGAGTTAGGGTTTATAACAAACAAACCCTAACTTTGTAACTATATAAACACGTATAATACACATCCAAATTATATCCAACTAATATAAATGTGCACCGCACGTGTAGCCCAAATCAAAACATTCAAATATAAACTTTTTTTTCTTATTCAATATATATTCATTTAATTTGATGACTTTACTTTTTTTAGACGTGCATCGCACGTACATTATACTATCTATATATAATGAGAGACTTGGAGTTGTAATTTGTCAACATACAAACCCGTGTGTTGTACGTGCAACTCAAACTCTCCCATTAATTACAACAAAAACGGCCATACAATTTTTTTACCTATTTAAAACGTGCAACGCACGTTCAAAATAAAATTTCAATATTTTTTAACACCAAACATAGATATATGTTGCACGCACAACTCAAATTCTACTTATAAACACGTGCATTACACATACTAATCGTAGCTTTTTCTTCAAAATATTTTTTCCAATAACGTGCGACACACGTCCAACTCCAAAACTATTTCTTAACACATATATCGCACGTGAAAATCCTCCAACTCTTATCAAAACGTGCATCGCATGTGAAAAATACTAGTATATTATAATGGGAGAAGACCTTAGTGTCATTTGTCAATCTATCAATGCGTGTGACGCACGTACATAACTAATATGAAAGATGTTTCAGGTTCGAGCCCTCACTACCTCTGAGTATTTATTTAAATTTTATTTTTTTATTAAGACATGCATTGTCCATGCATAAATAATATAAAAGAGGTCTCAGATTCGAGGCCAGATTACATCGAAATTTTTACTTTAAAAAAAATATTTATTAAGATGTGCATCGCACGTGTAAATTACTAGTATATATCTCTATTATTTTAATGGGAGAGTTTGTCACCAAACAAACTCCATTTGTAACCAAATAATTATGTGCATTGTAATCCAACAAACACGTGCAATGCACATACATAACTAATATAAATGAGGTCTTAGGTTTGATGCCAGACGTCTGATTTTTTTTAAATATATATATTTATTAAGACGTGCATCGCACGTGTAAATTACTAGTATATATATATATACATATATATAGGAAAATCTTCCATTGAGCACTCCTTTCCGTGAGCACTCACCCTTCTAGCCATCGTATGGATGATCCAAACCATTCACATTGATCTACACGTTTAAATTAGTCTAAATATGTAAAATCAAATCATTTGAAATTCATTTCCTCATTCATTGAAGTGTTACAAAAATTGTATGGCTGAATATCGTTTTTTTTATAATGACATGATGGATGGACAAATGAATTTCAAATGACTTGATTTTATATATTTAGACTAATTTAAACGTGTAGATCAATGTGAACGGTTTGGATCATCCATGCAATGGCCGGAAGGGCGAGTGCTCACGGAGTGCTCACGAAAGTAGTGCTCAACTGAAGGGCCCCCTATATATATATATATATATGGGAACTTGATGAGTGAACTCTTTTGGTGGGAACCACTTGAGAACTTTTGTTTGAGATATTTGTTGAAAGATCTCAAACGTTTATTTTGATCTACATGACTAAATTAGTCTATGGATGAGAAATCAAGTCATTCGAGATTCGTTAACCCATGCATTAAAGTGTTACAAATTGTATGGCTGAAAATTCGTTATTTATTATAATGACTTGATTTTATATTTCTAGGCTATTTGGTCATGCTAAACAATGTGAACGGTGTGGATCTTCCATAGGATGGATAGGAGTGGAGTTCTCACGAAGCTTAGAACCTTTCTCACCCGATCACACCCTATACACACACATGCATGTGTATACGGTGTGCACAGCGCATGCCCTAGCAAATGTTGGTATCATAATATTATTTGATCAATAAAACATAAACTATAAGACATTAAGTTGAAAGTATCGGGAAATGTGATGTTAGGCATATCATAATACTTGAAACATTGGGGAGGAAGATGTCATAGTTTGGAGGAAGATGCTTTTCATATACTGTGGAGTTGTCCAAATCCAGGATCTGTTTGGGATAAAATACTGTTAAAAGACGAATTTGGATGAGCAATTTAATGATATTGAGTGGTGGGACTGGTTTCATATAGAATTTTTCAGATATCCAGATACTAGAAAGTTATTTCAGGCTGTGGCTGGATATGCCAGTTGGTTAATTTAGAAGAATAGAAATGTGGTGATCTTTGGCAGTGATTCGAGTGATGGTTCTTTTGACATTACAGAATTGGCTTGGAAACTGAATATGTTAATACAGTGGATGTTTCTCAATCTAGTGCATGTGAAGCAACTCCCAGTCTCTTGGAGATGTCCTGCAGTTGGTTGGGTTAAGGTATATGTGGATGGTTCATCTGATCATATCAACAGATTGCTGCTGCAGGTTATGTGATTAGAGATTGGCATGGGAAATGCATCGAAGCTGTCGCTACTATTGTGAATGTTTTGTCATCCTTAGAAGCAGAGACTTAAGCTGAGCTTGGTTTGGTATTTTGGAAGTGACTCACTCCTATCCTAATACTCCTATATGGTTAGGGCGACAATCTCAGAGTCATTCATATGCTGCAAGGTGAGCAAAGTGACGACATTTCTCCACTGCTAGCAGATGTTAGGGGATTGCTTCAAGGAGTCTGTGAGTCAAATTGGCTAGTTAATCGAGCTCGTGCTGAAGAGAGGGGTTTGCATTTTAATTCTAATTTTCTTTTTGATTTTTCTATCCTTTTGAATGCTGACTCTAGAGGGGTAGTGTGATGTGTGTTTCTTTAATCTGACTATGAAAAAAATAATACTTCAAACATATATGTAATGCCTAGAAGTTAAAGATAGTTGGTAGAGGGACTTCTTTGAGATACAGGACCCAGGTTTGACTCTCTCGGCATAGAAGTGCTTTGATTTTGAATAATATGCGCATGGTTAAGGGAAGCCCAATAAAGTGGGCGAAAAAGAACAAAGCAAATGCAATCATAGAAGAAAGTGCAGAACAACATTTTTTTGCATACTTCAAAGTTTTGTATGGTTGAGATGATAGGTCCATATCAAACCAGCACATTTTTCCTTCCTTGCTCCCCACAATTAAATTGTCACCTGTAAATTAAAAAAAGGAAATAAGCATTTTAAACATATAATCACAACTAACACAATTTTGACCCTCCCTAAACATATTTTGAGGACAATAAATATGACTTTACCTCCAGGGTGGATAGAAATAGAGGAAATCTCACGAAGCTTTGTCTCAAGCTTCTTAATAAGTTTTTGTTTTATTAGATCATAAACACGAACATTCTTCTTTGTCGAGACAAACAATATGGGGCGCGCAGGATGGAAGACAGATGTCACTGGAAGCCCATACAACTTCCTGATAGAATTTTGTGTATGTTTCTTCGAGAGCTGATGTATCAATATTGCTCTAGAGTCACGTACATGATAAGTCAAGGCTTACACTTGTGATATTGATCATGAAATACTTTAGAATATGCAAGCATTAACAGATTTCACATAGGACCCTGATGATAAACATAGATCTGTTGATATAGGAGATGAAAAATATGTAAAACAAAGGCAAACAAAACAATCATAATTTCTACTCACTGAGTCTTCTGATGGCAATAACTTTGCTTCTCAACATAGAAGACAGCATGTTACCACTCAATTAAACAATATCCTCGATGCTACAATGTTCTATTTTAAGTTTCTAACAATGTTGAGCCTCCAAATAAGAATTACTAGAATGGTTCAAAACATAGTATGAAATTCGAAACACCTTAACAAATGATACTAAGTACTTCAATTTCTCAAGGAACTAGATTCAATCATCCACATTATAGTTTAAAACCTTAACTCTATAATGGATAACAAGTATTAACTGCAGTAAAGATTGATCTACCTAAACAACAAAAAGTTACAGTTACAGTTGGAACTATTAACTTATTAGAGAATGTTGATTACTACTAGTAAAACTTGTTATGAGAATGTGTATGCATGTTGTCGGCATGTTGCACAGACTAATTGGTCCTTGTTGCAAGTAGCAAAGGCCAATACATCATTTCATGGCACACTAGTAAGATACAGAATATATTTAGCATTAATAAAGTTAAATAAAAAAGAAAAAATCTAATGTAATTTTCTTTCCACATTAACTATCAAAACAGTCATTCCAAAAAAAACTATCAAAACAGTGTAGATTTTGCTAATTCGACTTCCATCTATGTTATGCCCATGAGGCTATAGCACAGTAATTTATTGTGACAATCACTTTCATCGAACAATTCCCACCATGTGGCACATCTTATAAATGACAACAACTACTTCAGTTGGTCAAAGGATAAGTCTTGCACGCGCGCGGGGTGGGGGGGGGGGGGGGTATAACTCTATTGTTTTTGGTTATTATAGTTACAGACTAACAAACCAAAAACTAACAGAAACAGCTGTCTCAGACTCTCATGCTTTGTTCATGAGGGACAAAACAGATGAACCAACAGAATATCTCAAATTGGGCCATATATGTCACAAATAAATGAAAGGGACTGGTACTAATACTAAATGAGGTTAATATTTGGAAGTAAACAATGAATTTGATGTCAAGGATATCATTCGGGATGACTGTAGTGAAATAGTCTCCTTTCCGATGCCATTCAATAGTTGACACAGCCTGCGAAAAGAAACACCAAAGAGTTTGGTATCTAAACCGTACGAAAAAGAAGAATACATAAAGCAGTGTAGAAATTGCAAACAAGACAATACATTACCTTAAAGTGTTGCAGCCTGATGGCATTGAGCTGGCTATGTTGAACCCATTTCACAATAGAGGTGTTATTACCTACAATATATGCTCATGAGGTCAAAAAAATATTTGGACAATAGATTCTAAAGGTAAGACAACAGTAAAATAAAATAAAATAAAGATACAAAAAATCTATGTAGCATGAGTATGGGTACGGGATACGGGTACAACACGACACGGGTGCGTGGATACGCAATTTCTTGGAAAAGTAGGATACAGGTGCATTATATGAATATACTAGATTTGCCCGTGGGGACGTGCCTACGACACGTCTTCAGAACGATACAACAAATAAAAAGCCTTGTAAACATCAAATCAACAATTATGTAGCTCAAATTTGCATAGTGTGACAAGAATTAGTTGTAAATAAAAATCCATAGTGTGACAACAATTATATCTAGTATTATACACGTGCTGTGCACGTGGGGGGAAATTGGGAGGAATGAAAAGGGCAAAAAAAAAATTTACCTGCACGTGCGTTGCACGAGTTGGGTTATGGACAAAGGCCTTCTCCCATTATAGTAGATATATATATATATATATATATATATATATATATATAGAGAGAGAGAGAGAGAGAGAGAGAGAGAGAAATAATTAAATAAATAAAGGAGTTATTTTGGGGGGGGGGGGGGGGGGAATGTGTTTTGTGAGGTTAGATCTGGGCCTTGGGGGGGATTGAAGGAGAGCCACTTGATAGCTTTCTTTGTGTTTTATTATATAGATAATATATTTTAATAAATATTATGTTAAAAAACAACAAATTCATAAATATTATAATAGCTTCAAAAGAATATCAAATTACCATTAACTACAATGTTAACATTTTAACATTACAATAAATGATTCAATACTATTAAATAAAGCAAACACATCACATAATCAATCATTCACATGCAAGCTAAATTCCAACACAAAATAAAGTATCACAAAGTCATAGTGACTACACACTTCTAAGTCATAAAAAAACACATATTGGGTATTTAACCCAATAACCCTAAACTTAACTTAAAATAAATATTTTTTTATTAAATAAAAACACACCCCATACGCATCGGGAATGCACCCAAAACACATTCAAGTATTCTGTATTTTTAATCAATAAAATAAGTGGGTGCGCATCCGACATGCACCCGAGCCGCACTCGCACTCGATACCCGATACGAGTACAAAGCCCAAAAATAAGCACCCCTTCTTCATAGACAAAAATAAACACTTACTAGTGTCATCTGTTAATGTTGACTCCTCAACATGGAGAAGCTCTTTAATCCTCATATCATCTTCCGCGTCTCCGAGTCCAGTGTTCAAAATAATCACATCATGACCCCTTCAGAGTAGATCAAAGTTTAACATTATATACAAGATTTATGAAACCATTAAAAATACCTGAAATAATATTAGTTTAAAGCTTACGCAGAAATTGCTAAAATGGGAAGCTCAGGTGAGGGATTCCATGAAACATGCTCGACAGCCTCACCAATATCCCAGACTCTGAGGCAACGACCAGTCTCAACCTCCCAGACACGAACAGTCCCATCAGTTGAACCTTTACGACAAGAAGGCAAATTATTATCATGTGTACAAGAATATAAAGAAAGAAAATTGAATGGGACATATCAAAACAAACCAGATGCAATCCATTGCCCCGATATCTCAACTGAAATTGATTTGACAGGCCCACTGTGGCCTCTGTACTCAAGATAGCATGTGGATGGATAAGGCTTCAAATCCTTCTTGCTAGGTAGCTTAGGTTTGAGAGCCTCAGGATCAATGTTGAGCTATGTAATCATAAACAAAATACATTAGTGATTCAAGGTCCTTAAGAGGAAGAGACTAGTTAATAAATAAATGCAATTTGAAGAAAAAGGATAATTTTGTATCTCATAAATTATGCATTTGGACAAGGCTCCCAACAAAAATAAAAATTACAGGCAAGAGACACGCTATGAAATTAAAGAATAAAAATGAAATTTCTTAACAACTTACACGTTTTTTGTGAGCTCTAGGGCAAAGATACAGGTCCAAACAACGATCAAATTCTTCCTTAACTGCATTTTCATAGGCTGGCACACTCCTAAGAGACGTAAACCTACATCAAAGCAATTAAGATCAAGCTTTATCCACTAGAAATTAGTATAATCAGGTGACTGAGAAAGTTTATTTTTGTCAGCAAACAGAGCATAAAACATTAATTAGGAGATACCTTTTCGGAATAAACTTAGGACGGTCTTCCTCATACATCAGCTGATAAGAATTAATTTCCTCTTGGGTAGGTATGTATTCCACAGATGGATTGTATGATTCTTCGTGGCCTACAAGTGAAAATAAATTCAAAAAATCAAGAAAAGGGTGATGTAGTCAAATTTTTACTATATACATTGTCAAACTTTCCTGCTATCGTGCACCTAGCAGAAGTGATTTACCCGGTAATTTTGGTTTTGGTGCAGGAATATAACTCAATCCATGCCTCTTGTTTTCCGCTGCACTAGAATCATTTCCCCACAATAAATAAAACGGAGGCTCCTCTTTTGGTTTATCGAACTTAATCCAACCCTTGCGGATGGCTCTAACATATTTAACAACCTGCACCAAGACCACAAGCCATCAGTCTTCTTAACAAATAATCGGTCTAGTCCAACTACTAATCTTAGTAGTTAAGCAAACCATTTCTCTCCCCTCTTTACAAATTATTGACCTTAATATCTGGCTTAATGTATTAAAGCAAACAATTCATATGAATCAGTTACACTTAAGATAGAAATAAGTTTTGATGAAAATGGAAGACGAGATAAATAAGACAACAATCAGGTAACTTGATGAATTTCTTAACATACAAGACTGCCACAATGTATCCTATTTGCTTAAAAAAGAAGTAGACAGGAAGTTGTATGCTCGGCTGTCGAGGTACTGGAGAGAGAACACATTTTAAGTAAAGCAGATGAGTGTCTGTGGCAAATGAACAGTTAAAACATAGTCAAAAAAGCAACTTTGGCTATTAAAATGGCACATGTGTTTTTCCTTCTAGATTCAATAAAATAGCAATGAGCAACATGCAAATGGCTGAAATATTCTGAAAAAGGAAAATAACAATTTTAAATACATCAAGACAGAATAGATCCAGTGCTATGTATCAAAATAAATATACCTTCTTTTGCTCCCACTTGGATGGCACAAACCGCCTCTTCGGCTCTGGGGCATTTGAAAGTGGGTGTCCTTTATCCTTCCACTCAAACCAGTCAACATAAGGCTGAATGCAGGAAGGAAAAAAATTTATTATAAACAACTCAGTACTTTTTACATGGTTGTTAAGTGATTGCAAATTTGATAATTCTGTCAGAAATCACAAACCGCATATGGATCCACTGTGGCATGAGGTGTCTTTCCCTTCAGCAATCTACGAATAATTTTTGTTTCCTCCTTTGTCAATTCCACCTCTTCATCATTGTATTCATCATATATTTTTCTCCTGATATTTTCAAGGATAAAAATATATCTAGTCAAATAAATAGGCCTAAATTTTGATACACCTTTGTCTGTTAATAGATAAAACTTTTAGCAGCCAACAAGTTCCAGCAAGATATTCCAAAAAAAATGTTAACAATATGTTGATGAAGTGACATTAGGCATTTTAATTAAAAAGATGGTAACATCAGAAGAAAACATGTGCAAAATTGGTTGACCAAGAATGCTAAGATTGAGGCAGATGTCCTTTAATTGTTAAACCATATAATACAAAATCTCTACGAACAAGGTTTTCACATGGCAATCAACAAACACACATTCAAGAATACGTGCATGTAAGAAAGAACACATACACAACAAACTAGGAGGGGCGAAGAAAATCATATTATTCCATATAAATTGTCATATTGTATGAGGTCTTGGAGGAAAATGGTAATGATAACCTTCAACAGAAAGTATCACACAAGCACTGATCAGTTCTATTATAGCTGTACATGTTATTCATTCTACTGAAAAATCTTAACCACACTGCTCCCCTAACTATCACTTCCTATACCCACTTTCTAGGCCAGGATAAAGTCTGGAGAAAGATGGCAGGCTTGTTTTGGTTGTTCTTAATCTTGGGCTTGTAAGAATGCCAAGAAACTAGACCATTTGTATATCAGCAATGAAGTATATCTCTTTGTTTCTTTCATTCAGATATAATTTAAAAAATTAATATAAATAGGAACACAAAAACACTAAGAGGTCTTAGTGGGGCAAGACCAAGTGGTATGGTTAAAGATAATAGCATCAGCTCTTGTTACTGTTTTAAATAACATAACCAAAATCCAAATTATAATTATGATGACTCACAATTAGTGGGAAAAAAGACGCTCACCAATTTTTCAAATCATCCACCCTATCCAGGAAAGAATCAATTTTGTCCTTCCTGGCTTGCTTTTTTATCTTCTTTCCTCTGATGTCATACCCAATATGCTCCTCCTCATCGTACCACTTCAATGGAACTTCGCCTATCGTATTTCTATGAGCTACCTACAAATTAAAAAATACGCATTTCAGAAACCAATTAATTCACCCCCAAAATTTAAAAAAATATGAATGAAGATTACCTCATCTTCAGAGGAATCACTTTCATCAACTGAAGGAAGTGTGTCCACTCCATCTTTTTCATCCTCTCCACTGTTTTCCCCCTATAGTGAATATAAATTTAGATTCAGAGAAACATAAATGAAATAAAAGGAAACTGGAAGAACTATTGCCAAGCATAAACATTCTACAAATCTTAAAGACTTTTTATTGTTTTAATGAAACTAATAAAAAAAAAGACCAAATTTTCACGGTCAAATAATCCTTCAAATAACAAGGGATTCAACAATTACCTATTTAAAGCACCAATATATAGAGTTACGTTAAAATATGTAGTTATCTTTCCACAAAATAATTGCCCATGTACCTCATAAGGACTGGTTCAGTATTGAGGAGACTTAAAACGAACAAAGTTACATGGAATTATCCAAAGTTTGGGATGTTCGGGGTCTTTTAACAGTCAAAAAAGCTTCTCATTGTTGATCCATTATTGTTCATTTCATCAATCATTAAATCACATTTTGGCGACTTTAAACAAAAATTAAATCATTAAGCCTAAACAGTATCAACAATAACCAATAAATTCAAATGACTACCTCGTCATCGCCATTATCCAAATCACTCTTCTCAGATGGTTGCCGCATGTCCCCATCACCTCCATCGTCCTCATCATCATCCACATCGGTATCGACAACATCATCACTGTCGTCATCCTCACTGCTCACAAATGACCCCTACAACAACAACAAAATTAATTTTTTCCCAACATTTTTGGTAAAAGAAACCGAATTTCTCGAAACAAATTTCAAATTTTCAATACCTCGTCCACCGAATCATCCCCACTCCCTCCCGATGAATCCTAAAGAAACCAAAAAAAGGGGGGGAAAGTTATAGAAATTACTTCAAGTATTTAAATTGAATAAATTGAAGGAGGGATACGAACATCGATATCCGAGGAATCTACGGCGTCGCTCCAAAGAGAATCTTCGTCGGCGTTGGAAGAATCTCGCTTCGAATCGGAAGGTTCTCGAATATTGGCGACTTCTTCGTCCTTCTTCGAAGAAGGTATCGAGTTTTTGGAAGTGGATTTGCGTTTCGCCATTGATGAGTAGAGCGCAGGGTCGGGAATTGGGGGGTTAGGGTTTTTGGAGAAGGCAGAAGGTGGGCGCGTTCGGGTATAAAAATGACCCGATTCGTCCAAACTAAATTCTAAAATACTGCAAAACGAATAAAAAAATCAAAAATGGCGTATTTGTAACTGGGCCGGGTTGGGTGGTGCTGTGAGTGCAACGTTGATGGGCCGCGCAATAAATGAGCCGAGGAATCTGAAGAGTCAATCAGGATTTGAGCGTGACATTTGAGGAGGTACCGTAGGGATTTGGTGGATGGATTTTGGGGGAAAGAACGCATCTCAAAAATATTTTGAATAGGAGCTTTCACATAAATTTTTGTTTTTTTGCTTCTTTTTTTTTATTTTTTATAACAGGGATAGAATCCGCAGATTCTAGCCAATATATTCACAAACAAAAACGTCCTATAGCCAACTGTTAAAAGTTCAAGTACAACATCAGAACAAGAAGATAAAGAGAGTAGACCATTCTCCAAACATAAAAGGAGAAAATTACAAAAAATAGAAGTCTTTAACGAAGAACGCTAAAGAGCTAGAACCAAAGAACTATTTCTGATTAGCTTCATAAGCAGCCTGCATATTCTGAACAAGCAAAACCTAATATATTTTTGTTGATGTGCAGTCATGTTTGAAATGGAAGCAATAGTATTTGAGACTGGATCCTTATCAATTTGATCACTTGAGACATTAGCAGAATCCACCTAATTATCAAGAACCTCTTCATCAATAACGAAAGTATTCAAAATAGGATGAGTATTGGAGTCAGGAACCGCAAAGCAGGAGCAGTAGCAGTTGCAGCAGCAGTATCATAGTAATTAGCAGTTTGAACATATGGAGAATCGTCATCAATAATAATGGTATCGAAAGCAGGAGCAGTAGCAGTTGCAGCAGCAGTCTCAGAAGCAATTTGATTAGTAGAATATACATCAGCCAAATTAGAATGAGAAGGCAAATTAGAGAGCCCCATACTCGAAGAATTATTGATACTGGCAAAATGAACATGAGGAATAAAGAATTTGCAAGCATTAGTAAAATTACTTATATCCAACTTGGCCTTCTTAGCAGGAGGAAGAATATCTGACAAAAAAAAAACAAAGAACAATTAGAATCAATAATGTTAACAATATGATTAGATTTAAAAAAAAAGATCCTGCGGGTTTTTTCTTTCCAAATGACCCAGATTAAAGCCATCATAATCATATCCAATAAAAGTCTCGAATTTTTTTTGAATCCTTTTCAGATTCCATAAACCCCACCAAAATTTAACAGAAGAAGGGTGACCTTTAAAATGAAAAGTAAGTTTTAGAATAAGCCAAATTTGTTTCACAAAGAACATTTAACAAATAAATGAAAAGAAGATTCATTAGAGGAAGAGCATTGAACACACTGTTGTCCCAAAGCCAAATTTATTTTATTAAGATTGTCGACAGTTAATAGCTTATTATGAATAGCAAGCCATACTAAAATTCTCACTTTAAGAGGTGATACATTCTGCCAGATAGACTTATAAAAAGGACATTTCATACCACCAGCATTTAGAAAATTATAAAAAGATTTTACAGTAAAAGCACCTGAGCTATTCCATCTCCATTTAAAGCAATTATAAGGTTTACAGTCATAACTATTCAATAAGTGAAGAAGAGAATTCAAATCATGAGCTTGTTGAAGAGTAAGACTTCATCTAAAAGTAATATTCCATACTTTCCCATACATATTAATGGTATATAAAGAAAAGACTGTAGCATTTGGAAAACAAGCAATCTTATATAACTCAGGAAAAGAAGTAAATAAACAAAAATAACTATTCCAAATGTCATGCCAGAATCTGACATTTTTACCATCTCCGCAAATCTGTTGAAGACCACATCTAAAAGGAGAAGCAGCTTTACAGATACCTTTCCAAAAGGAAGGACTAATAGAAGGAGGAGCATTAGAAAAATCATCAATAATTCTTCTACAAAGATATTTTCTTTTAATAATTCTAATCCAAATTTTATCATTAGAATTGATACAACTCCAAAATCATTTGCCAAGTAAAGCCAAAAAACCCCTATGAATAAGGATATTACTATTATTATTATTAATAGTAGTAATCTACATGTGCATTGCACATTCTAATTTTTTTTTTTATATAGTAAATAATAAGACGTAATCTGGTCTCGAGCCGGAGACATTCCTTTACTTATCACATTATCTTTACAAATTATCCTTGGTGGCACAAACTTTTATTTTGTATGAGTAACACTTTTATAAATAATTGTGTCGTAAATAAATTTGAACTTTGAGGGTATTATAGTTACTAAATGAATGGTTAATATAACCCCAACTTAAAAATAAATGGTTGAGATTAGATGGTTGAATATCTATATACATGTTGTCTACAAATGACAACCCCAACTCTCCCATTATAATATTAGAGATTAGATATTATTATTTTGACAGAATAGGATAGAGTTCAAAAGAACTCCAGCCCGTTACTAATATATAAGTATAAACTTGTCCAAACCAAAGTTAAGAGTACAAAATATCATATCTTGAGATCCGAGACGAGCCCTTAAACAAATACACGGCAATACAGCATACAATTTAAAACAGAACATAAAAAACTACACGAGCATTCAAAGTCCAAATATTATCTTGAGCACAACAGCATCAGATAACAAAACAGCAAGGACTTGGCATTGAAGATTCACCACCACAAGCAACTGAGGATCAGGTTTCAAGCCAATTATCAATAGAAACACCCCGAATTTAGTTTGTTTATTGTCTTAGCAAAGGTCCCTCACCCTAAACTGAATAAACAGGAGTGATAAAAGTATCGTTCATTTTCTGGCTCTCAATGACTTTCGTTTATAAATCCCAGTGTCGTCTAGCAGTCCAGGCTCATTTCAAACTCAGTTCACCCTATCGATAAGCTTATCATCATCATTTCATTTTTTCCCAAGATTATGGGCAGAATGCCGAGCGATTTCTCCACGCAATTAAACATCGGATTTGCAACAAGTTTAGGTACACAAATATGCTACATTTCCAAATTTCAGTTATTTGCAAAAGTTCCGTGTCAAATCAAATTTATCATTTGGATGAGTATGGTGATTAGGCTACAAAAAATGTTCAAGCAGACTAGGTACATGACTCCTGCTTTACAAGGTCAAATTACAACACTGGATTTTCACATTACCTGGCTTAAAAAACGGATCGAGCAGTACATGTGTTCAACTACAAAAAGTGTGTACTGTTTCTGTACTAATAGATATAAACAATGAAAGACCCATTGTCAATTGTTCTTGGACGTGCACATCTCTCCTTAGTAGTACAAAAGAATTACTAGATTTGCAGTACAATTTGCTTGGGGTAATGGCCTACAGAGCCTTCTAACTCAGTGTAATTGTTCTCTCCGAGTACATTATTCTGGTACTTTGTCGCCAATAAGGAACAAGGGGGTCCCTAATACTGCTCAGGAATAAATATCCTGGTAACATAAGACATGTATTTCAGAAGAACGAAAAATATGAAATGGATGGAAAGACATTTATCTACACAAATTACAAGTAACTATTTATGTTTGTAAAGCAAGTGTGCAGGGGAACATAGTGGGAGGCTGAGAGCTACAGCTAACCTGTGGTTTTGAGGGTTTTAAATGTTCGGTTGATGTGTCAATTTTTTTAAGGATGTTGCCCCATAGGTAAGAGTTTCGAGTCGGTCACTATTTGGTTAGGCCTAAACTCTTCCTTATCGAAGATAAAATGACGGAGAACTAACTGAGGCAGGTTGTACATGTAAAGAGCAATAATGACGACGGTTGAGAAAATCAACAGAATTGCAGTAAGCAATGAAGACCGAACATATAACCCGTACGGGCATGGAGAGAAACAATGATGAAGGCTATCGTGGTTGGCAGAGAAGATTTTCCAACTAAACAGGTATGGCTTTAAAGTGAAGAAAACAGGTTTGATTTGAAGACGAAAAAAGGTCGAGAAGAACAGAGATTTTTACATATTGACCTCTAATGGAGAGAATAAAAAGGCAGGATTTGGAACTGAGATACCAAATGGAACTGAGATTGTTTTGTGTAACTGGCTGATGGATATTTGGGTTGAGTCCAAGAAAGTAAGAACTAAAGTTGGGAAGAACAAAGCAGAAGGAGCTTGGCCTACAAGCCTGAGGGGGTCTGAGGCAGCACTCGGCGGGCATTATTTCTTCCCTCCTAAATCTTTAAATCTAGTTTGGAGGAACCCTGCCACTCATCAGTTACCTCCTCCGGCGCAGACTCAGCCTCTCCCCTCTCGCCCGACGACTACCAATGTTCTTGTTCAGGAACTAAATAGCCTTGCTTCTACTCCTCTCCCTCCTTCATCTAACCCTTCCCGTCTGATTGGGATCGGTTCGTGCCCTCTTCTTACATTCCGGCAACTAGCACAGACTGGGACGTTTGGTGCAACAATCCTCACTTCTCAATGGAGTGGGAACAGTATAAGAGTACAGTCCCCTAACCTCTCAGTCTCCCTCACTTTCTGCTGCCAAGGGACTGAGCTATTCTTCCGTTCACAATCATTTCTCAGATTTGGATTCTGATGATCTTCTACTCCAATAAGAGAAGGAGGGTGTATCTCTGGTTCCTTCGGGCAAGGTACATGTTGTTTCTTTTGAATTTCCTTGCTCTTTTAGAATTTCTGTTAACCATAGAAAATTTATCTCTTTACACTTTTCCGGTTATATTTTCTCCTTTTCCTTCCATGAGTAATTCGTTGATTTTAGATTGTTTGTTATCTTTGGTCTCTCAAAGTTCTATTTTAGGGTCTTACTCTACTTTCACTCTCTCACGTATCGTTAAACCTGTTCTTCTATCCCTTGTATCGGAGTCTATTGACTCAGTTACTGTTCCGGTGTCCAATCCACCCCTTCTCCTAAATTAGTTAAACCAGAAAGAAACGTTCCTCTAATATCATTCGTTCCAGGGCTAGATTAAAAGGCAAGAATTCGTCTTCTATTTTATTTCCGCCACAGCTTCGCTAGCGGCCCAAATTCGTAATTTAGATCTTCCGCCACCTCCGGTGGATCTCCCTGTTGATACCCCTATGGGGTCTGTCTATCAAGTCCACTTTGACTCTTTCTCTAATGAGAAAATTGGTAGGTTAGCTACTGTCATGGGTTTTTTGCGGGACCCAACCAAGGTTGTAAACGACATTAGGCGATGGCGGTTCGGTTAAGGGGCGCCTAGGCGGTTGAATTTTTTTTTTTGACGATTTAGTTAATTTCAGTCCCTATTCTTCAATCGTAAGTATAATTATGCAATCCGATTACAAATATTCATCATGTTCTTGTGTAATATGTGTAATTAAATGGTGTTTATACATAAAAAAAAGCTTTCTCGTACAATTAATGTGCAATATGTGCAATTAAAAAAATAATTGTCCAATTGTAATATGTGCAATATGCCAATATGTGTAATATGTGTAACATGTGCTATTTTAATGTGTAATAGGTGTAATATGTGCAATTTATCACCAATAATACTAAAAAAAGTAAAAACAATCTCACTACTATTAAAGATCCATTCATAGTATATAACAAATTAATAGATTAATAGTAGTTCTCTTTTATTGTGTTATTTAATAGTATTTAAAATTTTAAAAAATAGAAAACGCCTAGGCGTTGGACATTAGGCGGACGCCTACTCAACAAAACGGCGGCCTAATCGCCTCTGACCGCCTAGACCGCCGCATATGGCAAAGACGGTTCGTTCTCCATCTGAGCGCCTAGGCGCTGCCTAGGCGTTCGAGGCGGTCGCCATTTAGAACACTGGACTCAACCACCCCTTATTTCTTTGATTCAATTAAGTCTCTTGAAATCTCTTGAACTCTTGCATTCAATAGTGCTCATGATTAGTTGCTCGTGGAACATTAGGGGTCTGGGTGACTCCCCCCCAAAAGAGGCTATTTTTTATTTCATTTCTGTAATACCTCGTTCCTTAAGAGTATATATATATATATATATATATATATATATATATATATATATAGAATGGCAATTGTGTAATAATCTCTAGTGGCAATATTGTAATAATGTTTGGTGCTCATGTGTGTGCTGGTTTGATTAAAAACAACACACGGAAAGCTTTGGTGGGCCCGGGTGTAGCCTTGGCTTGTGTTTGCACGTGAGCACTAGGAGGGGAATTAGCCATTGGATGAGTTGATCTTGTAGGATGTGAGGTAGTGATAACTTGGAATTAGATGAAGTGAGTTGGCTTGGGAACTATTTGTCCCATATCGGTGGATAAGTGAGTAAATGAGTGGTTTAAGTAGGAATAGCCAAATGACAAGGGTACCAAACGGTTAACCACCCTTTTGATGGTGTCTGTGGTGGGCGTGGCTAGAGTTTTGTGTCCGTTCTTTCGCGTGCGCGCATACATAGCCGTGTGCACAGCTGAGCTGGGTTCGGGGCTTTACAAAATGGTATCAGAGCCAGGTTTCGACACCGGGTGTGTGGAAGATGTACGCCTGAGATAGAGCGAAGTTGGTACGGGTCACCTGGGTTCGGAGCGTAACAAAATGGTATCAGAGCCAGGTTTCGACACCGGATGTGTGCAAGATATACGCCTGAGATGGAGCGAGGTTGGTACAGGTCGCCCGGTTAAGGGGACTGTACAACTAGCAGAATCAGGATAGTCCTCTCTACAACGGTTAGAAAGGCGATCCTGTATTATATTATATGCTCCGGGCTCAGCGAGGACGCTGAGTTCTTAAGGAGGGGTGTCTGTAATACCCCGTTCCTTAAGAGTGTGTGTATATATATATATGAGTAAAAGGGATATGAGCAACTTGCTCATCTAGTAAATGAGCAAGTGATTATGTAGCATGCATGTGATACATTGGACAACTAACCCTTTTAAGAATTTTCCAATCACATGCATGACACATCATCAATTGCTTATTTACTAAATGAGCAAGTTGCTCATACCCCTTTTTCCCTATATATATATATATATATATATAAGAATGGCAATTGTGTAATAATCTCTAGTGGCAATATTGTAATAATGTTTGGTGCTCATGTGTGATGGTTTGATTAAAAACAGCACATGGAAAGCTTTGGTGGGCCCGGGTGTAGTCTTGGCTTGTGTTTGCACGTGAGCACTAGGAGGGGAATTAGCCATTGGATGAGTTGATCTTGTAGGACGTGAGGTAGTGATTACTTGGAGTTAGATGAAGTGAGTTGGCTTGGGAACTATTTGTCCCCATATCACTGGATAAGTGAGTAAATGAGGGTTTAAATAAAAATAGACAAATGATAAGGATACCAAACAGTTAACCACCCTTTTGATGGTGCCTGTGGTGGGCGTGGCTAGAATTTTGTGTCCGTTCTTTCGCGTGCGCGCACATGTAGCCGTGTGCGCAGCTGAGACGGGTTCGGGGCGTTACAATTTCCTCGACTAAATGTGATATTATTTCTATTCAAGAATCCAAATTGACCTTCTTGACTCATCGATCATTCGTTCTCTTGGTGGTCAGATCTTGACTCAATGGGTTAGTCTCAATGCAGTTAATTCGTGCGGAGGTATTCTTCTTGGATTCAAAGTTTCTCTCTATACTCTGTTTTCGATTTCTTGAATGAGATTTTTCTTAATCGTCATTCTTCACTGGGTTGAATTCAACCAGCTTCTGACGGTAGTCTCGGTCTACGGGCCTTCCACAGCGGAACTCCGTAATGTTTTCTGGGATGAGTTCAATTCTTTTTCTTGGCCGCATCAACAGCCTTTGGATTTTCTATGGTCATTTTAATGTCACTAGATTCATTCATGAGCATCAGGGTAATCACGCACGTTTTAACGACTCTTCCAGCTTCAACAACTGTATCAGATCTTTAAATCTCATTCTCCCCATTAATGGTTGGAAGTTTACATGGTCTAATCATCGTCTTAACCCGGCCATGGCGAAACTTAGTAGATTTCTCGTCTCGCAAGACTGGATTGATTCTTTCCATCATTCTTTTGTTCAAGGCCTACTTAATCATGCTTCTGACCATTCTCCATTGATGTTACACTCCAACTTTAATTTCTTCAAACCGTTTAAATCTCGTTTTGTGAAATTTTGGCTTGATAACTAGATGTTTGATAACATGGTCACTCGCCATCTCTCCTCAATGGTTGGTTCTCATGGTCTCGCTCATCTTCTCCTTAGCTCCATTCAGTTAAAAACGGTTGTAAAGCTAGATTTGGTAACACTAGTATCCTTAAACGTTCTTTTCTCGATGTCATACATCTTATCGACCAGCATGAGCATAGCTCCATTTCGGCCTCTGAGAGGCAATATCGTACTGATTGTAAGATTGAATATGCCTCCTTATTACACCAGGAGCATTTGAAATGGGCCCAAAAGGCCAAGATTAAGTGGTTAAAAGAAGGTGATTGTAACACCGCTTTCTTTCAACAATTTGCCTCCAATAGGCGGAGGATTTACCGCATCTCATTCGTACAGGATGATGATCTGGAACTTTTCTCAATTCCATGCAACTTTTCTGAGATTCTTCAAAAAACTCATGGGCTCTTCCTCTGTTAGCCCAATATGCATTGCTTGGAACTCCCTTTATGGGTTTCAGAATTTTCATCTCTCCTGCCTCGATAATCCTTTTTCTATTGAGAAGATCAAAGCGGCAGTCTTTTCCATGCGCAGTGATTCGGCTCCCGGCCCTGATGGCTTTCCATGTTTTTTCCTTTAAAAGTTTTGGGACCTTCTTAAAAATGATCTTCTTGATATGTTCTCTGATCTCTTTAACGGGTCATTCTCATTTGATCACATTAACTATGCTTATATTTTTCTTAGGCTAAATTTGAAAGAAAAAAAAATCCTTGCACTATGGCCTTTATGCAGAAAACCCCCTGACCTTTTTTGTGCAGAAATCCCCCCTGAACTATTGTTGCAAAAAACCACTCCGCCAGGGTGAGACTTTCTGCTAAAGTTGAGGGAGTTTTTGACAATAATGAGAAAGATATATGATATTTTTTTAACCAATTTGCAAAGATGAATGAGGTTATCTGATACAAGTACAAAAGTTAGATGTGGTTTTTTGAAATACTTCAGATTTTTTTTTGCAACAATCATACTTCAGGGGGGTTTTCTGCATAAAAAAAAGGTCAGGAGGGTTTTCGGCATAAAAGCCATAGTTCAAGGGTTTTTTTATTTTTGAAATTTAGCCTTTTTCTTATCCCTAAGATCATTGGAGCTAACACAATTTCGGCTTTCAGGTCCATTAGCCTTCTTAATGTCACGTTCATAATCATCATGAAATTTCTGTCTGTTATTTCTCCGCTTATTAATATGGCTCAGTCAGCCTTTATGAAAGATCGGTTTATTTTGGATAGCGTTGCGTGTGCTCAGAAGATTATCTCCAGTTGTCACCGCTCCAAATCGGAGAGAAATTTACTTAAGATTGATTTTGAAAAAGCTTATGATAAGGTTAGTTAGGCTTTCCTCTTTGACGTTCTTTTCCATCGTGGTTTCAGCCCTAAATGGAACTCCTGGATTCAATCTAGTCTTTTTGCCAGGACATCATCGATTTTAATTAATGGTGTCGAAGGCAATAAATTTCGGTGTAAATGTGGCCTCAGACAAGGAGACCTGATTTCCTCCCTATTATTTGTTCTGGTTACTGATGTGTTCAGCATAATGCACCTTAAAGCTAGTGATGTCAATATCTTCCAGGGTTTGGGTAATTTCAATGGATTCAAGGAGATTCTTAATCTCCAATATGCTCTGATGACACCATTCTATTTGCTAAACCTCATGGTCCTTCTCTTCGTTACTCAAAATTCCTCATTTATCTTTTTGAAAGCATTTCTGATTCATCGATTAATGTCAATAAATCTTCGGTTATTTGGCTCTGTGGGGTCCGTTAATCGACAAACCGAAATTGCTAATTTTTTTAACTATGATTCTGGCTCATTTCCAGCCAATTATCTAGGTATTCCTTTCCATTGGGGGACTCCTCATAAGGAGGATTGGATGTCGATGATTGACTGGATGGAGTCGATGCTAAACTCCTGGTCGGGCCTCCAGATGTCTCCGGGTGCTAGACTCACTTTGATTAATTCAGTTCTCTCCTCCATCCCTCTTTATATGATATCATACTTCTTTGTTCCCTTTTGGGTCGTTAAACGTATTGATAAGATCAGGCAAAATTTCTTCTGGTCGATCTCGGACAACTTCTCCATTGGTAAACACTTGTGCAATTGGCATATGCTGTGTAAATCCCAAAGAGTGTGGTATAGACATCATCAATTTGAGGCATCAAAATTTAGTGTTTTTGGGAAAATGGTTGGGGAAAGTTCTTAAGAGTGATGATTTAGTTTGAATCCATCTTGTAAAAACAAGCATCACAAAAGGGAAAAAGTTTGGTACTTGCATTCCAAAGTGCCAGCTCACGCCTCACCCTTTTGGAAAGGAGTGTGGAAGACGGTTGAGTACTTTAGATGCGGCCTTCAGAAAGTTTGTGGAGACGGTTCCACTGTCAGGTTTTGGTTAGATTTTTGGATTGGTTACAATAAAATTGTGATTTTATTCTCATCTCTATTTCACTTAGCTTCCAATCCGAATGCCAATGTCGCTTTGTATCTTTCAATAAATAACAGTCAGAGAGATTGGATCATCCTCTTTAGAAGAACTCTCTCTTCAGCTTCACTCAGATTATATTTGCTTCTTGTCTTGTTGGGTTCTTATCAATGGCAAGCGAGAGATGACGTCAAATAGAGATGGCTGAATATAGGGACCTATCTATATAATAATGGCTAAATATAAAAAAAAGTACACAGTTTTGGGTCAGTTTAAAAAAAGTACACTAACATTTTTTTGTTTAAAAAAAGGACACAATGTTTAAAAAAAGTCCACTGGGTTAGTTAGGGTTAGTTCGGAGGGGTTTATTTAAACATCTGATTAGTTAAGTGATATTTTTTTAAACACAAATAAAAGATGAATGTGGTTTTTTAAAACACAAATGAAAGATAAAAGTGGTTTTTTTAAACCCTACCCTAACCCTAACCCTAACCCTAACCCTAACTAACCCAGTGTCCTTTTTTTAAACAAAAAAACCTTAGTGTACTTTTTTTAAACTGACCCAAAATTTTGTGTACTTTTTTTATATTTAGCCTATAATAAAATACAAAGAAAGCTATCAAGTGGCTCTCATTCAATTCCCCCAAAATCAAAGGCCCAGATCTAACATCACAAAACACATTTTTCCCCCAAAAGTTTTTCCCCAAAACTCAAATTCAAATTCTCCCTCCAAAACAACTCATTTATTTATTTAATTCTCTCTCTCTCTCTCTCTCTCTCTCTCTCTATATATATATATATAAGAAAAAACATTGGCTTTTATATTCCAAATTATAATTATTTTCACCATATACTAATGAAAATATGGACTTTTATTTATAACTAATTATTGTCATACTATTCAAACTTCAACTACATAATTGTTGATTTACTATTTACAAGAATTTTCATATGTTGTATCGTTCTGAAGACGTGCCGTAGGCACGTGGCCAGGGGCAAATCTAGTATTGTTATATCTTTTTATACCTTCCTTAACAATGGTGGTGTTATTTCTCCATTGTACAATCATGTTTGGCAAAATATTGCACCCCTAAAAGTTAGGATTGTTGTTTGGCTAGCTATCCACAACAAACTTCTCATGGTGCAGAATCTGAATAAGAAGAAGCTCGCAGTCAGTAAAGTGTATCTTGTGTAATATCCATGAGTCTAATAATCAACTTTTCATTCATTATTCATTCATTACACCGATTTGGTATATTTGCAAGTCCACTTGGCATATCAATGGTTTGTGTGGTCTTTGTCATTAAGGGCGCGTTTGGAAACCCAAAAAACTAGGGAAAGGAATGGAATACTGCGGATAGATCCATCTTATCCTATTCCACGGCCTGTTTGTTTTGAAAAAGAAAATAAAGGAAACAATTAAATGTCATTTTCTAGGGAAAGATTTGAGCCAAATTCTATTCCAGCTCCACCCCCTCGGAAAGCTGGGTAAAGGAATGGAAACAACTAATTTTTCTACTCTATTCATCAAGAAATCAACCGTCTTCTCCAAATTTTGAGAGGGCTCTTCGTCACCATCACCTCTCGAATGCAGTGCAAATATGTTAAAAGAACTTCACCTAAAATAAACGTTAAATTTCAGAAACCACCGAACTTTTTAATCAGAGAATAGTTGTTTTTTTTTTCCGCTTTCAGTTTCAGCAAATCACCTCGCCAACTTTTAGTACCGAACTAAGATCCCTCTTTTGGTGTAAATTACCCAATGTTCTTGATCCCGTTGATAATATATTTTTTACCCGATTCTTTTTTAAATTCAAATATCAAAAATGAAAAGAATTAAATTACAAAAAAATAAAAAAAATAAAAAATAAGGTAAACTAATTAATTTTAGTTAGAGTGGGTGATTTTAGAATTAATAAATCTTCATTTTTTGGGAGTGTCAGAAGTATGTTTTTTCTCTCCAGGAAAACAATTTTATTCATTACTCAACCTAAAATGCAAAATGTCAGAAGTATGTCCATGTACAAATGTTATAAAAAAGTTTTTCAAAATGCCGTAATCCATAATATTCTATTGTTTGCCAAACAAGACTAGGGAATGGAAACAAAAAAAAGTCAATTTCATTCCACCAGTTGCCAAACACACACAACTTATAAAGTTAATTCATCCCTTTCCCTTTCTTTCCATTCCTCTCCATTCATTTTCATTCCATTCATTCCCATTCCCCAACTTAAATGTTTCCAAACAGACCCTAAGGTGAAGCTCTTGGAGGTATTCCAAGATTAATCGACATCTTAGGCTTTCTTGGCATATCATCATGATGGCCATCATTTGGGTTGTATGGAAAGAACAGAACAACAGGATCTTTACTAATAAAATATGCTCCATTGACCGGCTTATTGAAGATGTTCTTTATTTTGCTCATTTCTGGTCTAATATTTTACTCGCTAAGCATGAGGAGACTCTACAACTCCATTATCTCGATTTTTTTGTTCTCTCTTATACAGGATGGTTTGAATGTAGTGTCGTAATTTGGTTTGGTGGCTGTTCTCAAGGCCCTTCTTTCTTCTTTGAAGGAGCTCTTTCATATTACTCATTTTTTGAGTCAGTTTATTGGTTTTACTCCCAGATTTTTAATGCAGTTTTCAGTTTTCTTCTGTCTGTGCAGTGAGCCATCTTCGCGTTGTTGGCTCTGGGGTGTCTCTTCATCGTCATTTTGGTGTCATTTGGGTGTTCTTCCGACTGGTGAGTGGTGTTTGGATGTTTTGTTGGCTTGGTTTCCTTCTTTCTGGGTGCTGCTCAACGCAATTTAGCTGCTCCTGTTGCTGTGTTTGTTACTGACCTGCTGTGTTGGGTGCTGCCTTTTTTATGCCAAGGTTTGGCAACGGTTGTTCATTTTTCTGGTGGTGGGCAAGTGGTTTCGGCAGGGATAGGGTACCGCTTGCGTTGGCGTGCCTCTGCTAGTTGCCTCTCTATTATTTTGTCGTCTCTTTTTCTCACTGTTTATTGGGGTGTTCTCCTCTTATTAGCTACTGTTTCTTGTTTTTGGTCTTTGTATAGTGTGTTGTGGTGTTGTTTATTTCCTTGGCTTTGTTTGTGTAGCTATCTTGGTTGTATGTTCCTTACTTGTACTTCCTTTTATTTTATATATATATATATATGGAAAAAGGGGTATGAGCAACTTGCTCATTTAGTAAATAAGCAATTGATGATGTGGCATACATGTGATTGGAAAATCCTCAAAAGGGTTAGTTGTCCAATGTATCACATGCATGCCACATAATCAATTGCTCATTTACTAAATGAGCAAGTTGCTTATATCCCTTTTACCCATATACATATATATATATGGCTGGAGTGTTTAGCTCCACCTATTACATCAAACAAATGTTGAGAAGATTAAAATTCTTGAAGAGTCTATGTTGAGTTCGATAATGGGAATATGGGTTCTGTGGAGTGAAGAAAATGAGGGCGATTTTTTCCCGAAAATACTGTAGTGTTAAGGATATGTCATGGGTTTTGCGTGCTTGTATTGTTGGATTGTTTGTATTTATTAATTGTATCTTTTTCAATAGTTTGGGGAAATTTAGGGTTCATAAAGAACGCAAAAATATATTGATTTAATTTATTTGAATCTAAATCCAAGCAACGGGGAACCTAACCAAAACTTGGATAAATATTGGAAAACCCAACTGAGTGTTTTTGTGTCGCACCCTACAACTCTGACATTGGCAACTAAACCTTCTGAACATGTTTTGAACATGTTTTCCGGCACCAAGAGCCAATACTTAATTGATGGCATTAAAAAGAGTGTAAGATTTATCCTTAAGTTGTATGGAACCCAACCTGAACATCAAACCCCAATTCAATTAGAAAACCAACCCAAATAAACTCAACCCAAATCCTACAAGAAAAAAAGTCTCCCCTCCACCTCCTTCTCCCTCCTCTCCCTTTCAAACCTAACCCAATTCCAACCTGAATCCAACAAGAAACAAACCCACATCCACCTCCTCTTTCTCCTCTTCCTCTCAAACCCAATCCAATTCCAGCCCTAATCAAACAAGAAGAAATCTCACCTTACCTCCACCTACACCTCCACCTCTTCCTTCTCCACCCTCTCTCCCCCTCTCAAACCCAACCCAAATCAAACCCAATTCCAACCCGATTCGAACAAGAAACAAAGCCACATTCACCTCCTTGTCTTCTTTCCTGCTCTCTCCCTCTCCCTCCCCTGCCTCTCAAATCCCACCTGATTCCCACCCGAATACAAAAAGAAACAAAACCCACATCCACCTCCTTATCTTCCTCCTCCCTCTTTCCCTCTGATACCCAACCAGAATCCAATAAGGAATCATCCCATCTCTAACTCATTCTCTCCCTCTGTCCAAATTCAAAATCGAACCCACCCTGATCCTGATCATATTCATAAGTTAATTTTGCTCTTAAAAAATAATTAAATATAGGGGTAACTTAGTCAAAAAGAAGACTCGAATCAGGTCATATAACCGCAGAAGACTCTAAATTGACGAAGTAGGATGGAACACCTAACGAAATATAACAAAAATAGGTTTAGTCGGCAAAAATAAAGTTGGGATTGTTGCGAGACAAAAATGTAAACAATCAGTAGGGTTTTCTAAATTTATCCCCAAAACTTTTAAGACAGGCTAAAGAAAAGAAGAAATATAGCAGTTGGAGAGAAGGATGAACAAGTCTTTTAATTTCTGTGTAAAGACAAAAAAAGCAGTCCATTTTTTTTTACATGCAAGTCCAATGAAATACTCCATTGATTCCTTTAATAGAAAGACAATAGGTTATACCGAGAACAAACAGGAAAAACGAGGGAACCTCAACCATCTATGTATTTTTGCTTTCTTATATAGTATTAGATGTACCTATCGTCTGTGCCGACTTTGGTGAGGAAGTTTTCTCCAGCCTCTAAGTACATGAATGCAACCGGCTGCAGCAATTAGCCCAAGGGCAGATATAACAAAAATTGAAGCATTCCCAAGGTTGTGATAATAGCCACCCTACAAGCAAGCAGTACAAATTTTGCATCAAAATATACAATGAAATTTATGAAGACTAGAGAGATTTTAAGTGAAAAGGGCACATACTTGAATTAGAATGAAAAGAATCGCTGCGTTAGCAGGTGCTAACGATACACTAATCATTCCCCCGCGCAGCTCGTTCGGAACATAACTATGCAGGAGTTAGAGAAAGCGAAGAAAAGAAAAAATACAGTTTAATAAAATAAAGGCTAATATCCTTGGGGAGGAAACCTCAACTATCCTGTAGTTTCTACTTTTGATTAGTAGACAGCTTCGGCCAGCCTTATAAAGGATCTCGGGGAATATTTTGCGTATGGACATAGTTTGTCTCCCTAGCGAAGTTTCAAAGAGTTCTATAGTTGACCTAATTTTTTCTTCATCCACCTACATCATTCCCACATTTTCCACGACCAATATTCACCTCCACACCACCATGTTCTCATCCACTCACATTAACCTCCCTCTCTTCATCTTTCCAAAAATTACTACCAGAAAAACCAAAACCTAATAGACCCACATCAGCATTCTGTCCCTCCTTTATCCCCATTTATTTTATTATCCTTCTTCCTTTTTTAATTTTCTGATTCAAAATGGGAAAAACAGGAAGAAAGGCATTTCGATAATTTTCTTTGTGTTGTAGATAGGAGTTAAAAAATTAACATCAATGTATGTATCAGCAAAATGAACGTGTCAAGATATTTAGTACTAAAAGCTATGAACTATACGGTCATTTTTCACTAAATTAGCCTAAAACATGTTTCTCACGGAAATCAACTTACATTGTCCTCAATCTGGCTAATGAAGGTAAAATTAAGCCAGCGCAAGCCTGGAATATGCAGAAAAGTACCACCAGAACTCCAACCTCCTTTTGTTACCAGAGAAGCCAAAAATACAAGTCAAGAGAGAATGACAATGTAAATTGAAATTCAACAAATTAATGTTCCAATCATATTAATCTTTTATGTTGTAGTACCTGATAATCATAAGCTACTATTAGCAAAGGCACAGCAGCAACAACTAATGCATATATCAGACAATCTTCAATAAGTGTTGAAGTCCCGCTGAATAACCAAGGGAATACGGTGCTTCCAAGCATTCTTGAACCAAGGAAACACGGATATATCAGAGATAAATTCACAAGCCTCCCATCTGCCTACATCACCAAGTAGAGATATAACCAACTTTTTCGGTGTGAGAATGAATAAATGGTTTGTGGATGGCATTTTGACCAAGTAGTTTCCAAGGTTCATGCAAAGCCTAAGCAGTGAAGCAAGTAGCTAGCAAAATTTAAGATAGCATGTTAGGTAGAATTTTCAGTAAAACTAAGGGCAAATTTGTTGTTAGAGTTCCACCTTTTGACCATGATTTCCACAGGCCTATTTGACTTTATGTACACACTTCAAACACCTTGTCCTCCTAAATATTTTGAGAAACCACTTTTGTTACAAAATGCAGTTAAAAGATTTTGCTCACACAAAAATAC